>CM077308.1:40033513-41233513 GCA_039655065.1 Glossophaga mutica | reverse complement strand
CACATTTGAACTGAAGTTTTAAATGTAATGTTAGGAAACATTTTTTTTTTTTTGAAGTATTTATTCTGAATGACAGTTTCCAGTCTGGTTCATGTATAGCAATATCTTTCTACTAAGCACTGAGCTAAGTTGTAGATAAAAAGAAATTCATGATTTCTGCCTTTCTGGATCTCCATAGTGAACACAACCCTCATAATACATGTGTTCAGGTTTATAATAGAGCTGGCAGTAAGTTTTAGATGAGGAAACTATTAAATTTGACTTTGGTTAAGGCAGATATGAATGATCTCAGCATCAATATTCCTTTTCTTATACTTGGAGCCAGGAAAAATGCCCTGTGTGGAATCAGGAGGCTTACCTAGGAGCCTTTTAAACCCACAGTTCCTAAGCCTAATGTGCTAAAAATGGTTATGGAGGCAGAAACACTGCTTTCTCACATTCTTTATGTGAAAAAAAAATAAGTGGACTTAGCTTTCAGTAGTTTGTTGGTATTTTATTAATGTTCATAAACTACCCAGAGTCACTTAAGAGATCTTCACAGAGGTTAGTATTACTACCATAAGTTATATATTTTATTTGTAAATGGTTGATTTAATTTTATTAAAGGACTTACGTAGTGTTTAATTAATGGAAATCTTAGGTCTGGAAAAGTGCAAAATGACAGCATGTTTATAGGACAGTTTGTCATGTCTAGAGATTAGCAAAATATTTATGGGACTACTGAGCAGATAACATTCCTTAATTAAGAATGTTGCTGCCCTACCAAAAATGTAATGAGTTTTGCCCTGGCTGGGTAGCTCAGTTGGTTGGAGCATTGTTCCTGTACACCGAAAGGTTGGGGGTTCATTCCCAATCAGGGCACATACCTAGGTTGTGGTTGGATCCCTGGCTGGGGTATGTGCAGGAGGCAGCCAATCAATATTTTTCTCTTACATTGATTTTTTTCCCTCTCTCTAAAATCAATAATAAAAAAAAAAATCCTTGGTTGAGAATTTAAATAAATAAATAAATAAGTGTGTGTGTGTGTGTGTGTGTGTGTGTGTGTAGATTTGGTTTTGACTTTGGGAGAGGAAAAGTCCTTGGATACTTTGGCTGTCAGACAGGGAGGTTATTCAGTGACATAGCATGTTAAAGATCTGAAAGAAAGATAGCACTGTATTAATATTTGTAAGAAAACATTTGTTTTTCAGATTATTAGATGTATATGTATCATTTTACTTATTTGTTCCTCTCAGTGGCACATTAATGAAGAGTTTGATTTAAAGTGGGATTTTCTTTTGATCTAACTAAATTATAATTTAAAAGTTTTATAAAACTCCATAGTTGGAAAGCATTTAGGTATTACTCATATTTAATGAAAGGCACAGTGAACAGCCTCATTCCTAATTCTATCACTGTGATGACCTAACCTCACTATACCTCATATTGCACGTGGGTGAAATGAAGCATTTGCCTTTATCAAATTCTTTAGTAAAACAGAAAGGTTAGAAATTCCTGGACTCTTGAAATTATCTGGTTGTATTCATTTTATGTAAACTCTGATGTTACAGTGCCCTTAAGCCTCTCTTCCTTGGTAATGGTGTTAAGAGTAGCAAATTGAAGGAAGTATAGTAGCTAATTGCTTTCCAGTGCAGAGAAATAAAAAGTAACCTCTTTAAGAGCAGTAATGTCTTCAAGTGTAAGAGGTTTCTTATTCTTGGAAAATGTGGATCTGGATGGGAAACTGATATGGGAGAAAAATATGACTTAAGTTTTTAAGTCTGGTGTGATGTGGTATCATCCAGGAGAAAATGTCTAGCAGGCAATTAGGAATGTGGAATTGAAGTTTAAGAAAAAGCATCAGTGGAAAAGTAATTTTTTTTTCGGGAGGCGAATTGAGAGTGAGTATAATCCAGAGGTGTGTGGTGGACTGAAGGGCTATACTTAGGGCCATGCCCATTTTAGAGACTTTGAGAAATATAGGAAAAAGGAGACTGGAGAATTGTGCATGAAAATAGAAGAAAGCCAGTGAACGAAATTTCAAGTAAGAAGGTTGGTTGTGGGCAATTTATGCTATTTTGCCGTGTATAATGAGCACATTTTTGCCTAAATTTTTGAGGGAAAAATAAGGATGTGCATTATGCATGGGTAGTACCTGAAATACCTTGTGTCTGCTCTTGTGTTTTGTAATT
This sequence comes from Glossophaga mutica, assembly GCA_039655065.1. NCBI lineage: Eukaryota > Metazoa > Chordata > Mammalia > Chiroptera > Phyllostomidae > Glossophaga > Glossophaga mutica. Next base: position 41,231,342 of record CM077308.1, on the reverse strand, counting down.
GTTTGTTATATAAAATTTCTTGTACCCATAGTATGTTAAAAAATAAATGCTGAAATTCCTTTATAATATAAAAGACAAGTATCTAAATATAAATTAAAAATTGCATTAAATAATTAAACGAAAGATTTTTTTCCCTGAAAGTTGGGGCCAAAAATGTTGGTGTGCATTATACACAGCAAAATATGATAGTTTCCTTTTTCTTTAACTACATTTTGTAAATTTTCTACCAGTAAACATGAATTACTTTGGTATTAAGTAAAAAGCTATTGGGGGACAAAGGGTTGTTGACATTTCTAAGTGAGGGGAGGTTAAAGTAAAATAACTTTTGGGGGAGAAAGCTTTTAAAATATTGGTAAACTTGGAGAAAGCAATTTCAGCTTTTACAGGGTTATCTGAGTGGAAATGCTAGCAAGGGAGTGGGGAAAAGATTATAGGTTAAAGGGGTTGTAGGGTCAGGGGAGTGTTTATGGGGATAGATTTTGTTTTTCATGTATTTTTTCTTTTGTAAAGTTAGATTTTATGTGGGGGATTAAGGGAAGCTGCCTGTGGAGTATAAGTTTTACAGGTCTATTATTACCTATATTGTAACAATAGTTTCCTACCTGTAATGTTTTATAGACATGTATCCTAGAATTACATCCTTTATACTGCTTCAAGACCTTATCTTCCTGCAGCACAGATATTATCATGTAAAAACTTTCCAAAAAAAGTTCACATTTACTAGATGTTGATGTGGTCACAATTTGCCTATTCATTTGTCTTTCGCTATTCTCTGCATTCTCCTAATAATTTCTTTATCACAACCCATACCTTCTTTTACTTTTAAAAAATCCTCCTCATTTCTGTGAGTTTAAGTCCTTTAGGGTCTAACTCATAATTTTACCTGCTAGTCCAATTAGAATTTATTTCCCAACCTATCTTTATAGTCATGCTTTATCTCTATAATGTCTGGCAGGTTGTAAGTACTAGTAAGTGGAGTGGAGTTAAAAGAGATGGAGTTGGAGTTGGGGCCCTAGAGAATTTTAATTAGATGTATTGAAGGTAATTATTGGATTATCTGGGTTGATGATGAATAATGACAAGGTAAGAAATTGTCTAGAAAGGTTTTTGTGTTATGCTTAGCAGCTTTTAACTTGAGTATTGGTAGTTTTAGCTCTATTTAATGATGTATAATGACCTGACCCATTTGTTGCTATAGTTCTGGGTCCTGTAATTAGTGCCAGCATTCAGAAGTTACATTTATACTTTGACTCATAAAATATTTATTGTAGCATCTTCTGAGGACTATATCAGTGTTTGCCAAACTGTTGGGAATAATACCATAATTACTCAAGTTTTAAAGGGTTTTTGCATTAAAGATTGATGCTAGTGATATTTTTACTTGTTTATTTTTAAATTACCATAAAACTATAAAGATCTTTTAATATGTGATAATAAATATAATAATAGTTAATATGTGGTGGAAATTCTTTTAAATATGTGATAGTTTGGTATACCCAAGAATTCCAAAAAGTTGTTGATCAGCCAATGAGTAGATGAATGGTTAGTCCTAATCTGAACATTTAATATATATTTTTACTTGATCTGCTTGTTCTATAATGGTCTTTTATTTTTTCATTTTTAAACTTTATTAAGGTATAATTTAACATTGCATAAAATTCACCTTTTTTAAGTGAAAATCAGTGATTTTAGTAGATTTATCTAGTGGTACAGCCATCACCACAGTCCAGTTTTGGAACATTTTCATTAACTCAGTAATTACTCCTGTCAGTTTACAGTTAATCCTCTGTCCCAGCCCCAATTGGTAATCTACTTTCTGTCTCAATTTTCTTGAGAATCTGGTGTTTGATATTTAGTATTACTTTAAATCCATTTGTTATCTTATTTGGGTGAACACAAGGTTTCCTACATTAGGGATTTCAGCAGGATGGAAATATGTATGGTGCAAGCAGATATATGTCCCAGGTTGAGTTTACTTCCTTGTGCTAGTCCCACTGATGGAAGTATGACGTATCCTTTTGTTCTTAACCTTAGTCTGTCTAGTTCAGTTGTCTTAAAGTAACACTTTTCATCAGTAGCACTTTGGGATTGTTTCAGAGTTATGCAGTCATCACTACAAACTTTAGAATATTTTCATCACCCCCAAAAGAAACCCCCCTCCCTGGCCAGGTATCTCAGTTGGTTAAAGCATCATCCTGGATATGCCGAGGTTGCAGCATTGGTCCTGGATTAGGGCACACATACAAGAATCAACCAATGAATGCAGAAGTAAGTGGAACAAATTGATCTCCCTCCCTCTCTCTCCCCCTCCCCCCTCTCTTCCCTCTGTCTAAAAATCAATTTAGAAAAAGAGAGGAACTCCATACATATTTGCTATCATTTCCTATCTTCCCCCATACCCCCTCACCTAGGCTATTTTCTATCTAATATAGATTTGCCTATTCTGGACATTTCATGTAAGTGAACTCATATGGTGTTTTTTGTGACTGGCTTCTGTCATATAACATAATGGTTTTAAGGTTTATGCGTGTTGTAGCATGTGTCAACACTTCATTTTTATTACCAAATAATATTCCACCGTATGTAAGGGCATGCCACATTTTGCTTATCCATCAGTTGAACATGTGGGTTCTTTACACTTTCGGGCTATTACGAATAATAATGCCGTAAATGTCCAGGCAAAAGTAGTCCTTTTTTTTTTTTTTTTAAATTGAGGGATGATTTACATGTAATAGAAAACTGAAAAATATGTATAGCTCAGTAAATATGAGCTAACTACTTTTACAAGATAACCACTATTCACATCAAGGTATATGTAACATTTCCATTAGCCTACAACCAACTTTCCCTTGAGACTCTTCTCAATACCTTTCCTCCAGGTTAGCATTATTATGACTTTTGTTAACTATAGATTAGATTTGCCTGTCTTTGAACTTCATGCACATTAAATAGAATCACATGGTATGTACCCAGGTAATCTGGCTTCTTTCTCAACATGTTTTTGAGATCTGTATTTATTGCTTGATTCTGTAGGTTGGTTTTATTTTTTTAAGATATTATATAGTATTTCATTGTATGAATTGTACCAGAACTTGTTAATAAATTCACTTGTTGGGCAGGTATTATTGTGGGCATAAATACTTTATTTCTCTTGGATATATAAGGGTTGAATTGCTTGGTTATAAAGTAGGTATGTGTTAGGAACTGCCAGTTTTCCCTTATGGTTGTACCATGTTATTCATCTACCACTGCTGTATGAATTCTGTTTTTTCCCCCCACATCCTCACCAGCACTTTGATGTAATGCATATATTGTTTTGAGGTAGGACTATTCTATCCACTTGTACTAATTCTTTTGTAATTTAGTTGTACATATTTGCAATTTGCTTTTTTTTTTTTTTTTTTTTTTTTTTTGAGTGATTAACTCTTCCTCAGATATTGCAGATGTTTTCCTTTCTTTTTTATGTTGTTTGTACTGATGGGAAGCATATAAAAGTCCACTTGTTACTAAAACTCTTACGACTTTGAGCTTTTGGTGTTATGGTTAGGTTTTCCCCACTGAGATGATAAAAATAGTAACTTGGTTCCCTTCAATTACTCTTACAGTTTTGTTTTGTTTTTTTAATTTTTAAAATGTTTGTTGATTTGAGAGAGAGAAGCATCACTGTGAGAGAAAAACATCAATTGGTTGCCTCCCATATGTGGCCTGACCCAGGATCAAATCCAAACCTAGGTATGTTCCCTGATCTGGGATCAAACACCCAACCTTTTGGTGTACAGGACGACACTCCAACCAACTGAGCCGCACTGGCCAGGACATAGTTTAATTTTTTTATATTTAAACCTTAAGAAGTTAGAAATTGGTAAAGGTCCTTTGTTAATGTTACATTTATGGAGTACTTGTACTGTAGGAAGATACAGTGAGTGGCATATGTTCACTTTTAAGTGACATGTAGCTATCCAGCCATAAAAAATGGTGGTTGTAGTTGTTTTAACGTGACTCCTAAACATAAACCAGTGACTTCATTTGGGGTTTCAGTCGTTGAAAGCAGTCTTTTTCAACTCAGAAAGAAAAACCCCCTTGCAGTATTATGATCTTAAGAAAGTGTTGTACAAGGGGGAACTCCAAACAACTGGAATTTATTTATAAATTATTGTTTATTTAGTCTTATGTGTTTAAACTTCGGTCATCTTCAAAATACTATCCATTGCATGCAATACACCTATCAACGTTTGTTACCCCTCACCTCTTCCACATTGGCAAAACATTTCCCTTTGGGGACTTTTTTCATCTGGGGAAACAAAGTTGCTGCGGCAAGGTCAGGTGCATATTGAGGGTGGGACAATGGGGGCCATGCTGTTTTTTGGGTCAAAAACTGCTAAACACTCTGTGGTGTGGACAGGTGTGCTTTTAAATCACCCATCATGAAATGGCCAAATGCGTTGAAAGAGTCTTCAAAAAATTCACTGAAGCCGAATGCAGCCTCTCACAAAAACTCCAGCTAGTTCACTGATAAAGATGGGTTCCTAGAACACTCACCTAGCGGGGAAAGCCTGGATTTACAAAACTCCTGCCTGCCAGAAAATAATTCTGGTTTTGGGGGGAGGTCCCTCTCTTATACACAAAACCACATATGCTGTACTTTATGGGTGATTTAAGGAGCCAAAGATTAATTTGGCAGTATTTGGTTTATGCCCTACTGGTTTTAGTACATACTCGCTGAAAAAGATGAGATTCCACTATGTATGATTATAGAACATTTATTATGTCTTGATATTTGCTAAAATGTTTCCATGTTATTTATTCCTTACAGCCATCCTGTGAAGTAGATTTTGTTATACTAATTTTGTAATTAAGACTTAGATGTGCTGAATCAACTTTATCAAGAGTTAAAAATGTAGAAAGTGGCATCACCTGTATAGGGTAGGGCAAATGTAGGTTTACAGGTCATAATGGCAAGTATACCAAAATTAATAAATAATGTAAGAATAAACTTTGTTTTGCAGACTCGACTGTAAATCTATGTTTGCCCTATCCTGTATGTACAACCAAGACTACCTGCTTCCAGCAGTCCATTCTAGGAGTTTGTAATTTGATGTAGGAGATAAAATATATTCTATAATGTGTAATTGGCCTAAAAGTGTTACAGTTGCCCTGAGCAGGTAGCTCAGTTCGTTAGAGTGTTGTCTCATACACCAAGGTTGCAAATGCTATTCCTGGTCAGGGCACATACAAGAATCAATCAATGATTGCGTAAGTAAGTGGAACAACAAGTTGATGTTTCTCTCTCTAAAGTCAATTTTTTAAAAAAGTGCCATAGTCATAGTATGGATAGTAGTGTCCTCTGTGGGCTAATCTGTCTACTCCTTAAGTCGTAAATACACCTTTTCACTCTGCAATGCCCTGGGTGATCATAACTGCTTCCAAGGCATTGTTGTTGTTGATTCATTCAGTTATTCACTTAATAAATTTGTTGACTATCTTTTCTATTTTGTTGTTGAACATCTTAAATGCCAAGCATCATATAAGGAACTGGGTGTACAAACAGTATAGTCCCTACTCTCATGGCATGTAAAGTCTAATTGATAGGAAAGGCAGATGTAAAGCCTGGACTAGGTTGGTGTTGATGAGAATGGAGAAAGTGGATGTATTAATTATATAAGCATTTTGGGTATAGAATTGACAGGGCTTGTATTGAAGAGGAAAGTATTAAAAATAACATTCAGGTTTCAGCTATGAACAACTGTGAGGATAGTGATAAAGTGGTGCAAGGAAATAGAGCCACAGCTTTTAGGGGAAAAGATGCATTGAACATAAATGAGGAGTTTGGGGTAGTGAAGGTAGAGATGTTAAATAGATCTGTTAGAATGATTTGGAATATATTTGACTTTTTGTTTAAAGACAGGTTGGATAAAATCAGCTGGGGAATGGAAAAGACACCCTATAAGTTGAGTCCTGGCACCAGGTTCTATCTAGCATTTATAGATTAAATAGGATGAGAAACCAGCAAAGGAGCCTGAGAAAGGACCAGGAAAAGTGAGGTATGAATTGTATAGATGGAATGGTGTTTTAGGAAACTAACAGTGTGGTTAACTGTTCAGATCTATTTACAGCACTGGAAAGGGCAAATACCTCCCCTTCATCCACTTAATTACTCCTGTTCAGGTCTTAAATTTAAGAGATTCTCCTTATAGGGATATTCTAGATTGTATTAAATTTTAGGAGATTCTTTTGATTCTTCAACTGTATCCTTTACTTCTTCATTATACTTTATTTCAATTAGCTGTTTACCTTGTTTTCCTTCATTAAACTCTTAAGTTTCCACAAGATCATGGAGCCTCAACCCTGTATTCACAGCTCCTGGCATGGTGTCTCACACCAAGAACCACCTACATGAATAATTTTAGGAGTGACTGAATGAATAAAGTGTCACTCTAGGTTCTAATGTGGAAGAAATTTTTTTATATCCAAAGGGAAATTTTTGTCTTTGAGAATGTTTAAACAGTGTTTGCAGGAAGGGGGAGGCTGTAAAGAGGAAACTAAAATAAAAATCACTGTTCATGTAAATGTGTGCAGAAAAATACTAAAACATGGGCTGGAAGGAGGAGATTACATAACAGGTGGTGGTTAAACTGGGGGAGAAGGAGTGATACTGAGAAAACATATAGAAAGGGAATTTAACTTGAAGGTTCAGTTCTTTTAAAAAATGTTAGAAGCAGCTATGACAGGTGTGGCTCAGTTGGTTAGGCATCTTTCTGCAAAGCAAAATGTTGCAGGTTTGATTCCTGGTCAGGGTACGTGCCTGAGTTGCGGATTCAGTCTCCTTGGGTCGCATGGATGAGGCAACCAATCTTTGTGGCATTGATGTTTCTCTCCCTCCCTTCTCTTTCTAAAAGTAAATAAATAAAATCTTTAAAAATAAAAATTTTAGAAGCAGATATGACAGTTTTAGGAATCATTAAGTACCTCTTGTAGTGTTAATGGAAGTGACTCAGGTTCAGAGTATAAATTTTGGAAAATAGAAAGTATATAAAGAATTACTCCATTGAACAACAATAAAATAATTTTTTAAAAAAGAAAATAATTACTCCTTTGTAATCCCACCACTCCAGAGATAACTTAGTGTTTTCAGTGTGTTTTATTTTCTGTGTATGTTGCACTGCCTATGCTTATGAATGTATTTATTAAATTATCATTATATAGTTTATATCCTACTTTTATTGAATGTTCACAGTTATTGATTTTTAATTTTCTCTTGAAATAAAACATCCATACAGAAGAGTGGTCATAGGGTACAGTTGATTTTTACAAACTGAGCACACTTATCTAACAGCCTTTCTTTATTTTATTAAATTCTTTCTTTATTTTATAAAATTATTATTTTCTTTCTTTATTAAGAAATAAAACAGCACCTTTGAAGCAAACCCCCAGGTTAATTTTTACTGATTTAGTTTGTTTCTAGCCATTTAATGTTTCTATGGAGAAATTATTACTGAATTGGAAAAACAAGTATCACAAGAGAATATTGTTTTTGATTTGCTGCCACTGGTGTAGGTTAAGAATGCTAATTGGGGTAAATGGAAAGTGCAGCAGAGTGCAGGCAAATGCAAACATCCAAAATGTTGTAGGAATTAGGATGTTAAATTTTTTTTGAGTTATTGTAGGTGAGTGACAGGAAATAAGGCTGGCACCAACTTAGAGGCTTTAGTGTCAGCCAAGCAGTGGAATAAAGTACTGAGAATATCTTTGCTGAAATTTAAAATGTATGTTTTTGTTTGTAGGCACACAAGTCTCTGAATTTTGTTTCGACACTGCTTCAGATTACTATGTCGGAACAACTGGATTTACCTGTGAGACAAGCAGGCAAGTTTCCTGAATTATTTTCTTGAATGTGTGTAAATATTATTGTTTAAAAGATTCTGAATAGCAGAAGTATCTTGGGGTGGCCCTCCAGTGATTTTCTGCCCTGAAAATCAACTTGCCCTCCTGTGTTTACAGCAGATAGCAGATATCTGGATATTTGGTGGCAAAGTTTAAAGGAATGTAATATTTCATTGAATTAGAAGAGAAACTGATGGGGTTTATTAAAAGATTCTTTGTTTAGCCCTTGATGGTGTGGCTTGGTTGGAGTGTCGTCCCTTAGTGGAAGGGTTGTGGGTTCAATTCCTAGTCTGGGTGCTTACTCTTCCCTCTCTAGGCGTATGCAGGAGGCAACCAATTGATGCTTCTCTCTTGCATTGATGTTTTTCTCTCCCTCTCCCTTCTCTCCTTCACTCTCTAAAGGCAATGAAAAAATGTTCTCAGGATAGGATAAAAAAAATTTTTTTAAAGATTCTTTGTATATGCAGTTGTTCCTTAACAGCCATTCGCATTTATTATTTATTTCAACAGTTAAAAAAGTGCTATTTCTTTTCTTTTTTCTTTTTTTTTAAAGATTTTATTTATTTATTTTTAGAGAGGAGGGAAGGGAGAGAGAAAGAGAGGGAAAGAAACATCAGTGTGTGGTTGCTTCTCATGTGCCCCCTACTGGGGACTGGCTTGCATCCCAGGCATGTACCCTGACTGGGAATTGAAGCTATGACTCTTTGCTTCACAGGCCCGCGCTTAATCCACTGAGCTACACCAACCAGGGTAAAAGTACTATTTCTTAGATCAGATTTTAGTGAGGTATTGAGCAATTCCCTCAGTATCAAAGTCTGTGAAAATATGGCACACTACTTCTGATATTATGTTAGTCTACAAAGTAATGCACTTCACATCTTTATTTTATTAATTTCTTTGCAGATGTATACATTTTACAGAAATTGTAAAGTACCAATAATTTCATCATTCTAGAAAAAACATTCTGATGCTATTTCTTGCTCTTTTATTCTTTTATGCCAATTATGTTTAACAAATAACTTTTCTGCTTTCTTTGGTGTAGAGTGAGCATTTGCCTTTATTTTACATAGGGTTAGTCTTAAAAGTTATATATATATTTTAAAGATTGCATTTATTTTTAGAGAGAGGGGAAGGGAGGAAGAGAGGGAGAGAAACATCAGCTGGCTGCCTCCCATATTCACCGCAACTGCAGACAGAACCTACAACCCAGGCGTGTGCCTTGACCAGGAGTCAAACTAGTAACCTTCACTTTGCTGGACGATGCCTAGTTGAATCACACCGGTCATGGCAAAAATTAAATTTTAATGGCTAAGTAGCTTACCATAATGTGCTATATGCAGTGAACTATTTCTTAATTGTTAGAATTTAATCTCAGGTCTGTTTTATTAACAATTGTCCTGGCTGGTGTAGCTCAGTGGGTTGAGCAGGGACCTGCGAAGCAAACGGTCACAGGTTCGATTCCCAGTCAGGGCACATGCCTGGGTTGCAGGCCAGGTCCCTAGAGGGGGCCAGATGACAGGCAACCACACATTAACATTTCTCTCCCTCTCTTTATCCCTCCCTTCCCTTCTCTCCAAAAATAAATAAATAAAATTAAAACAAAACAAAACAAAAAACAGTTGTATCTCCAGGGCCTAAAATATTGCCTTATACACTAAGGGTAATGAATGAATGAATGAATGAATGAATGAATGAATGAAATTGTTACGATTTTTAAAAAAATTGGCATATAAGTTGCACAATCATGGAACATTTTTTGAACTATAAAGTAGAGTAATTTAACTGGACTCTGGCCAACAGTAAATCTTGTTATAAATGTCTAAATAAATAAAAAAAGATTGCATTGATCATTTTAACTGTTGTTCCTTTTTTTACTAATGGAGTTGTATTTGGCTATTTTTAAGATAAGAATCTTTGACTTTGATCCCTGGCTGGTGTGACTCAGTCAGTTGAGTGTCGGCCTGTGAACCTGAAGGGTTGCTGGTTCAGTTCCCAGTCAGGGCACATGCTTGGGTTCAGGCCAGGTCCCCAGTAGGGGATGTGCGGGAGGCAACCACACATTGATGTTTCTCTCCCTCTCCTTCTCCCATCCCTCCCTTGTCTCTCAAAACTAAATAAGATCTTTAAACAATTTTTAAAAATCTTTGCTTTTGAATCTCAAATTTTTACTAAGATTTTCAAAGTGTTTGGCATTTCAGAGGGACCTTAACAAATTTTAGAGACTTGATTATGTGTATTGTGTGTGTTATATGGCTCTGAGTCCTTGATACCCTGTATACTAGTGGTGTCCATAATATCTTGTCCTCAGCAGCCCTGCACAGCTCATGTAGAATTGTGCCTATGGCTTCTTTTATGGAGTCCATCCATCTCATATTTTCTCGCTGTCTTCTATTTTTCCCAGGATTATTATCTTTTCCAAAGAACCCTGCCTTCTCGTGATCTTCCCTAAGAACAGCTTCAGTTTTGTCATTTTTGCCTACGAGCAGTGTTTCAAGCTTAATTTGCTCTTCGACCCACTTGTTCATCTATGCATCTTTCTGGTAGTCCAGGGTATCTATAGAGTAAAATTAAATTGTACTGGGAAATATTTTCTTAGTCTTACAGAACCAGAAACAACCAAACTGTGGGACTGTCAAACATTTAAAAAATATAATCATTTAGAAGTTATATCCTTAAAATATTTGAATGGTACTTTGTAGTGTATGGCATATGGTAGTATCACCTGCTAGAGTTTGAAAGATTCTGTGTTTGTAGTAGAGTTCATTCTGGATGGAGTATCATGAGATTGTTGCAGTGCAGTTCTCACTTGTTGGACTAAACAACTTTTAAAATGCCAAATCAACATTTTACAAATAGGTATATTTACCCCGTTCCTCTGTGCATTACAAGAGAAGGAAATACTTAGAGTCTGTGTCAGGTCTTAATTTGATCTTCGTTCTGTTTTGGAACTAAAGAATCAAAATTCTAGAAGTAGTATCAATCTGAAATATTACTTAGTGTTGTTTATTGTAGATGTAGTTTATCTTAATACATTTGTTGAAGGGTATTTTAATGTGTAGTCTTAATCTTTTTAAAAATATTAAGAGATGGGGTATTTTAATTCCCAAGATAAAGTAGAAATATAAAAATTATAGAGTTGTATTCATTACCCTAATTTAAATAGGTGCCAGACTCTAGGTAAGAGTTAATCATTAATCAAAGAAGAGCCATTGTTTGCAGAATTTAGGGATTGATTAATTTTGAATAATTTCCCTTTCCTATACATTAGTGATTGAGGTTCCCTTTCCCTGTTCATCCCTCTCTCCCCCTCTTCATTTGTGGGGAGAGGACTGTATAAAAAGCATTGTTAGCAATCTAGTTTAGTTTGAGTTAACCAGCAGTGTACATTATAGCAGTTTGATAGCTGACAGAAAATAATCTGTAATTTTGAACACAGCAAATTCTTCCATGAAATAACATGAATTTGAAGCAGTGTAATTGTGATATGATTGAAATGCTTAGATTTGTAAACTGAGAATCTTGATATACTCTACTTTTTCTATGATAAAAATAACCTTTGTCTCTTAGTTGGCCTGCTGTAACAGAATACCATAGGCTGGGTGACTTACCAAACAACAAATTTATTTCTCACAGTTAATGCAGACTGAGAAGTCCAAGGTTAAGGCATTGACAGATTTGGTGTCTGATGAGGACTCACTTTCTGGTTCACAGAACCTCAGATAGTGTAAGAGGGAGAACAAGCTCTCTGGGGTCTCTATTATAAAGGCTTTAATCTCATTCATGAGGACAGAGCCCTAGTAAAGTATCAAAGGCTAATAGCATCACACTGGGAATTAGGATTGCAATCTGAATTATGGGGGTGGGGTAGACACAAACATTTACTGTGTAACAGTGATTTTAACTGTAGAATCTGTTGATGTGTATAGCTGGTTTTGTCTTTAGAGGCTTCGTTTAGAAAAATTTATTTGTTAAGCCCTGGCTAGTATGGTTCAGTGGATTGAGTGCCGGCCTGCAAATCAAAGGGTCACTGTTCCATTCCCAGTCTAGGGCACATGCCTGTGTTGCAGGCCAGGTCCACAGTAAGCGGTGTGTGAGAGGCAACCACACATTGATAATTCTCTCCCTCTCTTTCTCCTTCCCCTCCCCTCTCTAAAAGTAAATAAATACTATCTTTAAAAAAAAAAACCTTAAAACTAATCTAACTTTCCTACAGAAAATAGGATAAAAAGTGTTATGAATAAATGTGATGTAAAAGGTCTAAACAGTTTAGTGTGTAGTGTGTTTATTTGCAAAGTTATCTTAGCCTCTGTTTAATAAAAATCTTTGTGGGTGACTACTATAGGTAAGTATTAAATTTGTGTTCAATTATCAATTTTTATAATAATAGAATGCATTATTGTTTTTTAAAGGATTGCATTGCAACAATTGCTCTTAAAGAAAGAAACGGAGGTGCGGACACTTAATAAGGGATTTTCTCCATGCTTTCATAATAAATATTCTTTTTTGAAATTAACTTATATTTCAGGTGTTATCTATTTGAAAAATATGGTAACGCAGTATTGGCCAGATCGAGAGACAGCACCACGGGATATATCCCCTTATACTATTCCAGAAGAAGATAGACATTGTATTCGAGAAAATATTGTAGAGGCCATTATCCATTCTCCTGAGCTCATCAGGTATATACGTATATATATTTTAAACTTGTTCATTTTACAGGTATATAATTTGTGGGGGTTTTGGGAGGGCGTGGAGGAGGGTCTTTTCAGAACATACAAACCTGTCATTTTTATGGCAGAAAACTTAACAAATGCTGTAACCATAGTTTTTTTGTTTCATTTTTGTACTGTAATTAAATTATACAATTTATAAACCAAAAACTTTCAAACTTCATGTAAAACTTGTGAAACACAGTGTGTTCAGATGAAAGGGTAAAGAAAACTACAGAATGTTGTCATATTATAGTCTTTCATTCTTTGAAATAGTAGGAACATAGAGTTTTGCTCAGTAATTTATTTTTGTCTGGAGTGTCCCTTTCCTTTCCTTTTTTCTTTTCTTTTCTTTTCTTTTCTTTTCTTTTCTTTTCTTTTCTTTTCTTTTCTTTTCTTTTCTTTTTCCTTTCCTTTTTCCTTTCCTTTTTCCTCTCCTTTCCTCTCCTTTCCTCTCCTTTCCTCTCCTTTCCCTTTCCTTTCCCTTTCCTTTCCCTTTCCTTTCCCTTTCCTTTCCCTTTCCTTTCCCTTTCCTTTCCCTTTCCTTTCCCTTTCCTTTCCTTTCCTTTCCTTTCCTTTCCTTTCCTTTCCTTTCCTTTCCTTTCCGCAAAATTTCACCTAGGTAGCATTTCTTCCTCCTTATTGTTTATTTTTGACTTTCAGGGTACAGCTTACTACATGTATTCATCATATCATCAAACATGATTACCCAAGCCGCTGGACTGCCATTGTGGACAAAATTGGCTTTTATCTTCAGTCTGATAACAGTGCTTGTTGGCTAGGAATTCTTCTTTGCCTTTATCAGCTTGTGAAAAATTATGAGTAAGTGTCTCTTTCAATTCCTATAGCATTTTGAGAAATGGGAAAAGTTTGGAAAATTTAAGCAAATTTGATTGAACATCTAAAATTACTTTTGGTATATATTGGGTTGGCCAAAAAGTTCATTTGATTTTTTTCATAAGATGGCTCTAGTAGTGCTTAGTTGTCTTTAACTTCATTCGAAACAGTTTTGATAGATTGTATTGTGACAGCGTGCATTTAGGAAAAAACTTATCAAAATTGGTGAATTTTTGTGTAGCTGTTTAAATATAGAAGATGGAAGAAAATAAGCAACACTTTCAGCATATTATGCTTTATTATTTCAAAAAAGGTAAAAACGACAAATGCAAAAAACTTTGTGCAGTGTGTGGAGAAGGTGCTGTGACTGATCGAACATATTAAGAGTGGTTTGTGAAGTTTTGTGCTAGAGAATTCTTGCTGGACGATGCTCTACTATTGGGTAGACCAATTGAAGTTGATAGCAATCTCATCGAGACATTGAAAACAATCAACATTATACCATGCGGGAGAGAACCAACATACTCAAAATATCCAAATCAGTAAAGTTATTGGTGAAAGTGAAAAATGTGTCTTTTATGGAAAAAAACCATGTGGACTTTTCGGCCAACCTAATATATTAAAATTAGATTTTAATCATATTCTCTTTTTGAAATAGCATTCTTATTTTAATTCTGCAGTCTCTTCTGTTGATTCAACTGATAAACTATTTGTGTCCTTTTTTCTTATTAAAAAAAGCATGTTTCCCTATTTTAAAAAATCATTTACCTCTAACTTCTCAATATGGGCTGATGAAGGTGTTTGTTTTTTGTTTTTGTTTTTTAAATATAAAGGGAATCAGTACATTGAGCATTAGAGCTCTTTATTGCTTCTGGCTTTCTATGAATTTTTTTATCTTAATTTGGGATTTTGGTAACTTACAAGAACCTATCTCTAATTTTTTAAAGAAAAATATGTTTGAATTTCATGACCATTTTTAATCATTGTGTTTTAAGGGATTCATAGTCACCTGTTTCAGTGTTTGCATAGTTCAGCAAGTTATAGTTCATATTAGTATTAGTAAGAGATTATTTTAAACCAAGAAATTGTCTTAGATCTGGATTTAGGGATAAGAAAAATATATAACCTTGGAAGTTGAGGTATGTAGCACTAAAAGTAGTAAGTCAAATATCAGAGGGGTTTTCTCTTGTGTTTGTGGCGAAAGTAATAAAATTGATAGGCGCATAAAAGTTTTGACCTTAGAAAATTATGAGGAAGAGTTGAGGAACACTTACACCATGATGGTGGCTTTATTCTCAGTCCTAACAACCACACAGATGCCATTGTGATCCTTGTTAATTATGGTGCTTGTAGTTAGCCTCTGATACCATTTTTGGATCCCATCTCAAAGTTGCTGATGAACTGCTGCATTTGTTCTGAGCAGGAGAGAAATATACCATTTACAGCATTGGTACTGGTGTTTTCTTGTGTTCCCACCAGCTACCCATCTTCCTGCTAAGGAATGTTCCAGCTGTTGCTCCAACCCCTGTCAGAGTGCCAGTTGTTGTAGTTCTGGTAAGTGAGTGACTAAAATGAGAGAGAATAACAATAATAAGCTGTTTTGTCGTTGAGGAGGTCCAAGTCTCTTCTGTCCTATAATCTTAGCAGGAGAGAGTTTGACAGGGATTTTTTAAATGGGAGATACAGGAGGCTGCTACAATATTGGAATTCCAGTATTAATTTTCAGCCATTGTTTTATTGTGGAGCACAAGGTATTCACAAGGGATCTGTGTGGACTGAAGCAGTTCTAAGAAAATTCTTGGGAAAATTGGAAGTTGTGGTGGCCTCAGGAGCATAGATCCTCAGGAAATACTTGTCAGTTGAAGGAGCACTTGAAGAGGAAGGCAAGTCACACCAAATGGAGTAGTGTGAACAAAAAGAAAGGTACAGAGGTGGAAATGAGACTTTGTCTTTAGTGGGTACTGAGGACACTACTATAGTATGGATAATTTCTGTTGAGGGTTTGGGGGTAATTTTGAACTTTGAAATTGGGACTATGCTAAAGAGGATTTTGAATGTCATGGGAAATTTGGATGTGATCTTTTAGATACTGGGATACTGGTGAACTATTGAAGTTTTCTTTTCTTCTCTTTTCTTTTCTTTTCTTTTCTTTTCTTTTCTTTTCTTTTCTTTTCTTTTCTTTTCTTTTCTAACAGAAAGCTGTAGTCTAGTATTTAAGAATTTCCTATCAACATGGCTCACCAGATTGACATGCCATAGCCTTGTAGTGGAGCTTTTATTGATGACACATTTCCACAAGTTCAGGAACTTAGTCTTATGGAATAGTAATTTTTTTCCTACCATAAATTACTTTTATACCAATTATCTTAGATAAGCAACTAGTACCACCCAACTTTTAGTCCTCTACTCAATCTAGAGGGGGAGGTAGGAGAGAATGTCCAGCATAAGTAAACATTCAAACTCTTGGTATGAGTGATCACTTGGGTTGAATAAATGCAGAGGGGCGTATAATACAGTTCTCACCTTTATTGTTAAAAGGGAATATTGTCACTAATTATTATAGTTTGTATAATCATATTGGAGAGTGCACATGGCTTTGTTTTATAAATTGTTTTATAAACTCAAAGAAATGTACAAGTAACTTTTTAAAATGTATATGCTAGGTATATTTTCTCAGTACATTAAAATATTTAAAATAATCTGTCAGTTTTGTTTAATAGTCTCAGTCATTATTTGTGTGAACATTTCTCTTGGTGTTTTTTATTCTTGGCAATTCACTTTGGTTTGCATTTTGCCTAATAGCAAAAAAGAATATAGCTTTTTAAAAATGTACTCAGATACTCAATTCTCTCTCTTTTTTTAATTCTCACCAAGGACTTTTTTCCCCCCATTTTTGTTTCCTTTCTTTCTCTTTCTCTCTCTCTCTCTTTTTTTTTTTTTTTTGAGAGAGGAAGAGAGAGAAACATCTACATAAGAGAGAAGCATAGATTGGTTGCCTCTAGTAGGTGCATGGACCCAGGATTGTATGTGCCTGGACCAGACCACCGGTGAACCAGCAGCCTGGGCATGTGCCCTGACTTGGGAAACAAACTGCAGCCTTTCAGTTGGTCAGTGGTCTAGCCAGGGCAGATTTGCAATTCTTAAGTACATTTTTACTGTTCAGAACGTCTACCCGTAGACAAACCTGGATTCTGGTAAAAAAATCAACTTGATGCCTTTTAAATAACCTAATCTGGAAAGAAAAGCTATGTTTTTTAGAATAATGACTTCTTGCCTTGCCTGGTATAGCTCAGTGGAGTGAGTGTGGGACTGTAAACCAAAGGGTCGCCAGTTTGATTCCCACTCAGGGCACATGACTGGGTTGCAGGCCAGGCCCCCAGTAGGAGGCATGTGAGAGCCAACCACACACTGATATTTCTCTCCCTCTCTTTCTCCTTCCCTTCCCCTCTCTCTAAAAATAAATAAATAAAATCTTTAAAAGAAAAAAGACTTGAGAACCCAGACTTTTAAAAATTCTTTAAAAATCTTGAAAAAAAATTAGAATAATGACTTCTTAAACACTGCTTTATATTTTGCAAAGCTGTTATGCCTATTGACTCCTTAATAATAGAAGCTGGAGTTACTTTTTCATAGTTCTGTACTAAAAATTCGATTATTTAATTTCTCTTTTGAAATAAAGCAACAGACCTTTCAACAATCCAGCTAAAATATTAAGGGATCCGTAAGTGAAAGTGTCTCAGGTTAGCAATTCATTACCCATAATCTTGCAGCAAAATGTGATTCATAATTCAGGATTTTTTGGATTTTAGGAGGAAATAAGATTCATGTTAGGCATATTATGTAATGTTGCTATTGAAATCTGTACCAGCAACGAGCAAAGATGGAAGGCTGGAGGGGCACTGTGCCACAGGGGTGAGCACACAGGCCTTTTTTGGAACCTGCTGCAGGCGTGAAGCTCATTGTGTGGCGGGCGGCAGGATGGAAAAGTTAATAAAGAACCCTTTTTACTGTACAAGAAGAGTCTCAGATAATATCTTTAACCATTAAAGACTCAGTAAAACTAGGTACCTCCCTATTTCACACTTGAAGATCACCGTTTAGCAAATTAGGACTCCTATAGGATGAGGTTACATCCAGATAAACCCATTGTTAAACCTATCCTAAGTTAAAAATATTGCTGCTTCTTCATAGACATTTTTAAAAAATCAGTATTTAACTGTTTGGAAATGAAACATCATTTAAAATCCTACCAAACTCCTAATTCCAAAGAATTGGCAACATTCTCTGATCGAGAAAAGAAGTGACTGTATGTTGAAAGTATCCTGGCATTGGTCCCATTTTTTTCCTCCTTGAATTTGAATAAATATGGAGAAATGGTGCTTTGATGACAACTGTGATCTTAATAGAACTAACAGTACAGTGGACAATTAATTCTTACTCAGATGCTGGAAAATTCCCTATGTTTGGCAATTCTGAAGCTCAGAGACACTGGCAAGAAATTAGTTATCATTTACCAAACTATAGTATTTTAACAGCAGTGATAACAATTTACTGTATTGGGGATTGTATTATATACCTCTTACAGCTTATCACAGTCTTTTATGTGCGTATGTGGCAAGGTCGTAAATCCGGACTGGATTTCTCTCTATACCTCATGTGGATATGAGTCAAGTGCACAAGCTCTTCATGTGTGCAACAGTGTTAATTGCCTATTTGCTGATTTACATACCTGCAGTGGTTTTGAACTGTTGTTTAAAAGAAATGTCAACTAAGAAAAACATTGCTTATGCAGTATGCATATTGCTGTATCCAGGCCTTATTCTTACTAACTACGGACATTTTCGGTATCATTTACTAATTTAGAAATAAAGTCAGATGCATACTTATCATGAAATCTAGGCTCAATATGTATTATGCTGTCATTCTCTGACATCTCATTTGTTAGGCAGTGTACTTGCTTATTTAGACTTTTCACAGTGATATGTGAGACTCTCTTTACAAAGCTTTTACTTAAATA
Organism: Glossophaga mutica; assembly: GCA_039655065.1. Taxonomy (NCBI): domain Eukaryota; kingdom Metazoa; phylum Chordata; class Mammalia; order Chiroptera; family Phyllostomidae; genus Glossophaga; species Glossophaga mutica. Next base: position 41,212,898 of record CM077308.1, on the reverse strand, counting down.
GTAAAATAAAGATTTGCTAAAAGTAGAATTGCTTTTTCACACCTGTTTTTCTTGGTAACTGATTAGCTCTTTTGGAGAGTGGGAAAGGGGGACCAAGTATAATTATACTCTCAATTTGAAAAAGGTATAACATACCTTTTATCTTCTGTAAATGTTATGTGACATTGACAAAGGAAAATAATTTTACCTTTTTTTGAGTTTTAAAACAAGATGTTTCTCTCACAGTGGTAGCTGGGAGCTTCAGTAAACTTGAGTAATTAAAATTTACTATGTGGATTTTATGTGTAATTTTTATAACTAAGGAACATTCAAATAAATCTTGGAGAAAAGTTTAAAAACTCTATACCAACACTCAATAATAAAACACACTGTTATTATATTGGCTATAAGATATGTGAATATTTACTCTAGATGAAATAAATGAAGATCATAGATAGCCTGCTGAGGTTGGGTTTTTGTTGCCGGATGGGTTATTAAAAAAAAACTGCTGCTTTATAATCCTTTTAGAAATACAATATTTTTCTACTTTATAGATGCTGCTCTGCCTTAATTCATGGAATGTAAATTACTTAAGGATGATAAAATATCATTGATTTTGTATCTATTGGCTGCTAATGTTTAAAAGTCAAATCATTGTAGCCCTTCAGTTATTCAGTCTTCAGAATTAGAAATAACATAGTGAAGTGGTTAAGAGGGCAGACCCTGGATCTTGACTGCTGAGGTTCATACCTAAATGGTGAATTTTGGGGGAGATATTTAGTTAGTTTGCCTGTGCCTCCGTTTCCTCAGCTATAGAAAAGAGGATACTAATGGGGCTTGAAGATTATGACCTGATGATAAATGCTAAGCAAATTTTATATATTCTTTTATTATTTGAGGTTTTTCTAAAGTTGCTTTTGGTTGCAGAGTAGGTTTTTCTTTATTTGCTTTTACTTGTATAAACAAGTAAATTTATATGTCATCTGTAAATAAAATTGTGAAGTGAAAGTAAATTCTTACAGAATTAGTTTGTATTCCTACCCAAAGGTACAAGAAACCAGAGGAACGGAGTCCATTGGTAGCAGCAATGCAGCATTTCCTGCCAGTACTAAAGGACCGTTTTATTCAGCTTCTTCCTGATCAGTCTGATCAGTCTGTTCTCATTCAGAAACAGATTTTCAAGATCTTCTATGCTCTTGTTCAGGTAATTTTTATAAAGCAGTTTTCAAAGTATAAAAAGCCAGTGTATCTAGATTAAGTGGATGATTTGCTAGTCAAATATAAATTGCCAAAATTGTAAGTATGTTAAAAGTATAACCAAGCATACTTACCCAAATACACAAACAAGTCTAATAAATCTTAAATTATAAATGGTCAATCTTAAGTTCTCTTAAACCATCCAACATTATTTACAAAATTAGTAAATTTTTTCTTGTACCTTTCACCTTAAGAATTCACAAGTCTAAAAATCAGTTACTGGATTATAGTTTACATCTAACAAATATCCTGATATGCCAAATGTACATAGATTATCCCAATAATTACAAAACCTATTCCTAAACTTACATTACACAAAAATACTAATGCTGTGGACTTGACTGGCACATGATAATGGGCTTCAGCACTTTTGTATATTGTTCTAAATCTTTGGAGTAAAAGTTATCCACTAAGGAAATGGTTGTGTCTGTATTCTCAGTGAATGTAATTACTTAAGAAACCTCAAGTTTTTGATCAGGATTAAAATTTTGGTTCTTTTTGTGCCATATAGCCATAGAAGGATTCATCTCCTCTACCAGGATCTTTGGTTCAATTCATGCATTTACTTACTTTTTAAATCTCATTTAAATAGACCTATGACTTTACCGCCACTGAAACTAACTGGCTCACTCCCTTGTTTGGTTGGATTTTGCATGTCTTTGCTAGGTCTTTAAAGATAATCTAATATCTCTAATTCTTAACTTAAGGGCACTTTAATTGGCCCCTTACAGTTTTTTTAAAGTTCTTTGATAGACCACATGTATACTGTTTCAATTCCTGCCCCCCGCCCCCCCAACTGGTAGAACCTCCATCTTTCAGATTAACAATAATTTCTTTTTGTAATTATTGAATTATTTTAGGGAATAGGACAAAATGTCTCTGCAACAAATTTTTTGAGACTAGCATACCTTGATATAAAAATACAAGTATAGCCCCTTCTCATTTGTGAAAATATGTCCTAAAATCCTAAATAAGATAATTGATTTTATGAGCCTATTAAGAGAGAGGATTTTACCACCACCACCCCATCACTAAAAAACAAGAGAGAGGATTTATTCTAAGAATGCAAGAATGGATAACAGTAAGAAATCGCCTTCTGTGATTTAACTCTTAATTGAAAAGACAGGCCTGTAAACATCTTTGATGATGTCCTTCTTGCTTTAAATAAAACTCTAAGAATACCGGAATTGAAATTCCTTAACTTGATTAAAAAGTGTTGATGAGAAATCCACAGTAAATATCATACCTTATGGTGAAAATAAGATATATTTCCAGTAATTTTGGAAAAAAACAAGGATGCCCACTGTCATTGCCTCAATTCTCCAGTATAGGTAACTAACTGAATTTGCCTGTGTACTAAAAACAAGAAATGTGGATTGAATGAAATACTTTTTGTAGGTGTTATGTAGAATAAAAGAAAGTGTAATTTTCTTTTGTAAGGATTTTAAAAATTAATACTTGATTTTAATTTAGTATACACTACCACTGGAGCTGATAAACCAACAGAACCTGACAGAATGGATAGAAATTTTGAAGACTGTTGTGAACAGGGATGTACCTAATGTAAGTCTCTTTTGTGGTCTCTTATATTACTAAACATAAATATTTAGTGTAATCTTTTGAGAAGGTTAACTGCTATTTTCTGTAACAGCTTTATAAACTTTGGTAATTCATGATGCAGATTTTTCTAGATAGACACCATTTCATTGTTTACATATTTGCATATACAAAGTAAAAATTTCTGAAGCATTATTTCATATACTATTGTTTAAATGCTAGTATATCTTTGTTAATTTCATCCTGATCCTGTTTCTTTCCCGTTTTAATTAAGAGCTCATAACACGTATTATCTTGCATAGCTATAAATTTTTTTTGGTATGTGAACTTTTAAAATCTACTTTCTCAGCAACCTTCAAATACATGATACAATATTATTAACTGTAATCATCATGCTATACATTACATCCCCAGAACTTATTTATCTCATAACTGGGAATTTGCTCCTTTTGACCACCTGCCTAGTGGTTACTTATGGTAATCATTTCACAATATATACATATATCAAATCATTGTTATATACCTTAAACTAATACAACATTATATATAAATTAAATCTTTTTAAAAAGTCCATAGATTTTTAGCCTAATAATTTTTAAGACATCTGTGAACAAGAAAACTTATAAGTTTTCTTGATTAAACTTTATAGTTATATTACTCATTTTTCTAAATAATTTTATAGAAATATAACTTACAAAACATAAAACCTGACCCTTTCAAAGTATTTTGATTCAGTGGTTTTTAGTTCATACAGAACTATCCAACTGTGCTTTTTTAAAAATATTAGTCACAATTTAAAAAAATAACTAGTTTTTCTTTATAATCTAGTTCAGTGATTTTCAACTGGTGTACCGTAAGAATTTATTAAACATGTAGTACTTGACTATTTATTTAGTTAGGGGCACTGGCCACTCTTTCCTTATTGTCAAATTAAAAAAGCGACAGCTGCCAACACAGCAATAGACGTCCAATGTGAATGAATCAAAATTATAACTATTTTCTTTGTCAGGTTGGCAAAAAAGTAGTTAGTTTATGTGTGCCATGAGATGAAAAAAGTTGAAAATCACTGATTAGTTTTCTGGAGAAGTAGGGAATTTACAATCCTGAATTACCTAATGTGTTTTAGTGCTTTTACTCTCATACCTTTTAATCTTAAAAAAAAAAAATCTTGCTGAATTTATTTTACATAGACATGGAAGAGTTCTGCAATTTATCCAATACAATTTTCTTAGTGGTGTAAGTTAAAAAAAAAAAAAAGGAAGAAGAAACCTGTTTTGTAGCAATAAGCTACAAATTTTTACTTAAAACAACCCCACAGAAATAATAAGACATTTCCTTCACTTCATAGGAAACTATTGTACTTTCATGTGTATTTTCTGTACACACTTAATACAACTATAAAATATATATAAATTTTTATATTCTGAACCTTTTTGGTATAATTTATAATCATAAACATGCATATATTATAAGAAAATAGTTCAACGAGTTATGGCAATCACCTGTACCCATGTAAATCACCTAGCATGGTTACTCATGGCTTATTCTAGTCATCCCTACCGTCACCATTCTCATTTCCAGCATCATAGATTAGTTTTGTCTGTTCTAGAACTTAATATAAAAGTATGTTTTTTTGTATCTATCTTCTTTTGCTTAATATATTTATCAGATGTATTAAGTTGTGGTAGTTTGTTTCTTTTTATCGCTGAGTAGTATCCCATTAAAGTTGGATATGCAAGTTGATGGACATGTGTGGTCTCAGAATTTTAGTATTAGATAAAGCTACTATGAATATTCTTATACAAGTCTCTGTGATCATATATAGTCATTTTTCTTGAGTTGAAAACCAAAGAATGGAATTGAGTCATAGCATAGGCATATGATTTCTAATGTAGTTGTTCCATTGATATAGCAATTGTAATTGCTATAACTTAAAAATATGTCATGGATGTCTTAGGTAAATATAGTGATCTAATCTATTCATTTTTTATGGAAGTTCCATAATTAAACACCCCTTAATAATGAAAAGTTCTTGGCAGTTTTTCACTGTTACAAATAGTTTTGCAAATGAATATTCTCATACATGTATCTTTATTTATACTAATATTTCTGAAATGGAGTTTCTCACAACCTTTTGATTTGAACTACATTGGTTTTGATTAAGCTACTTGCCATGGCCTTGATTTTGTATTATGTGGGACTTGAGTAAAATGTTTTGGTTTAAGCTTTAAAAGAATTTTAAAAAGCGTATGCTTCATGAACATGTAGCTGAAGCACTGGAAGTGCCTCTTATATTTAAATAAGGGTTAGGACTTTTTGAAATCTAGCCTTTTATTATGAAAGGCCACTATAAGAGGAGGATTCAAGTTTTTGAGAGGCTGTTCTCACCTCATACTGTTTCTCTTACATTGTATCATCTTTTATTATCTATCATTAAGTAAATGTCTCTTTAAATAAGGAAACACTTCAAGTTGAAGAAGATGATAGACCTGAGTTACCATGGTGGAAATGTAAAAAGTGGGCTTTACATATTTTAGCAAGGCTTTTTGAAAGGTAAGCTCCCAGATATATGATGATTTAAGTTCATTTTTCCAGACTTTTGGTTTATAAGTGCTGATATAAAGCATTATAAAGAAACAGTGGGCATTTTAATGTTCTTTTAGATATGGAAGCCCTGGCAATGTTTCCAAGGAGTATAATGAATTTGCCGAAGTCTTTCTGAAGGCATTTGCTGTTGGTGTGCAGCAAGTAAGTCTAAGATAATTTTTCTAAATAGAAACATAGTATTATTAGGTTAATTTCTGTCTTATTTTATTAGAAATGAAATAATAATAATAAAAAACTTGTTACGTATTAATGTAGACTATGTTTTCTGTTAAAAATAGCTATTTTCCAAAATGAATAGTTTTAAGCGAGAGGAAGTGTTAGTGTTAATACATTTTTACTATTGTCTTTAATGTCTGGCTTCATAAAAGTCATCTGTATACTCATCTACATCTGTATTCAGTCTGTTTTAATTTGTTTTGGTGGATGTAAAGTCAATTTGGCTTTAGAGACAAGTTGGGAAATGAAAACAATGTTTCAATAGTCTTTTCACATAGTTTTGGAAATTCTTTAATATTACACCAAAATTGAATGATGTAGTTTCTTAAAGGTTAATTGCAACGTAGAGTTTGAAACTAACTGAACATTTCATATTCCATCATAGTGACACACATTGGTCTATATACTGCTTAGATGGCGCTTTCATCCATACATGATTTTGTAACATTCTGCACTGGGCATTTAGAGGATGTCGATTCATTGAATTAATGCAGATTTTCCTAATGTTAATACATTTCATTTTGCAATTTAAAAATCATATTTGTTAATACCAACACCAATCTCACCAGAAATATTTTCAAATAATTTTTGCTTGAAAGCTCAGATTTTAACACAAGAAACATATTATTGGATATTTTTTTGAAGCAACAGGCTGATTTTATTCATTTTTGAGGAAAAAAATGCCATATGTACAAGTCTAAATAACCATAATTGGTCTATCAGTTCTTTCAAGTATATGATAGTGTTTCATGGAACAAGCTCTTCTAATAATTGTTCTTCAGTATATAGAAGAAGTGCTATTTATATTTTTCCCATTTAATAATATTTATAATATTTCTGGTTCATTGAGGATATTCTTTTTTCTTTTTTCTTTTTTTTTTTTTTTTTTTTTTAAATAAGGCTGTTTGGAAGGAAAGCTTGTTCTGTAATTATGTGGCCATAAAGAATGTGACTGCTGATACACTTCAGTGCCACCCCATTCATGTTAGATACAAGAAGTCCTACTACTCTTTTGTCTCATTCGTGCAAATGTTAAACACGGTAAAAAGGGCAAATAATGACAGCATTATTCTGAAAATAATGTTGCCCTCACAGACCCTTTGAGGGATCTGTCACCCATTTTTGACATTGGTTGTTCTTGAAATGTGAATCAGGATCAAAACTCTTGCCAGACATTAAATAGGATATGTAGGTAAATGTTTGGGTAATGTTTTCCTAGAAGGTGAGTTTAGCAATGGGAGTATAGGGATGTCTCAGAATACTATAATGTTTAATAAGTAGCATATGAATTACCCTTCTTTTTATATTTAAACAGAAACTAGTCCTTTGATAGAATATTATTCAGTTTGTTTATTTAAGTGCCTTCCTTGAGAATAAATGTGGTTCTGCAGTATATAATTTTTTAAATTACTTAATTCTGAGAAGGATGATGACCTGAATATTAAGGTGTCACATGTTTTTGCTGGCTTGAAAGTCATTAATTTCTGTTTGGTTTTTGATCAAAATTCTTTCCCAAAGGTTTTATTGAAGGTGTTGTATCAGTACAAGGAGAAACAATACATGGCTCCTCGAGTTTTACAACAGACATTAAATTATATTAACCAAGGAGTTTCTCATGCGCTCACCTGGAAGAACCTGAAGCCTCATATACAAGTAATAATTTTCTATCTGAAATATTTTTCTAGAAAATACAATGGAAATAACATTAAATACCATAAAGGTTTAAAAATAAATTTTTTTTCTTGTATTGCTTAGTGTTGTTCTGGTAATTGTTTTGAGAGTAGAGTAGAAAAATGAGGGCAAACACCCTTGTGAACTTATAAAAGCTATTTTGTGAACATTCAGATTACCTTTTCACCTAAACTGTTCTTACTGTTGGACTATGATTAGTTAAAATTTTAGTCATGTGATTTGGAGTAGGCAAAGGACTGTTTTACCAGATTGTTTTTGAGGATAATTGACTAATGTATTACTTTTATGAGTAATTTTTTTGCTTTATTTACAGCTGTAGGGCTTGATGGACTAAAATTTCATGTTGTATTTTCTCAAATTACTACCTATGTACACATATTTTATAATTGTATAGAGAGAAGAGTACAGGTACATTGATAGTTGATCTGAAAATGTAAAAAGTTTTGATATTAAGCTTTAAAAAATAGGTATTATAGATTATGGAGTTACTTGTATTTTACCACTTAACAGAAATTTGAAGGTTTAAATCTTAAGACTGACTTAAGGTTATTATTACCTTCTTAACTTTTAAATTGCAGGGCATTATCCAAGATGTTATTTTTCCATTGATGTGCTATACAGATGCCGATGAAGAACTTTGGCAAGAAGACCCTTATGAATATATACGCATGAAGTTTGGTAAGGAATTTTCAATTGTTTAGAAATAAAATGTCAGTGAAGTTTGTATATAGTATACCTAGTGGTTATCAAAGTCTTTTACCTTCTGTACTCAGAAATCTTTGTCGTGCTGGCCATTGTGGCTTCATTGGTCAGAGCATCCCATACACAGTAAGGGTGCAGGTTCAGTCCCCACCCTCGCCCTTCCTCTCTAAAAAAGCAATGAAAAGAATGCCCTCAGGTGAGGATCAAAAAAATAATCTTTTGTTTCAGTGTAAGTTATTCATTGTTTAGACCAGCGATTTTCAACCCTTTTCATATCACAGCACACATAAATTAATCACTAAAATTGTGTGGCACACCAAAGAGTGTTCTTTGCCAATCTGACAAAAACATAGATATAATTTTAATTCATTCACACCAGACAGCTATTATGCTTGCTGTTGTCATTTTTTTTAATTTGACAGTCTAAGGGAAAAGAGGTCAGTGCTCCTGACTAAATAGTCAGGTATTGCATGTTTTAAAAAATTTTTGCAGCACACGGGTTGGAAATCAGTGCTTTAGATATTTCAGTGGAGGATAATTCATTAATTATAGCATTTGATAATTTTTAGCAGATACAGATTCAGTAGTGTTGCTAAGTTTTTAGATGTACTTCATGCCAAAACTGTTAGAAATTCAAGACTATACCTTAACACTAAGTGTCTAAACTATACTTTTGAATCTTGTGTTAGTCATCATATAATGTGGGAATTGAGAAGATGAATACTGGAAGCTGGCGTCACATGGAGTCTCTCCCTAGAATTAAAGAATTGTAATGGGCTGATATTGAGTATTTGTCCATCTTCCTAGCAAAGTCTTAGTGTATTTTTATATTTTCTTTCTTTCTTTCTTTCTTTCTTTCTTTCTTTCTTTTTTTTTTTTTTTTTTTTGATGTTTATCCTTATTTATTTGTTACTCTTATTTTTTTATATTTTCTTATTGGCTTAACACACAATAGCGTTAGTTTCTGAGAGTTAGGGATCAGGGCATGGCTTAACAGAATTGACTGCTTCAAAGTCTCTCATGAAGTTGCAATCAAAGAATTTTAATGTACTTTTAGTAGTTTGTACTTTTGTGACCCTATTATGAAAGTTCTCAGTTATAGTGTTTTATATGAAATAAAATAATTATTAGGAGATACTAATGGATTGTTAACATTTAACCTGTACAGAAAAGACATAGGATAAGGCTTTTACAAAATTATATGAGTAATTGGGTGCATTTTCATATTCACTTGTGTGAAAATTTATAAACTTCTAAGGTTTGGTTTTTTTTTTTGTTTGTTTTGTTTTTTGGGGTTGTTTTCCCCCCTAGATTGATTGATTGATCATTCATTCATTCATTCATTCATTCATTCATTTATAGAGGGAGGGGAAGGGAGGGAGGGAGACAGAAACATCTCTGAGAGAGAAACATGGATCAGTTGCCTCTCGCTCTCCCCCAACTGGGGACCCGGCCTGCAACCTTTCAGCGTGCAGGCTGGCACTCAACCTACTGAAGCACACTAGCCAGGGCTGTGTTTTGGCTTTTTTGTTTGTTTGTTTGTTTTTTAATAACAGCATTATTTATACATTTTGTAGCATTGATTCTTGAACAAATTAACTGTTTTCTCTATTAATTTTAAATTTATTCTATAGATGTGTTTGAAGATTTCATTTCTCCTACAACTGCTGCCCAGACACTTTTGTTTACAGCCTGTAGTAAGAGGAAAGAGGTAGGTTATTTAATGTGGAATACTTTTTGCTCTAACATTTAAAATTGATTCAGATACAGTTTTTAATGTTAACTGTAAGTCATTTTGTCATTAATTTTTTTTAAGGATTTTGGTTTATCCAATAAAGTGTTACTTTTCTCTTTTTAATTTAGGTACTGCAAAAGACTATGGGATTTTGCTACCAAATTCTTACAGAACCAAACGCTGATCCTCGAAAAAAAGATGGAGCCCTGCATATGATTGGATCTTTAGCTGAAATACTTCTGAAGGTATTTTTTTCATGTACATGTGCAAATTGAGATATAATTTATGTACCGTAAAATTGGCCCATATAAAGTACAATTCAGTGATTTTTTTCCCTTATATTCAGAGTTCCACAACATTTTCATCACTACAAAAAGAAACCTTACTGGCATTTACTCTTCATTTTCTCTTGAGACTTCCCAGTCCTAGGATACACTTAATCTATTTTTTGTTTCCTTCATGAATTTGCTAACTCTGGACATTGCATATAAATGGAGTGATAAAACATTTGGTCCTTTTTGAGTAGCTTTTTTTTACTTAGCATAATATTTTCAGTTCATCATACTGTGGCACATGTCCCAGTACTTCCATTCCTTTTTATTGCCAAGTAATATTTCATTGTATTGATGTGCCACATTTTACTTGCTTGTTTTTCAGTTGATGGGCCTTCGTATTATTTTCATATTTTGACTATTAAGGGTGCTGTGAACATTTGTATACACGTTTTTGTGTGAACATATGTTTTTATTTCTCTTGGGTAGTAAATACCTAGAAGTCAAATTGCAGGTCATATCTTAAGAAACTGCCATGCCGTTTTTCCAAAGTGACTAGCTCTATCACGTTATGTTTTCACCAGTAGTGTATGAAGGTTCAAGTTACTATGTCCTCACAAAAACTTAACTGTCGTTTTCGTTATAGCCATTCCACCTGGTGTCAGATGGTTTCTCATGCTTTTGATTTACATTATCCTGATGACTAATGATATTGAGAATCTTTTTATATGCTTATGGACAATTGTATGTCTTCTTTGGAGAAATGTCTATTCTAATCCTTTATTTTCAATTGTGTTATTTTCTTTATTGTACATTGTTAGAGTTTTTTCTGTATTCTAAATACTACACCTTTATCATATACATGATTTTCAAATATTTTCTGCCATTCTCTGGGTTATCTTTTGAATTTCTTGATGGTATCCTTCAAAGTAAAAGTTTTGATATGATTTTGAAATCATGTCCAGTTTCTATTTTCTCTTGTTGCTTGTGCTGAAAGTACTTCTTGTTGCATGAGTTTTCTTTCATTGTATTTTTTCCCATTACCATTTAATCCCCTTATAGGCCCCTGCCCCACAATTATCACTCTGTTGTCCCGATCCATGAGTCCTTTTTCCTTTTTGCTTGGTCCCTTCACCTCCTAATCCCCTCCACAGAGCTATCAGCCTGCTCTCTGTCTATGTGTCTGTCTCTATTTTGCTTGTTAGTTCATTGTGTTCATTAAATTCCACATGAGTGAAATCCTGGTATTTGTCTTCTTCTGACTGGCTTATTTCACTTAGCATAATGTTCTTTAGGTCCATCCATGCTGTCACAAGGGTAAAATTTTATTCTATTTTACAGCCGAATAATATTCCGTTGTGTATGTCTACCATAGTTGTTTTATCCACTCATCTACTGATGGACACTTGGGCTGCTTTGCACATCTGTGGTAATTGTAAATAATACTACAATGAACATGGGGTACTTGTATGCTTTAGATTGAGTGTTTCGGGTTTCTCCAGATAAATTCCCAGAAGTGGAATCACTGGGTCATAAAACAGTTCTGTTTTTAATTATTTGAGGTATCTCCATACTCTGCTGTCCACCGTGGCTGCACCAGTCTGTATTCCCACCAACAGTACACAAGGGTTGCCCTTTCTCCACATCCTGGCCAGCACTCGTTGTTTGTTGATTTATTGAATATAGCGATTCTGACAAGTGTGAGATGATGCTTGTTGTTTTAATTTGCATTTCTCTGGTTAGTGATGTTGACCATCTTTTCATACGAGGTGGGTCCCAGAAAAACCTGGAATAATCTTCTGGAGGGTGGGTTCTTTGTAGTATAGGCTTCCCCTGCTAGGTGAATGTTCTAGAAACCCACCTGTATCAGTGTATCAGCTAGCATTGTTGTGAGAGGCAGGGTTAGGCTTCAATAAATTTTTTTGAAGACTCTTTCAATGCATTTGCCCATTTCTTGACGGTTGATTTCAGAGACCACCTGCCCATACTTTGCTTAGTGCTCAGCAGTTTTTGACCAAAAACAGCATGACCCCGGTGCCCCACCTTGCCTATAACCAAAGTTTAAACATGTGAGAACAAATAACTTTTTATAGATTCCAGGGTTTTTTGGAGGTGTCCTGCCTTGTATATCTATTGGCCATATGTATGTCCTCTTTGGAGAAGTGTCTTCGCATCCTTCGTCCATTTTTTAAATTCAGTTCTTTGTTTCTTTGGTGTTGTTTTCTAAGTTCTTCGTGAACTTTGGATACTAACCCCTTATCAGATGTATCAGCGAATATGTTCTCCCTTCTGTGGGTTATCTTTAAATTTTGTTGATGGCTTCCTTTGCTGTGAGAAAACTTTTTAGATTGATATAGTAGCATTTGTTTATTTTTCCTTTGTTTCCATTTCCTGGGGATATGTTTTAGAAATGATACTGCTATGAGCAGTGTCTGGGATTTTACTGCCTACATTTTTTTCTAGTACTTTTATGGTTTCAGGTCTAATGTTTTAAGTTTTTAATAATTCATTTTGAATTTATTCTTGTGTGTGGCATAAGAAGGTGGTATAGTTTCATTTTTCTGCACACATCTATCTAGTTTTCCCAGCACCATTTATTGAATAAACTTCTTTAGCCCACTGTATGTGCTTGCTTTTCCTGTTAAATGTTAATTGACTATAAAGGTGTGGGTTTATTTTGGGGCACTCTGTTCTGTTTCTTGATCTGTATGCCTGATTTTATGCCATTACCATGCTGTTTTGATGACTGTGGCTTTATAGTATAGTTTGATACTAGGTAGTGTGATTCTTCCAACTTTGTCCTCCTTTCTCAAGATTGCTGTTGCTATTTGTGGCCATTTGTGGTTCTATATAACTTTTTGGAATGTTCTAGTTCTGTCAAATATGCCATTGGTATCTTGATAAGAATTTCGTTGAATCTATAGATTGCTTTGGGTAGCATGAACATTTTAATGATTCAGTTAATTCTTCCTATCCGTGAACTCAGTATGTGCTTCCACTTACTTGTATCTTCTTTAATTTCTTCAGTGTATTATAGTTTTCTGAGTATAGGTATTTTACATCCTTGGATAGATTTATTCTTAGGCATTTTTTCCTTTTGAAGCTATTGTAAAAGGTATTGTTTTCATAGTTTCCCTGATAGTTTATTATTGGCATATGAAAATGCCATCGTATTGAGCACTGGCCTGTGAACCAGAGGGGTCACCAGTTCAATTCCTAGTCGGGGCACGTGCCTGGGTTGCGGTCCAGGTCCCCAGTGGGGGGCATGCGAGAGGTAACCACACATTGGTGTTTCTCTCCCCCCTCTCTCCCTTCCCCTCTCTCTAAAAATAGATAAAAATAAAATACTGTTGCTTTCATTGTTCAGTTCCAGTAGTTTCTTGGTGGAATCTTTAGGGTTCTTTATGTACAGGGTCATATCATCAGCAAATAAAGACAGTTTTACTTCTTCTTTCCAGTTTGGATACCTTTTATTTCTTGTTTGATTGCTCTAGCTGGGACTTCCAGTACTGTGCCGAATAAGAGAGGTAAAAGTGGACTTCCCTGTCTTATTCACGATCTTAAGGGGAATGCTTGTGATTTTTGCCCACTGAGTATGATTCTGGCACTGGGTTTGCCATACATGGCATTTATTATGTTGAGGTATGTTTTCTCTATTCCCCCTTTGCTGAGAGTTTTTATCATAAATGGGTGCTGGATTTTATCAAATGCTTTTTCTGCATGTGGTTTTCATCCTTCATTTTGTTTATATGGTATATCACACTTACTGATTTGTGAATGTTGTACCAGTCTTGCATTCCTGAATAAATCCCACTTGATCATGGTGTACGATCTTTTTGATGATGAATTGCTATATTCAGTTTGCTAGTATTTTGTTGAGGATTTTAGTATTTATGTTCTTCAGGGATATTGGCATATAGATTTCTTTCTCTGTAGTGTCTAGCTGGGTATGGAATTAGGATAATACTGGCCTCATAAAATGAGCTTGGGAATCTTCCCTCTTCTTGAATTTTTTGGAATAGTTTAAGGAGAGGTGTTCTTGGAATGTTTGGTAAAATTCACACATGAAGCTTTCTGGTCCAGGGCTTTTGTTTATTGGGAGTTGTTTGATTACTGCTTCAGTTTTACTAGGTATATCTGTCTTTTCAGAATCTGATTCTTTTTTATTTAGTTTTAAAAGATTGTTTCTAGAAATTTATCGATTTCATCCAGGTTGTCCAATTTGTTGGCATATAGCTGTTTATAATATTTTCTTATAATCCTTTGTATTTCTTTGGTGTCAGTTGTTACCTGTCCTCTTTCATTTCTGATTTTATTTACTTGGGTCCTTTCTCTTTTTTTCTTGATTAGTCTGGTTAAAGGTTTGTCAATCTTGTTTATCTTTTCAAAAATCCAATTCTTGGATTCACTGATCTTTTGTATCATTTTTATAGACTCTAATTTCATTTATTTCTGCTCGGACCTTATTGTTTTCTTCCTTATACTCACTTTGGGCTTTGTCATTTTTTTTTTTAAAGATTCTATTTATTTCTAGAGAGAGGTCAAGGGAGGGAGAAAGAAAGGGAGAGAAACATTGATGTGTGAGAGATACATCAAGGGAGGGAGAAGGAAAGGGAGAGAAACATTGATGTGTGAGAGATACATCAATCAGCCGTCTTCCGCATGCCCCCAACCAGGGAACCTGCCTGCAACCTAGGCATGTGCCTTCACCAGGAATTGAACCAGTGACCTCTCAGTTCACAGGCCAGCGCTCAGTTCACTGAGCCACATCAACCAGGACTGTCTGTTGTTCTTTTTCAAGTTCCTTTAACTATAAAGTTAGATTCTTTATTTGAACTACTACTTGTGTCTTGAGATAGTCCTATAATGCTATGAATTTCCATCTTAGGATTGCTTTTTGTGTGTCCCACAGATTTTGTGTTGTGTTCTCATTTTCACTTGTTTTACAAGGTATCTTTTGATTTCTTCCTTGATTCATTCATTATTTAACAATATGTTATTTAGTTTCCATGTCTTTATGTATTTTTTGAGTTTTATTTTTGTGATTGATTTCTAGTTTCATGGCATTATGGTCACAGAAGATGCTTGGTATGTTTCAGTCTTAAATTTATTGAGACCTGTTTTGTGTCCTAAATGTGGTCTATCCTAGAAGATGTTCCATGTGCAGTTGAAAAGAATGTATATTCTGCTGCTTTGGAGTGAAATGCTCTGAAGATATCAAATCTATTTGATCTAGTGTGTCATTTAAGGCCACTGTCTCCTTGTGGATTTTCATTCTGGGAGATCTATCCACTGTACTCAGTGGGGTGTGAAAACATCCTACTATGACTGTATTTTTGTTGATCTCTCCCTTTAAGTCTATCAGCATTTGCTAAACGTGGTTAGATGTTCCTATGTTGGGTGCATAAGTGTTTCTAGGGTTGTATCCTTGTTTTGGATTGTTCCCTTTATCATTAAGTAGTGTCCTTCTTTGTCTCTTACTACAGCCTTTGTTTCGAAGTCTGTTTTGTCACATACAGGTATTGTTATATCAGCTTACCAGCTTTTTTTTTCTTTCCATTTCCATGAAACATCTATTCCTATTCCTTTACTTTTAGTCTGTGTATCTTTCCTTCTGAGGTGGGTCTCTTGGAAACAGCATATGTAACTATTTTCCTGGGTTTTTTTTTCCGACAATAAAGTTTTTTCTTTTTCTTTTTCTTTTTTTTTTTTTTAAAGAGAGAGGAAGGGAGCAAGAAAGAGAGGAAAAGAAACATTAATGTGTGGTTGCCCCTTGAGCACCCCCTACTGGGGACCTGGCCCACAACCCAGGCATGTGCCCTGGCTGGGAACTAAACCAGCAACCCTTTGGCTCACAGTCTGGTGCTCAATCCACTGAGCCACACTAGCCAGGGCTGCTTTTTCTTTTTCTTTTCTTTTATTTATTTTATTTTTATTTTTTAATTTTGTTTATTTATTTTTAGAGGAAGAGAAACATCAATGTACAAGAGATATATCAATCAGTTGATTCTCGGGTATCCCCAATTGGGGACCTGGCCTGTGAACCAGCAACCTTTTGGTTCTCAGACCAGCACTTAGTCCACTGAGCCACACCAGCCAGGGCTCTTTTCCTTCTTTTTAAAGCCAGCTCTTTAACATTTGTTCCAATACTGATTTGGTGTTAACAAATTCCTTTAGCTTTTTCTTATCTGGGAATTTCTTTATTTCTCTTTCTGTTTTAAATGATAGCCTTGTTAGGTAAAGTGTCCTTGGTTGTAGGTTCTTGCATTTCATCACCTTGAATATTTCATGCCAGTCCCTTATTTCAGATACTGCATTTCTTTCTTTCTTTCTAACTGGTGCTTGTTTATGGTTTCTTGTCTTTTTTCATGTTGTTGAGTATCCTTATAATCATCACTCTAAACTCTATATCTGATAACTTGCTTGCCTCCATTTCATTTAGTAGTTCTGGAGAGTTCTCTTGTACTTTCTTAGGGGGCCTGTTACTTTGTCTTCCCTTTTTGGCTATCTCCTTTTATGTGTTTCTATGTGTTAGGTAGATCCACCAAGAGGCTGGTGTAGACCTATGTCAGACACAGCTTGTGGCTGGTTCCCTGTGCCAGACCAGGTGTGTGCAGAAAGAAACAAGCTGGACGTAAAGGCCAGATTTTACCAGCACTGGGCCCAGCAGAGGGTCAGTAAAGTCTCAGAGCTCAAGGGCTTAATTCCTAAAATAGCCTCCAGCTATACTGAGCAGCCTGTCTTCAGTTCCACAGGGTGGGTTGAGGGGGATTCCTGTGGGTGGGGCTATTGCTTCCCCTCCAGGCTACTGCCTCAAGGAGGGGAGTGATCTAACTGAGAAGGATGGCTACTGCAGTCTGAGGAATGATTCAGCACAGGGATCCTGGTAGCTGACCCTTCAGCTCTCTCCACAGAGCCACCAACTGCAGTCTCTTCTCACATATCTCTTAGTCTACTCTGCTCTCCTTCTGTGGGAGCCGAGGGTAAGTGGCTGTAAACAAAATTTTGTGTGTTGGCACTTTAAGAGGCTCTCTAGCTATCTGCCTGGTGGACAGAAACCCTACTGCTTTTCACAACTGGATGATACTTGAGTTCCTTTCCCAGTTCTGGTGCTCTATGCTGGGTAGCCCAACTTGGGGTTTGGACCCCTGCAAGTCCCAGGGGGAACCCTGGTCCCTCAACCCTGTTCCCCTACCACCTCTGAAATATCCCGCCAGCACTAAAGCTGCTGCCCAGTGGGAGCCCAGCCATCCCTCTTGCGCTTCTCTACTCCCTACCATTCTCATCGTGGTAATGAGGTCTCTTCCATAAGTCCTTGGCTTTTCTCCAGCTATTGTTCAGTTTGTTATTTAGGATGATTTCTCTATAATTTAGTTGTAATTCCAGTTTGGTCCTGGGAGGAGGTTAGTGTTAATATTCATCTACTTCAGTGACATCTTGGAGAGGCTACATGAGTTTTCTTTTTATGTTGCAAAACAACTGTAAAGTAGTGAGTTTTTTCTTCTCAAAATTGATTTTTAAGGAAGTTTATATACATGAATGCATTCATTTACAGCCTAGGAACAATGCTTTTGTGCCAAATTTTCTAGGAAAGAATTAATAACTGGAGTGGATTTATCTTTAGAATCCTTAACTTAATTATAAACATTGCATCTGACTTCTTCATAAATAATATCTAAAATTTATTTTTACTTTAAAGTTAATAAATGGGACCTATTCAAATTGTAAGTAAATACTTAGTCACAATACACTCAACTCCCAGTAGTCTTGCTACATATGATGCTGTATTGAATTTGTCATTGTTATTTTGTGTATCTTTCAGTTTTACTATACCTGCCCTGCCATCCTTCTCTTAATTCATACAGTATTAGGTTGGTAAAAAAGTTTTTTTTTTTTTTTCCGTAAGATGGCTCTAGTAGCTTTAACTTCATTTGAAATAATTTTGTTAGATTGTGTTGTGATAGCTGTCGTAGCAGTGTGCATTTTTTAAAAAATATCCAAATTGGTGAATTTCTGTGCAGCCATTTTAATATTGAAGATGGAAGAAAGTGAAATATTTTCAGCATAGTATGCTGTATAATTTCAAGAAAGGTAAAAACGCAGCTCAGACACACAAAAAAGATTTGTGCAGTGTATGGAGAAGGTGCTGTTACTGATTTAACATGCCAAAAGTGATTTGCAGTTTCATGCTGGAGCTTTCTTGCTGGGTGATGCTCCACAGTCAGGTAAACCAGTTGAAGTTGATATTGATCAAATCAAGATATTAATTGAGAACAAACAATGTTATACCATTCAGTAGATAGCTGACATATTCAAAATATCCAAATCAATAGAGTTACTGGTGGAAATGAAAAATGTGTCTTTTATTTTACAGTAAAAACTATACAGACTTTTTTGCCAACCCAGTAGAAATTAAAAACAGTAATTATTTGTATAGAAGGCTGGGAATTGAGTGTATGTTTTTTGGCACATTCATATTTTTTTTAAAACTTTATTTGTGAGTAAGTTTAGATTTACGAAAAAATTGCAAAAATAGTTTCATTATTCTTCACCCAACTTCCCCTAATGTTAACATCTTGGATATCTATGCCATAATACCAGGAAGTTAATATTGATATGATATTGTTAACTAGTCTACAGACGTTTCACATTTTACAACATTTTCCACATATGTCTTTTCTGGTCCATGATGCATTCCAGGATCACACCACTACATTTAGTTCTCATGTCTCATTAGTCAATTCTTAAGTTTTGAAAGTGTTCAGTTTTAATTTTGATTTAATATGCAATTCAAGGAACGCTTCTCAGAATCATGTTATTATTTTAAAAATACAAGTATATTTTTAGATATCCAGATTATTCTTTGAAAGAAGGATGTTTCTCAATCTTTGTTCTGTTCATTTAGAACCTTTCCAGAGGTTTTTTTCATTGTAGTAGTTTTACAAGAAAAAGTTTTAAAAGGTAAGCAATAAAATTAACCACATTCCATTATTCAAACACCAGTACTGCTAAGATTCAGTGCAGTTGCTTTCTAAACAAATGATAGAAAAAGGTAAAAAAAAAAAAATGTATTCAGTGTTCGTTGTTCTTTTTTTTTTTAATCTTCAGCTGAAGGCATGCTTGTTGATTTTTTTAGCGAAGGGAAGGGAGGGAGGGAGACATCAGTGTGGGAGAGAAAAATCAATCAGTTCTCATATGTACCCTGATCAGAGACCGAACCCACAACCTAGGCATGTACCTTGGTTTTCGGGTTGACGCTTCAACCAGCTGAGTCACATTGGGCCAGGGTGTATTCAGTATTTTTGGTGGTAAAGATTGAGAATAAGAAAATTGGATGTGGATATTGGAGTTCAAAGAACCAGAATAAATGTATATTTTAAAATTGGTAGTAATTTTTAACACTTAGTGTATCTATCTGTTTGTTATTTGAGATTATTATATTTGAAACTGCTTCAAAAATAATATTTGTTTATATTTACAGAAAAAGATCTACAAAGATCAGATGGAATACATGTTGCAGAATCATGTATTCCCTCTATTCAGCAGTGAACTAGGCTACATGAGAGCAAGAGTAAGTTTTAATCTGTATTAATTTATATATTTACATCTTGTAATGAATGACTGCTTATGTGGACTTTCAAAGGGAAACATTTTAATGTTCATTTTAAAAGCCATATTTCATTTTGACTATGTTTCATGTAAATCTTTAAATGGCTGATGTAATGTGTGCATAGTTTTCATCTATGTGTCTGATAGCAATGTCTGTCTGTGTTTTGCATTCAGATCTTGCTATCCACACAAACATCATGCAGCCAAAGAGTAAGTTGGGATCATAGTACTGGTCTAGTGTGGTCTCATTGGACATAATTTTACACTGGCCAGCCTCCAAATTCCCACACAGAATTTTGGGATTAGATATACTGTATAGTTTAGGGGAATTTAATGTAAGATATAACAACTCACTGCAATTTTTTTTTAAAGGCTTGCTGGGTCCTTCACTACTTTTGTGAAGTGAAGTTCAAAAGTGACCAGAACTTGCAAACAGCCTTAGAACTGACACGAAGATGTCTGATTGATGATAGGGAAATGCCTGTGAAAGTGGAAGCTGCCATTGCACTTCAAGTATTGATCAGCAATCAAGAAAAAGGTAAAACGTTTATCTCAAAAATGGTGCAGTGCGTTTTCACATGATTGTGCAAGGCATGATCCTAGATACTTGACACGTAATCTTTCTTTTTCTGTAACAGTATCTCTTTTTTACTCTGGTGTATGTTGTGTCAGGTTTTAAGGAGTTTTAGCTACTTTGGCCTAAGTTGTTTTCTCTTTTCGTCTTATAGCTAAAGAATACATCACACCATTCATCAGACCTGTAATGCAGGCTCTTCTTCATATTATAAGAGAAACAGAAAATGATGATCTTACCAATGTAATTCAGAAAATGATCTGCGAGTATAGTGAAGAAGTTACTCCTATTGCAGTAGAAATGACACAACATTTGGTATGTAATTTGAACAATCATTTATGCATTACTTACCTTATACAAAGCATTTCATAGAGCTTACTGTATGTCAGATACTGTTGTAATTAATCCCTTGATAAATATTTAACTTGTTTAAATCTCACACAGTCCTGTGTGAGGACTATTCCTACATTGAAATAAAACTCAGATATAAAGAGATAAAGTGGCTTACCCATAGCTAGAATGGGTGGGGCTGGATTCACATCTGAGCTATATGCCTTTTCGAAGCAGATCCTTAACTCTTACCTCACATTGCATTATGATTGCTTTGTTCATGTAGTTTGCTGGAATGTTTTGGACCAATTTAAAGATGAAGTAGGCATTTTTGTTATAAATTTTTTAAAGATATTTTTAGAGGGATAGGGAAGGAGAAAGGGGGGCAAGAAACATCAGTGTGTGGCTGCCTCTCATGCACCCCCCACCAGAGACCTGGCCCACAACCCAGGCATGTGCCGTAACTTGGGAATCAAACTTTGGTTCACAGGCCAGCACTCAATCCACTAAGCCACACCAGCCAAGGAGGTTATAAATGTTTTTAAAATGAAATTTGTGTAATGTTATTTTATTGATGGCCTTTGTTTACTATACATAGCGCCAATCTTTGGAGAATTAAGTAAGTTATTTCAAGGTGATAGAGAGTATGACCATGTGTCTAACAGTTACCCGTTCCTTTTCTCTATACAATGAATTATTTGATGCAGATTATATTCCTGCTAAGTGTTAAGATTTCAAGAATGTTACTCTTGGTATTTGCTGTGGATTTAAACAATGGTAAGAGTTTTGTGAATCCAGCACCCATTTGTGATAAAAACTTTCAGCAAAATAGTTCTAGATGGAAGAGAACATAATAAAAGCCATATATGACAAACCCAAGCCAATATCATGCTCAGTGGACAAAAACTAAAAGCATTTCCTTTAAGATCAGAAACAAGACAGGGATGTCCACTTTCGCCTCTTACTCAACACAGTACTATAAGTCCTAGCCATAGTAATCAGAGAAGAAGAATTAATAAAAGGCATCCAGATTGGAAAGGAAGAAGTAAAGCTCATTATTTGCAGATTTTTTGACACTGTGTGTTAAGAACCCTAAAGATTTCCACCAAAAAAACGACTTGATAAATGAGTTTAGTAATGTAGAAGATACAAAATAAATATCCAGAAATCAGTTTCATTTTTATATACCAGTAATGAGTTATCAGACAGGGAAACGAAGATAACAAGCCCACTTACAGTTGCATCAAAAATAATGTAAAATACCTAGGAATAAATTTAACCAAGGATGTAAAAAACCTGTATTCTGAAAATTATAAGACACTGAAGAAAGAAGTTGAAGAAGCTACAAATAAGTGGAAGCTTATACCATGTTCATGGAGAGGAAGAATTAACATCATTAAAATGTCCATGCTACCCAAAACAGCCTATAGATTCAACGCAATTCCTAGCAAGATACCGGTGGCGTATTTGACAGAACTAGAATAAATATTCCAAAAATGTATATGGAACCATAGAAGACCCTAAATTGCAACAGTGATCTTGAGAAAGAAGAGCAAAGTTGTAGGAATCAATCTCCCTGATACCAAACTATACTACAAGGCCATAGTAATCAAAAGAGCATAGTACTGGCATCAATACAAACATACAGATCTATGGATCAGAATAGAGAGCCCAGAAATAAACCCACTCCTTTCTGGTCAATTATTATTTGACAGAGGAGGCAAGAACATACAGTGGGGTAAAGGTTAGTCTAGTAAATAAATGGAGTTGGGAAAACTGGACAGTTGTGCAAAAAAATGAAACTAAACCACTTTCTTACGCCATGTACAACAATAACCTCAAAATGGATTAAAGAGTTGATGTAATGCTCAAAACCATAAAACTCCGAGAAGAGTTTTACATGGAAAGTAAAATCTCTGACACTTCTTTTAGCAGTATTTTTTTCTGATATATCTCCTCAGGCAAGGGAAACGAAAGAAAAAGTAAACAGATGGGGCTACATTAAACTGAAAGGGTTTTGCACAGCAAAGGAAACCATCAACAAAATGGAAAAACAACACACTGAATCAAAGCAATATTTGTCAATGATACATCTGATAAGGGTTTAGTATTCAAAATTTATAAGGAACAGAGTTCAAGTAACTTGTTTAAGATACCCTAGTAATTCACAGAGCAGTACTATTTGATTATAGTGTCCAAGCTCTTAATTATTGTTAATCAATTCGGAGGCTTTAATTGATTTTGCTGCCCCAGTTGGAACATTTTAAAAATTAAAATTTTAGACCAAAGTGTATTTATGCTGCTTTAATGGCAAACCTAAATTATGTTCTTTTGAATCTAGGCAATGACATTTAATCAAGTAATCCAGACTGGACCAGATGAAGAAGGAAGTGATGATAAAGCAGTTACTGCTATGGGAATCCTGAATACCATCGACACTCTTCTTAGTGTAGTTGAAGATCATAAAGAGGTAACAAAATGATCTAGTGTTTAAAAGGTTTTAGATTATTTCAAGCCATTCTTCATGAACTACTATCTCCTTTTTGGAGTTTCTAACGTAAAATGTTGGTCATATTTTCATGCCCCTTCATTCTGCCATCTTTTAAGTAGTTCCCTTTTGTTATGGATAAGATTGATATATTATTTTAGTTTCCTTACTATTAGAAGGAACAAGGTGTTGTGTTACAATATCTTTACCTCAAGGGTCAGGTTCTTGGCTCCCTCTTAAGTTACATTTCTCAGATCCAAAAGTGTGGTGATTCCTAGGAAAACATGTTCTATCCAGTGTTCCTTTAAATAAATTTTAATTATGGTAGAATACTTTGAAGTGTATAGTTCATTGGTGGTAAGTAGATTGACGTTGTTGTGCAAACTTCCCTGTTGTCTTTCTGGTTTTCTTTGTGAATTGTAAGTGAATTTTTAAAATGGAATTATTTGAAATATTCAGAAAAGAGAAATATAAGGAGAAAAACTGTTTTTATAACCAATACCCTTTAACCACCACCTAAATTTATTAGATTTTAACATTTTACAGTATATCCATTAGACTTTATTTCCAATAAGAAAAACAATTTCATATAGATGTAATTGAAGCTATTGGGCTAAGACTTCCTAATCTCATTTCCCTAATTCCTTCCCTTAGAAAGAATCAGTATCCTGAATTTGCTGTTTATAACTCCAATGTAGATATTTATATCCATAAATCATGTTTTCAGATTATCTACTAATTGCTTTTTACAACATGAGATTTTAGTAAACTCTTTTTTTATTCTAGATGATAATTGGAGATAGGCAGAAGCCATAAGGAAACCAAAAGTTAAACTACCTTATTATGGTTAACAAACCAGTTGTTTACTGTATTTGAAGATGATGTACTTGAGATGGGTGTTGTTTTTAATTTTTGATTAGTAAAGTTTATCTTATTTCCCCCTGCCCCTTTATAAACATTCTCATGAATTTCAGGCATTTGTGATCCTATTGAAGACCATACTAAGAGTTAAAAAGAAGTTATAATTTCTCTCTGTGTTGTATGACTTAGGGGCCTGGTTCTCGATATCTAATATATTGAGATAATTATATAAGTGGAGGTGACTTAAGAATTATTGGTAGAGGTGGGAGTAATGCTTTATTTCAAATAGCTGTGTACACCACTGACAGTGACTTCCCAGTTACAGCTGGGCTGAATTAATCTATATTTACAGACAAAATTTTATTTTATTTTTTTACAACCAAAATTTTATTTTTTTATATCATGTTCCTTCTTGTATGTATCAAAAGTCATACCAAACAATGAGTTCTGGGTTGCAAAAGAGGATTTATTTTCTGCACCTGTATTTAGTCTTTGCCCACAAGTTTAGCAAAAACACGCACAAGTGCTATTACAACCAAAATTTTTAAAGTCTATCTGCAGAACGGTGTGGCTCCTTTATTTTCATAATTATTTGTATTTTTCCAGGATCTTATTTTTTTCCCTTTTGCGTAAACTTTTGCATATTAATTATTATTTATGTTTGTCTCACTCTGATGGTACTTCATTAAATTTGAATCCCAGGTTGATTCACAACATCATAATATGAGTGAGTCATTTCAAAGCAAAGATTTATCCGTCATTTCTTAACAATACTAACTTTATATTTTAAGGCAGTGAATTACATTATACATTGTTCAGTAATTTCATTCAGTGTGCTGTGATTCCTCCATGTGATTTTTTTTTTCTCTTTTTAGATAACCCAGCAGCTTGAGGGAATCTGCTTACAGGTCATCGGAACTGTTTTACAGCAGCATGTCTTAGGTATATACCTCTGACTACCATAATAATTTACTGCTGTTTCACATTAGCAAGCATTGTACTAATTATTCCATATTTCTTTTTAGAATTCTATGAGGAGATCTTCTCTTTAGCACATAGTTTGACATGTCAACAAGTGTCTCCACAGATGTGGCAGCTTCTACCTCTGGTATTTGAGGTTTTCCAACAAGATGGCTTTGATTACTTTACAGGTGAGTCAAGTCAGTGTAGAAAATATTCCCATTTTACTTCTTCTTCTTTTTTTTTTTTTTAGTATTTCAATTGAACACATAGTTTTGGATATTCTAGGTGCATCCTTGTTTGTATAAGTTATCAGTAGCAGTTGATGAAAACCCATAGTAATGATTTTTGTTTTATATTAATAGGTATTGGTTTAGATTTTTTTCTTTTAAACTTGTTTCATGCTCCTGCTCCCTGTCAGTATTCTTTGTATAATTTTTGTGTTTTAACTACTAAATATAAAGGAATTCACTTTAATAATGGTTCATTTCTACATCTAATTATAAATGAATAGGCCTTAATTGAAAGTGAATGTTACAGACAAAACAATGTCATGTTTGCTTTCTTTTTACTAAAGAGATTTTTCAGAAATAAAGCATTTATATCAGTGAAGGTAATTAACTGATGCTTTTTAATATAGATATGATGCCTCTGCTTCATAATTATGTGACGGTTGACACAGACACACTTCTGTCTGATACCAAGTATCTTGAAATGATATACAGTATGTGCAAAAAGGTATGTCATTTTTAATTAATAGAAGAACATATATCATGAAGCTGGTGCTATAAAAAACTATGAAACTCTGAAGCAACATGATACCACATTATGATGAACAGATTGTATGGGTCTAATAGAATAAGGACTTTAACCAGTCGGAGAAAGACAGATACCATATGATCTCACTTCTATGTGAAATCTAATGAAGAGTAAACTGAAGAACAAAATAGAAACAGGCATGGATACATGCAACAGACTGACACATCTGTCAAGGGTCAGGGAGGAATGGTTTAAAAGTTTAAACTAAACAAGACTTTCATTTGGTATTATGTTACTGGCTTTGGAAAGTATTTATCTTCTGTCTGCCCTCTGACATTTAATTGGGGTTATAAGTGGTTTTGATTTTCACTGTGCTTAAAAGCTTAACCTTAGCTTAGTTCTTTGCTAGGCTTTGAATTAAACGAAGAATCTGGAACTTGAGAGATTTTTTTTTAAATTTTTAATATATTTTATTGATTATGCTATTACAGTTGTCCCATTTCTCCCCCATCATTCCTCTCCACCCTGCACACCCCCTCCCACCCACATTCCCCCCTTTAGTTCATGTCCATGTGTCATAAGTTCTTTAGCTTCTACATTTCCCGCCCTAATCTTGCCCTCCCCCTGTCTATTTTCTACCCACCATTTATGCTACTTATTCTCTGAACCTTTTCCCCTCTCTCCTCCTCCCACTCCCCTGTTGCTAACCCTCTATATGATCTCCATTTCTGTGGCTCTGTTCCTGTTCTAGTTGTTTGCTTTTGTTTTAGGTGTGGTTGTTAATATCTGTGAGTTTGCTGTCTTTTCACTGTCATATTTTTTATCTTCTTTTTCTTAGATAAGTCCCTTTAACATTTCATATAATAAGGGCTTGGTGATGATGAACTCCTTGAACTTGACCTTATCTGAGAAGCACTTTATCTTCCCTTCCATTCTAAATGACAGCTTTGCAGGATAGAGCAATTTTGGATGTAGGTCCCTGCCTTTCAAGACTTCAAATACTTCTTTCCAGTCCCTGCTTGCCTGTAAGGTCTCTTTTGAGAAATCAGCTGACAGTCTGATGGGAACTCCTTTGTAGGTGACTATCCCCTTATTCCTTGCTGCTTCTAGAATTCTCTCCTTCATTTGAATCTTGGCTAATGGAATTATGATGTGCCTTGGTGTGTTCCTCCTTGGGTCCAACTTCTGTGGGACTCTCTGAGCTTCCTGGACTTCCTGGTAATCTATTTCCTTTGCCAGATTGGGGAAGTTCTCCTTTATTATTTGTTCAAATAAGTTTTCCATTTGTTGCTCTTCTTCTTCCCCTTCTGGTACCCCTATAATTCGGATGTTGGAACGTTTAAAGATGTCCTGGAGGTTCCTAAGCCTCTCCCCATTTTTTTGAATTCTTGTTTCTTCCTTGTTTTCTGTTTGGTTGTTTTTTTCTTTCTTCTGGTCCACTCCATTGACTTGAGTCCCAGTTTTCCTTCCATCTCTATCGGTTCCCCATGCATCTTCCTTCATTTCACGTATTGTAGCCTGCATTTTTTCATCTAATTTGTGAGCAAAATCAACCAATTTTGTGATTTGGTTGTGAGCATCCTGATGACCAGTGCTTTGAACTGTGCATCTGATAGGTTGGCTATCTCTTCATCGCTTAGAGGAATTGGCTCTGGGGGAATTGTCTCTGGGGCTCTGATTTGTTCTTCGTTTTGAGCCATTTTTGGTATTTTGTTTTGATTTGTTTTGGTTTGGTTTGGTTTTGGTCTGGTCGTGGCTGTTGTTACATAGTTAGGAGTGGAGCCTTAGGTGTTCCCCAGTGCTGGGCAGCCCAGTCACTGGGTCGTGACGCTGTGCGTGGGGGCGGGGTCTGAGAGGGAACAATGGCGCCTGCTCCACTCTCCCCCAAGCTCCTGTCCCTTCCACTGTTTCCCCTTCGCCTGGATTATCTGGGCGCGCAAATGTGGGACCACCTGGTCAGCCAGACGCCTTGCGCGGCCTCACTGGGTCTGCACAGTTGCCACCCCGTGCCTGGGGTCCGACAGCCACTCCGCCCCTCTTACCGGTCTGGATGAATGGTTGTTGGACTTCCGTACAGTTCAATTTTCTGTAAGTTCTGGTTGTTTTTTTGTTTCTAAATATTTGTTGTCCTTAATTTTGGTTGTGAGAGGAGGCACAGTGTGTCCACCTACGCCTCCATCTTGGCCGGTAGTCGAGAGATTTTTTTAAAGGATCAGGATTTATTACAGATATTTTTTTTAAATAAAATTCTTGGAGTCTGCAGAGTCTACATAGTAATTAGTTAGTAAATAACAAGATTGTAAAAATTATAAGATATATTTCCAGTGAATGCTACTTTTAAAAAATGCTTTTCTTAAACTTGAGGTATGGGGCTCTGGCTGGTATGGTTCAGTGGATTGAGTGCCAGCCTGCGAACCAAAAGGTCACTGGTTCAATTCTCAGTCAGGGCATTCGCCTAGGTTGTGGGCCAAGTTCTCAGTGGGGTGGGGGAGGGGTGTGTGTGAGCGGCAGCCACACATTGTTGTTTCTCTCCCTCTCTTTCTCCCTTCTCTCTCGAAAAAATAAATAAATAAAATCTTGGGACAAAACTTGAGGTGTGGGTCAAACACTTGAAGTGGAGTCCTTTAGTAGATATCAAAGTGACTGTAATTGCTAATTTTTGAATTTCTAATAGTGCTTGTTGAAAGGCAGCAGGCTGTTTAACATGAAGCATTTAAAAAGTGATTTTGCTCAAGTTTTTAGGTGTGCTTGTTCTTATTGATATCTTTCCTGTCTGAATACTTAATCATAAAGTAATCATCTAGATATGTTTATTTAATATTTATTGCCAGTACTAGTATTATGATAATACTCTGGGAATAGATATCTATGCCATCATATTTTAGAACATTTACCGTTAATATTTTCAGTCCTCTACTGCTAACTAGCATGTTTCATCCATGTTTTGTTTTGTTTTTTGTCTGTGGACATTTGCCATCAACAGGCTGCCTTTTCCTTTCTCCTGCCCCACTGCAATGTCAGTTTTTTTTTGTTGTTGTTTTGTTTTGTTTTTTAATTTTTTTGAGACTTGTGTAGAGAAAAGATTTTACTAGCAATATCAGCTTAGTTTTTTTTGTAGCTCTTTTTTTTTTTTTTAAATTATTCTTTGTGGTTTTTTTTTAAGATTTTATTTATTTATTTTTAGAGAGGGGAAGGGAGGGAGAAAGAGAGGGAGAGAAACATCAATGTGTAGTTGCCTCTCACGTGGCCCTGACTAGGGTCCTGGCCTGCAACCCAGGCATGTGCCCTGACTGGGAATCGAACCTGTGACCCTTTGGTTCACAGCCCGCGCTCAATCCACTGAGCTACGCCAGCCAGGGCTTTTTTTTTTTTTTTTTTTTTTTTTTTTTTTTTTTTTTTTTGTAGCTCTTTACGTAAGAGTCAAATATCCCTGAAAAAAGTTAGGTACTTTAGTTAAGGTGAAGGTCCTTCGGCATGTTTGTATGAGAAAGTAGTGGTCAACATGCTATTGTCCAGAATGGCACTATGGGAGAAGAGCTTTGATTATTTAGACCAAGATCCAGATTGCTGAAATATGACAGGCTATCAATTCCACATCCTCACAGATGCTTATACTATAGTCTGAATATTGCAAATCTATTTAGAATATCTTAAATACTCCAGAGACTGAAGATGGGATAGAAATTCTCAGGTTAAAAGTTTTCATGCCACCTCACTCCAATTTATATTTTGTTGGTCAGGTTCTTACAGGAGTTGCAGGAGAAGATGCAGAGTGTCATGCAGCAAAATTGTTAGAGGTCATCATTCTACAGTGCAAAGGGCGTGGCATTGACCAGGTCAGTGAGGCTAACTATTAATAATTCATTTGTGAGGCTTCAGAGAGGAAATCTTTCCCTCCACTTGTTTTCTTTTTGGCCATTTGTTATATATTCTGTACATTGGTGTTTTTTATGATACCTAGATAAATTGGCTTAGTATTTAACCAGTATATAATAATGATCATATGTTTAATATGCATATGTTAAATATGACTGTTTTGTTTTATGATTATTTGTTAACATGCAAGGTAAGTTTTGTTTTGACTTTGGATTTTCTTTCATTTGCCATGTTATCACTTTGCTGTAAAATAGATTCAGTCATTAAATTACCATGGCTGGTTTCAAAAAGAATTTTTTTCAGGCTTATTGAGATATAATTGAAATATAACATTGTGTAAGTTGAAAATATACAGTGTAATGAGTTGATATGTATGTCTGTTATGGACATGATTATCACAGTAAAGTTAGTTGATATAGAAATACTGTGAATCTATGATTGCTGTTGTGGTGAGGGTCTAATATCTCATTGAAGACTTGTTTCTTTCTAAAATTAGATTTCCCAGTGAAATTGCCTCAATAAAAGAAACTATTGTATCATTTAATGGGGAAAGGAGTGAGTTGAAGCAACAAGTAAGTTAATATGGATAGGATAATTAGATTGCCATTACTTACACAGAATATTTTCATAACTTTCTTTACAGTGTATTCCCTTATTCGTGGAAGCAGCTTTAGAGAGACTGACAAGAGAGGTGAAGACAAGTGAACTTCGAACAATGTGCCTGCAAGTTGCCATTGCAGCTTTGTATTATAATCCACACCTACTACTTAACACCTTAGAAAATCTTCGCTTTCCTAATAATGTTGAACCAGTTACAAATCATTTTATTACACAGTGGCTTAATGATGTTGATTGTTTCTTGGGGTAAGTGGCATATATTGGATATTTATTTACTTAACTTTATAAGAAACTCTGCTTATTAAGAAAAAAAGAAAGAAATCTTTATTTTATTTTTTAGGCTACATGACAGAAAGATGTGTGTTCTGGGCCTGTGCGCTCTTATTGATATGGAACAAATACCACAAGTTTTAAATCAGGTTTCTGGACAGATTTTGCCAGCTTTTATCCTTTTATTTAATGGATTAAAAAGAGCATATGCCTGCCATGCAGAACATGAAAATGACAGTGATGACGATGATGAAGCTGATGATGATGATGAAACAGGTAAGGGATTTGTGATGGAGAAAGCCAAACTTACCTAGTTAGAATATCACTGGACTTAATTTATTTTATTAGTCCTTCTCCTAAAGAAATGTGGGGTCATAGCCAAATGTTGTTATTTTCATTATTCATAGAATGATAATCTTATCTTCCCCCAAGGGTAACATCCATGAATGTAGGAACTTCTCTTATATCTTTAACACATAAAGTACTTCTAGGCATTTATGGTTCTCCTTCTTTTAACAGGCTTAATTCATTTTATTTTTCTTGTATAAAATTATGTAGTGCCCTTGACCAATGTAGCTCAATGGGTTGGGCATCGTCCTGCAAACCAAAAACTCACCATTGCAATTCCTAGTCAGGGCTCATGCCTGGGTTGTGGGCCAGGTCCTCTGTTAGAGTCGTGTCCTTGATGTGGTGGCCCAGTTTGGTGATGGGAATCCACTCCTTGTGCCCAGCCTTGGCTCTGGATGCCACTGCCAAGTTCTCTGCCATGGAAGCCATAGTGGCCTCCCCATTCCAGGGCCTCCAGGCTGTTCCATAGCATCTGGCATCATCCATCATTTGGTGTTAATTCTGAAAAGAAAGCCTTTATCATTCTTAGTGTTGACAAACATCTGTCATTTTTTAGTGCTATAACATAAGCATCCTAACTATAAAATAAATTGGATGTTGCCTAATACATTTCACCTGTAAGACACTGTAGACTTCAGGAGTATAAATTAATAGAATGTTGGTTAAGAGAAATTATTTTTAACAGTTCCAAAGTAAGATAGCTATCGCCATTTTTGTCTTTTATCATT
Source organism: Glossophaga mutica (assembly GCA_039655065.1). Taxonomy (NCBI): domain Eukaryota; kingdom Metazoa; phylum Chordata; class Mammalia; order Chiroptera; family Phyllostomidae; genus Glossophaga; species Glossophaga mutica. The sequence continues at coordinate 41,181,460 of CM077308.1, read as the reverse complement.
CACTAACTCAGCCAGTTGTTAAAAAAATCTTGCAAAATGTGTTCTATGGATATACTATAAACTATATTACTTTCCTATTGGTGTTTTATTTGTTATAAACCATATGACTCAGTACACCAAGTGCTGAATCTCTTATTTTGCAATCCTTTTTCAAACCCCTAATATTAAGAATTGTGGTTGGGTTTCTTGCATTTCAGTGAGAATTTTTTGCTAAACATGTACTTAAACACTATTTTCTGGGGACTCTTCCTTGAATTTATTTGATTGTGATTTACTGTTATCACTATCAGTTTACTGAGTAACAGAATAGTGCAGTACTAACAAAAGTGCCTGTTTTATGTCTTGGCAGAGGAACTAGGGAGTGATGAAGATGACATTGATGAAGATGGTCAAGAATATTTGGAGATTCTGGCTAAGCAAGCAGGTGAAGATGGCGATGATGATGATTGGGAAGAAAATGATGCTGAGGAGACTGCTCTAGAAGGCTATTCCACAATCATTGACGATGAAGATAACCCGGTTGATGAATATCAGATATTTAAAGCTATATTTCAAAGTAAGTCAACTTGTTATGTGTAATTCATATAGCTCTATATGATCCATTTCCATGAACCAGTCTGTTATTACATTTTTTTCCTTAGAGGGATTTGGGTATATCAAATCCAATACACTATGATTTTTTTTTTTTCCAATACACTGTGATTTAAGATTGTTGTGCAAAGTAACCAAAGTTATTTCTACTCTTGTCATAGTTTGAGAGCATTTTCTTCATCCTGTTATTTTTATTTAGACTATAATTTTAAAACATGCATATTACAGGAAAATAGCGTAGTTCAAAAAGTTTACACACTGACAGTTCCTCTTTCCACTTCTGATTTCTAGCCTCCCAGCTTACTCTAGAAGTATCTACTTTTCTGTTTGTGTGTGTTTGCGTATCTTTTCTTTCCAGCCAAACCGACAGTTACCTGTCTGAGAATTGGACAATTTATAATTAATGGTCTTGGAATCCTTTCCTTTTTTCTCACCATGCATATGTCCCTTGTATAGCTATTAATCGAAGTAGGGAAATACATGGTCAGGCTTGCTACCATTGTATCTCAGTTCATCTAGTGCAAACATTTTGAGGTTTTTGACACCTGATCTTGTGACAGTTGGGAAAATTTATTCTCCCTTTGTCACAGATTGAGTTTGACCATTATTTAGAGTATAATATTAAAAATGTGTGAGCATCAATTTTAACAAGTACTTCAGAGCTTTCTATAAAAAGACAGCAGGTGTATTTAAGAAAGGTTTTTGAATAGGCAATGCAGAAAGAAATGAGGCTTTTATTTTGTATCATTCACACCTTTATATGCATCTAGTTAATGCTTACTGTTTTTGTTTTTTTATTTAGAGACCTGAGAATTTTTATCTAAACTTTCCCTAGTTTGTTACTTATAAGAACTGGCTTAGGCTCTGAGTCCTTATTTGTTAGAGATAGGGATTATGAGAATGGTTAGGTTTTTTGAGACATTAAAGCTAAACCAGATTTTTTTCCTCCCTGTAGCATTTGTTTCGCAAGTAACTTAAAATTCATTCTTGAGGGAACATAAAATAGATCAGAATTTTAACACTGGAATTTTAATCCTGTATCAAGAGAAACAGGAAAGGAGTTATCAGGCCTTTGTTATTACTGCCATTTCTCCCATTTCTTTTCTTTTTGATAGCTATACAAAATCGCAATCCCGTGTGGTATCAGGCTCTGACTCATGGTCTTAATGAAGAACAAAGAAAACAGTTACAGGATATAGCAACTCTGGCTGATCAAAGAAGGGCAGCCCATGGTATGTTAATTGACCATAACCGGTCTTTAATGCAATTCATGATTTGATACAGCTTTAAAATTTTATATTAAATTATTTGTAAAGGTTTTATTTCTTTATTTTTAGAGAGAGGGGAAGGGTTGGAGAAAGGGAGAGAAACATCATTGTGTGGTTGCCTCTCGTGTCCCCCACTGGGGACCTGGCCCACAACCTGGGCATGTGCCCTGACTGGAAACCTGGGACCCTTTGGTTCTCAGGTGAGCACTCAATCCACTGAGCCACACCAGCCAGGGCTAAATGATTTTTAATTATATAAAATTTACAGTTGTTGCAGGTGATAGGAATTCACTGTAATCTGAAGGAATGAAATTTGTGTTTGACAACAATTTACTGATTTTTAAGCATAGCTGAAGACTACTTTCAATTTGCAGAACCTTTAATAAGGTCACTCAAGCTTATGGTGATGGCTTGGTAGTTGAAAATCCTATTAAAAAGCGTAAAAAAATTAAAAGTTATGAAAATTCAGAATTATTTTAAACATTCTAGCCAGTATTCATTTTGCAAATGAACATTTTAGATAATACATAGCCTAACTTTGGAACTTCCTGCTTAATACTAGTAGTTAAGCTTTTATTAATGTTTCATTTCTTGTTTTCTCCAAAGTAGTAAGATGATCGATCACATGTTCTATTAAACTATCACTTACTTCTTTTCCAGAATCCAAAATGATTGAGAAGCATGGAGGATATAAATTCAGTGCTCCAGTTGTGCCAAGCTCTTTCAACTTTGGAGGCCCAGCACCAGGGATGAATTGAGTTATCACTTTCCTTCTGTGTGATTGTAGTGATGAGCTTGTGTTCCTCCTAGTAGCAGTTCCAGAACTGGTTCATGTTATCTACTCTAAACTAATTGATCAATAGATGGACAAAAGGAAAAACAAAACAAACCCCGGAGGTCAGACCTGATCATGCAACTTGGCACTGAAAAAGAATCCAGAGGGATTTTGAGGGGGCGGGGGGAGGTGGAATGGAGGGGGGGTATTTTCTTTATTTTTTGAAGAAAGAAAGATTCTGACTGAAAGTTCAGGTGACACTGTGGAAATATGAAACAAGAGGGGATGTCATGAAGGCAGCTTTTCTTTTTCTGAGGAAAAACTAGGCATGGGCTACAGGACTATTTAAAATGTCTCATTTACAGTATAAGCTCAAAGGTAGATGTAATTTTATACCTATGAGTATTTGTCTGATTTCTGTCTCTTCCTCACCTTTGGGTATCTATTCTTCATATGTAAATAAGGTAATCGACAACCTTATTCAGTCTTTATCTTTTCACTCATCAAAGATTGTTTCTATGTAGATTGGACATTTATTGTAGCACTACATAACTGATTTTTAAAAATCTGTAAATGAATTAGCACTTTCATATTGAAACAAGCCTGCTAGCCTATGTATAAAATAGCAAAATGTTTGCTGTTTATAAAAAGAAGGGATGTAATGGGGTGGGGGGCAGGGGTAATTTCAAGTTATTAATTTAAAAATGTACTAGCAATTTTGTACCTGGTGACTTTGTGGTGAGCTCACCTCTGATAGTGACTTGAATTCGGTATGTTAAAAGGGGTTAATGATATTTCATTGCTGCTAAAAAAAATGGCAACTCCCTCTGTGTCCTGTTTTTTCTTAAAGCTCTCGGTGTACAAGTGGATATTTGGATACAAGACCTTAATGTAAGAAATAAGAAAGGTGATATTTGAAGCATGTAAATTGGATATAAGGTTCTACTTTTAAAGAGTTATCAAAGAGTTATGGCTAAACATCAGTATATGCAATCTATTAAAATAACTTAATTCGGCTATTACGTCTTGATTTGATTGCATTGTTTTCCTAATTATAAAAATTTTTCCTCATTGGCCTGTTTTTATTCTGTACCTAAAAAGGGTGCAAAATACTTTTAAAATTTGACATCATATGCCCTCTCCTGTTGCCCCTCGATTGTGGTATCAGATCTCAAATAGATAGGCTGAAGGCACATGGTTCCCTCCAAAAACCACTATTGATACCACTGCAAAAACAAGCCAGCAACCAATGTAGAGAGATTGGCTTGCTTCCCTCTCTCCTAACTGCATGTTCGAAAAATAAGCCTTTATTGATCTTAAACATCTGTTAGATGAGTCATATACATTGGATTATTTTTTATACACGTGTGCACACAATATTTCAAATTGAAAGCAACATCTCAATAGATTCAAAACAACTAAATGCTGTTATCTATAACAGACTAAATTTATAACTAAAAATGAAACATGCACATATTGATATTTAAAATGCATAATGAAGAAAACCCATTGGTGTTGTGTTTTTCTTGTATGCCAATAATTAAGCCACTATTGTTGGCACTGTTTGGTTTTCTATTTTAACAGTGAAGGAGTAAAAGTACTTCCTATATTTATGAATTTACTATGAAAATCTTGGTAAAAAAATTGTCTAAAATGTGTGGGTGAAAACTTAATCAAGTGTGTTTCTACTTTTCCCCCCACCAAATTGGACACCATCTGTATACCATAGGTTGCTTAAGGGGATTTCACTATTATATAAAATCAATAAAATTAAAACGGAGTAGTTGTATATATGAAACATTGTGTACAGAGGGGAGATATTGAATAGTATTAAACATTTTCGTCTTCATCTTTTGTCCCTTACCTAATATTTAGTCTACTTTTTTAAATTTCAGACTTCACTGCTCTTTGAATTGATAATTTCAGTTTTCACATTGTTAATGAAAAACCATATCTAATAAAGGTTTTAGTTATTCCAGTGCACAGTATGAAAATTCTCATTTGCTGAGATTTTGTTTCAAGAAAATGTATTGGTATGTCTTTGAGAACAAGTTTTATTGTTTCCTCTGTCATACAATCCAAACTAATTTCCATTTATGGATTTGAAGTGAAATTAAAGACCTTAAAATTAAACTATATTTAATATTAAATAGTGTTCAAATGGTAGTTTCTAATGCATCTAATATATACCTTAATTATTTTCAATATTTCTTCAAACATCAAATTATACTTTCTTATAGATTGTGGATCTTGATATGTTAGTGTTGTTAGGCAAGGTTGTAGGACTTTTGATAACTTATTTTTTTGATCCTCATCCAAGGATAAGTTTATTGATTTTAGAGAGAGGGGAAGGGAGAAAGAAACTTTGGTCAGTTGCTTCCCATACGTGCCCTGACTGGGAATAGAACCAGCAGCTTTTTGGTATATAGGACATGCTTCAACCAACTTAGCCACCTGGCAAGGTCTGATGACTTTTTGACAGTATTTACAAATGTGTAGTAAACTACATGTAGGTTTTATTTACCTACAGCCTTTCCCACAATTTCACTAACCTATAACTTTTTTATTCATTTATTTACGTGTGTATTTTTAGAGAGTGGGGAAGACAGAGAGAAAGGGGGAGAAACATCAATGTGAGAGACAAACATCAGTCGGTAGCCTCTCTTGTATGTGCCTTGGCTTAGGATGTAACCCACAACCTACGCATGTGCCCTGACTGGGAATCAAACCAGTGACCTTCAGCTTTGTGGTAGGATGTCCAACCAACTAAACCACACTGGTCAGGGCCCTGTAACATTTTTCAATTTTTAGAATTCTGATTGTGTATGGGTTTCGGTATTTGTCTTTTTTAGTGGCTATTAGCATATAATTCTGATTTTTATCAGTATTAAATGAAGTTCATTTGTCTCTACAGGTTATAAAATGGTGATTGCAAACTTACACACTTCATCAGGATGGTGACTGTTATGCTTACCTCTAGAAGAGACCAGAGTATAGAGAAGGGTTGGTCAAACCGTAGCCCTCCCTATTGGCTGTGTGCTGCTATTGAGCCTCAGATATAGCCCCTGAAGCAAATATGAAGAAAAAGTCATTAAGAATTGTATTAATACGATTACAACAGGTCTTTGGGAAGGTCCAGTACAATGTCTTATACATAGAGTAGGTTTTCCAAAGTTTGTAAGATGAATGACCTAAAATTATCTGAAAACATTGGTTATAAAAATTGCAGCTCTGTTTTATATAAATTTGTTTTGGTGACAATTACCTGTGACTATTTGTTAGCATTTAACCTGAAGTTTAAATTTTACCCTTGATGAAGTTGGTCACCTCTGAAATAATACTTTGGTGCATGGCTTCTTACAAAGGGAAACTAGGTCCCATCTGGAAACCCAGGATTTTATCACTGTGGGGGGAATAAATATTTTAATTTACCTCTCACCCAAGGACATCTTTTAAAAAGATTTTATTTGCTTATTTTCAGAAAGGGAGTGGGAGGGAGAAAGGCATCATCCATATGTGAGAAAAACAATCAGTTGCCTTTCACATTCCCCCAACCAGGGACCCTGTTATGCAACCCTGGCATGTACCCTAACTGGGAATCCAACCACAACCTTTTAGTCTACAGGACGGTGCCCCAATTGACTGAGCCACAGTAGCCAGGGCAGGAATAAATATCTTTTGTTTGTTTGTTTATTGAGAGAGGAAGGGAGGGAGAAAGAGATAGAATAGAAACATCAATGTGTGGTTGCCTCTCAGCCAGGGCAGGAATAAATATCATTCATTCATTCATTCATTTATAGAGAGAGGAAGGGAGGGAGAAAGAGATAGAAACATCAATGTGTGGTTGCCTCTCACATGGCCCCCACTGTCCGCAACCCAGGCATGTGCCCCGACTGGGAATCAAACTGGCAACCCTTTGGTTTCACAGCCCGCGCTCAATCCACTGAGATACACCAGCCAGGGCTGGAAAAAATATCTTTTATAAGTAAATTTTTTTTTTTTTTTTTTTTTTTTTTTGGTCTGAGGTAGTCTCCCTCCAGGTTTTTAAAGCATAGGTGTTAATTTCGTTTGTATATTTATAGACTGAAATTTTGTTACCTTGAATCCTTTAAATGCTTCCTATCCATCTTTTGTTTTTTTCAAAATCCTTTTAATAAACCAAAAACACAAGGAAACTTTCTCAACCTGAAAAATGGCATCTACCCAAAACTTAAAGACTTGAAAACAAAGACTGAGAACTAGACAAGCATGCCCCCCCACCGTTGCCATTTCTCTTTAACATTTACATGAGGTTCTAGCCAAGGCAATTAGGCAAGAAGAAATAAAAGACATCCAGATTGGAATGGAAGTGAATTCACATATGACATGATCTCAAGAAAACCCTAAGGAACCCACACAAAAAGCTAATGACCATCAAGATTGTAGGACACAAGGTCAATATACAAAAATTGGTTGTATTATTTCTACATAGCAGTGAAGTTAAGGAAATTCCATGTACAATAGCATGAAAATATACTTAGGAATAAATTTAACAAAAGTGAAAAACATACTCTTTTTTGAGGACTATAAACCTGTTGAAAGACCTAAATAAATAGACATCCATGTTCATGGATTGGGAAATAATAGGGAAATATTTCCCAAGTTGATCAATAAATTCAGCATAACTCATAAAATCTCAGCTACCTCATTGCAGGATTGACAAACTGATCCTAAAATTGGTATGTAAATACAAGGGATGCAGAATAGCCCATCATAAATGTGAACATGATTCAGTAATTGTGACAGCGATACTGGCATAAGCACAGGCATACTGACCAACGGAATAAAATTGAGTCCAGTGTAAAACTCTCTAATTTGTGGTCAACTGATTTTCAACAAGGATGCCAAGACCATTCGATGTATGAATCTTCAACTAACTGTTCTAAGACAGCTGGGTATTTACATGCAAAAGCCTGAAGTTGGTCCCTCACCTCAGTAATTTACAAAAATTAAAGTGATTGAAAGCCAGTATAAGACCTCAAAGTATAAAATTCAGGGAAAAAATACAGGTATAAATCCTTTTGACTGTGATTTAGGCAATGCAATGGTTTCTTGGATATAACACCAAAGCAGAAGGAAATCTGCAGTATGTAACAGCAAAAACAATTTACGATAAGAGAAAGAGCCCCAGCTGTTGTGGCTCAGTACATTGAACATCAGCCTGGGAACTAAAGGGTTGCTGATTTAATTCCCAGTAGATACATGCCTGGGTTGCAGGCCAGGTCCCCATTGGGGGCAGTGCGCAAAAGGCAACCACATGGTGATGTTTCTCCCTCTCTCCAGTCCCTCTGTCTAAATAATTTTTTTTAATATATTTTATTGATTATGCTATTACAGTTGTCCCATTTCTCCCCCATCATTCCCCTCCACCCCACCCACCCTCTCCCACCCACATTCCCCCCTTTAGTTCATGTCCATGGGTCATAAGTTTTCTAGCTTCTACATTTCCCATACTATTCTTGCCCTCCCCCTGTCTATTTTTTTCCCATTATCTACGCTACTCATTCTCTGTACCTTTTCCCCCTCTCTCCTCCTCCCATGCCCCTGTTGCTAACCCTCCATATGATCTCCATTTCTGTGGTTCTGTTCCTGTTCTAGCTGTTTGCTTAGTTTGCTTTTGTTTTAGTGTGGTTCTTGATAGCTATGAGTTTGTTGTCTTTTCACTGTCATACTTTTATCTTCTTTTTCTTAGATAAGTCCCTTTAATATTTCATATAATAAGGGCTTGGTGATGATGAACTCCTTGAACTTGACCTTATCTGAGAAGCACTTTATCTTCCTTTCCATTCTAAATGACAGCTTTGCTGGATAGAGCAATTTTGGATGTAGGTCCCTGCTTTTCAAGATTTCAAATATTTCTTTCCAGCCCCTTCTTGCCTGTAAGGTCTCTTTTGAGAAATCAGCTGACAGTCTGATGGGAACTCCCTTGTAGGTGACTGTCCCCTTATCCCTTGCTGCTTCTAGAATTCTCTGCTTCATTTTAATCTTGGCTAATGTAATTACAATGTGCCTTGGTGTGTTCCTCCTTGGGTCCAACTTCTTTGGGACTCTCTGAGCTTCCTGGACGTCCTGGTAGTCTATTTCCTTTGCCAGATTGGGGAAGTTCTCCTTTATTATTTGTTCAAATAAGTTTTCCACTCGTTGCTGTTCTTCTTCCCCTTCTGGGACCCCTATAATTCGGATGTTGGGACGTTTAAAGATGTCCCGGAGGTTCCTAAGCCTCTCCTCATTTTTTTGAATTCTTGTTTCTTCCTCGTTTTCTGTTTGGTTGTTAGTTTCTTCCTTCTGGTCCACTCCATTGATTTGAGTCCCAGTTTTCCTTCCATCTCTATCAGTTCCCCATGCATCTTCCTTCATTTCACGGATTGTAGCCTTCATTTTTTCATCTAGTTTGTGAGCAAAATCAACTAATTCTGTGAGCATTTTGATGACCAGTGCTTTGAACTGTGCATCTGACAGGTTGGCTATCTCTTCACTGCTTAGAGGAATTGGCTCTGGGGCTTTTGTTTTCTGGTTTGAGCCATTTTTGGTGGGTTTTTCTGTTGTTGTTTTGGTTTTAGTCTGGTTGCGGCTATTACGTAGTGAGGGGGTGGAGCCTTAGGTGTTCCTCAGGGCGGGGCAGCCCAGTCGCTGGGTTGTGACGCTACAGGTGGGGGCGGGGTCTGAGAAGGAGCAATGGCGCCTGCTCCGCTCTCTCCTGGACTCCGGCCCTTTCCACTGCTTTCCCTTCACCTGGATTATCTGCGCACGCGCACGTGCTGTTACGTAGTGAAGAGTGGAGCCTCTGGCGCTCCCCAGTGCGGGGCAGCCCAGTCGCTGGGTTGTGACGCTGTATGTGGGGGTGGGGCCTGAGAGGGAGCAATGGCGCCTGCTCCGCTCTCTCCTGGATTCAGTCCCCTCCGCCACTTCCCCTCCGCCTGGACCGTCTGCGCGCTCGAATATGAGACCACCTGGTCAGTCAGCCAGCCGCCTTGTGCGGCCTCACTGGGTCTGCACAGTTGCCCCCTGTGCCCGGGGTCCGCCAGCTGCTGCCTGTAGGCCCGGGGACCGCCAGCCGCCGCCTGTGCACCTGGGAACTGCCAGCCGCTGCTGCCTGCGTTCCTGGGCCCGCACCTCCACTTTCTCCTGCCGCGACTCCGCTTCTCTTACCGGTCTGGATGAATGGTTGTTGGACTTCCGTACAGTTCAGTTTTCTATAAGTTCTGGTTGGTTGTTTTCTTGTTTCTAAATATTTGTTGTCCTTAATTTTGGTTGTGAGAGGAGGCACAGTGTGTCCGCCTACGCCTCCATCTTGGCCGGAAGTCCTAAATAATTTTTTTAAGTAGGAAATACAAGTAGACATTTCTGCAAAGCCAATATCGTTGGAAAAGATACTCAGCATTGCTAGTCATTTGGGAAATGTAAATCAGGATAAAAATAAGGTATTTCACATGTACTAGCATGTGATTAGGAAGATGGACAATTACCCGTGTTGGTGAAGATGAGAAAGTAGGAACATTGTACACTGCAAAAATGTAAATATCTGGTGGGAAAGTTTGGAAGTTCTTCACAAGATTGAAGGTAGTGTCACCCAGCAATTCACTCTTACATATGACTCTATGTAAGAGTCAAGAGAAATGAAAGCTGTGTCCACACAAGAAGGTGTACATGATTGTTAACACTACCCTTATAGCCAAAAGGTGGAAATACCCAAGAAAAGCTGTCAGTTGAATAAACAAAATGTGGTGTATCCATAAAATCATGTATTTGGCAATAAAAAAGAATGGAGTACTGTTAACATGCAACAACACTGATGAGCCTTGGAAACTGAAAAAAGAAGACTCCATTTGTATGAAATGTCCAGGATTGGTAAATCCATAGAAGCACAAATCAATGGTTGCTGGGAAAGGGTGGGAAGGAAATGAAATGGTTGCTAATGTGTACAGAGTTTCTTTTGGGGATGATGAAAATGTTTTGGACCTAATATTGATGGTTACATAGCCTTGTGAATATACTAAAAATGACTTAAGTGTACACTTAAATGTTGAATTTAATGGTATATGAGTATCTCAATTTTCAGTTTTGTTTAAAGCAAGTCTCAAATTTAGTTCAAGTTCTCTAAAACGTAACATGGAATGTTTGTATTTAATACATTAAGAACAACTTTACTCAAGGCTACGTATCTGTAAAATAGTCTCAAGAGATTTTATTACCCCAGTATTTTGGCTATTGGTTCATTTGATTTTTAATCCCCATTACCCAAACTGCCCAAGCTGGTGCCAAAGTTGGGATGGTGATCCTTAAAATAATTTTTTCCTGTAAATTTGCATATCATTTTTCAATGTAATACATAGCATTAGGGATTTAAGACTGAGCCAGCCCTCCCTCTGCCCCCGCCCAAAAAAAGACAGCACTTAGTGTTTTTCTATAAAATGGTATAAAAAGTTCTTAAAGCGTATGAGGAAAATAAAATCATGTTAAGAGAAGTGGCTTTATTCGTGTACTATCCACTATTTAACTCTACTGCTGAAACAGTGCGGACGGACTTTGTCTATTAATGGAACTTGGTTTTCCTTGTTTGGAATGCTCTACTTTAGATTTAAACAAATATAATTAGATCCCAAAATGAAGCCGTAATTTGTGGAAGTAGCCACTTTGAAAGGGACACCTGGAATCTTCAGAGTATTCAAGATTTATAGCATTGTGTAAATTGAATGCACTTCCTTAGTTTGCCACTAAAATAAACAACATATATTAATCACAATTGGTAAACTTCAAACTTGGTGATTTTTCAATGAATGAATGAGGTTAACAAGTAAGTGGTCCAAGGGTAGAGTTGGTAAATGGAAAACCTGCATTCATACTGTAATTACATCAGTTTGAAATGAGGGGAACCATTCAATTAGCCACTAACAAAACATTAACAGTTGTAGTATAGCTATGCTTATGTCATCATATAAACTGAGAACCACCTGAGATTGAAAAGGAGCATTTTAAGTAACCTCATCATAAACTTCCAAAACATGTTCTAAGCCCTGATTAATGCTTTCGGTGTGGAAAAACTGAGATCAACCTAACTGACTTTAGTCTACAGGCCAAGGACTCCCGCAAGCCCTGTGAAACCACAAACTTTTTAGCATATTGTTCATAGCTTTCATCCCAACTGCAAAAGAACTATTATTTAAGTGCTTAAGAACCACTGCTATAGAGACCATTAAGTGAGAATTGGAGAAAGATGGTTTAACATTAAGTCCTTGACTGCATCTCTAGTAGGCACTGTGCTAATTTGTTTACCTATATTCTCATATTGTGTATCCTGCTAATCACACCATGGCATAAGGAGCTTTTTTTCCTTTTTTTCTTTTTTTCGTAAGTGGTTTTTACCTTAAGGATGAGGCAACAGGTTCTGAGACAAGTTGATACACCTACAGCCACAGCTCCCAATACAGAGCAAGCTACTAGTTTGGCTTTAAATTCTTTCATGTTTTTTTTAAAAAGCTACAAATCCATGATTTAAAAAATTCAAATTTATTACAGAAGTAGTTTAATAAACCCATCACCTCTAAATACCTCCCAGAGATACTTTTAGGATTTAATGCATTTCTTTGTATCTTTTTTTACACATATACTTTATTGGTTGTCGTGGTACAAATATGCCCAATTCAATCAATTCTCCAGAAGGTTTTGAGTTACTGAAATGTTTTTAAAATCACAATGGCAGTTTTTAAAGGGGGCTAGAAATAAATTAGCCTATTGATAAATTGGCCAGATGGTCCAGCTTTAAAGGCCTAGACTAGCACTGGTTGGAAGTGAAATATTTTCAAGTCATTAATTCAAATATAAGATATAAGGGACAGGAGGTGATTTGGGGAAAACAGGAAGATTATGGATTGCCCTGAATACTTTGTACATTTGAACTCTGTAGTCCCAGGTAAATACTATTAACACAAAGTTCCATTACCTGTGACAAAATCAGAGCCAAGGTTTCTCTAAATAGGTAAGAATTACAATATCCTTTCCAGTCACATGAAGTAGAGCATAGGAAATATAGTCAATAACATTGTAATAACTATGTATGGTACTGAAAATATGAGGGGGAATACTTTGTAAAGTATATGATTGGCAAACCACTGCTATACACCTGAAACAAACACAAAATAATATTGAATGTAAATTAATTTTTTAAAAATGTTTTAATCTTTAAAAACAAGACCAAAAAAAAGTTTTGTAACTGCAATCTGCAATTAACGGGTAACCTAAAACAACTTTTTGAGCTCTGACAGTTGTGGCTCGGTTGGTCACGGGTTGATGCCTGGTCAGGACACATGCCTGGGTTGTGGGCAGGTCCACGGTTGGGGCCTGTGTGAGAGGCAATCAATCTGTTTCCATCTTCCTCCCTTCCATTCTCTCAGAATAAATAAAATCTTTAAAACGTCTTTTAACAAGCAAAATAGAGACAAAATCATAAAGAGCAGGCTGACATCTCTGGGCATTGAGTGGGATGGAAGATGGTATAAGAGGGATAAATGGTAATAAAAATATATAAAATACATAAATTCTTGAAATTCTGTATTTTAATGAGTAGACTACAGGCATGAGACTTAGTAATAAATGGCTAAACTGCAGAGAAACTGTTTCTTTTAATAACATTTCTGGTTACCAAATACAGATACACCTAGAAGGTATAGAATGTGTAAAACACCCTGGTTTATTTTAAAAAACCTTGTTTTTCATCAGAACTCCTATACTCCCTTATGTCAAAGGGAATCTATCCATTGACTACGAGGCTGCTTTCAGTAAGCCAATTCCTTCAGTTTCAAGTAACGTAATAAACTTTTGTTACATTTTTTCATCTTTTAAGAGCATAAACAAAAAAAAAACTGCTTTAAAGGTCTAAATAATATGTATTCAAACGAAACTCAAAAGTATTTTTCTTGGACTGGCGTTTCGGCACCAATTAATTATTCAACTAAACTTGAGTAGGGTCAGCTTGCCCCCTACTCCTCACCAAGAAGTAAGGTACCAGTGAAATCTCGAACTAGGCTCACCGTCCATCAAAACATTTTAATTATTTTCATTTAGAGAGCTATTTTTAACTTCCTTTTAACCCCTTGACCATTCCATAACCACCTGAAACGCCAAAGACTAAATTTACCATCACCTAGCGCGCTCCAATTTTTTGCAAGCGGAATACTAACAACCTGTTATAACTGGCCGGCCTCCTCATTCTCGTTGTAACTCAGCTCTACACCTCTAATGCCCGATTTAACAAACTATGAGTCTGTACACTCTTATCTCATCTTTATTCAGCCTAGTTGCCAAAGCAAATGAACTTACTGAATACTCCTGAAACGGCTAGTATTTCCAATAGTTGAAGCTGGGGTTGGGAAATGGAAAAACAATTATCTAAATTTAATAACTAATTGGTATTCATTCTGACTAGGTTCAGGGAGCCAGAGGAAATGCTTTTCCCAATCTTTTCGCTTTCCTTTAATTCGCGAAACATACAAATGGGGTAAAGTGAAAATGAAGGTCGATTTAACAAATAAATAAATAAATAAATAAAAGAAGGTACGACACCATTAAAGAGTTTCAAATTTTGAACCTAAACATTAAAGTGCAAAAGGATCCGCAGAGTCCAAGACCATCTCCCCGTTGCCAAACTCCACCGAGGTTCTGGGAGGGAGGGAGCGGTTAGGAGGCTCACCCTCCCACAGAATGGTGATGAGGCTCGGACGACTGAAGCGCGGAGAAGCTTGGCAATCACTGACTGCCATACAGCAACTCTCGGGAAAGCGGAGCCCTCCACCAAGACCGAAGGCCCCAGCTGGCACCGAGAGCCCCCAGGGAGTTGTTACAGATCCCATCTTGTCCTACTCCTCACAACCATTTCCCTCCCAACGGTGCGACAAACAGCAATCCCTAAGCAAAGCCCAACTAGTCTCCAGAACGCGCTCCAATAAGCCCACCGTAAAAGCCAAGGACATCTCCTAGCCCCTGTGGGGAAAATGGCGCCAGTCACCCCTTTTCCCTCCCGGCTAGTCACAAGGACCAGCCTCCCTCCCTCACTACAAAATGGCGTCTCCCGCAGGAGCCCCTGAATCAGCATAATTCACTAGTTAGCGAGGCGGTGTCGGTCCGGGATAAGGGGTAATGTCAACCACTGAGACACAGGAACTTTGATTCCGCTCTTCAGCCAAGCCACTCAGGCGCTGGCTTTAAGGCGTGACGTCAAGAGAATGGGGCGTGGACAAACTGATCTCTCGCGTCGCATAAATTTGAGCCAATGGTAAGCAGGAAGCGTCTAATGAGCGACGTAGTGCCAGCCCAATGGAGGCTAGGGGCGGGCTTCAGACTGGGTATGCGGGTTGCGGGGCCTGGGGGCCGGGCGGCTGTTTCCTGTCCTGGTGCATGGTGGTCGGACGAAGGAATTGTTGGAAAATTTTCTCGGAGGTTCGTATATAAATGTGTTTTTACCCAGTGTGCATTATTCTCCGCCCGGCCGCCGCCCTTAGCGCGGCGGCGCGGGCCCACTCGGGCCCGGGCCCCGACTCCGGCTGCTCAGTCTTCGTCGCAGGCCCTTCTGATTTTACAGCGGGCAGCGGCGCCTGGGCAGAAGCGGAGTTTATTAATAACCCGCGGCCGCCACTCTGGGGCGGCGGAGCTTTTCTTACCGAAGACACCCCCCCCCCCAACTCTCGTCTTTGCTCGGTGCCCCGCCTGTTCCCCTCAGGGGACCGCCGAGGAGAGGGACGGGAGGGTGGAGCCCTCGGGAGGCTGGCGGCGCCTCTCGTCTTGACCTTCTTGCGGAGCGAGTCCCCAGGCGCTCCCATGGTGAAGCTTCTCCGCCTGGGACGGCGGGCCATGGTCTGTACCAGGCCCCAGCTGTGGCGCCGGCGGCAGGACTGGCCGTGGGCCCGCTTGGACCCCGCTTGAAGAATGCACCTAGATTTCCTCCCACCCATACCGTGCACAGATTACTTCTTTCTCTCACTTTAAAAAAATTTTTTTAGGTTAAGATCTAACACTGAATATTTAGAAATTGTTACTTTTATCATTCCTCCTTTTTTTTTGGTCGGTTTTGGCCAAGGAAAACGATTCCTTCGGTTGCTTTGTAACATTGTGGAACGTGAACCAATTGTTATTCCCTCCTATTTTTTTTTTAAACAATAAAGTGACCACACTAACGAAGTTAAAGAAGTAGGGGGAAAGAGTACCATTGCTAAACCCATTATTTGTTTAAAATCAACTTAAGCCTTTGCTTTGGAAGTGTCTAATCAGCTGGTATAATTATGGTGGAATGTAGTGAAAAATTGTAGGCTAGAGGTTTTGGTCAGCTTTGCCCTGAGTCTTACTAGAAAATACATGGGTTTTTCTGTAGCTGACAAAAATATGTGCAGTACTTAATATTTTCTCTCCCTGAGGGTATAGTTTAAGTTCATTTTTAAGTGTTTAGTAAGAGAATAGATAAGGAGATCATCCAAAAACTGATGAGATGATCAGATTTGTAACTAATTCAGGTATATTTTTGAAATTCCATAGCCTCCCCCCACCCCTACCTTTAAGAAAAATAATAGTTTTATTGATATAATTCACATGCTATACAATTCATCCATTTAAAGTGTATAATTAAGTTGGCTTGGTATATTCAGAGTTGTGCAGCCATCACCACCATAAATTTTAAAACATTCATTACTCCAAAAAGAAACTCCCTGTTCCCTTTAACCCCCAACTTCTTCCCCAACCACTAATCTGCAGATTTGCCTATTGTGAATATTTCATAGGAATTTCAGTGTGTGGGCTTTTGTGACTGGCTTCTTTCACTTGCATAACATTTGCAAGGGTCCCCCATGTTACAGCATTATCAGAACTTCATGTCTTTCTATTGAGTTATTTCACGTGTAGACATGTTATATTTATCCACTATCTGTTGAGGGACAAGACATGATTTGTTTTCACCATTTGTCTGTTATGGATAATGTTGCTATGAATACTGTGCACAAGATTTTGTGTGGACATACATTTTCATTTCTCTTGGATATATATACCTAGGAGTAGAATTTCTTTGTCATGTGGTTGGTAACTACATTCAGCCTTTTGAGGAACTGGCGAATTGTTTTCCAAAGTGGCTGCGCTGCACCATGTTACATTTCTACCAGCAGTGTATGAGAGTTACCATTTCTTCATGTCTTTGTCAACACTTCTTATTAGTGATTTTGCTTTGCATCTCCCAATGGCTAATGGTATTGAACGTTTTTTCATGTGCTTACTGGCCATTTGTAGATATACATTCTTTAGAGAAATGTTGATTTTTATCTTTCCCCCATTTTTAAGTTGGGATTATTTGCCTACTGTTGAGTTGTACGAGGTGTTTTTATATAAAAGTCTCATAAGATTACATGATTTGCAAAATGTCTATAGCCCTTTGCTGCAAATTGAGATATTGCTGCGAAGTAAGGACTTGTGTTCTTCATGGAAAGATGAGCTACCTGTATTCAGGAATTGTGCCTCTATTATTACTTAAGATGTCACTAATGATGATGTAGTTGCACTTTATGATTATGTGAGGAGAATTTTCTGAGTCCTGAGATTTTCATTGTTGCTCCATTTGAAGTTTTTAATCTAGTTTTTGTTTTAATCTGAGGTTTCACCTAGTTCTGAGTCTTTTTGCTCCTGGCTTTATTTCAGAACACAGTGGTTTTTTTTTTTAAAGAGTTTGGTTGCATGTGTCATTGCTTGTTTCTATGCTTACTTTGTGAGACAGTGTTTTAAACTTTATTGTACTGTCAATCAAAATTATTTTGGACTTCTGGCCAAGATGGAGGCATAGGTGGACACACTGTGCCTCCTCGCACAACCACAATTAAGGACAACAAAAATTTAGAAACAAACAAACAAAAAAAAAATCCAGATCTGATAGAAAATTGAACTGTAAGGAAGTCTGATAACCATTCATCCAGACCGCTATGAGGGGCAGAGTCAGCGGCCAACAGAGTCGTTGGCTAGCGGAGAGGGGTCATGGCAGGAAAAAGCAGTAGTTGGCGGTCCTGGGCGCACAGGCGGCGGCTGGCAGACCCACTGAGGCATGCAGGGCAGCTGCCTGAATGGGGACACATATTCGCACGCAGATAAACCAGGCAAGAATGGGGAGTAAGACAGACTACGCAGCCCAGGACCCCAGCACCGGGAAATGAAACCTAAAAGCACTGATTGAAAACACTTGTGGGGGTTGAGGTGCTGGGAGAAACTCCCAGCCTCACAGAGAGAGTTCATTGGAGAGACCAACAGGGTCCTAGAACATATACAAGCCCACCCACCCGGAAACCAGAACCAGAAGGGCCCAATTTGCTTGTGGGAAGTGGCGGAAGGGACTGAAGTACGAGAGAGCGGAGCAAGCGCCATTGTTCTGTCTTGGACCCTGCTCCCACATATAGCATTACAACCCAGCAACTGGGTTGCCTTGCCTTGGTGAACACCTAAGGCTCTGTTCCTCCCTACATAACAGGAGCAACCAGACCAAAAAAGGGGCGGGGGGGCTCAAATGAAAGAACAGATTAAAGCCCCAGAGCCAATACGTCTAAGCCACAAAGAGATAGCCAATCTATCAGATACACAGTACAAAGCACTGGTGAACAGGATGCTCACAGAACTGTTTGATTGGTCACAAATTAAATGAACAAATGAAGGCTACATTAAGTGAAATGAAGGAAAATGCACAGGGAACCAATAGTGATGAGAAGAAAACTGGGACTCAAATCAATGGAGTGGACCAGAAGGAAGAAGGAAATAACCAAACAGAAAACAGTGAAGAAACAAGAATTCAAAAAAAATGAGGAGAGGCTCAGGAACCTCCAGGACATCCTTAAACGTCCCAACATCCGAATTATAGGGGTCTCAGAAGGGGAAGAAGAAGAACAACAATTGGAAAACTTATTTGAACAAATAATAAAGGAGAATTTCCCCAATCTGGCAAAGGAAATAGACTACCAGGAAGTCCAGGAAGCTCAGAGAGTCCCAAAGAAATTGGACCCAAGGAGAAACACACCAAGGCACATCATAATTACATTACCCAAGATTAAAATGAAGGAGAGAATTCTAGAAGCAGCAAGAGATAAGGGGACAGTCACTTACAAAGGAGTTCCCATCAGACTGTCAGCTGATTTCTCAAGAGACCTTACGGGCAAGAAGGGGTTGGAAAGAAGTATTCCAAGTCATGAAAGGCAAGGACCTATGTCCAAGATTGCTCTATCCAGCAAAGCTGTAATTTAGAATGGCAGGAAAGATAAAGTGCTTCTCGGGTAAGGTCAAGTTCAAGGAGTTCATCACCACCAAGCATCACTTATTACGTGAAATGTTAAATGGACTTATCTAAAAAAAAAAAAAAAAAAAAAGACAAAAATACGAACAGTAAAAAGACAGCAAACTCACAGATATTAACAACCACACCTAAAACAAAAGCAAACTAAGCCAACAACTGTAACAGGAACAGAACCACAGAAATGGAGATCATATGGAGGGTTAGCAACAGGGGAGTGGGAGGAGGGGAGAAGGGGAAAAGGTACAGAGAGTAAGTAGTATAGATGGTGGGTAGAAAATAGACAGGGGGAGGGCAAGAATAGTGTGGGAAAGGTAGAGGCTAAAGAACTTATGACACATGGACATGTGTTCACTTAGGGGAATGTGGGTGGGATGGGGGTGCAGAGTGGAGGGGAATGAAGGGGGAAATGGGACAACTGTAATAGCATAATCAACAAATATATTTAAAAATTTAAAGAAAGCATTATTTTGTTTTTCAGATGGATTTAGACTTAGAAGTCTCCCTCTCATTCTTTGAAAAGAAACTTTTAAAACAATGATACATTTTTCTCTATCCTTTTCCCTAAGTCTAATCCAATTTTAAAGCTGCTGCAGCAGCCCTGACTGGCGTGGCTCAGTGGGTTGGCCATCACCCTTCGAACAAAAGGTTGCTGGTTCCCTTCCTGTCAAGGTACATGCCTGGGTTGCAGGCCAAGTCCCTGTTTGGAGGCATGCAAGAAGCAACCGGTAGATGTTTTTCTTTCTCTCTTTATCCTCTCTCTAGAAATGAATAAATAAAATCTTAAAGCAAAACTGCACTGGGAACTCTGCAACCTGCAGAAATGACTTATCCATTAATGTGTAGACGTGGGCATTAACTCCAAACTACATGTTTTTTACTTAAAATATCACTTTACTCAGCACTTAACTTTGATTAGGCACTAAATTGAATGATTTTTTTGAGTGGTTTACATATATAAACTTATCACCTTCACTACAAACCTAAGTCACATACTGGAGTTATTATCCCTATTTTGCAAGTGATTCAACTGAAGTTTAGAGTAACTTGTCCAACTAGTTATTTACATGGCAAAGCTGGGTCTTGAACCAATGACTGGTTCAAAAGCCCAGTCTCTGAAGTGTAAGCTACCTAGTACCTACCTTCTAACTTTTAAAATATAAAATATCTATAGTTTCTAGAGTAATACAGTATTTTGAGTACTATACATAATATGCCATAGCACAGATGTTAATGTACTATTTATACACATTTTTAAGTTAAATAATGATGGCAATTGGCCTAGTATTGAAAATAGACATTTATGTAATGTGGAGTAATGGTCACAGGAAGTTGGAATCATTAAAATTAATGGCAATGTATACATGCTAAATGTTAGGGTGGTCGGTGATGTGGGCTGTGAAAGAATTCACAAAGAGAAGATAGTGCTGAGAGTAAAGGGTTTTATTTTTACTTTCCCGAGGGAGGGAAAGGGTTAGGTGTGGAAATAGGCACCAGCACTAGCACCAGCTTTGAGGGGTTAGGGCTTTGATTGGGTAGTGGGGTGGTTGTAGAGCAGGATGTTTCAGTTAGGCTGCAACTTGTTTCAATGTTATCTTTGGGTACAGGATCTGGAGGTTATTGTGGTGTGGTAAGTCCTGTTTGGTAAATTCCTGAAGCCTCTGAGCCTTCAGGGTGCTTCCAGTAATTTTCTAGTCCAGAGGATAAAGGTTCATAAAACAGTTAGGGTCAGCCATGCTTTATGGGGGTCCAGCTAGCTCTGGGAAAAAGGGCCTGAGGAAGTGGCTTTTGTCCTATTAATATATACACGTAACACAGTAGAATATTGTAAGTGAGACAGTGAAAAGAGTGTTGGAATAAAAGAAAACCTAATCTTTAATCCCATCTCAGGGAGTTAACTAGCCATGACCCCATACAAATTGTATTCATTTATTCAACAAATAAGTTAGTAAGCATGTACGATGTACCATGCATCCCTGAAGGCACTAGGAATTCAGGAATGAATAGAACGGATGGGAGCCCTGCCGTCATGGAACTTAGAGTTCACTTAGAACAGGGGTGTCAAACTCACTTTCACAGGGGCCCACTTCAGCCTCCCAGTTGCCTTCAAAGGACCGAATATAATTTTAGGATTATATAAATGTCACTGCTTCTTAACAGTTAAGTGAGAGCTCTACACTGCTGCTGGGTTGAAACAAGGTGAAGGGCCAGATTTGGCCTAAGGGCCTTGTGTTTGCCATCTGTGACTTAGAAATTCTGATAAGTGAAATGCTCCTGTGAAAGAGAGTTCTGTGATAGAAAACAAGGAGATAGTGGTAAAATGAATATTTCAGTTAAGAGGTGAAACTGAACAATACATGGAAAAGCAGGAAGAGTTAGGAGTGTACTAAGAACTAGAGGGCCATGTCTGGATGTATATAATGGATGACAGTTGTAAAGCACCCTGCAACATGAGGTATGTCAGACTCATTTATTTACCCATTTATTTATTTAAAGAGTATTATTATTATTTAATTTTTAGAAAGAAGGGAAGGGAGGGCGAAAGAGATGGAGAGAAACATCCATGTGTGGTTGCCTCTCGTGCACCCTCTACTGCGGACCTTACCCACAGCCCAGGCATGTGCCCTGACAGAGAATTGAACTGGGGACCCTTTAGTTCGCAGGCCAGTGCTCAGTCCACTGACCCATACCAGCCCAGGCTCATTAGGTATTTATTGAACATATAATCTTAGGAGTCAAAATTCCAGAGACCCAAAGGATATAGCACATATTCCAGAAGGCTTATAATCTAATGGGCAGACTGGATGTAGGAGTTAAAGGACTGGTAAAATGAGAGAAGAGCATTAGATATCAGGAGTCAGAAGCTTTTCAGCCCAAAACAATGTTCTGTAAACCTCACTTTTCTCACTTGCATAAAGAAAACTGGCACAAAAGTACATCTTCAGTGCTAAAGGCTTTAAATACATTTTTTCACTTAATTCTTACAACAGCCCTGTCAGGTGGGTGGTCTTCCATTTTTTTCAAAGGAGGAAATGGAGGCTCAGCCGCAGGCTAATTGTCTAGGAGCTGAGCAAGATTCAAGTGCATAGCACACAAAAGAAAAAGCATAACATGCCAGCAAATTATAAAGCCATAATGTACATGAAATCTGTGATCATAAAAACGTAATGAGGGCCCTGGCCAAGTAGCTCAGTTGGTTGGAGCATCTTCCTGATGCACTGGGGTTGCAGATTCAATCCTCAGTGGGCGTACTTCAGGAAGTCAACTGGTAAAATGCATGAATGGGTGGAAAGGCAAATCAAAGTAACAGCAAATAATGTAGGATTCAAGTGATGACTGAGATCTGGGTAGTGAGGAGCCAGTGACAGTTAACAGTTGTTCCCTCTGTTTGGACTGCCCTTTCTGTTCTTTTCTACCCCTAGGAAATGCTTACTTATCTTTTTATGCCAGAATTTACATGCCCTGGTACTTGCACCCCTGAGGCAAAGTTAAGTGCTGCTTTCGCTATTAATGCTTCTGTTTATAGTAACTACTTTTTTAAAAAAATTATGGACATAAACATGGTAAAAAAAATTTAACTTACAGAAGGTATGCAGTAAAAATTGAGTCTCTTCCTCACTCCACCCTCATTTCCTGGTACCATTTCTGGGAGAACCTCTTGAATTTATAAATGTGTATACATTTATATACATTGTATAGCATGTACAGATATTTATATACATATTTAAAAACATGAATGCAGTTATAGGGAAGAAACAAACTTTCCCCTACCCTCAGGGTTCTTCTGGCTGGTCTAATAATCAAACAGATGTGAGTCAGATTAGCAAGAGAAAAAAAACAAATTTAATACATATCCCCACAAACATGAGAGAGTCAGAGACTCCCACATACATGAGAGCCTTTTGCAGGAATGTGGGTGAGACATGGCAGTGGCTTGGATCAGGGAAGTAATAGCAAAGGTTGTGAGAAGTAGCCAGATTCAGGATAGATATCTGAAGACTGAGTCAACAGGATTGCTAACGGAATATAAGTGGGAATCTTCAACCACATTAAACCCAAAGCACTCTAATTATGGGACTTTTAGACATGGTACAAAACTTATAAGCAGGACTTGCCAGTGTACTCAATAGTTTACTGATAAATTATGAAAAGCATGCCTTGGACTTTGAGTTCATACTTTTACCCTGCATATTAAGTGAAATTTCAGCTTATTTAAAAAACTGTTTATTTCCTTGGCAGTTTTTTATGGTTCATAAATATTCTTTGTAGCTTTTATTTTATGTGCATTGTTCTTTGTTCTCAAGGGCTATATTTTTCTTCAAGGTAAAAAATGTTGTTAGCCCAAATAAATCGAGACTCTCAGGGAATGACAGAGTTTCCTGGAGGAGGAATGGAGGCTCAGCACGTTACCCTGTGTCTGACGGAGGCAGTAACTGTGGCAGGTGAGCAGCCTTATCTGAAGGGATTATGTGGGTTTGGAAATATCATTTATCTTAAGGGAAAATGGAAAGTCACAACACTGAATTTACATCCCTTTTCTCATTTAACTAAAGACAACCCAAAGCTAAGCCTTTCAGTAAGCATTTTTACCTTGGTGTAGATGCTGGGTACAGTGAGGCAGGGAAATGTTTTTTGTAAATACTAGAAGAAAATGCACTTGAGTCTAAGTTAAGCAGTCTGCCTTTTGCCTAATTTTCATTTTAAAAAATTAATTTAAACAGCATGTACACATGATAGTTATCTAAAAAAAATAATTGTTTTTTTTATAATAGATGGTGACAATTTAGAAAATATGGAAGGTGTAAGCTTGCAAGCAGTAACACTTGCAGATGGTTCTACTGCTTATATACAACATAATTCTAAAGGTACGTACCTCATTACAACCCATTGGTTAATATCAGCAATGCATGATAACCTCAGAGTTGGAGCACTTAGCAACTCTACCCCTTCCCAATTCTTCCTAGTTTCAGTTTAACTTAAATATTGTTTTAATAATTTGGGGACACTCTTTGAGATATTTGGAAGATACTGTGAGATGTCAAAATGAAGTGAGGGAGAGAGGAGCGTCCCTATCTTAATTCTATTAAGACCTTTCTTGCTTTTTATAGTTCAGGTTATTTAATGTTTCTAAGAAATATGCAAAAGAGTAAAGACATTTGGTTTTAGTTGTATAACATTGCCTCTGAATCAGTGTTTACTTTGACCCAAGAAATAGCTTAGTTCTCAAACTTCTTGTTTTTATGGAAACCTACTAAACATGTATATACATAGTCAAGGGACTTATGCCCCCTGGGATAAGAATGGCCTCACATACACTGACATATCTGTCTATTCTTCCCAGCCTCAGCTATCCCCTGTTCAGAGCTACTGTTTCTAGGTGGCTCTAAAAAGTGTACAGGGGTTCGACTCATGTAGCCTGCTGTGATGAGCCACTCTTCCTCTTGAACTTGTCTAATTGGAAATTGGAGGGGAGGAAGGATGGCTGAGGGAGGATTTTCTGCTTTCTGTAGGATCACTGGATGTGTTATTGAATTGCCTCAGAACATTGAGGGAAGAACCAAGATGAACATGATCTTAAGTAGTGTATGTTTTTATAGTTGATATCATTTTGAAATTGTATAAAGTTTAAAATTTTTGCTTGTTCTAATTCAATGGTTTAAATGTTTTGTTCCAGATGGAAAACTCATAGATGGCCAGGTCATTCAGTTGGAAGATGGTTCTGCTGCCTATGTTCAGCATGTACCCATACCTAAAACTAGTAAGTATTTGATACTACTTACCCTCCTGATTTTCATATTTTAGTATTTTCTGCCTCCATCCCTTCTTCTTACCTAAACTTAGTCCTGATCTCTAGTCCTCCTTCTGAAAGGGAAGATCAGTAGATGTCACAGAAAGCAGTGAAAGACCATTTTACCTTGAGACTTTCTCTCAAAAATAATAGAAAAGAAGTTACTGGACTGCACTCTGGAGACAAATGTGCAACAGTCCTAAGTAAATATTTCTATTATTTGAGCTAGATATCTCTGATTTTTTTTCTTTTTTTTCTTTCTTTCAACTCTTCTTATACCCTGGTATATATTTCTAAAACAAGTATCTTAATGTCTTTTTACCATTCAACACTTATGGAGAGCAGTTTTACTGAAATTATGTAAATTCAAAGGACCCGTAAAGCAAGTGTAGTTTTTATGTGTTTGATTTATTTTATCTTTTTTTAATCTTTATTTGTTTTGAGAGAGAGGGAAGGGTGGGAGAAAGAGGGAGAGAGGCATCGATGTGTGAGAGATACATCATTTGGTTGCCTCTTGCAAACCCCCAACTGGGTACCTGGCCCACAACCCAGGCATGTGCCCTGACTGGGAATCAAACCAGTGACCCTTCAGGCTGGCGCTCAATCCACTGAGCCACACCAGCCAGGGCATGATTTATTTACTCTGTTGTTGCTGAGTTATCAGAAAACATGGGATCTAAATGTAAGCATTGTTCTCGAGCAGGGGACAGTTTACGTCTAGAGGATGGCCAAGCAGTACAGTTAGAAGATGGAACTACAGCATTTATTCACCATGCCCCCAAAGGTAAAATAGTTTTGGAAATATAAATAAAATAAAGAAGAAATGGGTATGTGGCAAAAATAAGACCTGTCTGTTGCTAATGAAGTGCTGTCACATAAAAGGGGATTTATGCTAGTTTTCAAGTACAAGAAGGCAGATTTTGGCACAGACTGAGCAAAAACTTTCTAGTTTGAGCTGTCCAATAACAGGTCTCCAAAGCAAACCTCTGTTCCCTAAAGGACTTCAAATATGGGCTGCTTTTAAAATACAAAATTAAATATTCGAAAGTTAAATTGTTGATTTTTTTCTTCCTCTTAAATATAACTACTTTGTCTATTGTGTTGATCTTTAATTAAAACTAAATAAAAATTTTAAACTTGTCTTAAGCAAGTACAGCAAAATGTTAATGTTTATTAACTTTGTGTGGGGAGGACCCAGCAGGTGGAATGCATGGGAGTAGTGAGCACAGCTCTGCAGCCAGACTATCTGAGTTCAAATCTCTGTCTGCACCTGTTTAGCTGTGTGACTTTAAGCAAATTACTTAACTTCCCTGTGCTTCAGTTTCATGATCTGTAAAATGAGATGAGGATTATAATCAGTATCCACATCACAGGGTTGTTACGAAACAGAATGTGCAAACATATGTAAAGCACTTAGAACAATGCTTGTCACACAGTAAATGCTTAATAAACACCAGCTATTGTTACTACTTTATAAAATATTTTATTATAGAATGATGTAACACGTTTTAGAAAGACTGTTTAGTTGTGAAACCAAGGGGAAATTTTTAAAATTTTAGAATATTTTATAGGTAAATTTGTTTAATTAAAGATGAGAAAAAGTAATCTCTGAAGTTTTTCTTCAGTGGTGGGAGTTAATCATGGGTTCATTTTAGTTGAATAGATTTACTATTTCACAATGTTGTATATAGCTTTGGGTGGTTATTTAGAGCGGGGGAAAAACCCATGGACTTTGGAGTCACAGTGACATGAAGTCATCCTTGCTTCTCAATGTACTGATTTTTGACTGTGAATTGGTTTTATTTATTTCCTGGTTCCCAAAATCTCGGTTTCCCATTTGTCTAGTGTAGGTGGTAAATATACTTGCCTCACAGAATTGTGAGGATTGAATGAAAAACATGTAAGGCACAATGGCCAGGGCTTATGTAACTTTTTAGTAAAACTTCACTCCCTTCTTCCTTTAAATATGTAACTATTTGTCAGACTACCTTTATTTTAATGCCATTCTCTTCTGCTCCCTCAGATAGTTATGACCAGAGCGCGTTACAGGCAGTTCAGCTGGAAGATGGCACCACAGCTTACATCCACCACGCAGTGCAAGTCCCACAGTCCGATACCATCTTAGCAATTCAGGCTGATGGTACAGTGGCAGGTTTGCACACTGGGGATGCCACAATTGACCCTGAAACCATCAGTGCTTTGGAGCAGTATGCAGCAAAGGTACATCATTTTACGATGTCAAGAATGTCCTTCTTTATTTTTCATTAAAAGGAAAGAAAACAAAAAAGTGTACTAGTATACTTTATCCAGTAAGAAACTAGCAATTCAGAGTCGGAATCAGACAGCAGAAAGGAGATCAGCATTTATCTTAAAAGAAGTATGTAAAAAGAAATATTGGAAGAAAAGTAATGGGATGGAATAAGAGCTTATAGAAAAGAAATGGGTAGTGGGTAACTCAGAAAAGTTATATGCAAGGATGAGTGAGTACCATAAGAGAAATAGTAGATTGTATATAGAACTACTTATGAATTAAGAAGTAGAAAATAGAGATTGGAAAAGATGAAGGAAAGTCTCAAGTTTTACATCAAAAGGGCTGGATTTTTAATACCTTTCATATAATTTAAAAGGTTATTTTCCCACTTTTTATTGTGAAAACTTTCAACATACACAGAAATAAACAATAATGACTCTCCATGAACTTAACCACCCAGCCTAAACAATGGTCAAAATGTAAAACGTTTTTAAGCTTTATTTTATTCCTATAGGTGTCCATTGATGGAAGCGAAAGTATAACAGGTACTGGAATGATTGGAGAGAATGAGCAAGAGAAAAAAATGCAGGTATGTAAAGCTATTTTTTTATATAAGAATCTCTTTCTCTTAGCATTTTTAAGCCCTTTTATGGATGTAAGCAAGACTAGGGAATCTCACTACTTTTCTAGGAAAATCTTACCATTTCTGAAAAACAGCATACAATATGCCTGGCTTGTTAGCTCAGTTGATTAGAGCATTGTCCTGATATGCCAAGGTTGCAGGTTCAGTCTCTGGTCAGGGCACATACAAGAATCAACCAAGAAATGCATAAATAAGTAGAAGAACAAATCAATATCTATCTCTCCCTCTCCCTCTCCCTCCCTCCCTCCCTCCCTCCCTCCCTCCCTCCCTCTCTCTCTCTCTCCCCCCCTCCCTCCCTCCCCCCCCCCGCCTTTCTGTCACTCTAAAATCAATAAAAGTAGAAAAAAACATTGTGCAGTATATATTAGCAACTTTCTCAAACTATCTCAGGTTAAAGGACTCATCGTATAGAAATGCCACAGAAATCCAGATGAACCTTATGTTCTGTAATCCAAGGTAATTTTGGGCACCATGTGAACTGACTTTTTGCTTTTTATATCTTTTTGTTTCTCCTGCTTCCAATTCCCTCCATACTTTCCTTTTCAGCTCTGGGAAAAAAAGGTCCAGTCTAGTTAATTATTATTGTTTGCACTGGGCAAAGCTGTTTGTACCTTTTGTACCAGACTGCTTCCTAGGCTGCGTGTATCCATGGGTTGGCTGCCCTTGTTTCAAAGGCTTACCCTGGATTTAGTCATTGGCCACCCCCTACCCAAATAACAGCCTAGAACAGCAGTGCCTCTAAAAGTTCTGTAGTCAGTACAAAGTAGTCATAGGTGCATTCTGGGAGTTCTACAATTCAAAAATTCAAAACTTGAATAATTCAAGACTGTTTTGAATTATGTATTTTTGTTATTGTGTGGGTGGGTGTCCTTGGAGCTTCTGTAATCATTGTAGCATATTCTCATTTTAATGCTGTTCTTTTTCTCAGCAATTATCTCTTAATATTTTCCTGACTGCTCCCTCAGCAGTGTTTGCATTCATCTGAGAGTTTTATCATTTTTATCTCCTATCTTAAAGTTACTGCTTCAGGGTCACACTTCTTAACTTGAGCATTAGCATCACTTAATGGCATTGAGTGATACTATTAAGGATTATCGGTAAGATTTTATATTTATAATAACAGCAAATGATACAATAACAGGAATCACTAGTAGAAATTTGATACTTCTAAACTATGCTGAACAGCCAAATATTTCTGTTTTCCATGAAGTGGCAGCAGTATAAGCACGGTTTGCAATTTACTAAGTCAACCTCTTCTGAAATTCAAATACTATGTAAATATATACAAAAGATGTTGATCAAGGCCTGGCCAGGTAGCTCAGTTGGTTCATTGTCCCAATATGCCAAGGTTGTGGGTTTGATCCCTGGTCAGAGTATATATAAGAAGCAACCAATGAATGCATTAGTAAATGGAACAACAAATCAATGTGTTTCTTTCCCCCCAAAAAATCAATAAATAAAAAATATTTTTAAAAGATTTAAAAAGAGGTGTAGGTCGGTGCCTTGGGGTTGCCCATTAAGGGTTCTATCTCTTGTTAGTGACTGACAATTAAGTTTTTAAATAGATATCTCTAAAGACAGTTGTAACTACACTTATAATAACTAATATAGAATGAGTCCTACAGAAAAATGAGCATAACATTATAGTGTACTATTATAAAAGCTTGTTACTATCAATAACTAACTTCTGAGCCAGATGTGTCACTAGGAATTCAGAGCTGCAACATGTCATAAAAAGCCCTGTAACTCTTTATGCAGGCATATAACCGTTTAACGTTGATGCCAGTGGACAAAGAAATAGAAGAAAGTTAAATAGGATATTTTTTTAATTGTAGCTTTTTCTCCTTTTCCCTTTTTTACTTCTCCCTTACAGACTAGATCTGTGTTGTCCAATACGGCAGCCACATGTGGCCCCTGAGCACTTGCAATCTGGCTAGTCAGAATTCAGGTGTGCTGTGAGTGTAGACTACTTACAGGATGTTGAAGGTTTGTTATGAAAAAGGAATGTAGAATATCTCATTAATAAAACCTCATATAGATTAGATGTTAAAATGATAATTTGGACATGCTGGGTTAAAATAATTACTAAAATTAATTTCACCCTTTGTTTTTTTGTTTTTACTGGTAAAACGTGGCTACACTAAAGCATTTTTAATTACATATTTCTTGTATTTGTGACTCATTATATTTCTCTTCATTAATGCTGGACCAGGAGTTCATGAATCCTTCATCCTCTGAAACAATCAAGTGCCATATTTGAGGTTGAGGGCCCAGTACATGGCATTAAAATGTCAAAATATCCTTAAAGAACCACTGCAAATAAGCAGTACCTGTAACTTCTCAGCTTGTGTCTTGGTACTCCTGTTACTTCTGCCAGAGTTGCTTAAAAAGTTGTAACTCTCTAGGCCCTGGCCAGATGGCTTGGTTGGTTGGAGCATTGTCCTGTACACCAAAATGTTACTGGTTTGATTCCCTGTTGGGGCACATACCGAAGTTGTGGGTGTAATCCCAGGTTGGGGTGCATATGGGAGGCAACCAGTTGATGTTTCTCTCTCTTGCTTTCTCCTTTCCTCTCTCTCTCTAAAATCAATTTTAAAAATATCTGTGGGTGAGGATTTAAAAAAAAAGAATGCCTAGGAATTCAGTTATAAGAACTGTAAGGATGCCAGGGTGTGTGCATGGGGGAGACTACTGCTGCAGTCACTGCCTGCAGGCTCCACCACCCTTAGTTAAGTGGCAAACAGCATAGTATTAAAGTAGCACATAATTTGTAATAAAAAAATCTGAGTTGAGTTTCTACTCTGCTTATGTAGTAGCTGTATGACTGAGCAAATTAACTTCTCTGGATCTGAGGTTTATTATCTGCTAAATTTGAATAATAATACTCTTTGCCTTACCTATCTCATGGGACTATGAAAATCAAATGAGATCTTCATTTGATTAATAGTTAAGACATGAGAACATAATTTGTGAATGTGTAAGGATGATATAGCAATATTGGCACTTGCATGTTCTGTTAGAATACCAGGCCTTTTTCATGGTTTCCATTAGTTTTGACTTTATTCAAAACTAAATTTTATTTACATTGGATGGAGATCAAAGTTTTTGGCTTGCCAGTTTTAATCACAGCTCTAATGACACAGAAAGTTAGTCAAGCTAGCTCTAGATAAATAGATATATTATATGACTATACAAGAAGCCAAAAATAGGAACTGCTGAACAGTTGAATTTCACAGGAACCAGAGCCATCTGGCTTGCAAAGGAGGCATCACTGAAGGCTATTTTCATTTCCTTTTTCATCCTCCTCCCCTCTTGCATGCTCTGCACACAGACTTTCTTTGCATTGTTACTGAGTTTACATATGGCTCATCACAGCCATGCCTTCTCAGGTTTACCACCCATGTTCAACTCAAGATTCCTTAGGACTCGGTTTGACGTTTTTTTGTTGTTGTTGTTTTTTGTTTTAATACTCACCCGAAGACATGTTTATTGATTTTAGAGAGAAAGAAGGGAGGGAGAAAGAGAGGAAGAGAAGCATTACGTGAGAGAGAAACATCTATTGGTTTCCTCTTGTACATGTCCCAACCAGGTACTGAAGCCACTAACCAGACATGTACCCCAACCAGGAATCAAACCCATGACCTTTGGTTTATGGGATGACTCTCTAACCAACTGAGCCACACTGGCCAGAGTTCAGCTTGACTTTTTAAGCCAGGCCACATAAGGTACAGACCACTCGCTAGTTTTAGATATACCGTTCTTTTCTGGTTATCAGAGTCTATGGATTGGGTAGCAGATTCTCCCAGACATGGGTTGGATGATCATCCCAAAACCTGTTTAGTATAGACACTTTTAATGTGGATCATATTTCATGTATATTTTCTGTATTTTTATCTATCTAAGTGATCTTGAACCTTGCTTTTCTAAGCCTTTTTTTCCCCTAAAAGATAAGGGGTTATTAATCAGAGATAAATACAAAATTAAGCTGTGGAGCTTTTAAAAATAACCCATGACTAAGACCAAATTCCAGAGATTCGATAAGTAGGTCTGGCATGGAACCCAGGATTTTTTAAAAAATATAATACTTTTAGTAGTTTTAAAAAATATTTTTTAAGATTTTATTTATTTTTAGAGTGAATAGAAGGGAGGGAGAAAGAAAGGAAGAGAAGCATCAATGTGTGAGAAAAACCAGTCAGTTTTCCTGTTGCACATTCCTAACCAGGGACTTTGCCCACAGCTCAGGCATGTGCCCTGACCAGGAATCGAACCAGCAGTCTTTCAGTGTGCTGGATGATGCCCAACCCACTGAGCCACACCAGTCAGGGCAATAGCTTTTTTAAAATTTTAATTTAATTTAATTTAATTTTTATTTTATTTATTTTTTTAATATTTTTATTTATTTATCTTTAGAGGGGAAGGGTAGGAGAGAGGGAGAGGGAGAGAAATATCAATGTATGGTTGCCTCTTGTATGTCCCATGCTGGGAAGTGGCCTGCAACCGAGGCATGTGCCCTGACTGGGAATCGAACCTTGATCTTTTGGTTCTCAGGCCCAAGCTCAATCCACTGAGCTACACCAGCCAGGGCAAATTTTTATTTTATTTTTTTAAAATTTAATTTATTTTTTTAATTTTTAGAGAGGATAAGCAGGGGAGAAAGAGAGGGAGAGAAACATCAACGTGTGGCTGCCTATCATGGAGGCCCCCGCCCCAACGCACGCCACCCACCCCCATCCCTGTCCCTGGGCACCCAGCCTGTAACCCAGGCATGTGCTCTAGACTAGGAATCGAATCTGTGACCCCCCGGTTCTCAGGCTGGCACTCAGTCCACTGAGCCACACTACCCAGGGCTTTTTTTTTTTTAATAGAAGTACAAAGTAAAAAAATAAAATGACCAATTACCTTACTATATAGATACCTTCTTTTTTAAAAAGGTAATCATGTTTATATTTCAAAAATCCAAACGGTATAGAGAGGCAAAACTTAAAAGTTGAGTACCACTACCCAATAGTAATAATTAGAAATGTATGGGATTTGTTCGTTTGTTTTTTAAGTCTTTCTGGCAATGCTGATGTCTCCCCATGGTTCCTTAGAGACCCCTCTGTTGCCACATTTCAATAATTAATTACTTTCTTGAAAGAGAACTTTTAAAAATGGGTCCAGTTGCTTTTATTTTATCCTCCCCCAAGAGTATAAATTATTTACATCCTAATAAACAAGTTTAAGCTCATCAAATGACACGAGTTTATCTGAAATGTTCATTAGGCCATTATGGTAAATGGAATTTTAAGTGTTAAACTAGGTGATAAAATGTGCCAGTTACCCTCAGCCCTCCCAGGTCCCTCACTATGGCTACAGAAGCTCTGCTAGTCAGTTATCACTGGGCTATAGCATCCTGAAGCCTGGTGGGTTAATGACTTGAGCTCTAGAACCAATCTGTTTCAAAGCCTGGTTTTCATCTTCTGACCCAAGGGTGGGTCACATTAGTTAACCATGCTGGTCCTCATTTTTTAAATTTATAAATCATAAATAACAGTTTATTGGGCAGTCACGAAGGACTAATAAGACAGCACATGGAAAGCACCTACCACGATACATCACATAAATGCAACTCCTCAATTAATTGTAGTTAATCTCCACTATTGAAGGCATTCTGGAATTCAGTCTTAAATCCAGCCCCTTATTTACCACAGTGGTTTGCACCTCCTCAGAATCCTAGAATGTTAAAGCAGCTTTAAGGGACTTGGCATTAATTACCTTGTACAGTGGTTTTTAAACTCTAATTTTAGGAGGCCTTAGGGTTTCTTTGTGGTCCCCCAGGGGCTAGCAGAGCTCTGTGCTACCCACATCTGCCTGGACCAACAGCAGGATAGCAGCTGGAATGGCCCTGTCTGTTTTACACGGTAGAACACTGTGTAAGATTTCATCTGGCAAAGGATTTTGACTTCTTTTAAAAAACTTAAAAGAAAAAAATATCACTGATTGAGTATAAGATGTTCTTTATGCAGACAGGCAAACAGATCCTACATGACTTATACAAGGTCATACAATGAATACATTGCAGAGCATAGGTTATCTTTTAATTTTCAGAACGTATATTAGGCGTAAATAGTGAAGTCATTTTTTAGAAATGTATTTAGAAGCTGTTAAGGCATTTCACTGGTGTTAGCTTCTTGTTTTTTAAAGACGTATTGACAGAAATCATTATTTTTTAAAAAGAGTTTGTTTATATTTAGAGAGAGGGGAAGGGAAGGGGAAAAAGAGGGAGAGAAGCATTGATGTATGAGAGAAACATCAATCAGTTGCCTACATGCCCCCATTCGGGGACCTGGCCTGCAACCCAGGCATGTGTCCCGACTGGGAATCGAACCAGTGACCTCACGGTTTGCAGGCTGGTGCTTAATCCACTGAGCCACACCAGCCAGGGCAGTGTTAACTTCTGAATTGACCTTGAAACATTTCCCTTGTGATAATATATCAGGTTATTTTTCTTTTGACAAAGACTATATATATTCAATATTGTGTAACCCTAAAATACCTGTTTTAGCTTTAGCTTATTAATTTAGCTTTTGAATTTTGGATTCTGCCTACTTTTATCCTTTAAAAAGTCTGCAGAATCATCTATTACTTTCTCTTCATAGTCACTGTCCTAGGCTGGTTTCCATTACTTCTTCTATAGTTATGGTTATCCAGATTTCTTCTAGTTTCCTTGCCTGTTTTGTCTTTTACTCTGTTCCACACTGTTATCAGAGTTCTCTCTCCAAAACACAGAGCTAATCTTGGTCAATCCATTACTTTAAAAATTTTGATGCCTTTCTTTTGCTTTTATTATCTACGCTTGCTCTTCAGAATGACATCTAAAACTCTTCCCAGATGTGGCTCTAAATTTTCCTTTCTTTTTCATGTTATCCATTGCATTATAGAGACATAGTGCTCTGATTTAAGTTTCCATTTCTTTTTGACACACTTTCATACTTTTGGTCATAGTAACTCTTCTTCATGGGCTGCTCTCCCTACCTCTGTTCTTTTTTTTTTTCTTTTTTTAAATGTGTTTTATTGATTATGCTATTACAGTTGTCCCATTTCTCCCCCATCATTCCCCTCCACCCTACACACCCTCTCCCACCCACATTCCCCCCTTTAGTTCATGTCCATGGGTCATAAGTTCTTTAGCTTCTACATTTCCCATACTACTCTTGCCCTACCCCTGTCTATTTTCTACCCACTATCTATGCTACTCATTCTCTGTACCTTTTCCCCCTCTC
Organism: Glossophaga mutica; assembly: GCA_039655065.1. Taxonomy (NCBI): domain Eukaryota; kingdom Metazoa; phylum Chordata; class Mammalia; order Chiroptera; family Phyllostomidae; genus Glossophaga; species Glossophaga mutica. The sequence goes on along the minus strand of CM077308.1, from coordinate 41,146,549 downwards.
TCCTCCTCCCATGCCCCTGTTGCTAATCCTCCATATGATCTCCATTTCTGTGGTTCTGTTCCTGTTCTAGCTGTTTGCTTAGTTTGCTTTTGTTTTAGGTGTGGTTCTTAATAGCTGTGACTTTGCTGTCTTTTCACTGTCATATTTTTATCTTCCTTTTCTTAGATAAGTCCCTTTAACATTTCATATAATAAGGGCTTGGTGATGATGAACTCCTTCAACTTGACCTTATCTGAGAAGCGCTTTATCTGTCCATCCATTCTAAATGACAGCTTTGCTGGATAGAGCAATTTTGGATGTAGGTCCCTGCTTTTCAAGATTTCAAATATTTCTTTCCAGCCCCTTCTTCCCTGTAAGGTCTCTTTTGAGAAATCAGCTGACAGTCTGATGGGAACTCCCTTGTAGGTGACTGTCCCCTTATCCCTTGCTGCTTCTAGAATTCTCTGCTTCATTTTAATCTTGACTAATGTAATTACAATGTGCCCTGGTGTGCTCCTCCTTGGGTTCAACTTCTTTGGGACTCTCTGAGCTTCCTGGACGTCCTGGTAGTCTGTTTCCTTTGCCAGATTGGGGAAATTCTCCTTTATTATTTGTTCAGATAAGTTTTCCACTTGTTGTTCTTCTTCTTCCCCTTCTGAGACCCCTATCATTCGGATGTTGGGACGTTTAACGATGTCCTGGAGGTTCCTAAGCCTCTCCTCATTTTTTTGAATTCTTGTTTCTTCCTCATTTTCTGTTTGGTTGTTAGTTTCTTCCTTCTGGTCCACTCCATTGATTTGAGTCCCAGTTTTCCTTCCATCTCTATCAGTTCCCCATGCATCTTCCTTCATTTCACGGATTGTAGCCTGCATTTTTTTCATCTAATTTGTGAGCAAAATCAACCAATTCTGTGAGCATTTTGATGACCAGTGCTTTGAACTGTTGGCCATCTGATAGGTTGGCTATCTCTTCACTGCTTAGAGGAATTGGCTCTGGGGCTTTTATTTGTTTTCTGGTTTGAGCCATTTTTGGTGGGGTTTTTTTGTTTGTTTGTTTTGGTTTGGTTTTAGTCTGGTCTCGGCTATTACGTAGTGAGGGGTGGAGCCTTAGGTGTTCCTCAGGGCAGGGCAGCCCAGTCGCTGGATTGTGACGCTATAGGTGGGAGCGGGGTCCGAGAGGGAACAATGGCGCCTGCTCCGCTCTCTCCTGAACTCTGGCCCTTTCCGCCGCTTCCCCTTCACCTGGATTATCTGCGCACGCGCGCGTGCTGTTACGTAGTGAGAAGTGGAGCCTCAGGTGCTCCCCAGTGCGGGGCAGCCCAGTCGCTGGGTTGTGACGCTGTATGTGGGGGCGGGGTCTGAGAGGGAACAATGGTGCCTGCTCCGCTCTCTCCTGGATTCAGTCCCTTCTGCCACTTCCCCTCTGCCTGGACCGTCTGCTCGCGCGAATGTGGGACCACCTGGTCAGCCAGCCGCCTTGTGTGGCCTCACTGGTTCTGCACAATTGCCCGCCTGTGCCTGGGGACCGCCAGCCACCGCCTGTGCACCTGTGAACTGCAAGCCGCTGCTGCTTGCGTTCCAGGTCCGCACCTCCACTTTCTCCTGCCGCGACTTCGCCCCTCTTACCAGTCTGGATAAATGGTTGTTGGACTTCCGTACAGTTCAATTTTCTATCAGTTCTGATTGTTTTCTTGTTTCTAAATATTTGTTGTCCTTAATTTTGGTTGTTAGAGGAGGCACAGTGTGTCTGCCTACGCCTCCATCTTGGCCGGAAGTTCCTACCCCTGTTCTGTAGCCTTCCAATTTTACCTCTAAACAGCTCACCATAACTTGAATCTCTGCCTACTTTCCAATTTTGTCCCTCATAGAACTGTACATGGACTGCTATGATAGCAACTGGTATATTCTGTCATAATCCCTAATTTATAGGACAATTTCACTAACTAGAATGAGAGCCCTACTAAGGCAGGGACCATTTCTAATTTATTACTTGAAGTTGAAAATGCTTTTTACATTGCTTTTAGGATACATGTCCTAAATAAATAAGAGGTGTGTCTGTGTGTTTGCATATATATATCCCTTGAGTATGTCATGGAATACCTACATACAATGGAGATGTTACTTGGGCTGATTTTTCTAGAGCAGCAATACAGTAGTCTACCCTTAACTGTGATTTCAGTTACCCATGGTCAACTGCAGTCCAAAAATATTAAATGGAAAATTTCAGAAATGAATGATTCATAAGTTTTAAATTGTGTCCCATCCCGAGGAGCATGATGACATCTCTCGCTGTCCTGCTTCATCCTGCCTCGGAGGTGAATCATTCCTTAGTCCAGTGTATCCAGTGTGGTACACACTGCCCCCTGTTAGTCACTTAGTAGCTGTCTCAGTTATCAGATAAGTTGTGGTTCAATGATAGTACTTGCGGTCAAGCATTTAATAATATTTTACTTAATAATGGCCCCAAAGTGCAGGAGTAGTGATGTTGACAGTTGAGACGTGCCAAAGAAGCTGTAAAGTGATTCCTTTAAGAGAAAGTTAAAAATTCTTGACTTAATAAGGCACTTTATCATCTCACATTATCATCATCATAAGAAGTGTGATTACAGTATAATAAGGTACTTAGAAAGACCACATTCACATAACTTTATTATAGGATATGGTTATACATACTCTATTAGTAGTTATCATTGTTCATCTCTTACTGTACCCAATTTATAAGTTAAACTTTATCGTAAGTATGTATATGTAAAAGAAAACATGGTGTATATAGGGTTCGGTCCAATCTGTGGTTTCAGGTGTCCACCGAGAGTCTTGGAATGCATGCCCTGTGGATAAGGAGGGCCTCCTGTACCTCTGTGAGCTTTAGCTGTACTTCCTGGTGGATCTCCTTTCGACTTCTTCCGCAACCACTGACTGCAGCCACGGGACAGAATTAGCCTAACTCTCTGAGCATGAGAGTTTTTGTAAAATGATGACCTAAGTCTGGGAACCAACATTATATAGTTTTATCTCTTCTATTCTGAAAATAGCAATTTCATCTATTTTATCTCTCTAAATAATTTCAATCATACTTTTTTTAAATCTAGATTGTCTTACAAGGACATGCAACAAGAGTAACTGCTAAATCCCAACAGAGTGGAGAGAAGGCATTTCGATGTGAATATGATGGATGTGGAAAATTATATACTACAGCTCATCATCTTAAGGTATCTGTAAAAAAATGCTGAATCTAGTTATGAGAATACCTAGGACATTTAATGTCAACAAGATATTGTAGCATTCAAATGCCATTGTTTTCTCCCACTTATCAAGGTATAGATATACACTCACACTCATACAAAGACACACAAAATCCTATACAGATTTCAGAAAATGTCAACATTTTGAGGGCTTGGACTAGGTTTACTTCATCTCTGTCTCTCTACTGGTACATGGTAGATACTCTATATATTTGAATACATTTTTTGTCAAATGTGAAATTTTTATAATTATGAGTGGTGTGTGTAATCACTCTGTTAACAGTGATTTTGCTGAAATCTAGCAAAAGTTGGTGTTAGCGTGTCGTCTTTTCTTCCAGATATATAGGCCAAGTACTTTCATTGCAGCTAAACACAATATACCATGACTCAAAAATAATAGCAATTACTGAATAACTTAGAGCGTGGCAGGAAGTGTGTGCTAGCATATTTGGAGTAGCAGCCACAGAGCCCATCTCTACTACTTATCAGTGTATAACCTTAACATGTTACCTGACCTCTTAGTACCTCATTTTCCTTATCTATAAAATTGGATGATAAAAAGTACATCCCTCTTAGATTGGTTGTGAAAATTAAATAAAACCGTACATATAAAACATCGAAAAGAATAGCTTGGCATGTGGCAGAAGGTCAGTAATTGTTGGTCATTGTCATTATCATTTATTTGTCACAGCAGCACTCGATGGTAGATACTATTTTGTCCCCACTTTACAGAGAGGAGTTTGAGGCTCAGAGAAGGCAGTGTCATAGCCACAGCACTAGTCAGTGGTGAAGCCTGGCCTCAGACCGAGGGCCCTCCAGCACCAGCCTCCCCATCCTTAACCTGCATGTGTAGCCTCTCCCTACACTCTGCTCCCCACTCTCACCGTGTATATGTTCCATGCAGACACCTTTGACCACCCTAGAAAACACACACCTCCACGGTTCCAGTTTCTTATTTAAAGTGAGTACTTCTTATAGCACTTCCACAGGTCCTCTCCCAGGCAGCGGGGCCAGGATTTGGTAGCTGATGCTGTAAGAAAAACCCTTGGTTACATCCTTGCCCTAGGACTGTGCCAGTGGCAGCTGTCACTCAATGGCACAGAGGAAAAAATAAAATAAGTACTTCTTAACATAAAACATTTGGTATATTGGTAATTATTGGACTATAGTTTTTGAGAAAAGTGTTATCTTTTTGTTAAAAATAACATACAAACAACAAAACAATTCCACAGTGAAAAAAATAGGTCTATGTTGAGACCATCTGCATGAGGAATGCCTAAAGGAAATAGAATCATGCCTGTGTTTTCATGACAGGTGCATGAGAGGTCACACACAGGAGACCGGCCCTATCAGTGTGAGCATCCAGGCTGTGGGAAGGCATTTGCAACAGGTAAAAACATGCATTTTCTGTTTCTTGGTTTTAGTTGGGGTCAAGTAGAGACAGGCCACAATGACCAGTTTTTCATTCTCTCCATTAACTACCTCTTGTCCTGCTTGCTCTATTCATTCCCTCCCTCCCTCCCTCCCTCTCTCCCTCTGTGTGTGTGTGTGTGTGTGTGTGTGTGTGTGTGTGTCTGTCTGTCTGTCTGTCTGTCTGTCTGTCTCTGTCTCCCGTTTCCATTTTTCTCCTCAGGCCTGTTTTGTTCCTGCCTGTTATGTTCAGTGTTTCACTCCACACCTTGCTTTCTTTTAGCAAGAAAAATAAAAGCTGATACAGAATTTAACATTAGGGACACACCTTAGGGGGAGCCATAGGAACTGGACTTAACAGTGGGACAGGCCTGCTCAGGGACACGTTGGGCAGGGCCAGGACCCAACAGTATCAGGCCTCTTGGCTTCCACCCTGTCCTGTTCCTCATTCCATGTCTCAGTTCCACTTCAGGCTTTTGGATTATGAGTTATGAACATTTAATAAGGTTGGGCAGTTGAAAAAAAGGCACACAACCTCTTTTAAACCGAGATGAAGCTATTGAATTTTCAGTATGACAGTCCTGAGCTGTCATACTCTTGTACTTTTTAAAATTTATTTTTAGAGAGAAGGGAGGGGGGGGGAGAGAGAGAGAGAAACAATGATGTATGAAAGAAACATTAATCATTTGCCTCTCGCACGCCCCCGACCAAAGGACCTGGGCTGAAACCCAAGCATGTGCCCTGACAGGAAATTGAACCAGCGACCTATTGGTTTGCAGGACAATGCCTAACCCACTGAGCCACACCAGTCAGGGCTACTCTTATACATTTTAATACTTATTTTGTTGTGCTTGCCTAGTATTGTATCCTTGGTGTTTACTATATTTTTTGAAAGCTTAATCTCAATGGTCATGGTTAGAGGGGTCTTGTGTAATTAAATTTCTTTTATATTTTTCTTAAAGGTTATGGATTAAAAAGTCATGTCAGAACCCATACAGGAGAAAAGCCATATCGGTGTTCAGAAGATAATTGTACTAAGTCCTTCAAAACTTCAGGAGATCTACAGAAACATATTAGAACTCATACAGGTACTGGTGTGAACACATCGATCTAAGCAGTTCTTACTTGCAGGGAGGGGACGTGGGGAACGAGTCTGGAAGAGTTTCAGGGAGTCGTCATCAAGGTTTTCTCTTGAACTGAAATTCCATGCAGTTTGCCATTTGAGCATGTGTGCTTCTTTCCAGGATGAGGGCCCATAACTTTGTAGATTCTTAAATCGATCTGTGTCCCCAAAAAGCTTAGCCCTAGACCATCAGTGCTCTCAGTTTTTAGGGATTATCTAAATATCTAAGTAACAGCCTAATTTACCTAAGATTACACCTCTAGGTAAATTTAAGTTTGTAGCAGAAGATGCTGTTCATGGGGCGGGGTCGGGGGAGGTGAACAATCTGAAGGAGAAAGGGAGCTCATATACAGAAAGGTTAGTGTCCTGAGCATGACCCTAAGCAGAATGGAAAGATAAGACATTTCAGTTTTCTCTGTATTTTTGCACCATTTAATTTATTCCCTTTTGTGTTTTCAGGAGAAAGGCCTTTTAAATGTCACTTTGAAGGCTGCGGTCGGTCTTTTACAACATCAAATATCAGAAAGGTGCATATTAGGACACACACAGGAGAAAGACCCTATTACTGTACAGAACCAGGTTGCGGAAGGGCATTTGCCAGTGCCACCAATTATAAAAACCATGTGAGGATACACACGGGTAAGAGTCTGTGATTTCTTGGTCTTTAACTTTCAAGGCTCAGTTTAAGTCCTGCCTCTTCCATAAACCATTTCCAAGTAATCTCTTCCCTCCTTCCTACCACTTGGCATGGTGGACAGGGATTAAGCAACTTAAAAAAAAAACAACCCTTCACCTTAGCATTTATACATTCATCTATTCCAACAGTTTCTAAGTGTCCACTGTGTGTTGCCCTACTGGGCATCAGAGATGCAGAGACAGATAAGACCTTGTCCAGGACAGTTGACCTGAGGGAGAGACAAGAGACGCATAACTGCTGCACAGTGTCTCCCAATTACATGAACAAGATACTGTGGGAGTAGAGAGGGGCACGACCGTCTCTGTGGGAAAGCATTCGGGGAAGGCTTGAAGGGGAATTCGACTTTCAGATTCAGTCCTAAAGTTTGCTAGGCAGAGGGAGAGTATTCCTGGCAGTGGAAATATCATGAGTAAAGCCACAAAGGTATGGGGGAAAAGGTAACTTATTTGGAGAATATTGAGTGGCTCCATGTGACTGGAGGCAAAGAGCAAAATTTTTAGTCAAAATTCCTGACCCAAATTGAAAACCACTATAATAAGTCTACCTGTGGGTGCATTTTTCTATGAAAGGAAAAACTATTAGGTTGTTTTGCATATGACTGTAAATGAGAGTACATACAACACACTGAAGTCATATTTCAGATATAATCATATCACACTTACATTGTGTGTTATGCATTATCGCTATCATTTTCTCTGCATGATTAAGTTAATCTCTTTTCTAAGAAAGTGGAAGAGCCTGTGAAAACCTAAGAGGCATAGAAAAGGTAGCTATAGGTTAGAAGAAAAAGTATATTTTGTTAATATAACTTGCATTCCTTTTATATCTTTAAGATACTTCAATTTTTTAATTACAGTACTTATTTGCAAGGTAGAAGGAAAACAAAATTGCTATTCAATATTATATCATATCATTGTGTATTACATACAGACATATATATACCTATTGCTGAGTTCATTGAATGGTGAATAATTAGGTAGTTGGTGTTTTAAGTGCTTTGTGTTATGTAGACATTCTTGATGGGTTAGTAACACAGGTGCTTAGGAGCTTTTTTTGTGATATTTGGGGAAATTGGCTGGGATTTTTACAGGGGCTGGGAAAACATTTTTCCACTTAAAGTAATAGAGCCCTGGCTGGTGTGGCTCAGTGGATTGAGCACCTGCTTGGGAACCAAATGGTCGCCAGTTCAATTCGCAATCAGGGCACATGCCTGGGTTGTGGGTCAGGTCTCCGGTAGGGGGCAACCACACATTGATGCTTATTTCCTTCTCTTTCTCCCTCTTTTCCCTTCTGTCTAAAAATAATAAAATATTTTTAAAAAAATAAAGTGATAGAATATAGACCCATTATCTGAAAGTTTGCCAGTCAGCACGTTTTGTGCTGGTAAGAGGAAAGTCTACGTTAAATTTGGCTGTACTGATCTTTGGAATATGCAGATAGGGCATTGTTCTCAAATGTGGCAGCACATTGGATTCACCTTTTAAAAATAGACTAATTTTAGCCCTGGCTGGTGTAGCTCAGTGGATTGAGCGCGGGCCTGCGAACCAGAGGATCGCGGTTCGATTCCCAGTCAGGGCACATGCCTGGGTTGCAGGCCAGTTCCCGGCAGGGGACACACGAGAGGCAACCGCACATTGATGTTTCTCTCCCTCTCTCCTTCCCTTCCCCTCTAAGGATAAATAAATAATAAAAATAAATAAATAAAATATTTAAAAAAAAAAAAATAGACTAATTTCCCAAATTATGCAAAGTTCCTAACATAATTTTACTGGGGTGGGGCCCAGGTATCAGTATATATTAAAAGCTCACCATGTCTTTTATATTCATGAATGGTTGAGAATCATTGAAATAGATCCAGTAGGTAGTGATAAATGTTGGTCTGACTCAAGAGGTAGTCTGGGCCTGGAAGAAAGGATTGGCTAATGATCATCAATATATGAAGCAGTAAACACCCACATTATGCTGTAAGTGGAGTATAAAGATTAATGCAGTCTCTTCTTGCAAGGTTGATGAGATGGCCCATTCGAGGTAGAGGGCTAGCCAGTAGGGAGCTTAGAAGCCCAATTCCAAGCCATTTACCCCTTGATGTGATTTGGTGCCACCTAGTGGCAGTTTATGCTCCAGCCTCAATACAAATAGGGCCAATTTTCTGAGTTGGTATTGCCCATTTCCCTGCCTGGCTTTGCCTTTACCACATCTTCCTCATAGCCATCTGCCAAGGTAAGAAATTTAACCTGCCCTGCTTTGAGAAGAGCACTAGGCAGAGGACAGGAGGCATTCTCCATTTATTTTTTGTCCAAGACTCATATTACAGATTGCTTTAGTATGAGATTTTTGACTGTTTGTGGGTGGTTTTACTGTTTAGAGCCATGGGAATTGATGCAGTCACCTAGGGAAGGTGTAGAAAGAGAATAAAGTAGGGCATGCATGTGTATACATACACGCATATGCACTTTTTAGAAATTATATGAGTTTACACCAATACCTACAAAGCAATTCGTCCAACAACTCTCTTTTTCTTCCCCCATTCCATATTTGTATCTCCCTTCTTCCACAGCAAGAACTCTGGCTTCCAATAGCATTGACATATGTACTATTTGCTCAACCTTTTATTACATCTCAAATAATTTCAGAATCACCTTGCCCATAAAAAAAGTTGAAGATTTGTTACCTAATCCAAGACCAAGCAGTAGTTAAGTACTGAGTGTGTTAGTCAAACACTGCGTATATGAGTTACTTTAGTTAGTTTATTCATTCTCCCTCACCCCAACCCCTTCAGTGTGGTTTAAAGTATTCACTTAAACCACAGTTAAGTTAATCAATTCCAATTTGCTTTCAGTTTTAGATCGTCCGCCGCCACCACCATATGTTAATACTGTCCAGATAGTTTATGATACTAAGTAATTATTGTTAATTTTTTTTTTAATTTCTACCTTTCAGACATACAACTTGAAATATTTATAGATGCAATGGATTGCTATCTGGAGCTATTTCAGAATAATCCAGGGGGAAGGATTGGGGGTGGTATGTGTAGTGAATAGATGAAACAATACTGGCCACAAATTGATAGTTAAAGCTGAGTGATTGGTACATGAGAGTGTATCACACTGTTTCTCTATACTTTTGCATATGTTTGAAATTTTCTATAATAATATGTTCTAAAAATGGTTGTATTGCCTATATTGTTCTCAAATCGTTTCATGGAAAAAGATTTCTAGTTTTTACTTCCCTTTGTATTGCCAAGTAGTTTTTAGTGAATATTGAATAGCTTTTGATTGGATGTAAGAAGTCATGTGAAGTTAATATGAAACATGTATGTCCTTTTAGAGTTACTGAAGTGTCCAAACTATAGGCTTTTTAGAAAATCCTTAGGGTAAACTGCATTAGTTATAATAATAATTACATTTCTTATTGTCATTATTAGTGTGGCAATAATGACAATTAATGTGATATCATTAGTCATATCTAGATTATCTAGTAATTGGTAAGTTACAGTTTTATTAAAACTTAAGAGTTAAACCAGGCAACATCTCTCTCCTTAATTTTCTCATCCCTTGAAATTAAGGGACAAGTGGCATTCAGACTCAGGACAACACTCAGGTCCAGACTACCTTTTTAACCAAACCAAAAGCATAGTTAGGGAGTATTTTCTGTGTGCTGCCTCATGGCAGCATAGAAAGGGATTGGCAACTACTACTTTTTGCCATGATAGGCTTCCCCCTACCCCACCTGTGAAATGATTATGCTTTTATATGTAAAAGTTGATTTTTTGGTTTTTGTTTTTTCGGTTCTGTTCTTAGGGGAAAAGCCATATGTTTGTACAGTCCCTGGGTGTGACAAAAGGTTTACAGAATATTCCAGTTTGTATAAACATCATGTTGTTCACACTCACTCGAAACCATACAACTGTAATCACTGTGGGAAGACATATAAGCAGATCTCTACCCTGGCCATGCACAAACGGACTGCCCACAATGACACTGAGCCAATCGAGGAGGAGCAGGAAGCCTTTTTCGAGCCTCCCCCAGGTGAGGATTTTGTCTAGTGTATCTGTCTCTGCGTTTGAGAATCAACAGTAATAAACATAATTTATGATTCATAGTATTTTCTCAAATCATAAAGTTTCATTCAACTAAGCACACAACCATATAATTTACAATTGTGATAAATGTTATCAAAGAAAGGTACTTGGTGCTTTAGGATATATAAGGGAACTTCACCTAGTCTGGACCTCAGAGAAAGCTTCCCTGAGGAAGTGATTTTTGGAGAAATCTAGAGGGTTAACTAGGTGGCAGGGGTTAAAGGAGAGGGAAGACAGGGAGCAAAGACCAGAAAATATTTCAAATGGAGGGAATGGCACATGGGAAAAACTCTGAGGTTCAAGAGAGTGAAGTATATTGGAGACTGAAAGAAGCCTGGCCAGTGTGGCACTTCTGCATGGGAAGGTGGCATAAAATGAGGTTGGAGAGCCAGGCATAATCTAGGGGCAGCTAGATTATGGTTAAGGATATTGATCTTAACCATAAGAGCAGCTAAGCGCTCCCAAATAATTTAGTTGATTCATGTGCTTGCTGTTAGGTAGTGTTGTAGGAGACAAAAACATTCACTTCGATAAGAATAAACTCTTGAGCCCTGGCTGGTGTGGTTAGTGGATTGAGCTCCAGCCTGCAAACTGAAAGGTTGCTGGCTCAATTCCCAGTTAGGGCACATGCCCGGGTTGCAGGCCAGGTGCCCGTTGGGACCGTGTGAGAGGTAACCCATTGTTTCTCTTGCACATTGATGTTTCTCTCCCTCTCTTTCTGCCCCCCTTCCCCTCTTTCTAAAAATGAATAAATCTTTGGGGAAAAAAAGAATAAGCTCTTAAAAAATATTTCAGAGAACTACATTTTATGATTTCATTTAAATAACTCAGCACAGGTAAATAGGAAAAATGAAGTAGGTTTTGCTAAACAAATTATAGATTGTTTCAATGTTTTATTGAGTACCTCCTAAATGAAGTAAATTTGAAAATTTTTTTAAAAATGAAACTTTCCCATTCTTAACATTGAAAACATTTAGGTGAAAAGTGGGTTGAAGAATAAGGGAAAGAACAAATCACTCACTCACTGATCACATGATTCTCTGTGGTTCTAGTTTGTCTTTTCAGATATCTGTCACATGACAGTAATAACAAATCCTTCCGTCTTGAGTGCTATATTATTTTCTAGCCAAAGCAGTGTAAGTGTCCATGGGTGAACATTACAACTGTTGAATCCTTGCAGTTAGAAAGCACGTTTTAATGGTGGCAAACTTAGGTTTTAAGACTTTTTTTAAGCTTCCTTAGTCTCTTTCCTAAATATTGATGTTTCAGATTGTCAGAATTTCTCATACTCAAGAAAATAGTCTATATTATAATATACATGCTGTTTAAAAAACAACAACAACTAAGTTTGTTTTTTTAAAAATAGGGATGGAGACCTGGCCAGGCAGCTCATTTGGTTAGAGCATTGTCCTGATACACCAAGGTTGTAGGTTCGATCCCCAGTCAAGGCATGTACAAGAATCAACCAATGAGTGCATAAATAAGTGGAACAACAAATCAATATTTCTCTCTCTCCCTCCCTCCATCCCTTTGTCCCTTATCTCTCCTCGCTCCTCTTTCCCTTTCCCCCTCTTTTCCTCTTGCTCTCTCTAGAATAAATAAATAATTTTTAAAAACCTACTTTGCTTTAAAAAAAAGAAAAGAAAGAAAGAACAGCTCTGACTGTGCAGCACAGTTGGTTGGGCACTGTCTGCAAAGTGAAAGGTTGCCTGTTTGATTCCCAGTCAAGGCACATGCCTGGGTTGCAGGCCAGGTCCCTGGTCGAGGTGAATAGGAAAAGCAATAAATTTATGTTTCTCTCTCACATTGATGTTTCTCTCCCTTTCTCCCTCCCTTCCCGTCTCTGTAAAAACTTTTAAAAATAAAATAAAATCTTAAAAAAAGAAAAAGACTGGGGATGGATTTGTGTACCTTTTCTCTTATATGATCACGTAGGTTGTATAACCTGTTGGAATAATGATATATTAATGGCTGTGGAATAGAACAAAAAGAATGAAGTAATGACAGCTGTGGGGATTACACCAAGATGACTGTAGCCATATGAACGCGTGCATCAACCACTAACTTTGAGAAGTACTTTTAAATTAGCATATAAAGTCCTCCTTTGAAGGAAAAAAATGTATATTTATCCTGTTTCTGCCTTTATGTGAGGTGGAAGGTGATAGAAGAAGAGAGGGATCAGTAATCTTCCTGGTTGCCAAGTATAGCAGTAAAAGACTGCTGAAATTTCTGTTTACTGCTGGTTCTTCATGGACAAAAGAAGTGGATGATGGTTCCTGTTCTGTCACTTATTAAATGATTAACTTTACACCAGATAACATGCCATTATATTTTCTTTACCCAGTGATGTCATTGTGTACTGATGATTTGCAATCAATCACTTGTATTAAAAAATAAGTAACTTAGTAGGTTACATGTACACACCATTCAGATTTGTGGTTAATGTTTTTGAAGACTTATCATTTTTAATAGCTTCTGAATGACTGTAAGAACTTGTCATATTGGAGGGGTTGTTTGCCAGTCAGTCTTCCTGTGTAGTTGCCTTACTTGCCGCCCCAATATACATACACAGTTATCGCTAATTACTCCATCTAAGGCAATAAAAGAAGTCTCTCAAAATTGGAACACTTAACTTTGATATGGAACGGTTTGGTCTGGTCTGCTTTGATTTGGTTTGACTTTGCAAAAATGGAGGTAGAAGAATTGGAAGGCAGTGCTGGAAGCCATTTTCATTATGTGGACTATAATACATATACTTTAATTTGTATAAGTTTTCCTATATTTAAAATATCCTTTGTTTTCTAAACATCTTGGTTGGTTGGTCAGATAAATGATTCATTTGTTTTAAACAGGTCAAGGTGAAGATGTTCTTAAAGGGCCCCAGATCACATACGTTACAGGTGTAGAAGGGGATGATGTTGTGTCCACACAAGTAGCCACAGTAACACAGTCTGGGTTGAGTCAACAGGTTACACTCATATCCCAGGACGGGACTCAGCATGTAAGTATGCACTGAAGCCAAGCAAGTTAAATAATATTTCTCTGAACCTGGACTTGAAAGTCAGGTTGGGTCCTAGTTAAGGAAGTCCTTGAATATCAGAGCATAAAATTTGGACTTCATCTTATAAACAGAACTAGCTTTCCTGAAGGCTTTTCAGTAGGCTGTTGAAAGAGTCTACATGCAGAGAGATTAATAGAGTGTGACTCTAGAACTCAAATGGCGTTACTGGTAGAGTTCAAAGGTGAGGTGATAAAGGTCAGAACTACAGTGAAATTGAGGGCTTGAGAAGTAATAAATCCATGTGAAACACTATGCAGAAAAGGGATAGGATTTGATGGCTGATTAGGTCCAGGAGATAAGACTGAGAAATCAGCAGAGCCTTGGCTGAGTGATGATGTCATCATTAAAAGACATGTGAAATCAGTGATGGGCAAACCTGTAAAATTTCCAAAGTGCTGCTCCCTCCCTACATGGAATCATGGAGCTTCACGTAATTAATGGGACAGGTCTCTTGATTCCACCAGGAAAAGCAATGTAATGGTTGTTCTCCAATAGTCAAATTTGTTATGTTTTTTAGATGCTAGTAGCCTAAAATAATCTCATTTTTTAGCTCTAGCTAAGGTCATCTTAGCACCTGGTAGAAATAGGCATCTGGGGTTCTTTTGCCTTTTTATATGTGTATTTTTCCATGGAGAACTCTGTTTACCCCTGTCTCCCTCAGAGCTTTACCTCCCATGATTAATCTGCCATTTGTGTTGGTAACTATTAAGATGCTGATGTTAGCTGGGAGCAGAACATACTCAGGATTGGAAAGTACAAAGCTCTTGTACCATCCCACTTATCTCCCTCCCCCTCACTTTTGACATCGCTGATTCCACAGACAGCTACCCTTTGGTGATCATTTGATGTAATCTCCCTCCCTCTCTGTACAGGAGAAATTCCCCCCAAAGCAGCTCTAAAATACATGGGCAGTTTCTCTCTTAAGAGGCAACCTAGCCCTGGCTGGGTAGCTTAGTTGATTAGAGCATTGTCCCAATACCTCAAGGTTGTGGGTTTGATCACTGGTGAGGGCACATACAAGAATGAACCAGTGAATGCATCAGTAAGTGGAACAACAAATTGATATCTCCCCCCTCTTTCCTCTGTCTCTAAAATCAATAAATAAAATTTTTAAAAAAGAGGCAGCCTGTTCCAGTCTTCGATAATTCTAGTGTTTATCATATAGGAATCTCCTGCCATGTCATCTACTCATGGCCCCTCTCTGCCCATATAGAATGAGCTTAATCCCTCTCCATGTGCTCCCAAACAACTGTTTTCCCCACCATAATGTTGTATTTTCTATAGATGTAACCTTCCCATTTCCTTCAGGAATTAGGTTTCTATTTCATTCTTTTAGTCAATTAGACAACAAATACCTACTGCACATCTTACCCAGTGCTGCCTATTGTGGTAGACTTAGTATGGGGAGACATTCCTAAAATGAACAATATTTGCTCATAAAGATGGGTCTGTAGCTGTGAGCTGTGGCAGCCTGGAGGAAGGAGTGAAGGACTCTTGGAGGCCCTTGTAGACCATGGCCATTCAGTTGGATCTTGAACATTTTTCATGAGTTCTCAAGGCAGAGAGTGAAGGAAGGGCGAAGTCACGAAGAGATAACAGAATATGACACTGTCTGGGACTGCAAATGGTTAGCTGTGGTTGGAGTGCCAGTTGCTAGTTTGGAAGTGGTGGCAGATGAATCTGAAGACGCTGTGAAAGGCCAAACCTGAAAAGTCCTGGCTGCTATGGGAGCAGTCTGAACTGTAGTGATGGAGAGTCACTGAGGAATTAAGCAGCGAACATACTGAAATTTTTTTTTTTTTTTTAGAAAGTTGTCAAGGTAGAGTACGATTAGGGAAGGGTTAGACTGGATACCTGGAAAGAAGTGGTATTGCAAAAAGTCAGATGATAGAAATAAAGGTTTAAATTGGCAGTAGATATGGAGAGGAGAAAATGCATTTAAGAAATACTCAATTTCTTCTGATGACCTCTTTGTAAAATAGAAAATGCTTATTTGTTCCCAGAGTAGCTTTATCAAGAATTAAGCCTAGTCCTTAATAAAATTTGCCAAATACAACAAGAGACATTGACTGATTTGTGAAATGCATTGTATTGCAGGTCAACATATCGCAGACCGATATGCAAGCCATAGGCAATACCATCACAATGGTAACACAAGATGGCACACCTATCACAGTCCCTGCCCATGATGCAGTCATCTCCTCAGCAGGAACACACTCTGTTGCTATGGTAACTGCTGAGGGCACAGAAGGGCAGCAGGTAATTGCTCTTTTTTCTTCTATATCAATCAAAACATGTCAATATCTAAATTATTAATAGATATACAGTGTGATATAGCAGTTAAGCACATAAACTTAAGACTGAATTCCAGTTTACAACTTCGAAGCTACATAACCCTCTGAGTCTCATGTGTTTTTCATCATGTGTAAAATAGGAGTGATTGTTGTATCAGCCCCATAAGGCTGATATGAGGACTGAATGAGATAATGCATTTAAACTACTCAGCCCATGTATTTATTAAATGTTCATTAACGATAACTCTTCTACAGTTATCATCACCAGATTCTTAGGGAAAAATTCATTTGCAAAATTTACTTAATTTTTTGAAGATGTAATACATGTACATAGTTCAGAAATCAAAAAGTACACCCTGGCTGGTATGGCTCAGTGGATTGTGCACCGGCCTACAAACCAAAGGGTCACTGGTGGTTCGATTCCTAGTCAGAGCACATGCCTGGGTTGCAAGCCAGGCCCCCAGTTGGGGACATGTGAGAGGCAACCGATAGATGTACCTATTGCACATTGATGTTTCTCTCCGTCCCTCTCTCTTCCTCTCTCAAAAAATAAATAAAATCTTAAAAAACAAGGTTTACAAAAATAAAAAATTGTATACAGGCATGCATTGAAAAGTCTTCCCCCCTGCCTCCATCAGCCTAGTGCTCACCCTCATAGAGATAATCCACTTCAGTTAGTTTCCTGTGTATTCTTCCAATAATTCATTAAGCATATGCAGTCATCTTCTCTACTTCTTTTTTTATGGTAGTAAACTATAGTGTTACTTTGTTTTGTTTCTTTAATAATATATCTAGAAAAATCTTCCTATTTCATTATATAGAGAGCTTCCTCATTTTTTTTAAGTTACATTGTATTCACTGTATGGACATGTATGATATATTTAGTCTTTTGCTGTTTCAAACAACACATAGCCTTGTGCACATGTGATTTTGCATGTGTATGAGTATATGTCCTAGGTAAATCCCTCAAATGGAATTGCTTGGTGAAAAGATCTATGCATTTGTAATTGTGATGAGTGTCACTAAACTTCCCTACTATGGTTGTGCCCATCTGCATTCCCACCTGCAGTATTCGAGAGTGCCAACGCACTCCTCCCCTTCTGTGGAAAAAATATCCTTCTGGATTTTTGCCAATCTGATGCATCTCTTCGTAGTTTTAATTTTTTATTTCCATTAATATAAATTATATTGATTAATACATTTAAAAACTGTTCTTGGACTGTGCTGATGGCAATGTTAGGTTTCACTGCAGCTACTTCACCCTGTTCAGTGAGAGTCTGTCAAAATTGGTAGCTCTCATTCTTCCTATAAATTCTTTAATAGATTATATACCATCATAACCAAAATTTCAGCAGGCTTTTTTGATGATATAGATACTCTGGTCCTAAAATTTACCTGAAAATGCAAAGGACCTATAACAGCCACAGCAATCTTTAACAAAGAACAAAGTTGAAGGTCTTCTACACCTTGAAATATAAAACTCAGAATCATAAACCTTCTGGAAAAGTGAATATTTTTTCAACTTTAAAGATTTCTTAGGATACACAATGAACTAACTGTAAAAGAAAAAAACTGATAAATTGGACTTCATCAAATTAATTCTGCTTACCAAAAGACATCATTACGAAAAAGTGCCAAATTGGGAAAAAGTTACTCAAAATGTATATATCTGACAGTGAACTTATATTGAGAATATATAACAAACCTGTCTTCAATAATAGAAAGATTAACAGCCCATTAAAATGAGCAAAATAAATAAATACAATTTTTAAAAATGAGCAAATAATTTGATTGCTTATTTGAATAGACCCCTTACAAAAGAAGATTCATGAATGGCAATAACACAAAAAATGCTTAACCTCTGTAGTCATCAGAGAAATGCACGTTAAAATCACAGTTAGATACCTTTTCAGACACAAGAAAATGACTCAAATAAAAGAAGACTGAAAGCCAAATGCTGGCAAAGATGGGAAGTAACTAGAACATTCTTACACAATAGTGGGAATGTAATATGATGTAACCACTTAGGAGAACAGTTTGGCAGCTTCTGATAAAGTCAAACAGACCTCTGTCCTTTGACCCATAAATTCTAGTAGAATAGACACTGTATGAGTCCCCTTACATGAAATCCAAGAGCAGAGAAAATAAATCCTCCGATAGAGCTGCGTGGCTGGGGAAGGGCATTGATGGCATGGAATATGAAGGAACTGTACTCTATCTTATTTTAGGTGCTGTTTTCACAGATGTATCTCTCAAAACTCAACAGGAAACCTAAGATGGGAACACATTTATTGTTTGCTGATTATAATGTATGCCAAAACAAAAGAAAAAACCCAAACATGAGCTTTCAGGCTGTCTTACGGGATGGTCCCACCTAATCAGTTTGCAGTCATCTCCATGGCTCTAGAATACTTGGATGGGTTTATAGCCCAACTTGGGTAAATACACCTTGTACTAGTTTCAGTTGGAAGGCTGGAAAGGTAGTGACCCTAAAGCAAACATTCTTATGCAGCTTATCTGTAGCCTGTGGTCTAGGAAAATTCTCAGGAAGAGAAGGCTTTGGGGGCTGGAATGATATACAACAGCTTCAAGCCACTAGGGATATCACAACGGGTGGGGGTTGGGGGCAGCTTTGCTTGAGGACCAGCTGCCACCACTGCTCCTTCTGCTGCAACTGTAGGCCGTTGGGCACATGTTGACCATCCGCAAGGGGTGTTCAGACCTATGCATTATCTGAAGGGTATGCTTTAGCATCATTTGTAGTACAGCCGCTCTAACTTGGTAAGACAGAAAATCTAAATTCTGTCTTTCCTATGGCAAGTGTCTCAGCTTTTTCAGCCTTCCAGCTGCTGCTACCAGAATTATTGGAACCTCCCCCAAATATTTGTAGTTCTGGGGTCTTAAGGAATTGAAAGTTTATACACAGATATGTGGAGTGGCTGAGCCCCCCACCCTCCTGTTTTCTCCTTTCTAGAATATTCCTCTCATTGTGTAACCATTCTGGCAGCCTAGATTCCATTAGCCAATCCTTTAAGTCATCCTGTGCTGCTCAGACTGGGGAGTGGCCTCAATGAAAAAGCTATTTTATTTCTTTATTTTTAAAATTTTTAGAGGGAAAGGGAGGGAGAAAGAGAGGGAAAGAAACATCGATTCACCTGCCCCCAACTGGGGACCTGGTCTGCAACCCAGACATGTGCCCTGACCTGCAGTGAAACTGGCAACCTTTGGGTTCGCAGGCTGGTTGGTGCTCAATCCACTGAGCCACACCAGCCAGGGCTATTTATTTATTTTTTATTGAAGTTATTGGGGTACTATTGGTTAATAAAATTATACAGGTTTCAGGTGTATGGTTCTACAGTACATCATCTGTATAGCGTATTGTGTGTTTCCACCCAAGTCAAGTCTCCTTCCATAGCCATTTAAACATGGATGTGACCCAGTATGGTTCCCTTTCTTTGAGAATCTCCTACAGTTTCTGTTTGCTTTTCCTCATTCTCCAGTCCATTCAAACAGTTGCTTTTTCATATTTTTGTCCACAGTTTATAATTGTTATCTGCAGTAGGAGTTAGTCCAGTATAAACCACTCAGCCCTTGCTGGACTGAAATCTTACTAGATTATGAAACAGTGCTGGGAGTGATCCAACATAGCATTTTAGTGGATTAATGGCCAAGTAAAACAGAAATTTTAGTTTTTAGCCTTTCTTCTTCTGAGTTTGGCTGAGAAAAATTTTGGAATGTTATATAGCAAGTATTTGATGCCATTTTCTATTTTATCTACATAGAAAAGGCTACATTTGTGGTTAAGAGCCACAGAAGCACTTTCAACCACTCTGGATAGATGCTTCAGGAACAGTGTGCAAAGATTCTGTGGAGTCTAAAATAGGAAATGAGTATAGCAAAATACGTTGCTATTGGTCAGTAACGCTACTGGTTCTTTCAGTTTTCCTGGCTAAATGGAGTCTGATTAAAATACAATAAGTAAACAGGAGAAAACAGTATATTATCTACCACTGCCCCAAACTTGGGAATAAATAGATATTTGAGATGTGAATTAGGCATCATGTGTAACTTCCTGAGCAGCCACTTAGGGGAAACCGAACTTAAGCACAGTCACACCTCTCCTCATTAATGGAGCCTAGTGTAGGGATCCATCTCTCCAGTGCCCTCTACCCTCGTTTGCCATTGCCTTACTTCATAACCTTAGATAAATCCCTTCTGAGCCTCAGTTTCCCCAAATAAAAAGGAGGAGTCCAGGATAGACGATATATACAGCTTCTTCCAGCTTCAGGCTTCTACAAGTCTGTGGTCAGAGGGGATTTTCTCCTTTTGAATTTGCACAGACCTTTTCATTAAATGGATTTTAACCTATTTAAATCATAGTTTTGCCCTGGCCAGGTGACTTAGATGGTTGGCACATCATCCCATTGTGCTAAAGTTTGCAGGTTTGATTCTTGGTCAGGGCGCATACCTAGGTTGCGGGTTTGATCCCCAGTTGGAGTGTGTATGGGAGGCCACCAGTCAATGTTTTTCTCTCACATTGATGTTTACCTCTCTCTCTCTCTCTCTCTCTCTCTCTCTCTCTCTCTGACCTCCACCCCTTCTTCCTCTCTCTCTAAAATCAATAAACATATCCTCTGGTGGGATTTAAATAACTAAACCATTGTTTGAATTCTTCTGTGTGTTTTTTGTTGAAGGTTGCAATTGTGGCTCAGGACTTAGCAGCATTCCATACTGCATCATCAGAAATGGGGCACCAACAGCACAGCCATCATCTAGTAACCACAGAAACCAGACCTCTGACCTTAGTGGCAACATCCAATGGCACCCAGATTGCAGTTCAGGTGAGTCCAGAGGCAGCTGTTCTCCATCAACAGCAGCGCTGCTCGGATCTCTCCACCTTGTACACTGTGCTTTATGCATAATCTTTACAGGAGGCAGGGTACAGGACAATCTGTGTTGCTTAGCCACCTTAAGGAAATTGTGTGTTTGAGGTGGATTCAAAGAGACCAACACTTTGCTTTTTACTATCTTTGCATATTCTATGGGAATTTATACCAAGAAAAATAAAGCTTCTGTGATGTCTCTCCATTTGCATTCAGCCAGCTATCTTAACTCTCAAAATAAAAGTCTAAGCCCTGGCTGGTGTGGCTGAGTAGTTAAGTACCGACCTGCGAATCAAAAGGTTGCCAGTTCGATTCCCGGTCTAGGGCACCAAAGGGTTGTCAGTTTGATTCCCAGTCTAGGGCACATGCCTGGGTTGTTAGTCAGGTCCCCAGTAGGGGAGCACACGAGAGTCAGCCACACATTGATGTTTCTCTTCCTCTCTTTCTCTCTCCCTTCTTCTCTCTAAAAAATAAAATCAATAAAATCTTTTTAAAAAAAGTCTAAATAGGTAGGATTCTATAAAATACTTAAGAGCTACTCCTTTGGAAGTGAAACTAGTGTCAACACAGACCCTACATCTGAGAATTCACTGCACAGCCCTATTTTACAGTGGGCAATGTCAGAAGACTAAGAAGAAACCATCCTCTGGGGAGTCAGTGGATTCGAGCAGAGAATCCAGAATCCTAGGTACAGATTACCTTTCCTTGGGGGAGTTCTTCATGTATTTACTTGGCAAAAAGTTAGAACATAATCAGGAAAATGCCAGCCATTGCTTTTTATTTAGTTTAAGGGCATAAAAGCTAAAGGCTCAGAAAGCTTTCTAAATTATCTCCATTGGAAATATGAGCATCTTTTGTCCCTGGCATGTGTGAAGGTCTATCAAAATCCTAAATAAAGAAACTGCATTATTGTCCCTTGTAGGAATTTAGTTTTTTTGCTTTTACTGATTGGATCAACGGTAGTAGCTTAACAAGCCCACATGTCAGAATGAAATTCTGAAGCCCACAAAGAGAAATTCCACTTCTGCCATATAATATTCCTTCGGCATCATCTTGACTGTGAGTTTGTGTATGTTCCTGTTTCAGCTTGGAGAGCAGCCATCTCTGGAAGAAGCCATCAGAATAGCATCCAGGATCCAACAAGGAGAAACGCCAGGGTTGGATGATTAATTCTGAGAGCAGTAAAGCGAGAGGAGCCTTTCATCTTCAGGCAGCAGAGATCCATGAAGGCCGGGGCCCAGGAAACAAGAGACACTTTCCATTCCTGAAACACTGTACACATTTTTATGCAAGAGTGGAGAACATTTTATTCTTGACACTTTTGTGTATATAACCCTTGGAATAGATTCCCAAATTGATTCATTGTGTACAAGGAAGTATGAAATTAGGGCAATACCGTAAATTTTCACATTACTCTTTTATCACATTGCAAACTCCTAGAGTCTTTATGCAAGACCGGTGAAGTCTTACAGAGTCTTATGATGGATTTTTAACTTACTGTGAAAAAAGTCAAATAAAAGCTATACCTACAATGTCAAAGGTTCTATGTGTCACACGATCACAATTCCAAAGCCATCATGGGTAATAAAAATAAAGGATGTAAAGCCTTCAAATATTTCCCGCAGTTAGAGTGTCTGCAGTTTTTGTTCTACTATATACTTGTCCATTTTTATTTGTATTTCATGGTTTGAAGACTATTCGTTACAGTTTCCCATCCCTGTTAAATACCAACTCTTCAAGCAGAAATGCTAATCATATTAGCACTACATTGGATTATGTCTAAAATTACAAAGTTTGTTCACTTAAAATTAAAAAGTTAAATCCAGTGCTTTGGTTTTGTTAAAGACTTAAGTGTTCTTGCTTATGTTACCATTTTTTAAAAAATAATGAACTGTCAAAGTTGACCACAGGCCAGAGCCCCGGTAACAGCTGTAATTGGAAATGGCTTTACTCTGAAAATTAGGTTAGTGGGTTGGTATAAATTATTTATTTTTTTGCTTATGTACTTTTGTTTTAAGGCCTATTTACCCTAAAGTTTATTATTTTGAATACAGCAATTTTTAAAATGTTACCTTTATATTTGTTTTATTAAATTGGTGTGGGGGTAGTGGGAAGTATTACAGAAAACACCACAAATGTAACAGTATATAACCCAATACACATTATTGAGAGTATAGTGTATACCGAGTACAGAATAAGGACTGTATGTTTTTATCTACTCTAATAGCTTTGTGAGATACACGGGATTTACAGCTTCTGTATTTGTGAAGAGGAAACAGTCCAAAGAGGATAAGTGTCCTCCTCGGGCTGTACAGCTACAAAGAGGCAGAGTAAAGACTTGAGAACCTACCCTGGCTGGTGTAGCTCAGTGGATTGAGCACAGGCCTGTAAATCAAAAGGTTGCAGGTTTGATTCCCAGTCAGGGCACATGCCTGGGTTGCAGACCAGATCCCCAGTAGGGGGCGTGTGAGAGGCAACCACACACTGATGTTTCTCTCCTTCCCTTCCCCTCTCTCTAAAAATAAATCTTAAAAGACTTGAGAACCCAGAGTTTTAAAATTTTAATTTGTTTTTAATTTATTGATTTTAGAGAGAGGAAGGGTGAGAGAGAGAAACTCACGCATTCATTGGTTGTTTACCATATGTTCCCTGACTGGGGGTTGAACCTACAACCTTGGCGTATCCGGGCAATCCTCTAACCAACTAGCCACCGGGCCAGGACAAGAACTGTCACTTTTTGACCCTCAAGTCCAGTGTGTTTTTTCACCACACCACAGCTGCCATCTCAGGTGATCGTTTATGGCAGATTATCAAGATGAGCTTTGGTTTCTGGTTACCTGAATGACCTGAGCACTTGAAAAATCATCTCTAACATCAGAAATTCAACTAAAGTTTCTCCAAAAAGGTGTGGAGGGTTGTCCTGCAAGGATCACTTCATCACTGCCATTGCTGAAGTGTGGCTGTTTCTCATTTCCAGCTCTACAGTAAAAAAAAGGAAAAACTGTGTTGTTTTACTAACATGAATGTTATCTTTGGTTGAGTTCTTTGAAGTCTCACAAAAAGAGTAAATTGAAATGGGAAAGCTTTCAGGGTTGGTCAGGGGAATTGATTGCTTGCCCTTCAAAGCTCTTCATAGATACACAACATTAGAAAAGGTCTTAGTCACTCGCAGATCCAGGCTTAATGCTTGACAGAGACATGTAAACACACCCAGAACTCACAGCTGAGGCCTGCTGAGGCTCAGAAAGGGGCTGGCGTGGGGGCACAGAGGAAGAACAGAATCTGGGAAGTCACAGGGCCAGCCTCCAGGGCCACAGTCCTGCGGTTAGGGAGCTCTGCAGCTGGGCCCAGCCAGGCCTGCTGTGCTTCCCAGCACCCAAACCCAAGCTATCGACTTTCCTGGGCCTCTTACCTCTGCCTTTGCTCCGGTTCCAAGCTGTTTCTCTCACACCACAGCCCCTTTGCCAGCTGGACTGGGCAGGACTGAGCCAGACTGCTGGTGGACCTGATTATCCCTCAATCCCTCAGCTTCAAAAGAAAATGCCTTCCTACTGGCACCAGAGAAAAGGGCAGAGCAGCACTGCTGGTTTATCCCCTACCTGCCTGCTTGGGAATGGGACCTCAGGAACACAGGGAGGGTGCCTATGTTCCCTAAGGAAAGACTTCAGACGATGCGCCAACAGTTGCTATTGGGTTGACCAAAAAGATCTTTTTTTTTCCCCCTGTAATTTGGCTCTAGTAGTGCTTAGTTATCCTGAGCTTCATTCAAAACAACTTTGTTAGGTTGTATTTGTGACAGCTGTCATATTGGTGTACATTTAAAAAATTGGCGAATGTTTGTGCATCCATTTTAATATTGAAGATGGAAGAAAATATGCAACATTTTTGGCATAGTATGCCTTATTATTTCAAGAAAGGTAAAAATGCAACCAAAACACAAAGATTTGTGCAGTGTACGGAGAAGGTACTATGACTGACTGAGCATGTCAAAAGTAGTTTGGGAAGTTTCAAGCGGGAGATTTCTCGCTGAACAATGCTCCACAGTCAGGTAGACCAGTTGAAGTTGATAGCAATCAAATCAAGGCATTAATTGAGAACAATCAACATTATACCACATGGGAGATAGCCGACATATTCAAAATATCCAAATGAATAAAGCTAATGGTGAAAATGAAAAATGTGTCTTTATGGAAAAAAACTAAATGGACTTTTTGACTAATCTAATATTTAGTGAGCCTGGTGTGGATTTTCTCACAGTGCAGGATGCAGAAAGGAGCCCTCCAAAGTTGAAAAGTCCCCCAAAGGCACTTGATGAAACAAGAGTACACTTTAACAAATGGAGCCCGAGGGAGCACACCTTTGCAATACAATCCAGACAGTGCCCAAGACAAATCTTTGGGTCCAAGGAAAACACCCCCACTCTGTCCCAGACACAGCTCCAGGCCACTACAAAGAAAAAGTACATTGCCTACAGTCTAGACTCGTAAGAATTTAGGAAACAGAGTTAAAAAAAAAGAAGAAAGAGGACGGGGAGGAGGGAACAAGAAGAAAGGACTTGGGTTCCTTAAACCTCTACAGCAGCAACTGCCAGAGGGCCACACCACTCCCTCCTCCACCCCCAAACCTGCCACCAGGCCATCAGGGGCAAACCAACTGGACAGTCTCCCGTGCTACCTTCCTGTAGGACAGCCCTGGGACCAGGTAAGTATGTTGGGAAACCATGCACATGGCATTGAAATGGACTAGATTTCCATGTATCATCCCAAGGCATTTAGGGTCCAGTACTTCCTGGCTCAGATATGATTATACACCAGTCAAGTATCAGCAGACCCCAACAGTGAGAGAGGGTGGGACTGTGAAAAGGCAAAGGGCACAGCTGAAATCTTGTCATCACGGAGGGAAAGGGAGCACAGGGGAGGTGGAGCAAGGCTACCTCAGGCCCCTCTGCTGTAAGCACTTTCTGTGTATACTTAGATTTCCCTTGGGGATGAGGGGATCTTGCAAAGAATACTCCCACCAAATGCCCTCTTTTTAAAAAAATTTTTTTAAAGATTTTATTTACTTTTAGACAGAAGGGAGGAAGGAGAGGGAGAGAAACATCAATGTGTGTTTGCCTCTTGCACACCAACCACCAGGGACCTGGCCTGCAACCCAAGCATGTACCCTGACTGGGAATTGAACCAGCAGCCGTTTGGTTCCCAGGCTGGTGCTCAATCCACTGAGCCACACCAGCCAGAGCCCCTCTTTTCTTTTGCTTGAGGAATAGGGCTGGCTTCATGGACCTGTGACTAGTGTAGGTGAACAACAACACACCGCACCCCGAAGGATCCTGAACTTGGAAGTTAATGTACTATAGTTGCAGTTTTGAAATTCTTAATAATTTTATCTTCAAATTTGTGTTCTGTGAGTGAAGTCTCATGGAACAATGGAGCAAGCCCTGGGGACTTGGACGCTTGACTTAGGCCCACCCCTTGTCAGTTCCCTGCCTGGCCTCCCCCTTCTTGCCCTCACCTCACCCTGTGACTGCTGCGGTGCCCTCTGCCTTTGGCAGGGGCCTGGGTGCCAGTGCAGGAGCATCAGTGACAGGCACATGCACCCTGTGGAGGATGGCACCCATGGATGGCATCCTTGCCCTAGGTTGGCAGTACCATGGTATTCCTGGTGGGCAGCCAGCTTCAGCTGAGCCTTGCTAGGGCAGGCCTCTTGTCTATCACAGCTCTGAGTTGGTTTCTTAAAATATATTTTATTGATTATGCTATTACAGCTGTCCCATTCCCCCACTTCACTCCTCTCTGCCCTGCACACCCCCTCCCACCCACATTCCCCCCCTTTAGTTCATGTCCATTGGTCGTACATACAAGTTCTTTGGCTTCTACATTTCCTATACTATTCTTAACCTCCCTCTGTCTATTTTCTACCTACCCTCTATGCTACTTATTCTCTGTACCTTTTTCCCCTCTTTCCCCCTCTCTCCCCCCTCTCCCCCTCGCACTCACCCGCTGATAACTCTCCATGTGACCTCCATTTCTATGATTTTGTTCCTGTTCTAGCTGTTTGCTTAGTTTGTTTTGTTTTACGTGTGGTTGTTAATAACTGTGAGTTTGTTGTCATTTTTACTGTTCATATTTTTTACCTTCTTTTTCTTAGATAAGTCCCTTTAACATTTCATATAATAAAGGCTGGGTGATGATGAGCTCCTTTTTTTTATTTTTAAAGACCTTATTTTTATTTATTTTTGTTTATTTGTAGAGAGAGAAGAAGGGATGGAGAAAGAGAAGGAGAGAAACATCAATGTGTGGTTGCCTCGCATGCATCCCCTGCTGGGGACCTGGCCCACAACCCAGGCAGGTGCCCTGACTGGGAATTGAACCAGCAACCCTTTGGTTTATAGGCCAGCACTCATTCTATTGAGTCACACCAGCCAGGGGTGATGAACTCCTTTAACTTGACCATTTCTGGGAAGCACTTTTTCTGCCCTTCCATTCTAAATGAAAGCTTTGCTGGATAGAGCAATCTCGGATATTGTTCCTTGTCTTTCATGACTTGAAATACCTCTTTCCAGCCCCTTCTTGCCTATAAGATTTCTTTTGAGAAATCAGCTGACAGTCTGATGGGCACCCCTTTGAAGGTAACTGTCTCCTTTTCTCTTGCTACTTTTAAGATTCTCTCCTTATCTTTAATCTTGGCTAATGTAATTATGATGTGGTTTGGTGTGTTCCTCCTTGAGTCCAACTTCTTTGGGACTCTGAGCTTCCTGGACTTCCTAAAAGTCTATTTCCTTTGCCAGCTTGGGGAAGTTCTCCATTATTTTTTCAAATAAGTTTTCAATTTTTTGCTCTTCCTCTTCTTCTGGCACCTCTATGATTCAGATGTTGGAGCGTTTAAAGATGTCCCGGAGGTTCCTAAGCTTCTCCTCATTTTTTTGAATTCTTGTTTCTTTATTCTGTTCTGGTTGAATGCTTCTTTCTTCCTTCTGGTCCACACCATTGATTTGAATCCTTATTTCATTCCCATCACTATTGGTTCCCTGTACATTTTCCTTTATTTCACTTAGCATAGTCTTCATTTTTTCCTCTAATTTGCTACCATATTCAACCAATTCTGTGAGCATCCTGATTACCAGTGTTTTGAACTGTGCATCTGATAGGTTGGCTATCTCTTTGTTGCTTAGTTGTGTTTTTTCTGGAGCTTTGATCTGTTCTTTCATTTGGGCCTTTTTTTTTTTTTTTTTTTTTTTTTTTTGTCTTGGTGCACCTGTTATGTAGTAAGGGAAGGAGCCTTAGGTGTTCACCAGGGCAGGGCAACCCATGTTGCTGTGTGGTGGTGCTGTATGTGGGGGAGGGGTCCAAGAGGGAACAATGGTGCTTGCTGGGCCCTTGGCCGGCTTTCAGTCACTTCTCTCGCTACCCACAATCAAATTGGGCCCTTCTGGTGCTGATTCCCAGGTGGGTGGGTTTGTGTATGTTCTAGGACCCTGTGGGTCTCTCCAATGAAATCTCCTGTGAGGCTAGGAGTTTCTCCTGCTGCCGCAACCCCCACAGGTGTTTTCAATCAGAGGTTTGAGGCTTTATTTCCCCATGCTGGAACTCTGGGTTGCGTGGTCTGTCTCGCTCCTCAGTTGTTCCTCCCAGTTTATCTGGACATGAATGTGGGACCACCCAATCTGCAAGCTGCCACCTCACTGGGTTTGCCAGCCCCCACCTTGCCCACCAGCTGCCACCTTGCCCACCCCGGTCCTCCAATCCCCACCTTGCCAGGAGTCCTCTCTGCCCAGCTACCAGCTCTGCCCCTCCTACCGGTCTGGATGAATGTTTCTTCTTTAACTCCTTGGTTGTCACACTTCCACACAGTTCAATTTTTCTGGAAGTTCTGTTTTTTTTTTTTTTTTAATTTGTTGTCCTTCTTTTGGTTGTGCGAGGAGGCACAGTGTGTCTACCTACGCCTCCGTCTTGGCCAGCAGTCCCAATCCCAGCTCTGAGTTTTAAAGATACCTGGGAGTAGCCCATTTGCTGTGGGCTCGGGTGGCAGGCCTGGGAAGGGATGAGGGCATTTGTCAGGTCCAAGAGAGCACCTGCCCCAAGCACCTGTGAGGACCCATGCCCTCTGAAGCTCTTTCTCCAGGCTCTGTGCCCGGAGGATCCTGGCTTCCTCCCTCCACCTTTCCTGAGCCTCACTCATGTGCATCTCCTCTAGCCAGCTCCAGGTACCCTCCTCCTGGAATGAGCCACAGGATTCCAATTGCATAATTTCAGTGATTCCAAATACAAGTTAAATACTCTGATAGTTTCATTTAAAAGTGATGTTGCATAATATAAAGAGGAACAATAATAGTCATGCTAAGGTTTTATCATTAATTTATTTTAATTTTTAATGTTTTTATTGTTCAGTTACGGTTGTCCCCATTTTCCCCCGTTGCTCTCCCCTGCCCTGTCCACCGCACCCCCCATAATTTTTTTTTAGAATGATGTTAAATAGCAAAACACCATAGAGTGTGTGGGAGGGGGAGGGGAATCAAATATACGTAACATAAAATGCACCATTTTAACCATTTTTGCGTTACAGTTCAGTGCCGTTAAGTACCTTCACAGTGCTGTGCAAACATCGCCGTTATCCAGCTCCAGCAGCTTCTCCGACAACGATTCCCCATCGCCCACCCCCAGCCCTGCAACCACCGTTCCTGTTTCTCTTCCTTTGAATTTGACTGCTGGAGGTACCGCATATAAACGGAATCACACAGTCTTTGTCCTCATGTGTCCGGCTTTATGTATACATTTAACAGCACTTTTTTTCCTGCTTTTTGATCAAGAGGCCCCACATTCTCTTGTTGCGCTGAGCCCCACGGATTGCATAGCCTGCCCCACTGAGGAAAGCTCTTCTATTAGCCCTTCTCTTTCCACTGTCTGACAAGAGGTGTGACTTGTGTTTTAGCAACACATATCTGCTTCTCCTTTTAGATTACAGGCTCCCTTAGGATAACCGGGAATTCAACTTTCCCATGACTCCTGGAGGCCTAGCAGAGCAGCCGGTCCCCTCTAGCTGTTCCCTCTGGCTCTGAACTTCCCTGGCTTGAGAGGTACAGAGAATCCACAGTCCTCCATGTTTCCAGAGTGTGGCTAAAATGGAAAGACAGAAAGGCATGCTGAGAGTAGACTCACTCGAGATTCAGGCTAACTGCATGAATAGTCAAAATGAAAATTACCTGGCAAAACTTTTTTCTTTTCACTCTCTGCATTCAAGCGAAAGAAAATGAGATCCTGCTCTAATGTCAATTCCAAATTTCTCCCTAGTTGGCCTCACCTCCCCAGGGTTCCCCTAGACACACAGGAGACATCCAAAATCTCTGAGCACCTTCACTAATCTGTCCAAAAGCCCCAGCTCAGATAAGAGCTGGAGAAAGGGACATGGAAAGCAGCTCTAATCTGGGTTACAGACTCAGCCGCTGTGCCCTGCAGACAAATTCTGCAGTTTCTATGGCAAAATCAAAGATGTAAAAATCTTTGTAAATAAGAACGTTTTTCTCCCAGCCAGTAACAGGGCTTTTTGAGGAGGGCAATACGTTTCAGCTGGGAGCAGCTATTACATTCACCAGATCTTTTTATCCAGATAAAACTCACGGGGTGAGCATTTCTTCCCCCACAGTGCCTTTGGGCTTTTCTAGCATCCCGAAATTGTTTTATGTGCTTTTAAACAGAAAATCAGGAACAACAGAAAAGTGGGCCATTCTTTTCTGCATCCGTGATCTTTGCTATTGCAAAGCCGGTGAAACCTTGTGGGTATTTCCAAGTAAAAAAGAAAGGGACTGAAAGGCACTACTGGTGAGTGTTGGGGTCAGCCACCAGCAGGAGGCGCTGTGTAGGTTCAGGGAGCCATCCACAGCCATACACTGCTAGCTTTACCACCTCCTTCTAGAACAAATTAACCAGCTGTGCCTGGGCAGGGGCAATCTTTTCTCTAACCTTGAAGGAAATCTTTTCATACTGGGAGAACACAGGGTGAGTCATGTGAATAGAAGGACCCTGACTACCTCCTCAGGTTGCTGGGACGATACCAAGGAAGAAATAAATGCCCACACCAGACTAGGACAACCATTTTTTGGCATCATAACCAGTGGGCATCTCACATTCAGTGCTGAAATGCCAGTTGCAACCCTTGTGAGTGGGAGGTGCTGTGGACTAAATATCATTGTCACTCATGCACTTACAGGGCACTTCCCTGCCAGGCTTTGAGTCCTAGGCCCTAGTCACTAGTCAATACTCCTAAGCCCAGTCATATTGGATGGGCAGGTTGCTGGCAGTATTTGGCATCTATATGACACTCCACAGTCTTGGGGAGGTCAGCAGGGCCACCTTTCTTCATCCCCACAGGGAAGCAGATCAGACTTCATCTCTCACCCAAAGGCAGAGCCCAGATCAGGGCCCCAGTGTGGACCTTGATGGGAGGCAACCAGGTTCCAGTAGCTCCTGTCCCCTGTGCTTAGACAGTAACTATTGGGATCAATGTCCTTTGCTACCCTGCCTGCGGCTTCAAGTCTAACAAATGGACTCTGACTTTGCTCCCAAGGATTGCTTCTGAAGGAAGTGCCCACTGACAGGGAAACCCCATCCCTGTTCTGGTTCTCCATGTCCCTGTTCATTCATTAGCATCAGAGTTTGACCTCCTTCAAGAGCCAGGTAGTCCGCAGAGACGTCACAGCACAGATGTCCAAGCCCCTAGGAAGTGGCAGCCAAGATCTTCTACTTAGAGATTAACTAATCCATGGAGAGGCACTGAAAGGCCTCCATCGCTACTGGTGGCTCTCACAAAGGCATCAGTATCAAGTGGCCCATTGGCATTTCCACTTTGACAAAGATTTCCTCAGGCTCCTGTTCTTTCTTGCCCCTGAGTTTAGATTTCCAGTGTACGTAGATGCTCTGGCTGGATAGTCATCCTCTTTTGGCAAGTTGAGTCACAAGGGGCCTTCTGGGCAGGAGGGAGGACACCCTCACAAGGACTCTACAGGTGGCCAGGAAGTGACTTTCTCCAGCAGACACACTTCCCCCGCCAGTGCAGGAGTGCAGATACCTGCCAGCAGCCCCAGCAGCAGAGAAGGCGCACCAGCCCTCCTTCCGCCTCCGCCCTAGGGCTCTATTTTGATCATGCTGTGTATCTGCTGTCCTCGCTGCCTGTTACAGATGGAGAGAACAGGATCTATCTACTTAATCTTTTAAAATATTTTATTTATTTTTTAAAAGATTTTATTTATTTACTTCTTAGAGAGATGGGAAGGGAGGAAGAAAGGGAAGGAAACATCAATATGTGAGAGATATATAGATGGGTGACGGGCTGCCTCTTGCAGGCCCCGGGCTGGGGAACCTGGCCCAGCACCCAGGCAGGTGTCCTGACCGGGAGTTGAACTGGTGACCTTTAGCTTTGCGGGAAGATGCTCAAACAACTGAGCCACGCCAGTCAGGGCCCACCTGCTTAATATTTGACTGCAGAATTATTGACTTTGAAAATAGGAATACAGCCCTGGCCGGTGGCTTAGTTGGTTGGAGCATCCTCCCATGCACCAAAAGGTTGTGGGGTTCAGTCCTGTCAGGGCACATACCTAGATTGTGGGTTCAATTCCCGGTAGGGGTGCATGCAGGGGATGGGGTGTGAAGTAGGGGGGCAACCCATCGATGTTTCTCTCTCACATTGATGTTTCTCTTCTCTCCTCTCACTTCCTCTCTCTGTAAAATCAATAAACATATCCTCTGGTGAGGATTAAAAAAGAAAATGGAAATATAAACAAGGCTGTATTTTAACAGTAACTGGTACATAGCTTTTATTTTATTTTTATTTTTTTCCCAGTCAATGAAAGGGAAACTTCATTGAGGCCCCAGGGCCACGGGGTTCAGGCAGAAAGAAGGCTGAACCTGCAGTGGAGGAGGTGGCGGAGGGGCCTTATTTAATCTTCTTGGGGCACAGGTTGCTGGCTTGGCTGCACTTCTTCAGTCAGTGGACAGCGCCGCGGCGCAGGTGGGGTCAACACTGTGGCAGGTCACCTTGTCGCAGGTGTATTTCCGGCTGGCAGAGGGAAGACGCGATGATGCCACCCTGCAGGCGAGGCACCAAGTGCAGGGTGGACTCTTTCTCAATACTATAGTCTGAGAGAATGTGGTCGTCCTCCAGCTGTTTGCCTGCAAAAATCAGACGCTGCAGGTCGGACCGGATGCCCTCCTTGTCTTGGATTTTAGCTTTGACAATCTCAATGGTGTCTCTGGGCTCAATCATGAGGGCAATGGTCTTGCCACTCAGGATCTGCACAAAGATCTGCGTGTCTGCGTCTGCCCGGGAGGCTGTCCCCGCCTCCTTGAAGAGAAAGAGTACATAACTCTTATTTTAAAAATGAGGACAAAACAGTGACCCGAGAAAAACAACAAGAGCAACAACAACAAAAAGCTCTAATTTTGGAAGAAGAGGATCAGAAAGAAATACTTTTTATTTACACTGTATATTTTAGTGATAGTTCCCATTCCGGAGCACTGACTATGGACAAACTTTTATTTGAAGCAAGAGACAAGTGAGTAGAACTGAGGGAAGATGCAGAGAAACTCAAAACCACAGCAATGGACCATCCTGTAATGTTTTCCCATTCTGGACCATGTGACAACACCGCTACCATCTTTTCTCTCACAGGTGTGTGTCCTTCTGCTGCCATCTATTCCATGGCAGGTAGAACAAGACGCACTCTGATTAGCCCCGGTGACCATCAGCCAAACGAAGGATGCCTGTCCGAGAGGGTGTTAGTAAGTATGAAGAGGTCACCAGCCTTCCACTTCCCACTTCTCACAGCCATGGTTCTACCACAACTAGCCACTCTCTGGAGGACAGAGCAGATGCCTGCCCATCTCCCCCAACCTATCTGTTGTTCTTAAGACTCTACTAATTTCGGTGAAGAGAGAAAGAAGGAGGGAAAGCAAGCAGTTCACTGGTAGGATGTCCAGGATCTCCTATATCTCACTGTCCAAATCCAGAGCAGCTTTGAATGAAAAGGAGAATAGCTACCCTTTGAGAGACAGAATCAATTCTACATGAGGTTTGAAATGCTCTCCTAACGTATCTTCACCATTCTAAGTCCTGTACAGCGCTGGGTGGGAAAACAAAACGCCATGGCTCCAGGAAACGTTAAAATGAACTACTGAAAAAGGAAAAGCGAAGTCTAATTAAATGATGAAAAGATAAATTATGGGTATACGAAAACTTTTTAGGATAATAGAAATATTCTAAAACTGGATTGTGGCAATGGTAACATAAATCTATAAATTAAAAATAATCGAATTGCATACTTTCAATAGGTGAATATTATGGTACATAACTCTATTTCAATGGAACTGCTAAAAAAAGAAGACGAACTTCTTTTTTAAAATTATGGTTCATCCTATAAGTAAAATAGGGCAGTCCTGTATGCACTCATATGAAACAATCTCCCAAAATACTAAATGAAAAAGCAAGTGGTGCAATAGTATGCATAATATGCTACAATTTCTTATATAAATATTTAAAAGATTACATATATAAGCATAGACTACTTCTGAAAAAATATACAAGAAAATAATAATGTTGGTTGCCTCTGGGTAGTAGGCTGGAAAAAGACTTACTTTTCACTGTATACATTTTTGTACCTTTTGAATTTTGTATTATGAGCTTTTTTAATATCTATTTTAAACTAAATAAAATTGCTGTTTTCAAGGAAGAATCCCAGTGACATTAATGAGGCCCTCTACTTCAAACAAACTGCATTTTGTTAAAAGATTTTCTTTTTTAGGTCATCAGATTTGAGCTATAGGCTGGCTAGTACAAGTTGATTATAATAAAATAGTTTGAATTTAGGCTTCAATGTTAGGTTTAAATGTAGCAGTATGATTGGCTTTTAGCGATATACGGAGATCTGTCCAGATGGTATCCAGCCATGTAATATGAAAAATAGAGACATTTATTGAAGAAGATACAAGATACAAGAAACACTGTACTCAGGACAATGACACCTCAGTCCCCTTCGAAGCAGGCACTTTGGCACCTCACACAGTTCCCCCAATTGCCATCAGCTGCCCTGTCGTATTGTCTTGAATCTCATCAATGGTCTGAAATCTCTTCCCTTTCAAAGGTGTGATTTTAGTTTTGGGAAAAGCTGAAGTCACAGGGTGCCAAATCTGGGCTATAGTGGGGCCAAGTGACCTGATATTTCACCAAAAATATCCTCACCGGATGTGATGCATAAGTAGGCGTGTTGTCAGGATGAAGCTGCCAATCACCAGTTGCCCATAGCTGAGGCCTTCTGAATCATCTGATAGTTTCCATGCAGGAATGTTCAAGCTTAATGCAAAATCTGATGCAGATTCATTGCTCTACTCGCTCAGTCATTTTGAATGAGACGGCCACACAGCACACATGCTCACTCAATGGTGTCTACCACCCCCACTGACTAGTAACAGTGAAATTGTCATTGTTCATGAATGCGCATTCCAGTCCACTCTCCCTCTCCTGGGCGGCCAGTTTCTATCAATGTCACGTAAACCATAATTATATTAACAATGGCTAGACTTTTTCTGGACAGACCTCGTATTCTTTAAGGATTGGTGTACTACTCATTCGAGCTATTCATCCTTCAACATCCAGTCATTGTTTTTTTAAAAAAAGTTAAATGTTTTATGGATTTTGCTATTACAGTTGTCCCAATTTCTTCTCCTTTGCTTCTCTGCCCAGTAACCCCATTCCCTCCAGCAAGCCCTTACCTTAGTTCATGTCCATGCGTATAAGTTCTTTGGCTTTTTTCATTTCCTATATGTTCTTAACCAATTTATACTTCTTTTTTTTAATATATTTTATTGATTATGCTATTACAGTTGTCCCATTTTTCACCCATCATTCCCCTCCACCTGGAACACCCCCTCCCACCCACATTCCCCTCTTTAGTTCATGTCCATGTGTCATAAGTTCTTTAGCTTCTACATTTCCCATACTATTCTTGCCCTCCCCCTGTCTATTTTCTACCCACTATCTATGCTACTCATTCTCTGTACCTTTTCCCCCTCTCTCCTCCTCCCACGCCCCTATTGCTAACCCTCCATATGATCTCCATTTCTGTGGTTCTGTTCCCGTTCTAGCTGTTTGCTTAGTTTGCTTTTATTTTAGGTGCAGTTCTTAATAGCTGTGAGTTTGATGTCTTTTCACTGTTCTATTTTTGATCTTCTTTTTCTTAGATAAGTCCCTTCAACATTTCATATAATAAGAGCTTGGTGATGATGAACTCCCTGAACTTGACCTTATCTGAGAAGCGCTTTATCTGTCCTTCCATTCTAAATGACAGCTTTGCTGGATAGAACAATCTTGGATGTAGGCCCTTGACTTTCATGACTTGGAATATTTCTTTCCAGCCCCTTCTTGCCTGTAAGGTCTCTTTTGAGAAATCAGCTGACAGTCTGATGGGAACTCCTTTGTAGGTGACTGTCCCCTTATTCCTTGATGCTTCTAGAATTCTCTCCTTCATTTTAATCTTGGCTAATGTAATTACGATGTGCCTTGGTGTGTTCCTCCTTGGGTCCAACTTCTTTGGGACTCTCTGAGCTTCCTGGACGTCCTGGTACTCTATTTCCTTTGCCAGATTGGGGACGTTCTTTTTTATTATTTGTTCAAATAAGTTTTCCACTTGCTGCTCTTCTTCTTCCCCTTATGGGACCCCTATAATTCGGATGTTGGGACGTTTAACCATGTCCTGGAGGTTCCTAAGCCTCTCCTCATTTTTTTGAATTCTTGTTTCTTCCTCGTTTTCTGTTTGGTTGTTAGTTTTTTCCTTCTGGTCCACTCCATTGATTTGAGTCCCAGTTTTCCTTCCATCTCTATCAGTTCCCCATGCATCTTCCTTCATTTCACGTATTGTAGCCTGCGTTTTTTCATCTAATTTGTGAGCAAAATCAACCAATTCTCTGAGCATTTTGATGACCAGTGCTTTGAACTGTGCATCTGATAGGTTGGCTATTTCTTGGTCGCTTAGAAGAATTGGCTCTGGGGCTTTTATTTGTTCTCTGGTTTGAGCCATTTTTGGTGGGGTTTTTTTTTGTTTTGTTTTGTTTTGGTTTTAGTCTGGTCGCGGCTATTACGTATGAGGGGTGGAGCCTTAGGTATTCCTCAGGGCGGGGCAGCCCAGTCGCTGCGTTGTGACGCTATGGGTGGAGGCGGAGTCTGAGAAGGAAGAATGGCGCCTGTTCCGCTCTCTCCTGGACTCCGGTCCCTTCCGCCGCTTCCCCTTCACCTGGATTATCTGTGCACACACGCGTGCTGTTACGTAGTGAGGAGTGGAGACTCAGGCGCTCCCCAGTGTGGGGCAGCCCAGTTGCTGGGTTGTGACGCTGTATGTGGGGACGGGGTCTGAGAGGAAACAATGGCGCCTGCTCTGCTCTCTCCTGGATTCAGTCCCTTCCACCACTTCCCCTTTGCCTGGACCGTCTGCACTCGCAAATGTGGGACCACCTGGTCAGCTAGCCGCCTTGTGCGGCCTCACTGGGTCTGCACAGTTGCCCCACTGTGCCCGGGGACCGCCAGCCACCGCCTGTGCACCTGGGGACCGCCAGCCGCTGCTGCTTGCGTTCCCGTTCCCGGGTCCGCACCTCCACTTTTTCTTGCCGAGACTCCGCCCCTCTTACCGGTCTGGATGAATGGTTGTTGGACTTCCGTACAGTTCAATTTTCTTTAAGTTCTGGTTGTTTTCTTGTTTCTAAATATTTGTTGTCCTTAATTTTGGTTGTGAGAGGAGGCGCAGTGTGTCCGCCTACGCCTCCATCTTGGCCGGAAGTCCCCAATTTATACTTCTTAATCCTTGAACTTTTTCTCCCCCTCCCCCCTCCCAGCTGATAACCCTCCAAATGATCTCCGTAGTTACATATTTACGATTCTGTTCTATAATCATTCCTGTTCTGCTTGTTTGCTTAGTTTGTTTTTTATATTTTTATTATGATTATTTATTTATATATTTTTTAGAGAAGGGAAGGGAAGGAGAAAGAAAGGGAGAGAAACATCAGTATGTAGTTGCCTCTAGCATGCCCCGAGCTGGGGGCCTGGCCCACACCCAGGCATGTGCCCTGACTGGAAATTGAACTGGTGATCCTTTGGTTCGCAGCCAGTGCTCAATTCACTGAGCTACACCAGCCAGGGCTGCTTTGTTTTTTAGATTCAGTTGTTGATAGTTGTGTATTTGTTGCCATTTTAATGTTCATAATCTTGATCTTCTTTTTTTTCTTAAATAAGTTGCTTTAACATTTCATATAAAATGGCTTGGTGATGATGAACTCCTTTAGCTTTACCTTGTCTGGGAAGCACTTTATCTGCCCTTCCATTCTAAATAATAGCTTTGCTGGATAGAATAATCTAGATTGTAGGTCCTTGCTTTTCATCACTTTGAATACTTCTGGTCAGTCCCTTCTAGCCTACAAAGTATCTTTTGAGAAATCAGCTGACAGTCTTAAGGGAATTCCTTTGTAGATAACTCTCTGCTTTACTCTTGCTGCTTTTAAGATTCTCTGCCTTTAACCTTTGGCATTTTAATTATTATGTGTCTTCGTGTGTTCCTCTTTGGGTCCAACTTGTATGGGACTCAGGTGCTTCCTGGACTTGTATGTCTATTTCCTTCACCAAATTAGGGAAGTTGTCTTTCATTAGGTTTTCAAATAAGTTTTCAATTTCTTGTTCTTCCTCTTCGTCTGGCATCCCTGTGATTCAAATGTTGGTACGTTTAGAGATGTCCCAGAGGCTCCTATTCTCATATTTTTGAATTCTCTTTTCTTCTTGCTGTTCTGATTGAAGACTCTTTTTTCCCGTATGTTCCAAATTGTTGATTTGAATCTTGGCTTCATCCCCACTACTGTTGGTTCCCTTATGATTTTTCTTTATTTCATTTAACGCAGGGGTGTCAAACTCATTTTCCAGGGGCCACATCAGCCTCGTGGTTGACTTCAAAGGGCCAAATGTAATTTCAACTCCTTAACAGTTAAGGAGTCCTAAAATTTATACATAAAATTTATACATTTATACAGTCCTAAAATTATTTTGGCCCTTTGAAGGCAACCACAAGGCTGATGTGGCCCTTGGTAAAAATGAGCTTGACACCCCTGATTTAATGCAACCTTCATTTCTGCCTTCATCCTTTTTATGCTATTGCAATACCCAGTGAATTCTTTGAGCATCCTGATCACCAGTGTTTTGAACTCTGCATCTGTTAGGTTGGTTCTCTGTTTTGTTTAGTTCCTTTCCTGGAGTTTTGTTCTGTTCTTTCATTTGGGCCATGTTTCTTTGTCTCCTTAGTTTGGCAGCCATCCTGTGTTTGTTTCTGTGTGTTAGGAAGAGTTGCTCTGACTCCCTTGTTAGTAGTGTGGCCTATTGTAGAAAAGGCACCTGTCTGGATAAACATGGCTTCTTTAAATCCTTGGTTGCCAGACTTCCATACAGCTAATTTTCTGATGAATCCGGGTGATTTCTTTTTGTAGTTTAGTTGTGATTTTTGCTGTGATTGTGTGTGGAGGCAAAGCTTGTTTACCTACGCGTCCACCTTGGCCAGAATTCTCTGAATCTGTATAGAACCTAAGTGAGGCGTTCTTTCCCCAAGGCCCACAGGCTCTCCGGCGATCTTCTAACTGAAGATATTCACTAATTTCTAACTGAAATTCAGCATTTTCCTGGGTTATGGGTTTGTTCCTCAGTTAAGGCGCATGTGGGTGGCAGCCCATTGATGTTTCTCTTTTTCTCTCCCTCCCTTTCCTCTGCCAGCGACTTGCCGGGTGGTCTGGGCAGTGGCCCCTCGCATGTGCTGTGCATCCAGCCATTCTCAATGTCAAGACTGCACTCAGCCCTGGCTGGTGTAGCTCAGAGGATTGAGTACAGGCTGCGAACCAAAGGGTCGCTGGTTTGATTCCCAGTCAGGGCACATGTCTGGGTTGTGGGTCAGGTCCCCAGTGGGGGCCACGTGAGAGGCAACCACACATTGATGTTTCTCTTCCTCTTTCTCCCTCCCTTCCCCTCTGTCTAAAAATAAATAAATAAAATCTAATTTTTTAAAAAGACTGCACTCAGCCACCCCCTTTAACAGAAAGGGCCCACTGCTCACTTCTCCAGGAGAGCCTGAGGTAATGGACATGCCTTTTATACCCTCTTTGGCTAGCTTTCTTCCCCTTTC
This sequence comes from Glossophaga mutica, assembly GCA_039655065.1. Taxonomy (NCBI): domain Eukaryota; kingdom Metazoa; phylum Chordata; class Mammalia; order Chiroptera; family Phyllostomidae; genus Glossophaga; species Glossophaga mutica. Next base: position 41,106,594 of record CM077308.1, on the reverse strand, counting down.
TTCCTTATTGGGTGGCAGAACATGAGGAGTGAAAAAAGCTCACTGTGTCTTACTCATACTGTATGTTCTATGAGTAAGGACTCACACATTCAGAGGGAAAAGAGCCTGAAACTAGGAAATTAGTCCTTCCTCACCTTAGGCTTAATGTGCTCAGCCACTAGGAAAAATTTTCAAGGTCTCCTAAATAACTCTTCAATCAGTGACAAACTAAAACTGAGTTACAGACTAGGTTTAACTACAAAGGAATGAAAATGTATGATCTTCAACTCTGTAAAAGTATAGATGGTCCTCGCAATATAATGTTGAGCAAACAAAGCTAGACACGGAAAGAGTACAGGCAAAACCATTCCCGCCACTGGCAGTCAGGATAGCGGATACACTTGGTGACTTGGTGGGGAGGTGGCGTTAGGGATAGGAAGAGAGCCCAGAGGGGTAAGGGGCATTGGTGGGGTCAGCTTCATGGGCACAGGGCCCTGCACTTAGAGAGACCCTGTAGTTGATGTAATGATCTGCTGTCCCCATCCTAAAGTCCTTAATAAAATCTGAACATTGTATTTTCATTTCTCACTGGTCCCTGTAAATTATTTAGCTGGTCCTCAAGTGTCGGTAAGGTCCTGTTTCTTAATTTGAATGTTGAAATTTTGAATATTCACCAAACTGTACATATTTTGATATGTTTGCTTTCCTGTATGTGTATTATACGTCAGTACAAAGTTTAAAAAACTGTATTATACACAACTTCAAAACAAATTCAATGAAACACTACTTATGGAATGCAGCCAAAGTTGTATTCACAAGAAAATCCATGACCTTAAACATTGTTAATCTGAATAAGAAAATATAAATCCATTAACAAAGCAGACAACACAAGAAATTGGAAGGGGGGAAAAGTCACAGCAAAGCAAAATCTAAAGAAAGTGAAAGGAAGAAATAAAGATAAAAATAAAATGAATTATTTCAAAATCAGGAAAACAATATAATAGATGAAAAAATCTAAGATCTAGTTCTTTGGTGCATAGGAGGAAGCAAACAATAAAAATGATAAACTGCCCTGGCTGGTGTAGCTCAGTGGATTGAGTGCGGGCCTGCGAACCAAAGATTCGAGGTTCGATTCCCAGTCAGGGTACATACCTAGGTTGCAGGTCAGTTCCCAGCTGGGGACTCAGGAGAGGCAACCATACATGATATTTCTCCCTCTCTCTCCCTCTCTCCTTCCCTTCCCCTCTAAAGATAAATAAAATCTTTACAAAAAAAATGATAAACCACTAGCTAACATAATAAAAAAGAAAGACAAAATATAAGTATTTAAATTAGGAATGGGAAAGGATTATACCCAGGGGTACAGAGGAAATGACAAGAAATACAAGGGAATACTTTGCCCATTCCTATGCAAATACAACTTAAAATCTGAACAAAATGGATACTACTTCAAGGAAATATACATTACCAGTAGTGACTCAAAAAAAGTAGAAAATCTAATCAGATAAACCATCATGAACAAAAACTGTTAAAAGCTGTACCTCAAGGAAAAAAATGCTGACCCTAGATATGTTAATGAACAATTTCTTTCAAACTTTTAGGGAATCAGTGTTTCTCATACTAGTAAAGATATTCCAAAGCATGAAACAAGAAGTAAACATCCAAGTGTTTCATGAAGCCAAAATCTTACAAAGATTATACAACAGGAAAACTATGAACCAGTCCCATTTATAAATACAGATGCAAAATGACTAAATAAAACATGTGAACATAAAACACAGTTTATCTTTTTTTTAAATTTTCAATTACAGTTCACATTCAATATTATTTTGTATTAGTTTCAGGTATACTTGTGGTATATTTTATTTATTTATTAAATATTTTATTTACTTTAAAAATTATATTTTATTGATTATGCTATTAGTTTTCTTAATTTTTCTCCTTTTATCCCCCCTCCACCCTGCACCCCTCAACCCCCAGCATCCCCCCTCCTTAGTTCATGTCCATGGGTTGTACATACAAATTCTTTGGCTTCTCTGTTTCCTGTACCATTTTTTACCTTTCCCCATCTATTTAATGCCTACCAATTATGCTTCTTCCCTGTACTTTTTCTTTCTTATTCCTCCCCTCCCCGCCCCCACTGAAAACCCTTCATGTGATGTCCATTTCTCTGATTCTGTTCCTGTTCTAGTTGTTCACTTATTTTTTGTTTTCGTTGTTTTTCTTTCTCTTATTTTTTTAGGCTCATTTGTTGATAGTTGTGAGTTTGTTGTCATTTTACTGTTCATATTTTCGATCTTCCTTTTCTTAGATAAATCCCTTTAACATTCCATATAATAATGGCGTGGTGATGATAAACTCCTTTAACTTGACCTTATCTAGGAAGCACTTTATCTGCCCTTCCATTCTAAATGACAGCTTTTTTGGATAGAGTAATCTTGGATGTAGGACCTTGCCTTTCATGACTTGGAATACTTCTTTCCAGCCCCTTCTTGCTAGTAAGGTTTCTTTTGAGAAATTAACTGATAGCCTTATGGGAACTCCTTTGTAGGTAACTCTTTCCTTTCCACTAGCTGCTTTTAAGATTCTCTCTTTGTCTTTAATCTTGTGTAACTTAACAATGATGTGCCTTGTTGTGTTCTTCTTTGGGTCCAACTTCTTTGGGACTCTCTGGGCTTCCTGGACTTCCTGAAAGTCTATTTCCTTCACCAGATTGGGGAAGTTTTCCTTCATTATTTGTTCAAATAAGTTTTCAATTTCTTGCTGTTGTTCTTCTCCTTCCAGCTCCCCTATAATTCGGATATTGGAACATTTCAGGTTGTCCCTACGGTTTGTAAGACTCTCTTCACTTTTTAAAATTTTTGTTGTTTCATTCTGTTCGTGTTGGATGTTAATTTTTTCTTTTTGTTCTAAATCATTGCTTTGAGTCCTGGTTTCCTTCCTGTCACTGTTGGTTCCCTGAATGTTTTGCTTTATTTCATTTTGGGTATCTTTCATTTGTTCTTTCATTCTGCAACCAAGCTCAATCAGTTCTGTGAGCATTTTGATTACCAGGGCTTTATATTCTCTATTAGATAGGTTGGCCATCTCCTTATTGCTTAGCTCTCTTTCTGAGGTTTCGCTCTGTTCTTTCATTTTGGTCCTATTTCTTTGTCTTGGTGCACCTGACAAGTTGTAAGGGGTTGGTGCCTTAAGTATTTCCTTGAGCCCCCCACCCCCACCCCACCCAGGGCAAACTTTCTTGCTGTGCTGTGGGGGAGGGGCTAGAGAGGGAACAATGCAGCTCACCTGCTGGGCTCTAGTGCTTTTTTTTTTTTTTCCAACAAACTCTGTGTGAGACTGGGAGTTTCTCCCACCGTGGCAACCCCCACCATAGTCCACAGTCAGCTCTGAGTCTTAGTTTCCCCTTAAGTCAGCCCCTCCCAAGCAGCCTGCTGCCTCACTCCACGGTCTGCCACCTCACTGCAGTTTCTCTCCATCTACCGTCTTACTGCTCTGGTTGTTCTGTTTGACTGGTTCTTTAATTCCGTGGTTGTTGGAGTTCTATGCACTTGGGTTTCATGGCACTTCTTTTGTTTATTGGTTTTAGATTGGTTGTTTTCCTCCTTTTGGTTGTTCAAGGAAGCAAAGGGTTTCTACCTACTCCTCCATCTTGGCCAGAACTCCTAAGAGATCATCTTAAAAGAACTATTTATTTACTTTTTAAAGAGAGGGGGATGAGGGAGAAAGAGAGAAAGAGAAACTGCAATGTGTGTGAGATTTATTGATTGGTTGCCTCTCACACATCCCCAACTGGGGAACCTGGGCTGCAACCTAGGCATATGCCCTGACTGGGAATGGAACCTGAGACCTTTTGGTTTGCGGGCTGGCACTCAATCCACTGAGCCACACCAGCCAGGGCTACTTGCAGTATATTTTAAAAACAACTTTACTAAGTAAATTTATTTCAGGAAGAATCAGGTCATAAAATCTAAGAAAATCTGTTAACTGAATTTTCCATATGAATAAAAAGGAAAAAACAATTAAGAGAAATGCTAAAATTTTGAGAGTTTAATATTCATTTTTTATATTCTGATAAAAGAATACTACTTTAATATAACAGATATAAATCCTGTGTACACGATGTATACATGCATATACATCTTATCACCCAATATTATCTTTAATGTCCCCATTAAAGACAATTATGCTCATCACCTCTCCTATTTTTAGTGCCATGTTCTAACCCACTGAACTATCTGGACACTGAACACCTCTCCTACTTTTTTATTGTTGTTCTAGGAATGCTAGTTAATGCAATTAGACAATAAAACAAAGTAAAATTCATAAATTCTGGAAGGAGAAAATTATCAGTTATATGATTGCCTACATAGAAATCCAAAACAATCAACTGAAAAATTGCTATAAACAGTATAAGAGCACAGAACATTTTGTGTGTTTTATACTGGTCATTCTTCTGTGGTGTTACGCTATTTCCAGCAATTTGTTGACAAGCATATGGACACAGAGGGCCCTGGAAGTCAGCAGAGCTTGGCAGTGATGGGAGGCAGTGGGGGTGGGCACCAGACACTTAATGCTTGGCTGCTTCAAAAACCTTGAAGGAGACAGGTGATCCCATCAACACCGGCAGGAATGTGTGTGATCATTCTATCTCCTAAACTCATCTCCTGGTTCAGTTAATATTCTGAAGCTGATAACCAGGGATGAAGCCTTTTCTTTCATACTTAGAAATGAGCCTATAAAAAATATGTGCATCCCTATGTTCATTGCAGCATTATTTACAATAGCCAAGATATTGAAACAATGTAAGTATCCATTGACAGATGAATGAATAGAGAAGAAGTGGTACATATATGCAATGGAATATTGCTTGGCCACAAGAAAGAATGAAATCTTTCTATTTGTGACAAAACGGATGCACCTAAAGAGCATTATGCTGAGTGAAGTAAATCAGATGGAGAAAGACAAACACCATATGATTTCACTTATATGTGAAATCTAAAGAACAAAATAAAAGAACAAACAAAACAGAAATAAATTTATATAGAGAACAAACGGATGGCTGCCAGATGGGAGGGATATGGGAGCTGAGTGAAAAAGGTGAAGAGATTAAGAAGTATAAATGTCAGTCACAAAATAGTCATGGGGCTGTAAAGTACAGCATAAGGAATGTAGTCAATAATATTGTAGTAACTATGTATGGTGCCAGGTGGGTACTAGACTTATGGGGAGGATCACTTCATAAATTATATGCTGTATATCCACAACTAATATAATATTGTCAACTGTAATTTAAAAATTACAGGCCTAGCCCTGGCTGGTGTGCCTCAGTGGATTGAGTACCATCCTGCAAACCAAAGGGTCGCCAGTTCGATTCCCAGTCAGGGCATATGCCTTGGTTGTTGCCAGGTCCCAATTAGGGGGCACAGGAGAGGCAACCACACACTGATGTTTCTCTTCCTCTCTTTCTCCCTCCCTTCCTCTAAAAATAAAATCTTTTTAAAATAAATAAATAAATAACAAATAAAAATTATAGCCCTGTCAGGTGTGTCTCCATGGATTGGGTGCCAGCCTGTGAACTGAAAAGTTGCCAGTTTGATTCCCAGTCAGGGCACATGCCTGGGTTGCAGGCCAGGTCCCCACTTGGAGGTGGGCAAGAGGCCACTGGTCAATGTATCTCTTGCACATTGAAGTTTCTCTCCCTCTTTCTCCATCCCCCTCTTCTCTAAAAATAAATAAATAAAATCTTTAAAAAGAAATAGTACCCATTTACACCCATCCCCACAGTATATAAGAATGTATTTGCCAGGCCTTTTGCAACACAGGAGAGTATCAGTCTTGGTGACCTTTCCTCTTGATTTTAGAATTGAAAATACGTGTAGGTTTATATGGTAAAACAAAAAAGTAAAGGTGCAAGTCTGCCTCTCTGGGGGTCCCACTTCCCTCATTCACACCACACAAGCTGTGCGCCCTTCTGTCTACACGGCTTGAGCATCACACTGCATAATGGGTCTAGCCCACCAGGGCGGTGCAGGGACCCGGCCTTCATCACGTCTCCCTTAGTTTCCTCCCTGACCTTACTCCATTCTTGCTGGGGTAGAAAGAGCTTGTCTTTAAGCCAGTAGTAATACAGTCTCAGAAATAGAGTCTGAGTAATACTAGCTCCATTACTGTGTGACTTGGGCCTATCTGGGTTTCATTTTCTTCATCTGTAAAATGTGAATATAAAAATACCTCTCTTGAACGGTTCTGTAATGATTAGATAAATATGTAAAGCATCTGGCTCAGCGCCAACCCTTTTGCTGGCACTATGCCTCCCCTAGCTCCCTCAAAATCACCCAGCTCTTTGCAGTACTTAGGACATGTCTCATATTCTGACCTGCATAAAGGTAATGAGGACTGGGTAGGACACAGGTGGTGCTTGAACATAGTGGATGACTGCCAAATAAAGTTGATTTCTGCATTCAGGAACTAGTTCATCCTGGCCCGTGTGTTTTTCCATGTATACATTTAAATCACCAATTGTCTGATCATATCACACACTATTGGGCAAGCCACGGACAGGGTGAGCTCATCTCTCAGACCTGTCTGAGCTGAACAAGGCCTTTTACAGAACTTTAAAAATGACTCACCACTGAGTCATCAAAACACAGGAATACCCAAACACTCCTGTTGCTACACAAAAGACCAGCATGAGCTGTCTGCTTCACCTCCTTTCACTCTTCTAAAGAGACAAGGCCCCTTGACTCACTGGAGAAGGGTCATCACATCTTTTGTGCTGCAGTAATCTGAACAAAGCTGGTTTAAATAAGCACAGTGTGGCCAGCAAACAACAGGCAATCCTCGTGGTCATCCAGGTCATTTCCTGTCTATGGCCACTAACCCAAGAGAGGCCATTAATCAGTGATCTGAATGTGTACTGAGCCCTGGCTTTCTGTTGGGCACTCCCTTATGATTCTTCCTATTCATAGCATTTCTGTGAAGTGACCTTTTCAGTATTGAAATTCATTAAGAATATAGAGAAAAGCAGCCTTTTGTGCCTCTGTAAAGGATGTAAAAAAGGAATATTGGAGAAAATGGGGCTACTCAGTTCCCTTCCAGTAGAAAGAAGTTTTCAAAAAGCAAGTAGGAAGCACCATGTTTTGGTTAACTGCTTCACAGAACTATAATTTTAAATATGTTGGTTAAGAACTCCACTCTTATCTAGGAAGGATAGGGTCCGTGATCAGTATTTTCTCTTGGGAAAGTCTTGAAGTCAGTATCATTGCCACAGGACTGACCAATTGCAGTGGACTATCAAGTCTTTCAAGATTAGGTGGCCTGTGGAAGGGCTGAGATAACTGGGAACAGGCCTGAAGGCTTCTTTCACAAATAAGGCTTATTATAGTCAAGGTTTTGTGCATGTAAAGACACAACATTTAAGTGCCCTAGAATGGTTTCTCATAGCTGAAGACCCCAAGCAAAAACTCAATGAAGCTATTAGACCCTTAAACTTCTTGCATATAGTTCTCATAATTCATATAATCCATACCTAAAAGATATAATGAAGTCTGCCCTTGATCTACCTTATATAAATGTTAGAAGGGTAAATGGTAATAGTGTACTATTGAGTTGGCCAAAAAGTCTGTTTAGTTTTTTTCTGTAAAATAAGACATATTTTTCATTTTCACCAATAACTTTATTGATTTGGATATTTTAAGTATGTCAGCTATCTCCCACATGGTATAACATTGATTGTTTTCAGTTAATGTTTCCATTTGATTGCTATCAACTTTAACTGGTCTACCTGACTGTGGAGCATCATCCGGGGAGAAATCTCCAGGAGGAAACTTCCCAAACCACTTTTGACATGTTCAATCAGTCACAGTACCCTCGCCATCCACTACACAAATCTTTTTTTGCCTTACAGTTGCATTTTTACTTTTCTTGAGATAATAAAGCATGATATGTCAAAAACGTTGTATATTTTCTTCCATCTTCAATATTTAAATGGCTACACAAACATTCACCAATTTTGATAATTTTTTTAAATGTATGCAGATATGACAGCTGTCGCAATACAGTCTAACAAAATTGTTTCAAATAAAGTTCAAGACATCTAAGCGCTACTTAATGGAAAAAACCAAAAGAACTTTTTGTCTAAACCAGTAGTAGTCCTTAAAGGCTAGTTACACATGAAAAGCATGTCTAAAATGTCTAAAATGTCAATCTCTCAAATGAGCACTTTTTCTGAGCTATGCTTTTCAAGTCCTTATTATATCAATATTATCTGTTTTGATTTGATTATCCTCACTGGTTACAAAACCATTAACAAGTGTGGATTGTTCTCCAACAATATTGTGTGCTATAATTAAAATCGCACATAACATTTATTGACCACTGTAAGGAACAATGCTAGTCTCACATTTAATGCACTGCACAACTAAGGAGGAAATGGATTTGACTATACCATACTATATTCTCAAGGTGAGCTGATGAACGAACATGTGCTGAAATAGTCCAACATCATCCAAGTTATCCATCAGAGGGTATTAAGACAAGTGAGAGTAGGCAAATCTGTACCTGGGAAGTCAGACAGGAGCAGTGGTAGGAGTTACCACATTCTAGCCTGAGATCTGGATTCCTTGGGCCAACTGGCAGTTGGTAACCGGCAGTTAGAGCTGGGTGGAAGTGAGTGAGGTCTGCTGAGAGAACCAGCCGAAGAGAAAAGGTAGAGATAACAAGGAAGATGAAGAAAGATAGCTTAACTTTTTAAAGCTTATTTGGTTTTTAAGTGACCAACATGAGTTTTTTTAAGTTTTAAAACATTTATTTGAGTTTTGAGAGACAGTGAGAGTGAGTTTGATTTGTTGTTCCATTTACTTACGCGTTCATCGGTTGCTTCTTGTACATGTCGAGACTGAAGACTGAACTTGCAATCCTGGTGTATTGGAATGATGCTCTAACCCACTGAGCCACCTGACCAGGACCAACATGACTTTTTATTTTTTTAAATTGGAAATCAGAGTAGGCCCTTCTGTTGAGAAAGTTATCATTTCTCCAGAATCAAAAGCATAATTAGAAAAAAATTCAGCTTTGGGTAAAGCCTGGCTAATTGTATGAAACATTCCTACAGACAAAAATTAGTTCCCAGTTCTGAAGGATCTTTCATTCAAAAATGCATTCTTATGTTAATAATATGCACATATATCCATGTGCTAGTATAAAAAGTATTTGAGAGAGTGACTTAAGAATCTCAATTACAAATCTTTGGAGCAGGAATCTTGCAGCTTGTGCTAAGGAAGGCAAATGGGCCGACAATAGTGGTATTAAAGTGCTAAGTCATCTGTCTTTAATTGGGATAAACAGGTTAAGTTTGTTCTGCCAACATCTAGAGGCAAGATTTTTACTCAGTTATTACAACATTACCACAAGCTCGTGGATTCTGCAAAAGTTGCCTAGCAACATTATAGTTAGAAACAACACTGGTAGGGAAAGAACAGGAAATTTGATTAGTTATGTCCTAGGGCAAGTGGGTGTAACCCTGTCTCTCCAGTACAGTAAGTACTTTACTCAGAAACAAGAAATTTAAAAAATCAGAACAATCATTAAGAATTTCAGTTAGGACACTGCTGCAATTAAATCATAACACTGTGCCACGTTCTCAGCTGGTGGAGGCAGGGCATGGGTTTCATACTCATTTTGGCACTTTTGCTGTAAGGAACACAAGATTGTTTTTTACAAATGTTCTGGGGCTGCCTTTTAAATTTTTTTTTAATTTTTTTTTTAAGTATTTCTTTATTTTTGGAGAGAGGGGAAGGGAGGGAGAAAGAGAGGGAGAGAAACATCAATGTGTGGTTGCCTCTCACATGGCCCCCACTGGGGACCTGGCCTGCAACCCAGGCATGTGCCCTGACTGGGAATCGAACCGTGACCCTTTGGTTCACAGCCCGAGCTCAACCCACTGAGCCACACCAGCCAGGGCATTAAATTTTTATTTACTAATTAGAGAGAGAGAAACATCAGTATTGTTCCACTTATTTGTGCATTCACTGGTTTGCCCCCTGTATGTACCCTGGCTGAGGATCAAACCCACAACCTTGACATATGGGGAAGACTTTCTAACTAAATGAGCTACCTGGCCAGGGCCCTGAAACACAAGATTTTTATTAAATTATTCCAGAAAAATTTATTAAAAGTCTTCTCAGGGGTCAAGGGACACTGCTGGTTGCTGAAACTCTAAAGACAAAACTTGATCTCAGCTGGCCCAGGGCAATCAAAATGTTTTATATAGTCTATGCCAGGTGTAGTAGCAAGTCTGGTGAGTGGAATATTGTCTTTTACTTGGAAGTAGAGTAAGTCAAGGAAAGGCTTTATAGAGGAAATGATTCTTATACTAAGTCTTGTTTTCAGCTTTTAAAGAAATTCCTTCTTTCCCCCAGTCATTCTGTACATGTGTTAGGAATTTACCTCTTCTGTTCTGTGTGAGGGCCTGGGTGCCAAGAATTTAAAGTTCTAGGGCGGTGGACCAAGAACTCTTCCCTTCCTATTGGGAACCCAGGCCCTTTTGCCCAGACTAGTTCAAGAACCTCCCAGTTTAGGGAAGCAGATGAGGGATCAAATTAAAAGTTGAAAAAAAACAACCTTACCTCCAGGAAGGGGACTTGGGCTGGAAGCTGAAGGAGTAGGTGAGAAACTTCTGTACCATTTGAATTTATTTTGAGAGAGAAAAATAAATCAACAAAGATTTAAGGGCTTTATTATCATGAAGATATTGAGCATCTAAGTCACATCAGAATACTGCAATATACAAATAGAAAATGTCCATACACTCAAGGGGTTTCATTTTCTAGAACTGGACAGTAATAAACACACTTGGAGACAGATATAAGCCTGTTAAGGAAATAAAGCAGGGTGCCCTGGCCGGGTAGCTCAGTTGGTTAGAGAGCATCCTCCAGATTTGCCAAGGTTGTGTTTCCATCCTGCTGAGGGCACATACAAGAATTAACCAGCAAATACATAAGCGAAACAACAAAACAAATTGATGTTTCCCTCTCCTCTCCCTTCCTCTAATCAATAAATTTTAACAATTAAAAAAAAAAGAAAGAAAGCAGAGTGCTATGAAGGAGGAGGGGGATATTATAGCAATAGGGGATAAAGAATTCCTGTATGGGAGGGGCTTATGGGCAATAATCAAGTGGTGATGGTGTCTGTGGGGCTTTAACTTCCCATTTACTTAGGAAGCAAGCACATTATGTTTATACACAACTTATATCACAGATTAATAAAGAGTAAAAGTTTTCTAAAGTTATTTTTTATTTATACTTCACATGAAATTGGGAAAATGTCAACTATCCATATCAAAAAATTATATTTGTCCTCAGGAGGACTGAGGGAGAGGAGGCATTGGAGGGAGAGTGATAATGCGTTTCCATTATTAAAAATTCAGCGTTAGCCCTGGCTGGTGTGGCTCAGTGGATTGAGTGCTGGCCTGTGAATCAAAGGGTCTAGGATTCACTCCCCCTCAGGGCACATGCCAGGGTTGTGAGCCAGGTCCCCAGCAGGGGGCATGTGAGAGGCAACCACATATTGATGTTTCTCTCCCCTTCTTTCTCCCTCCCTTACCCTCTCTCTAAAAATAAAATCTTAAAAAAAAATGCAGCTTTAGTTTAGCCTTTGAAAAGTGTTAGAACAACATACACTAACGTGTTAATATTCAAAGTGCTACAATAAAAAACAGACACTAGAAATCATTAATTAAAACTAAACTACACTGACAAACTTTACCCACATATGTCCAGAATTCACGAAAAGTGTATTCTGATGCAAAAACAAATTTTTTCCCTCCAGAGGGCAATTTGGCTGTTTAAATCTTTTATTCCAGTAATTGTCACTTCTATACTTCGAGGAATAACACACACACACGCGCACACAGTACAGAGGGAAAAAACAATATTCACCATGGGGTTATTTACAATTGGCAAGCAATCTGTATATGCGACAATAAGGGACAGATTAAGTCACAATTTGATGGAGTACTAGAGGAATTTCTTTTTTTTTTCCCTAAAGTTTTGTTTAAATTTGCAGCCCGGTCGGATCAATCCGTTTTGCCAACACCTGCCCACGTGCGGGCAAACAAACACCGTGTTCCGTGCGAGGGCCAACTGTTCTGTTTGTTTTCTGTGGACAAGTCTAGAGTGGACTGCAGGGGGGACCACGGCCTAGGGGAGCTCACCTGGCTGCAAGCACACCCCACCCTAACAGCCACTCTGGGGTAAAATTAAGTCTCCACAGGCGACCCCCAAAGCCGGAGTCCTCGCCTGGAGAGCTAGCGCTTCTGTCTTACTGATTTCCGTGTCCGGCCTACGCACTCTGCTCACAGTTAGGAAAAGCTCTAACTCCGGAATGCACATTTCCGGCTTAGACCTCGACTCAGGAACGTGACTGCCTACAGCCACGCCCACAGTACCCGGGACGCGATACTGGAGGCGGGTCTCCTCGAGCGGGGCACAGGAGCCCCAGCGGTTCTGCACTCGCAGCAACCCGTAGGGACCCAGAGGCGCTCCCAGCCCCTCGGTCCCAGGTCAGACCCCCGGGAGAGCCGGAGGGGCCCCGAGGAGGCGGAATTCAGGCAGACTTTCGGCTCAGCTTAGTCGTGGTGGAGTCGAGCCAGGCTCCACCCGTCCCCTCCCAGAGGTGCAGCCTCGGCTCCCAGCTCGGCCCTGCCGGGGCGGAGCCGAACCTATCTCCCCGCAATCCGGCTCTTTCATAGGGCCGCGGCACAGCACCCACCCAGGCCGGGCCCCGCGCCGAGTGGGGGGCGGGGGGGGGCGGAGCTAGCAGGTTCGCGCCAAAATCACGTAGCTAATCCCTCCCCCGCGGGGTACGTCGCGCCCTCCTTTTTTTCAAACCCGGGGCTGGGCGGGGATTGGTGGGCTGGGCAGTCACGTGGCTAACGGTCGCGGGAAGCCGCGGATCCCGAACTCCCGGCTGGAGTTGCGGAGACCGCAACCTCACCGCCTCTGCTGCCCCAGCTCTGCCGGACAGTCCGCGTCGTAGCAGCCGCTGCGTCCACCGCCGCCCGCAGCCTCAAGCGCCCCGGAGCCGCAGCCCACCGCCACGCAGACCCGCCGCCGAGGCCAGTAGACGCGCCCAGTCGCACGTGGCAGACCCGCCCCCTGGACCGGCTGTGTCCCGGACTCCACGAGTCCCCGCTGTCCCCTTCTCCGTCCAGGCCCCAGGGGCACGATGAGCTTCCTTAGCCGGCAGCAGCCGCCGCCGTCCCGTCGCGCCGGGGTCTCCTGCACCTTGCGGCAGAAGCTGATCTTCTCACCCGGCAGCGACTGTGAGGAGGAGGAGGAAGAAGAGGAAGAGGAGGGCAGCGGCCACAGCACTGGCGAGGACTCGGCTTTTCAGGAGCCCGACTCGCCGCTGCCGCCCGCGCGGAGCCCCACCGAGCCCGGGCCCGAGGGCCGTCGATCGCCCGGCCCGGCCCCCGGCAGCCCGGGGGAGCTGGAAGAGGACATGTTGCTGCGGGGCGCCTCCCCGAGCGTGGACGCATCCGGCGGCGGGGCTGAGGGCGACTCGTGGGAGGAGGAGGGCTTCGGTTCTTCGTCGCCGGTGAAGTCGCCGGCGGCAGCCTACTTCTTGGGCAGCTCGTTCTCGCCGGTGCGCTGCGGCGGCCCGGAGGACGCGTCCCCGCAAGGTTACGGGGAGCGCATGACTGGCGAGGGCCCCTGCTCGCCGCTGCGGGACCACCCGGGCACGCCGCCGCACAAGACCTTCCGCAAGCTGCGGCTTTTTGACACGCCGCACACCCCCAAGGTAAGAGAGGAGCGGTGGCCGGTGCGTCCCGAGCCCGCGCCCGGCCGCCCTTTAAAAAACGTGAAGGCGCCTAGAGTTACATAACTGCCCGGCCGCATCCCCGCTCACTCTCCTGCGCCGCAACAAAAAGTTGGCAGCCTTTCTTTTTGGCCCTGCCCAGAAGTTGTCCGTTGAGATTATGTAACTGAACAATGGGCCTCATCTGGAACTTCTTCATCTTTCAAAGGGGCTGGTCGGTGCCGTCCAGGTGGCTCTCGATTGAAAGCCCGCCGAATGGGGGCTACCCCGAGCTTGTCACCCAGGAGTGTGGCACGGATAGCGTGGTTTGGAAGGAGGCTGGAGTGGTGCTTGGCCCCACCACCTGACACTCCCCAGCGCCGCAGCCATATGGTGCTTTTTAAACGCTGTGATCCGTCCTGTATTGTGGGCTTATCACTTCGTGTCTTATCACCGTAAGGGGGAAACCTTGAAATAGGGAGGGAGACTGCGCTTCGGCTGGGGAGAAAAGGTTAGCCTTCCAGCCATTTACACTCTTGAAGACTTGTTAAAGACTTGTAAATAACTCTGGGTAGCATTTAAGCCTCTTTCCGGGCATAATATTGGGTAAGCATTTGTTTACACCGTTGGTTTTGCAGTGACCGAGTTTGGTCACCTAAATAGGATGATTAGGAATATGGAACTGTTAAAAAACCAGCATTGGGATTGTTGCTTGGACCTTATGCATTCGTATTTTTGTTAATGAATCGTGAAGTAGGAGTTCAGCATCTGTTAAATGGCAAGGAAATTATGCCGATTACCACTAATAGAACTTCAAAGGTAACAGAACTTTAAGACTGACACTTCTCGAAATTAAGACAAGTATCTCATTTGTAGGAATAAAACGGAAAACGTACTTTCTTAAATAAGTTTCAGTACCTCAGGAAGGTGTGTGTTTTAGGCGTTTAGTGTTGATTAGCAGATTTGCCCCAGGCAAAATCCCTCTGGAAGTGAGGGGAGGAGCGTAGCGAAGGCGGCTTTCAAAGCCCTATTTAGGGGTTGGGGGGAGGGGAGAGGAGCTTTTATGGGGCTCTCTAACTGCTTATTTTTAGAAAGCGTTTGTTAACTTTTAGCCTCTAGAATGAACTTAATTTTAGTATGTATTCATACTCTTTAGGGTTCTAGACCTATTTTACTTGGCTATCTTTCAGAAAAGGTGGTTACTATCCAGCTTCAGGCTCCTAAATTAACCACTTTATTTTGCTTGAAATACTGCAGTATTTCAAGAGTGTGTCGGCTTTGACCTACGCATTCAGCCAGGAGAAAGGCTTGTTGCGGGTTAGGTTGAGAAGGCTGTCTGTCTATTGGACATGGATCCTAAAAACTATTTTTCCTCTCCTAGAGTTTGCTCTCCAAAGCTCGGGGAATCGATTCCAGCTCTGTTAAACTCCGAAGTGGTTCTCTATTCATGGATACAGAAAAATCAGGAAAAAGAGAATTTGACATTCGACAGACACCTCAAGTGAATATTAATCCTTTTACTCCAGATTCTGTGTTACTTCATTCCTCAGGACAGTGTCGTAGAAGAAAGAGAACATATTGGAATGAGTAAGTTAGTTATTACTCGATAGTTTGTTTCACCACACACTCAAGATTGTGGTTTGGTATACTTAATCAAAACTTAATTTTCAACTGAATGATATGGAAGTTTATGCTCTGAAATTTTTCTCTATTACTAGCACCTAATTAATTCTCACCAGAGATAGGTGAGAAGTAATCAGCTGTGGAAAAGGAGTGGCAGGAGAAAGGAAGAAATAAAAAGTGAAGATAACTTCTAGGAAATCCACTGGTGTCAAAAATGAGGCAGGCAGAGAGAGTTGGTTAGAAAGGCTTTTTTTTTTTTTTTTTTTTTTTTTTTTTTTTTTTTTTTAAGATTTTATTTATTCTTAGAGGGGAAGGGTGTGCAAGAGGCATGTGTGGTTGCCTCTTGCACGACCTCTACTGGGGACTTGGCCAGCAACCCAGGCATGTGCCTTGACTGGGAGTTGAACTGGCAGCCCTTTAGCTCACAGGCGGGTGTTCAATCCACTGAGCCACACAAGCCAGGTCTAGAAAGACTTTTTAAATTTGATATGCGTAGTGGTGTTGGCTTCTGATTAATGAGCATATCTCATCAAGGATCACATTTTAATCACCTGAGTTTATCTTGTGATTATAAAATTAAATGCTTGCTTTTCTATTTTTACTCATTAAAATTTCATTTCGCTGTGCACCTACGAGTAAAGTTTTGGACTCTAGTTGATGTATATTTCAGATATGTTGATGAAAAAATACATAATATTTTTCAGTTCCTGTGGTGAAGACATGGAAGCCAGTGATTATGAGTTTGAAGATGAAACAAGACCTGCTAAAGTAAATAGCACTTAGTTTTCTTTTTATTGTTTCTGAAATTTGATTTTTCTGTTTCTTAACAAGTTATATATACTTGTTAACTAAGCATTGAAACATACTATATAATTTTAAATTTTTACACAAAGTGCTGTCAGCACAGCAAAATATAATTTTCATATTTTTGTATTATGCTTGTGGATACACTTTTTATTACAGAGAATTACAATTACTGAAAGCAATATGAAGTCCCGGTATACAACAGAATTTCATGAGCTAGAGAAAATTGGCTCTGGAGAATTTGGTTCTGTATTTAAATGTGTGAAGAGGCTGGATGGATGCATTTATGCCATTAAGCGATCAAAAAAGCCATTGGCCGGCTCTGTTGATGAGTATGTATTGAAAATTTTGTCTTTTGATTTTTTTGTTCCTTATGATATTACAAACATTAAAGTTTTAGGTGATCAAACATTGAATTTAATTGTCTGACTTCTGAGAAGTTATCCAATCCTTTTCATTTTGTACCATTAGTTCTTATCGGACTTGGTAAAATAATAAGCAGTCTAATTTTGGAACCTAACGTAAATTTCTTATTTCTAGTAGCATCCATGAATTCACAGTTAAATGGAAGTTTTATCTTTCCTGATTTCTAGGTCCAGTAAGCTTCCTTCTTTCTAATTGCCATTCTTTAGCGAAAGTCTTTGGAAAAATCTGGCACAGTCTTAGTTCCCTCTCAACCAAGTTTTGCAGCATGATAGATATAGAAGTCAAGTTTCTTTTATGATGTTTCAAGTAAATTAATTCAGTTTAGACTGGAATAAAAATGATTTATCATTCTTTTAATCTCAAATTTCTCCTAGGCAGAATGCTTTGAGAGAAGTATATGCTCATGCAGTGCTTGGACAACATTCCCATGTAGTTCGGTATTTCTCTGCATGGGCAGAAGACGATCATATGCTCATACAGAATGAGTATTGTAATGGTGAGTAACGTAACAAGTTCCCCTCTAAACTTGTAAGGTCAAATGAATGAGCACTGAGGGAATACTTATCTTTATTTTATTTAAAGTCTGTGTCTCTTTTATCTCTTATAAATTCAAAGATCGGAATTCTAACATGAATTTCAAGGGCAGTAATGCCTATCTGCTGTTAAATAAAGATTGAAAACCTTGTCCCTTCTACCTCAATAGCAGAACAGTGCAGATTATTTATATTCCAGTTACTTGAATTAAACTGATCTTGAGAAGACACTAGCTTTGCCATATATATTTTGTTATTCCCTGCACCTAGCATAGTGTGGGGGGGGGGGGGACGTAGTAGTTAATAACACAGGATCCCTGCATCTAGCCTTCCCTTTCCATTTCATTATATGAACTGCTAAAACTGATGTCGGTTATTTATAACAGTGACTCTCTGTTGATCTAAACCCCACCATTTGCTCAAGGCATTCTGTAATTCTGCCTCCACTCCCATGTATCAAATCTAGTTTACCATAAGCATCCACTGAGACTTTTCTATTAAGTAAGTGGTTCTCTAGCTGTACGTGCCTCCCTTTTCCCATAGGACAAACAAAATAAGTAAGTATAGAGGTTCAACTTTGGGGCTGGGTATAGCTTTCAATTTCAGCAAGTCCTTCAAAGTTCCCCTTTGGTCCCTTTCTCATTAAATCTTTACCACAATTGGTCTCAATCTGGTATTGTCTGGTATTCTGGTCTCAATTCTTATATAGACATTTGTTATTAAATATTTAAATCTTTACATACAGGGTGGGGCAAAAGTGGGTGAAATACAGTTTATCGTATTTTTATTTATAATTATTGTATTTTCCATATGAACAACTATAAACCTACTTTTGCTCCAGTCTGTATAATGGATTTTTATTTTTGTAGATCTATAAATATTAAAATTTAGAATTTAGATAACATTTGGGGTGATAGTGAAGATTTATTTTTATATTATTATTATTTTTGTTGATTCTCATTTTTTCCTTAAACAACACCAGCCATCTCATAGCTTGTAAGTGATGTAGGTAGTGGGTTCAGGTTTTACGTATT
Source organism: Glossophaga mutica (assembly GCA_039655065.1). Classification (NCBI taxonomy): domain Eukaryota; kingdom Metazoa; phylum Chordata; class Mammalia; order Chiroptera; family Phyllostomidae; genus Glossophaga; species Glossophaga mutica. The sequence goes on along the minus strand of CM077308.1, from coordinate 41,088,395 downwards.
TAAAAGAGTGAACCAAACAAAAGTAAAAGATCTATTTCCATACCTCATTTCTCATTACTTTATTAATTCTCTATACTTGAAAGAATGGAAATGCTCAGTATACAGCATTGCTGATAGTTTGTTTCACAAATCTCTTGAAATGTTTCCCTTTTTCTTTTATTATTGTTCAATTACAATTGTCCCCATTTTCCCCCCATTACTCTCCTCTGCCCTACCCATCTCCCTCTCCCACCTTCAATCCCCCGCCTTGTGTCATTTATACATGTTCCTTGACGACCTTTCCCCTTTTCCCATTATCCTCTTCCCCCCACCCCACCCTCTGGTTACTGTCAGTTTGTTCTTTATTTCCATGTCTCTGGTTATATGTTGCTCGCTTGTTTGTTTTGTTGATTAGGTTCCACTTACAGGTAAGATCATATGGTATTTGTCTTTCACTACCTGGCTTACTTCACTTAGCATAATGCTCTCCAGCTCCATCCATGCTGTCGCTAAGGGTAGGAGCTCCTTCTTTCTGCTGTGTAGTATTCCATTGTGTTTCTAATCCACTCATTTACTGATGGGCACTTAGGCTTTTTCCAGCATTTAGCTATTGTAAATTGCGCTGCTATGCACATTGGGGTGCATAGGTTCTTTTGAATTGGTGTTTCAGGAAATGTTTCTGTTTATACCATCAAAATATTTATGTAGCTATCTCTCATGACCTGTACACTATTCTGTTTCTTAACTTTTGTTTTTTAGTCCATTTGATATAGTACAACTCAACCATAATGTATTTTCCGCTCCATATTTGGTAGGAACCATCTCATTTTATTTTTTAATTGTTTGATTGACTTTAGAGAGAGACAGTAAGAGAGGGAGAAACATTGATTTGTCTTTTCACTTAGTTATGCATTCATTGGGTAATTCTTTTATGTGCCCTGACTGGGGATCAAACCCGTGACCTTGGCACATGGGGATGCTGCTCCAACCAACTGAGCTACCCTGTCAGGGCACCATCTCCTTTTAGTTTCTTCCTGTCACCTTTTTGATGTGTCTGGTTCTCTCTTAAATATTTCATTGGCAGTCTAGGGATCACAAATTTGTAATAACCTACTAAATACATGGTTGTATAATTCAGACGATTTTGAGAAAACTCTAGGGCCTGGGGAATGGGGAAGAGTGAGTAGTCTTGCTACTTTCTCAGATTACAAAGACCTTATCCTATAATAAAATTAGATTATAAAACAGTCTTTTGAAATAGTTTATTGTTTTGGAGCAGTATAAAATAAAGAATAAAAGTCTCTAAAAAATAACTAGATCTGTGTGAAACACAGCTGCCTTTATGTATGGTTGGTTATTCTGTGTAGAAGAAAAAAAAATAGGACTAAGCTAATACATTTGTGAGCTTTTCTTATCTATCTTGTCTCCCCTTTCCATATTCCTTTCCTCCGAAAGCTTTGGAAAGCTTTGGAAAATTTTGAGGGTATGAATAATAAGCCTGATCTTCATTTCCTTTTCCATAGTTTTCTCAGGGAATGGATTCTGTTATCATTCATTTGTACAAATTGTTTAACTGATACCTTTTATCAGTGACTGAACTTCCTTATGATCTCAAACAGTTCATTTGCATTTTAAGCCTTTTGTCTTTAGTGAGGTAGTAGACTGAAATTTCTACTCCTAGTAAATAAATTTAGAAAAATTTTGGTGGATGAGGGAAGATAACCTGAAAATCAGATGATTGTTTGCTCTTCTCACCTGTCTTGCCCTTTTGGCAATGAGATAGAAGGAGCTAGCTGGCTCAGCTGTAGGTAGACCCACTAAAAAGCAGCCACATTCTTTCTTATTAAACTTGATCTAGGACTTCAAGCCTTATTGTCCGACAGGTTTATTGACCTGCTCCCTTCTAGAGGCCTTTTTTCCTCTGCAGTTCAAGATTTGTACAAATTAAGTATGGAGAACACTTAAGCCAGGTGTGTGGTTTATTTTTATTTTAAAAACACAATATCCATTTGTTGTTCAGTCTTTTCCAAATTGTAGGACTTCCTTTCCCGACTAATATTTCATTGACCTTTCTGATTTTATTATCCTGGTTTTGCTTGTATTATTCTTAACTAAGCTTTAAAAAGAAGTGGTAGGTTTCTTTTCTTTTTTCTTTTTTAATGTAACTCACTTCTGAGATAAAATATAAATTTACAAAGTTTCAAATAAAACAAAGTATAAGCTTTTTATAAAAATAACATTAGCTGATTGGTTGGGCCGATTCTATAAAAACATGTTTTTTTCTAATTCATTGTAAGAGTAGTATAAATTAAAACTACCATGGTACTGGTTTTTAACTATAAAATTTTATAGACTGTTAATCAAAGGTGTGGGAAAACAAGTATTTTCATACATTGATGATGGGAGTATAAATTGGTACAGACTTCTCTGTGGGGACAGTGTGTACATGCATGAGTAATCACTCCAGGTTCACATAGGCAGCTGCTAATAGAGTTTAAATACAAGCCATTTTGAAATCAGAAACTGAGTGCACTGTTATTTTTTTATGTAAACTTTCAGAGGCAGTCAAATCCTGACACTAATGGTACGAATACCAATCCTAAGTCTTTTGTAGAGGATAAACACAGAAATGGCCCTATTGGCTACAGAAATTTATTCTATATGTAATAAAAGAGTATTGCACACACTCACACACTATGCACGTACATAACTAACATAACATTGTTCATACTCTGACCCAGCAATGGGTTTCTTTCTTTTCTTTTTCTTTTTTTCTTTTTTTAAGATTTTATTTATGTTTAGAGAGGGGAAGGGAAGGAGAAGGAGGAAGAGAAATATCAATGTGTGGTTGCCTGTCACATGGCCTCCGCTGGGGACCTGGCCTGCAGCCCAGGCATGTGCCCTGACTGGGAATCCAACCAGCAACCCTTTGGTTTGCAGCCCACGCTCAATCCACTGAACTGCACCAGCCAGAGCAGGCAGTGGGTTTCTAGGAGATATACTAAATATGTGTGAAATGACCATTATACAGAATCTTAGATCATATGTAGTAGCAAAGGCTTAGAAAGTATTTTAAAATGTCCATCAAATTGGGGACTGGTTAATGCATTATCATTCACTTATACAGGGGAATTCAGTATAGATACAATAAAGGGATAGTCTTTGTGTATTGGTAAAGAACTATCTTCAAGATAATGAAAATATGTTATTTGTATCAGAAGTTGAAAAGAATGCATAAGAAACTGATAATATTGGTTTACTTTGGGGAAAAGAACTAGGTTGGTTGTTGGGGTAATGGATTACAGAAACGTTACTTTATATTTTGTACCCATGTGTGTATTATCTGTTGAAACAAATATAATTATTTCACAAGCACATTGAAGGGAATAGGTACTATAAAATAACACTTTCTCAGTTAAGTCTGTGGTCATTCAGTAGAGATAGAAGAAAAATAAGAATATTTCTGAAGGAAAATGCTAATTTTTGTGTGTGTGTTTGTTAGGTGGAAGTTTAGCTGATGCCATAAGTATAAACTACAGGAGCATGAGGTACTTTATAGAAGCAGAGTTAAAGGATCTCCTTTTGCAAGTTGGCCGGGGCTTGAAGTATATTCATTCAATGTCTTTGGTTCACATGGATATAAAGCCTAGTAAGTATTACAAATCTTCTAACCTGTATTCTCTGGGATTATAGAGAATAAATGACCTCATTAAAACAGTCTGAAACATACACATCTTGGTCATGTTAGTATGTTTTTTCCTTGTTAGTTCATTTTTTTTCTTACTGATTTTTAGAAGGAGGGAGAGACATCTGTTTTTGCTTTTTTGTTACTTTTTTAAATTCTCACCCAAGGATATGTTTATTGATTTTAGAGGTAGGGGGTAGGGAAAGAGAAACATTGATTGGTTGTTTCCCGTATGGGACTGGAAATTAAACCTGTAACCTTTTGGTGTACAGGATGATACTCCAACCAACTGAGTGACCCAGCCAGAGCTGCTGTTCTACTTATTTATGCATTCATTGGTTGCTTCTTATATGTGCTCTGACCAGGGATTGAACCCACAACCTTGAGAAATTCTCTAACCAACTGAACTATCTGGTCAAGGTTCATTGTTAGTTTAAAAGACCTTTGGCCAACTGACTAGTATTGTTTTATGGTTTCCATTCATCTTTTGTTAACCCCAAAAGGTTGGATTCAATGAACTCATTTTTAAGAGTTGGAAAAAATATGGAATATCTTGTGCAAACTACAGTCTTGATGTAGGACTCTGATCAGGGGAGACTAAAACCTATGTTTAAAGCTCCTTCCAGTAGACTATAGAACCATAATTATAAGTTAAAGCTGGTGCTGCTATCAGGATTATTAGAATAAAGTGAGAGAAGTGTGAAAATGTTTTCAAAACAAGTGCTATACAAACATGATATTTTTAATCTATAAAAGAAAAAATAAAAATGCTATATGCCTCAGCAAAATAACATGTATTATGATTACTACTTGTTAAAAAAAGGTTGCAAGTAAATTGGGGCTGGAGAGTATAGAAATACAGTGGTTTTATTTTTTCTCTTTACTGTTAGACTACTTTTCAGCTAAAAAATAGATTTTTCTATATAAATGGGCACAGTAGATTTTATTGTACTGTGACTTAGACCAGCATCAGAGTATTCTTGCAAAGCTTTGTGAGATTTCATTTACAGCACAGTGGTACTAATCAAGGTATAAACTTAAATAATCTTAGCTTAATTTGAAAGTTTTATTATAGAAGCAGTGATAAGGGTGTTGTAAAATTATTATTAAATTATTTATTTATTTTTACAGAGAGGAAGAGAAACATTGATATGTGAGAGAAACATTGATTGGTTGCCTCTTGCACACTCCCAGCTGGGGACCTGGCCTGCAACCCAGGCCTGTGCCCAACTGGCATCAAACTGGTGACCTTTCCATTCATATGCCAGTGCCTAATCCACTGAGCCACAGCAGCCAGAACATAAAAATTTTTTAAATGTAGACAAGCCAGACTAAAAAAAAAAACCAGAAAGAAATACCCACTTTTCTATTAATCTTTGGAAGTATAGTTAAAATAATGCCAAGGCTGCTTGTATAGTTTTATTTATTTTTAGAGAGGAGAAGGGAGGGAGAAAGCGAGGAAGAGAAACATCAATGTGTGAGAGAAACATTGATCACTTGCCTGTTGCATTCCCCCAGCCAGGTACCTGGCCTGCGACCCAGGCATGTGCCTTGACTAGGAATTGAACCTGTGACCTTTCGGTTTACATGCTGAATCCACTGAGCCACACCAATCAGGGCAGATTTTCCTGTTTCTTCTTGATTCAGTTTTGGAAGATTGTGTTCCTTTTGTCTTAATTTGTTGACGTATAGTTATTTGTGATATTTTTTAAAGTTGTATTTCCGTTACTCCTCCCCTATTTATTTCTGATGTTATTTATTTGGTTCCTCCCTTTGATTCTTTTTTTTTTTTCCATCTTCGCCGGAAGATATATTTATTGATGAGAGAGAAACATTGATGTGAGAGAAGCATTAGCCAATTGCCTCCCCTATGTGCCCCGACGGGATTGAACCTGCAACCTAGACATGTGCCATGCCCAGGAACCAAACCCATGACCTTTCAGTGTACAAGGACAAGCTCCAACCAACAGAGTCATACCAGCCAGGGTTCTCTCTTTGATTCTTGATGAATCTGGTTAAAGGTTTATCAATCTTGTTTATCCTTTCAAAGAATCAGCTCTTGGTTTCATTGATCTTTTGAATTTTTTTTTAGACTCTATATTATTTATTTCTGCTCTGATCTTTATTATTTCCTACTCACTTTGGGCTTTGTTCTTTTTCTAGGTTGTTTAGATGTAAGTTTAGATTGTTTATTTGAGATTTTTCTTGTTTTTTGAGGTGGGCCTGTATTGCTATAAATTTTCCCTCTTCAGGACTGCTTTCACTGTGTCTCAGGTTTTGTGTTGGGTGTTCATTTGCATTTGTCTCAAGGTAACTTTCGATTTCTTCCTTGATCTCATTGTTAACCCATTCATTGTTCAGTAACATATTTAGCCTCCATGTGTTTGTGTTTTTCCGTTCTTGTAATCGATTTGTAGTTTCATACCATTGTGGTTGGAGAACATGCCTGATGCGATTTCAACCTCATTGAATTTATTGACTGGTATTGTCCTAATGTGGTTTATTTATAGTGAAAGGTCCATGCACTTGAAAAGAACATGTATTCTGCTACTTTGGGGTGACATCCTCTGAAAATATCCATTAAATCTACTTAGTCTAGTGTGTCATTTAAGGCCACTGTTTCCTTGCTGATTTTTTTGTCTGGAAGATCTATCCATTCATGTCCATGGGGTGTTAAAATACCTTACTGTAACTTGCTTCTGTCTGTCTCTCCCCTTATGTCTTTTAAAATTTGCTTTATATATACCCTGCAGCTCACGGGCTACATGCGGCTCAAGATGGCTATGAATGCGGCTCACTTAAAACATTGAGATTTTTTTGTGATGATGTGTTGCAATGTATTTAATGTGTGGCCCACCACAGTTCTTCTAGTGTGGCCCAGAGATGCCAAAAGTTGGACATCCCAGATGGGTGCTCCTATGTCGGGTGCACAGATGTTTACAAGGTTTATATCTTGTTGGATTGATTCCTTTATCATTATGTAATGTCCTTCTTAGTCTCTTATTATATATAGCCTTTGTTTTAAAGTCTATTTTTACTGATATAAGCTTGTTGCCCCAGCCTTTGCTTTGTTTCTATTTGTATGAAATATCTTTTTTCTCGGTTTGTGTGTCTTTTGTTCTGAGGTGGGTCTCTTGTAGGCATCATATATATAGGTCTTATTTTCTTATCCATTTAGCTACTTGAAGTCTGCATTGGAGCATTTAATCTGTTTACATTTAAAGTCATTAGCGATAGGTACATATTTATTGACATTTTATTCTTTATAACTATGTTCCTCTTTTTTTCTGAACAAAGACCCTTTATCATGTCTTAAAATTCTGATTTGGTGGTAATGACATCTTTTAATTTTTTCTTGTTTGGGAAGTTCTTTATTTTGTCTTCGATTTTAAATGATAACCTTGGTGGATAGATTAGTCTTGGTTGTAGGTCCTTGCAGTTCATCACTTTGAATATTTTATGCCAATCCCTTCTGGCCTGAAGTATTTTTGTTGAGAAATTAGCCTTACTGGAGCTCCTGTGTAGGTAACTGTTTCTTTTGCAGCTCTCAAGATTCTTTGTTTTTAACCTTTGCAATTTTAATTATGATGTATCTTGGTGTGGGCTTCTTTAGGTTCATCTTGATTAGGACTCTTGTGCTTCCTAGACAGGTATGTCTTTTTCCTTCACCATGTTATGGAAGTTTTCAGTCATCATTTTCTTCAAACAGGTTCTTAATCCCCTGATTTCTCTCTTCTTGTACCTTGATGATGCAGATGTTATGCTTGATGTTGTCTCAGAGACCCCTTAGACTTTCCTTTTTTTTTTTTTTAATTCTCACCCAAGGATATGTTTATTGATTTTTAAAAGAGAGGAAGAGGGGTAGAAGAAGAAGGAGGAAAATGTTGATCACTTGCCTCCTCTGCACACACCCTAGATCTGTAACGTAGGCGTGTGCCCTGCCTGGAGATTGCACTGCAACCTTTTTGGTGTGCTGGGCAATGCTCCAACCAGCTGAGCCACCCGGCCAAGGCAGACTTTACTCGTTTAAAGAAATTTTTTGACTTCCGGCCCAGTTGGAGGCATAAGTAGACATACAGTGCCTCATCACAAAACCAAAATAAGGACAACAATTTAGAAACAAAATAACAACCAGTATTGGCAGAAAATTGAACTGTACAGAAGTCCGACAACCAAGGAGTTAAAATAGACACATTCATCCAGACCGGTAGTGAGGGGGAGTTGGGCAGCCGGGCAAAGAGGGGTCATAGCAAAAAAAGCAGTGGCTGGCGGATCCCGGGTTCAGGGTGGCAGCGGGCAGACCCAGGGAAGCCGCATACTATGGAGGGGCGCTGCCTGCAAAGCAGCTGGCTGATCGGGTGGTCCCATATTTGCACACAGATAAACCAGGTGAAACTGGGGAGCAAGACACACTGCAGAACCCAGGGCTCCAGCGTGGGGAAATAAAGCCTCAAAACACCGGTTGAAAACACCTGTGGGGGGTTGAGGCGCCCTGAGAGACTCCTAGTCTCACAGGAGAGTTTGTTGGAGAGACCCACAGGGTCCTAAAATGTACAGAAGCCCACCTGCACCGGAGTCAGCACCAGAAGGGCCCAGTTTCCTTGGGGGAAGCAGTGGAAGGGACTGAAATCTGGCAGAGAGTGGAGTAAGCGCCATTGTTCCCTCTGACCCCTGCCCCACATACAGCGTCACAACCCAGTGACTGGGTTGCCCCACCCTGGTGAACACCTAAGGCTCCACCCCTCACTACCTAACAGGCGTTTCAAGACAAAAAAACATGGCCCAAACGAAAGAACAGATCAAAGCTCCGGAAATAATACAACTAAACAACGAAGAGATAGCCAAGCTATCAGATGCACAGTTCAAAGCACTGGTGATCAGGATGTTCATAGAATTGGTTGAATTTGGTCACAAATTAGATGAAAAAAAATGAAGGCTACACTAAGTGAAAAAAATATATAGGGAACCAACAGTGAAGGGAAGAAAACCAGGACTTGAATCAACAATTTGGAGCAGAAGGAAGAAAGAAACATTCAACGAGAACAGAATGATGAAACAAGAATTCAAAAAAAATGAGGAGAGGCTTAGGAACCTCCGGGATATCTTTAAACGTCCCAACATCTGAATTATAGGGGAACCAGAAGGGGAAGAAGAAGAGCAACAAGTGGAAAAGTTACTTGAACAAATAATAAAGGAGAACTTCTCCAGTCTGGCAAAGGAAATAGACTTCCAGGAAGTCCAGGAAGCTCAGAGAGTCCCAAACAGGTTGGACCCAAGGAGGAACACACCAAGGTGCGTCATCATTACATTAGCCAAGATTCAAATGAAGGAGAGAATTCTAGAAGCAGCAAGGAATAAGGGAACAATCACCAACAAAGGAGTTCCCATCAGACTGTCAGTTGATTTCTCAAAAGAGACTTTCCAGGCAAGAAGGGGCTGGAAAGAACTATTTGAAGTCCTGAAAGTCAATGACCTACATCCAAGATTGCTCTATCCACCAAAGCTGCCATTTAGAATGGCAGGGCAGATAAAGCGCTTCTCAGATTAAGGTCAAGTGAAAGTTCTTCATCATCACCAAGCCCTTATATGAAATGTTAAAGGGACTTATCTAAGAAAAAGAAGATAAAAAGCATGTATAGTAAAATGACAGCAAACTCACAATTATTAACAACTACACCTAAAACAAACCAAACAACTAGAACAGGAACAGAAACAGAAATGGAGATCATATGGAGGGTTAGCAACAGGGGAGGGGGAGGAGGGAAGGGTAGGGAATAAGTAACAGATGATAGGTAGAAAATAGGGAGTGCAAAAATAGTATGGGAAATGTAGAAGCTAAAGAACTTAGTATGATATGGATATGAACTAAAGCGGGGGGATGTGAGTGGGAGGGTATTTAGGGTGGAGGGGAATGATGGAGAAATGGGACAACTGTAATAGCATAATCAAAATATGTAAAAAAAATTTTTTGTTATTGCTTTACTTGGGTGATTTCTGTTATCCTGTCCTCTAAATTGCTGGTTTGATCCTCTGCTTCATCTGACCTGCTGTTGAGATTCCTTCTAGTGTATTCCTTATTTCTTATTGGTTCTTTTTTATGGTTTCTATGTTCTTTTAATCCTTACTATCTCTTAAGTTCTCACTGAGATCATCCCTTCTTACCCTGAGTTCCTTGAGCATCCTTGTAACCATTGTTTTGAACTCTGCATCTGGTATCTTGGTTGCCTCCAAGTTCATTTAGTTCTTTGGAGGAATTTTCTTGTTTTGTTTTGTTTTTTACTTGAGGCATGTTATTTTGCCTTCCCATTTTGTCTGCCTTTTTGTGTTTGTTTCTGTGTATTAGGTAGATCTACTATATCTCTAAAGCTTGTTATAACAGTCTTATCTAGTATGTATCCTGTGGGGCTCAGTGGCTCAGTCTTCCTGATCACCTGGCCTAGGTGCTCCAGGAATGTCTGTCTGTTGTGAGCTTTCCTGTTGTAGTTGAGTCTTGAATGTTGTTGGTCCATCTGTGAGTGGGATTATCCCTCAGGCTATCTGACTGAGGGTTGACATGGAACACAGCGTATGATCTGCTGTGTGAAAGCTGCCCCCTACACTGCAAGCAGAGTTGGCTCCAGCAGGGTTTGGTGTCTGGTGGGATCTTCTTTGGGTTTGCTACTTGTGTGGCTAGTTGGGTCATGCTCTGCTGTGGCCTGAAGCCCACTACTGGTTGTGTTGTTTCTGGGTCCACTTGGGAGGAGTTCCAGTGAAGGTTGATGTCAGACACTGTCAGTGACTGGCCTTGGGCTAATACCTGTATGGAGCTACCAAGTGGTCTGCAGTTTGTGGCTGCCTCTACTGGGCCTGGTGCATGTGGGAGGGGTCAAGCTGTATAGAAAGGTTTTCTTGGTTTCCACCAGCTCTTAGCCAGGATGGATCAGTAAAAGGCCCTAGGTACCTCCAGGTCTGCCTTCTACATGTTGGCTTCTCTGCCTTGAGGCTGCCAGGACTTATTTCCTCAAGAACCTTCTAAAGAAAGTCTTAACCCAGGTTCTTAAGTTGATTTGTCCTAACTAGCATCCGTTTCAGGACCATACATTATATCACATTTTTCTTTTTAGATTTTACCTTCTACTAACTCCTAAAATCAATAGTATAGGTTTGGCCAGTGGCTCAATTGGTTACAGTGTCGTCCCATACACTAAAAAGAGATTGCAGGTTCAGTCGGCGCTCAGGGCATGGAGAGGAGCAAGTGATCAAAGTTTCTGTGTCACATTGATGTTTCTCTTTCCACCCCCACCCGCTTCTCTCTAAAATCAATAAGCATTTCCTTGGGTGAGGATTAAAAAAAAAAAAAACCAGTGTAGACCTTGTTGTGCAAGATGTCCTTTCATCTGGATTTGACTGGTTGTTTCTTTGTATCATTTAACTTGTTCTTTTTGCCCCTTATATTTTTCTGTAAATTTGAAGTTATAACTAAAAGGTTGATGGATTCCTGTTATACATTAACAACTCACTAAAATTTTTATTTTCAAAGAGAAAAATATTTGGCGTGGTGGCAATAAATGTGAATTAGTAAGGTTTGCCTATATTCACACGTATCTTGTATTAAGTGTCAAAAATAGTAGATCCCTATGTTGTGAGTATAAAAATTGAAAATACTAAGTTTTAAAATTTAAGGTTTATAAATACTGCCACAAAATAAGTTGTCCTATAAATAAAACTGGAGAATTGACTGCAGTGACTATAATAATACTTACAAATTCAGTACTATATTGATAAAACTATTAAAATGAAATCTGCCACTGAAACTTATGTTTATCATGAGCTTACTCATATTTGAAGATGAAAAGTGTTCATTCAGCTGAGATATGAACCAAAAGCCACATTGGGATAAAGATGATGTATGGTCAGCCAGACTCAATAGCTTCGTGACTCATTCTTTTCACACTAGCCTGTAGCATTAGATTAAAAGTTATGCTTTGAAAGCCCTGGCTGTTGTAGCTTAGTAGATTGAGCACGGGCTGCTAACCAAAGGGTCGCCGGTTCAATTCCCAATCAGGGCACGTGCCTGGGTTGCGGGCCAGGTCCCCAAAAGGGGACATGCAAGAAGCCACCACACATTGGTATTTCTCTCCCCTTCTTTCTCCTTCCCTTCCTCTCTTTCTAAAAATAAATAGATAAAATCTTTATTTAAAAAAAAAGGTTGTGCTTTGTCAGCATTACAAATTAATATCCTGTTGCCTTTTGTATGTTTCTAAGTAATTAAAACCACTGAAGATCAATGTGTAAAATGTGAAGGGACTAAAGCAGTGGTTTTAAGTATTCAAGGACCAGTGCTAGGCCAGAAAATACATTCTTAGAAAATAAAGCCCCAGTTCCCATCCTGTGACTGTTACTCTCATTGGGTTTGGGGTAGAACATGTAAGAAAGACTCCATGTGCTTAAAAGCTTTCTAGATGATCTGATGTATGCCTGTTTGTGAACTTAGGTTATACTACTAATTTAGTGTCACTTACATAAATAACTGTTTGACAGGTAATATTTTCATATCTCGAACCTCAATCCCAAATGCTGCCTCTGAAGACGGAGATGAAGATGACTGTGTATCCAATAAAGTTATCTATAAAATAGGTAAGAGGGAAAGATAACCAGATTATTATCTTAAAGAGATAGGCTGTTGTATTTTAACTCTTGGCTGTATTTTTTTTCATTACTTGTAGGTGATCTGGGGCATGTAACAAGGATCTCTAGTCCACAAGTTGAAGAGGGTGATAGCCGTTTCCTTGCAAATGAAGTTTTACAGGAGGTAGTTTTTCTTTTTTAGTTATGCCATTTGTTTGCAGCACTTACCATTTGATAAAATAATACAAATGCAGGTGTATTAAAATTTCAAGTCAGTAGCTAGTAGAATAGTAATGCAGAATAGAAAGTCTAAACCATCATCTGGGGTATTTAATTTAGCAAAAGTCGGTAAAGACAAAGATTTACAGTATTCAACATGGTGGAGTTGTGGTAAAAGAGAAGTTCCCGTACACTACTGGTGGAACTTTAAAATGGTATAGCATTTTTGGAGAGCTAAGTACCTGTCAACATTTTAAAATCAAGTACCCTTTAACCCAGAATTTTCATTTCTGAGAGTCTCCTACAGAAATTATCCTTTACAAATAAACCAAGAACAATGTGAATAAGTATTTAGCAACACAGGAATGCTTATGTAAATTATGGCCCATAGTTAATTACTGTTGCAAAAAGAATACAATGAAATATTTTTCAAGAGTTTTGAATGAAAATAGAACAAGTAGAACAAATAAATTGTATGATCATTGTTATTTTTGTGTATATTTGTATCTTATTTGTGTATGTATATTTGTAACTTGTCAACGTGTGTATGTTTTGTGTTTTCATATGAATGCTCCTAGAGGGATAAGAGTTTCTTCTAGGAACTGAAATGGGCTAGTGATAGAGGAAGCATTTGCTTTTAGGGGAAAAAAAACCTCTCTACCCCAGAGTGTATATTGCTTTGCAATTAGAATAATTTCCCCAAATTTACTTTTTCTCTAAATAGATCCTACACTTAAACGTGGCATTGAACATTTTAATTTAGTCCTGTTTTTCATCTAAATCATTATGAGGTATAATTGTCTTTTATTTTGAACATACTTACTTAACTTTTTTTTTTTTTTTTTTTTATTTTTTTTATAGAACTATTCCCATCTGCCAAAAGCAGATATTTTTGCCCTTGCCCTCACAGTGGTCTGTGCTGCTGGTGCTGAACCTCTTCCCAGAAATGGAGACCAGTGGCATGAAATAAGGCAGGGTAGGTTACCTCGGATTCCACAAGTGCTTTCCCAGGAATTCACAGAGTTGCTAAAAGTGAGTATTTTACATATGAAACACTTTATTGACATGGTTCAATATTTTATTAAATTGCATGTTTTTACCTTAATTTTACTTCTTTTTAAGGTTATGATTCATCCAGATCCAGAGAGAAGACCTTCAGCAATGGCACTAGTGAAGCATTCAGTATTGCTCTCTGCTTCTAGGAAAAGTGCAGAACAATTACGAATAGAATTGAATGCTGAAAAGTTCAAAAATTCACTTTTGCAGAAGTAAGTGAGGGGTTTTTTTGTTTTGTTTTATTTTTACTTTCTTTTCATTAATTCATAAATTTTATTTTATTTTTAAAAGATTTATTTCTAGAGAGATGGGAAGGGAGGGAGAGAGAGTAAGAAACATCCATTAGTTGCCTTTCACAACCCTCAACTGGGGACCTGGCCTGCAGCATAGGTATGCACCCTGACTGGGAATCGAAGGAGCAGCCTTTCGGTTTGCAGTGCATAGCTCAATTCACTGGGCTACACTGGCCAGAGCTATTTCACAGATTTTAGTGAGATGATTTATGCTTTCTGTCAGTGAAGAATATAGCAGTTTGGCATGTTATATAGTTAGTTTGGGGACTTCTGCCTTAAATTAGTATTTGACCTACAAAATTGTGTTGTTTCTAAACTTTGAAATTATTGACTTAAAGTTTTTTAAAACTAGCCTATATTTGCAAGTGATGATAATACCCAAGCCCTAAATCATAGCAAAAGCTAAGTGAGCCTCTACAGTTTTCTTCCATCCAAACTGTCAGCCAAAATTAACATTCCTTGAAATACTCTGTTGTAGTGATTTTTATGAAATGATAAGATTAGCGTCAATTAGGTTAGTAGCTGGTTGTCATATTTGATGTCAGTGACCTTTGACATTTTTAGAACTGAATGGAATAATAATTCTAATTCATTTACTTTATTGCTACCATTTTGATCCAAACCTGATCTGACTTAAAATATGGAAAGGTTTGGCCTTGGCTGGTGTGGCTCAGTGGATTGAGTGCCGGCCTGCAAATCAAAGGGTCACGGGTTCAATTCCAAATCAGGGCACATGCCTAGGTTGCGGGTGTGCAAGAGGCAACCACACATTGATGTTTCTCTCCTTCTCTTTCTCCCTCCCATTCCCTTTCTCTAAAAGTAAATGAGTAAAATCTTTTTAAAAATAAAAGGTTTCTTTGCCACTACTTTAATAGATATCATTGTCATACAAATAGGAAGTAGAATTTTCCTTTCATCTCTGTTACGTAAAGATATTTTCACAGCATAAATTAGAGTTCTGTTAGACGTTTTTATTAAAACCTGGTCATTACTAATGTCTTTATTACTTGTATCTAAGTGTACATGATATTTTAATTCTAGTAGCACAAAATAAGATTATTTTATAAATGTAAGTTGTTTAAGCAGAAGCTAAAGTTTCATGCTGTACTTTTCGTTGGAATAATGATGACATGCAAAGATCTCACAGCTGATAATATAGTTTGTGTTTAGCCTCTTAGGATCCCCTTCCTAGGATTAACATAGTAAGTGAAAAGTCTTGTTTCCTATTTTTATGTTTGTAGAGAACTCAAGAAAGCCCAGATGGCAAAAGCTGCAGCTGAGGAAAGAGCATTCCTCACTGACCGGATGGCCACTAGGTCCACCACCCAGAGTAATAGAACATCTCGACTTATTGGAAAGAAAATGAACCGTTCTGTCAGCCTTACCATATACTGAACTCTACTCAATTTCCCACCTTCCCCCAAAACTGTGACAAGAGGAGGCTAAGCTAGGTTGAAATCACTGCTAGAATCTAGTTTGCAAATTACTTTCTCAAAATCGGTGTCAGTAGTTTTACTGAAATACTTTTTAGGACTTTTATTTGTGAACTGCAGTTAAAAGCTGTATTTTCACCAGTGCTCTATCAGGCTTTCGTCTAGTTTTACCAGTTTGTCTTCTGTAGGGTGTCAGTCACTGTCAGATGTCACATCAGCCTTTCCAGGGTTTTAACTACTGTGGTTGTGTGCTGCTTATAGTTCGCTGTTGCATTGTGATGAAAGGTATCCTTCCCTTTAGTGACCTGTAAAAAGGGCTTGAGGGCTTTATTACAAGCATTCTTCCTTGGAAGAGGGGAGTGCTAAGAGAATCAGTTACTACCCAGGTGTCAATGTAACTGTTTGTCAGTCTTTTTTTAATTGTGAATTATACTTGTATATCCAACTGGGAGCACTTTTAGGCACTGTATGAACCATGGAATAATTCTGTGGAAGTATTGCCTTGTGAATTTGCTGCTATTTTAGTTTTGTCTTTGCTATATAATTGTAGCATTAAACAATCATTGTTGTTAATAGGCTTTCTTTTGAAAACAATTATGTGAAATACATAGCTGCTCTTGATAAAAAGCAGCTATTTGCCTTTTTTCCCCTTTGAACTTTAAAGCTAGTGCATTGGAAAAATGCACCCTCCCCCTTTGGAATGCTGTATTAATGTAGTGTAATTATTACTGGATTTGCAATTCTTTCTGGTAATACCCTTCCCTAACTTTTAAAAAATGTTTTCTCTTTCC
The DNA here is from genome assembly GCA_039655065.1 of Glossophaga mutica. Classification (NCBI taxonomy): domain Eukaryota; kingdom Metazoa; phylum Chordata; class Mammalia; order Chiroptera; family Phyllostomidae; genus Glossophaga; species Glossophaga mutica. Next base: position 41,072,332 of record CM077308.1, on the reverse strand, counting down.
ACCCAAGTTTTGTACTTGATTGTATTGTTAGTCTGTTTTTAACTGTTTTGCCCAGTTTCTCTTCAATATTTGTGTATATAAACTAATCTTGGTGATACTGTACATAGCTGTTTGAAATGCCAGAATGACTTCTGACTATTCCAAGCTTTTCATAAAATATATTTTATCTGCGAATTAGCCATCTGACTAATAGTACTGGCTAACAGATGTTGAAAAAAAAAGAATTTGTCTATTGTTTATTTTCCTATTGATTTTGGTTCAAAACATGTTTGCATTTGTTTGACCTGTGTTTTATTAACATTGATTGGCATATTAAAAGTCACTCTGAGCTTACCTTAATTGTCTAAATCTTTGTGGTGCTTATTTTCTGTTGTCTCCATGATGTGGAGTACTAAATGCAGAGGACACATTTTTGATAGAACATGAAACATTGATTATTTAACGTTGACCTTTAGTCCATATTAGTTACATTTTGGGATTTAAGAAAAATATACACATCCATCTTAAAATTCTTTTTATTTTTTAAAGAAACATGCTTTTTTATCCTCACCCGATTTTAGAGAGAGAGAAAGGGGGAAAGAGAGAGGAACATCGATTGGTTGCTTCCTGTACGTGCTCTGACTGGGGAACAAACCCACAACCTAGGTATGTGTCCTTACCAGAGGTCAATCCCACAACATTTTAGTATATGGGGTATATTATGCTTTTGATTTGCTAGAAATGTAGAACCAGGGTAGTTCAAAATAGCTTTGGCTTTTTAAGTGAATATTATACAACTCAACTTTCTAATGTGAGTTGAGTCACAGAAGAGAACATTCAAATGGGGAGGGTTTTAACTCACTAACCTAGGCTAGATTTTATTTTATTTATTTATTTTTTATTTTAATTGTTGATCTTGTACAGTTTTCTGTCTTTCATTCTCACCCGAACCCACCACCCCAGCCCTCCCCTCCTCCCTCCCATTTCCACCCCCCCATAGTTTTTGTCCATGTGTCCTTTATACTTGTTCCTGTAAATCCTTCCCCTTTTCCCCTGAAATTCCCTCCCCTCTCCCCTCTGGTGACTTTCAGCCTGTTCTCAATAAAATATGGAACGCTTCATGAATTTGCATGTCATCCTTGCGCAGGGGCCATGCTAATCTTCTCTGTATCGTTCCAATTTTAGTATATGTGCTGCCAAAGCGAGCACTAGGCTAGATTTTAATTGAGAGTGCAAATTTAAGTGATGAACAGCATTAAATATGTGACATCTTTTTCTGGTGTAGATAAGAGCCAGAGAGTAAACAGTAGAGACCTTTGAACATATAAAATGGATGTTGCCAAGATCATTGTGTTTTTTAACATGGGTACATAATTCCTCTTGATTAGGGCCTGTTTCTTCCTGCCATAAACATTTCTAACAAGTTTTCTAGCCCATCGCATGCTAAAAAGCGCAATTTGAAGTGTGAGAGGAATTAGTGTAGACAGGTAAATTATATAGAAAAGCTCATAAGTATGGGTGACAGAAAACGTAAAAAGCCAAAGGTTGGAGCAGGTTGGTTGCACGTTTCAGTAGCCACTAAAGACAGCTATAAATTGGTGTTTATAGGATCACTCCTTTTAAGTCATTAAGGTTCATTTTTTCCTAGTGTACTAGCTTCAAAAAAAAAAAATGCGTTATTTTTCATCAAAATTTGCAGTATGTTTTTCACATTGTTTAATAATACTAGAAAACTATCTGGTTTTCAAAGGGGGGATTCTTTTTGTGTCTTTTTAAAATGATTTCTAAAAATTTATTGGTTTTTTGAGAGAAAAGGAGAAAGATTGATTTGTCATTCCACTTATTTTTGCATTCATTGGTTGATTCTTGTATGTGCCCTCACTGGGGCTTGTACCCACAACTTTGGCTTATTCGGACAATACTCTGACCAATTGAGCTAACCCAGCCACGGCCAAAGAGGGAGTTCTTAAGCCATCTGAAAGTTGGGCTCATCCCCAACACACAATACTTAGGTTGAGTGCCTTTCCATGTGCTAACTTGTTGACCAAAGACCAGTAAGAAATAAGCTTTAACCTTGGCTGGTGTGGCTCAGTGAATTGAGTGCCGGCCTGCAAACCAAAGAAATAGGCTTTGCCCACCAGGGACTCAGGATGAAATAGAGGAGATCAGGTAAAAATGAAACAGCAATAAAATATGAGTGCAATGTTGGAGGGATTCTGCAAGGTACAGTGATGGCTCAGAGGACAGTTACCTTGGGAAGATGCTGGTAGTACATTAGAAACTTGATTTGGGGGATTTTGTCAGACTGGTTTCAAAGCTACCTTTGTACTAACTCGGGGTGAGAGTAAGGAGGGCCTGAACTGGGACACGCTGTGGATGGAAACAAGGGGATAGAGATTTCCTTAGATGAGAACGCTGCACGTTGAACAGCTTTTGTTTTTTAATGGAGTGAGAACTTAGCATAACATCTGGCAGAAGCTACAAGTGCTAATATTGAGGCATTGAAGAATTTCCCAGAAAACTTAGTTAAAATGCAGAGGCCCGGTACTCCTTGAGACAAATAATTTAACATTTATAAAACTACCTTTTTTTGAAAAGCTGACATTAGGAAGATTCTAAATACTGACTATGTAGTTGAGTAAGAGAAACTACATATTACAATTGACTACATATTAAAACTGTTGCCTTTATTTTGCCAAGAATCCAAGGTAGTCCCCTTTAATTAATGAACTAATGTCAATTCTTAAGCTTTGATTTTTTTTATTTTGCTTTATTCCAGAGGTCAAGAAACAATGACATTTAAAAAACAGCCCTGGACAGGTGACTCAATTAGTTGGAACATCGTCCTGTACACCAAAAAGGTTGCAGGTTCAGTCCCTGGTCAGGACACATACCTAGGTTGTGGGTTCGATCCCTAGTCGGGGCATGTACAGGAGGCAACTAATCGATGTTTCTTGCTCCCTTGCTCAATTCCCCTTCCTCTCTCTCAAAAAAAAAAAAATTTTTTTTTTTTCAGGTGAGGATTAGAAAAAAAATTTTAAAATTGTTAACAACTGGGTTTGGGTAGTGCTTCAAGCTGTCTCCTAATTCTTAAGCAGCAGTATCCTGACATTAGTTTTTCTTCCTCCCCATTTATCTCCACAGAGCATCTCACTGACTTTAGCCAACAGATCAAATAAGTTGTTGCATCCTTAAGGTATTTTTATTTATGAAATTTTTAAAGGTCAAAGCAATCAAGAAGGAGGATGGATCAAAAAGGAATTTTGGAAGTGTTTTGGCTCTTGTAAGAATTGTAAGTGAAGCCTGGAACTAGGAATTTGGAGGAAACTGCCTCATCCGTAATTTGAAGGAATTTGTATGACTGTAAAAAGCATCACTGAAACTGATTGACATTGCAAAGTGAGTGGATCTAGAAGTTTCTCCGGCAAACCTGGTTGTATTGTTAGGAATTTCTCAGAAGCTCAGTAAAGTAGATTTTTATAAAAGTGGAAAAGTAAGACATCATTGCAACTGTTCCTCTCCCAACATTTAGTTCTTAAAAACTTTGAGAGGCATTCATCTGAGCATCATTGAACTTTTCCTTTGTGGCAGATGACACTAATTTTCAGTGCAGTTCAAAGGTCTCTTGGAGTAAGGAAAAATACCTAAGTGTATACTATGGGAAGATTTACCAGGAAAAGATAGCATGTTCTGTCCAAACCTCATTAAACTAAGAGTTTTAAGAAACCTCAGCCAATCCAGCCCATGAAGAAAAATACTTCAAAGGAATATTTCTATCATAATTCATATTGCTTAGTTTTATATGGTTAATAAATATTTTGAAATATGTTATTTGTTTTGAGTTTTGACATTCTTATGCTATTGGATTTCCAGCCTGGAATTCCAATTTATGCCTACTACTAATCCATTACACCAACGAGAAACCCCGGTTCAGTGTACAGTGACTCCACTTAGGATGCTCAACCAGGAGGGGAGTCACCTTTTCGTAGCTGAGACTACAGAGGCTCAGGTGAGTTAAATAACTCAAGAACTCAGCATGGCAAGTAGAAGAGGCAGAATTCTGACTTCAGTCTGATAAGAATTGCTTTTTCCAGATACTCAAAAGTTGAGGACAGGGACCAATTAAAGAACAGAGTTTAGGCAGCAAAGGAGAGTAAGAAGGAGTGAGGAAGATTGGGAAGACTGACCGCATGGAGACCAAGAGAGGTTTGTTTAACGGAGAAATGAACTGTGTCTATATGTAAAAAAAGATGAAGAATTGACTCAGCTCCATGAAGGCATTGGGAGACCTTTGGTGAGCAACCTTAGTAGGGGAGGAAAAGCCAGATTACACTGAGTTGGGGTATAAACGGGAGATGAGCAAATAGAGACAGCAAGTACAAATCATTTTCAAGAAACAGGCTGAAAAGGAGAGCGAGGGAGGAGAGGGCTGTATAATGAGGGAAAATCCGTGTGTATTTTACTATCACTTACTGATCGCCTATTATGTGCCACATGTTTTACATACATAATGTAATTTAATCCTGTTGAGAACTATGACAAAATCCCCACTTTGCACGCGATAGGTAAGACAAATTTCACAGGCTACGTAGCTACAAAGTGTCAGGATTCAAACCTAAAGTGTTTGGCTCAACCACTAGCCCAATTCACAGCAAGTCCTGAGCCTGGAGCAGAGGGAGAATGAGTGTGGGTGAGACAAGTCTGGAAGTGTGGAGGAACGCAGGAGATGGGGGAGGAGAATTCCGGCCTGGTGGCCTCTCATCTGAAGCTGGAATTGAGTCCTGGAACTGAAAATGCCATCTCACTCCACTGCCTTCTTTCTTTCTGAATGAGGTGGTTCAAAAGTTTTCAGAGCACACTGTATAGCTATTTAAAGCAGCGCTGCAGGAACTTATAACTTGGGGAAATACACCTGTTAAAGTGGAAAAGTCAGTAAGCAAAAGTGCACATAAAGGGTTTTTTTTTAAGCATTAAATCAAAAAACAGAAGGAAGGCTAACAATGGCTACCATTTGAGTGGTGGGATTATATTTTCTACTTTTTCTTTTCTGAACTTTCTACATTTTACACAAGTCTTTATTTTGTAATGAGAAAAAATAAAAAATAGCCCTGGCTGGTGTGGCTCAGTGGATTGTGTGCCGGCCTGTGAACCAAAGGGTCGCCGGTTGGATTCTCAGTCAGGGCACATGCCTGGATTACGGGCCAGGTCCCCAGTGGAGCGGTGTGCAAGAGGCAACCACACACTGATGTTTCTGCCCCTCTCTTCCTTTCCCTCTGTCTAAAAATAAATTTAAAAAAATTTTTTTAATTAAAAAAATCTTACACAGATGATAAACTGAGTAGATTAAATTAATGTTATCCAAAGCTCTGTTTATCCTCAGACCTCAGATTATTCTGCATTCCTCAGTCACAGTGGTACCCAAGGGGAGCTGTGTCAATAGGGACTGTTCTGCCCCCAGCCAGCTTAGAAACTCCATTGCCGGAGCTGGCATCTGCCTTTCTACAAAACTCTCCTTATATAAGGCATGGCACCTGCCTTGGAGAGCTGTGGTTCAGGAGACGGTATGAGACCCAGAAACCTAGGACTTTCCTGGAGTATCCTCAGAGGACATCGATTTTTATTTTTAATTTTTTTTCATTGATTTTACAGAGAGGGAGGGAGAAAGAGGAAGGGATAGAGAGAAACATTGATTTGCTGCTCCACCCATTTGTTCATGTATTAATCGGTTTCTTCCTGTATGAGCTCTGGCCAGGGATTGAACCCCCCACCCTGGCATATTGGAGTGACACTCTAACCAACTGACCTACCCAACCAGGGGGAAGACATGAGTTATTAGCTTTACATGTGACCTAGCCTCTTCTCAAAGAAAGCTTAATATCTGCAATACAGCAGAACTTGTTTCTGAATATGCAGACATGTGCACTGCACACGCTTACCGAGACTCAGCTCCAGACTCCGTGACTCATGTCAACTGCCTGCCCCCAAACCAAGGCCCAGCATTTCCTCCTGAAACCATCTGCGGGGGAAGACTCGGGACTTTAAGGCCAAATAGCATCATAAATGATTTTACATTTACCAGCTTGCTGAATGAAAAGAATGTTTGGAGCAGTTTAATGCATCTTAAATTCATAATAATAAGTACTGCTCAAGTTTCCTTTCCTATCCAGAGGAGAGGCAGTATCTGCTGGTCTTCCTATGGTCTCTGCTACTTCACACAGGGTGGTATATAATGTTCTAGTGACGAGAAGGGGCGTTCAAATTACAGAATAGAGTTCAGTTTTGGGCAAGCCACATTTAAGTCCCTGAGGGGCATGCTGGTGGCGATGTCCAGTGGGTTACCAGCTGTATATCAATGCCCAAGGGTTAGTTTGTGCACCATTGTCATCTGAGTTGTTATTGAAACCTTAAGTGTGAGTGAGATCATCTGAAAAGAATTTGTAAAACGAGAGAACTAAACCCAGGGCAGAACCCTGGGAACAGCACTATTTATGGCATAGACCTGGGCGGAGGGGAGGGGGAAGGAATTAGTGAGGAAAATGGAGAAACAGCATTCAAGGAGATAGAAAAAAAAAAGGAGGGTGTTGTGTCTTGGTAGCCCTAGGGAAAGAGAATTTCAAGAATGAGGAAGTGGCCAATGTAGAGAAGACTAATAAGGTAAGGACTCAAGTGTCCCTGTAGTTTACAACATGGAACGCTCTGGTGACAATGGAAAGAGCAGCTTCTGTGCTGTAGTGGCGAGAGAGCCCAGATGTCAGAACACTGAAACTGGAGATCCCGGCGCCAGTCCAGAGGAGACTGGAATTTTCCCCACCAAGGCTCAGCAGTCCGTGATGACAAGAAGATGGGAGGATAAGGAGACAAAGGAGGAGGTGAAGGAGGGAAGGGAGAACTGCAAGGGCAGGGGTCGTGTCTGGAGAACGGATTTTGTCAGAGGGTGTAGCACTTCTAGGTGATGAAAGAAAGGCTCAGAGTGTGGCCAAAGGGATGAGAGGCCCAAGTGGTAAGAAGAGCAAAGGTCATTGGAGACCAGGGAGTCAGAGACTTAACGATTAACATGTAGAACATGCTCTCTACAGAGATTCGGAATCATCCAGGATGATGGCACTGTTTCCCCTGGGGAGCCTGTGAGTCAGGAGCCCAAGTCCTAGTGAATGTTGGGAGGCTGGTAGATAGCAGTGCCAAGGAAGGGAGCCTCAAAGAAGAGTGATGGCCCACAAGAGGCAAAGAGAGGTGAACGGATGCTGACCACCCTCCTCCTTGCCCCATGGTAGCTGGGCTATGGGAATGAGCTGGTGTCTCTCAAGAGATCAGCAAGGGAAGCCATGTCCTCAGCCAGATTCCAGTTAAGGCAGAAGTGGAGGGAGCTCCTTTCTGCAGGCGATCCAAGGGTCCGGGTGATACAGGCTCAGAAGGCTGGGAGTAGGGGCAGGAAGAACAAAGAGCAGTATCAGTCCAAGAGTATAGGAAGGGCCAGGTAACTGGACAGAGCAGGAGTCGGGTACCGTGGGCCCGAATGACCAGGAACAAAGGAGACCGTGATTGAAGTGGCCTCCATGCTGGGCAGACACAGGCCCTAAGCTATGTCTACAGCCCAGTGTGCAGTTTGGGGCTTTGCACCAGGTTCCCAACAGAAATTTGGAGGCATTGTCTGGGGGCCTCTGCAGGACCTGGGTGGATGTGCCTTTGCCGTCAATCCTGTGGCTGAATCCCCCTACCCATGCTACCTTCTCTTCTCTATGGAGGAGCCATGCACTCTAGGTTGAATTGATTGCATTTCCAGCCTCAGTGGTGTCTTAAACCAATTAGAGAAACCCCATCACTCTGGCCCAATGACTGGTTCGAGGAAAGGACTAATCCAGCTCTGGCCTCCTCTGCATGTCGACTTTTCTCTGGCCACCGAGGTTGCTTTGGGGTAGGTAAGTGACAGCCATTGCCCTGAACAGATGAAAGTCCAAGAATCTGTGTGGAAGGTGCCATGCAAGGATGTACAATCTAAAAAAGCTGCAGCCCTTTCTGCCCCACGTGGGGAAACAGCCTAAGGGCAAGGCCGGCACAGAGCAGGGCAGAGCTGAGAGGATTCAGAGAAATAAAGCCACTGAAGAAGTTGAGAATTTCTGGGTCAACCACTGGTCAAGTCCTCACTGCTTCTGGGCTTTGCTTTTTCTGAGACAATAAAGGCCTTATAATATTTAAGCTGCTTTGAGTTGTGTTATGTTGCCCTTCCTTACCTGAGAGCATCCCAACAGAGAGAAACATATCTTAGGCCTCCCTTCTGCCCCCAAGTAGGGCTGTGGTTCTGAAGATGGAGCTGGAGGTAAATTGTGAGCCAGGGAGAGAGCCAGTCTTCTTTGTCAGAGAATATTTGGCCTCCAGCCTCTATTTGGTGACCCAGACACTTTATATTTTGTAAAATCTTTTGCACTATCCACCTGTATTCTTAGTAATCTCCCTAAGTTGGATTTCTGTTAATTAGAATGTTTCCTCCTGTCTCTGGTCTTTACCACATTGCTGTAGGTTTTCTTTTCTTCCTCTCTTGTATTCGGTGAATATTTATCAAGGACCTACCATGTGGCAGGCACTGCTCTGGGCACATCAGTGAACAAAACATACAACCTCCCCTGTCCTCAGGGGCTTATAGTCTAATGGGGAGATACAAATAATACACAAAGTGAACAAGTAAGATGTATACATCTCTCTAGATAAAGGAGAAAATCCAAAGCATGGAGTTTTTGTGCATTTGACTCATTGAGAAAGTTGTTTTGGCTTTTGAGTAAAGACCTGAAGGAAATGAGGCATGGATCACACGTGAATAAGAGGGGAGAAACATTTCTGGCCCAGGAAACAAGTCCAAAGGCCTGTGGGCATGCACCTCGTGTGTCTGAGGAGCAGCACGGAGGCTGGTGTGACAGAGAGGAGTGATGGAAGGGGAGAGTAGTGGGAGAAAGGTCAGAGAAGTGATGGGGATGTCAGGGCATCGTGAGCTCTTCAGGTTCTACAGCTAATGGATGGGGAGACAAGGGGAGAGGACCTTAAGCAGGGGACTGACATGACCTGAAGCTGTTAAAGGCAAGAGAGGAGTCAAAGATGACTGCAAGTTTTTTGACTGAGCAAAGGAAAGAATTGACTTGCTGTTAATTGAGATGAAGACTGTTAAACTACTGCGCGCGCGTGTGTGTGTACGTGTTTGTGGGAGGGGGGATGGAGAACAGGTGGACAGTTTGGGACATTTAAGTATGACATCCATTTTGAGAGGTCAAGAGGACAGATGGGACTTCCGGCCAAGATGGAGGCGTAGGCGGACACACTGTGCCTCCTCTCACAACCAAAATTAAGGACAACAAATATTTAGAAACAAGAAAACAACCAGAACTTATAGAAAACTGAACTGTACGGAAGTCCAACAACCATTCATCCAGACCGGTAAGAGGGGCGGAGTCGCGGCAGGAGAAAGTAGAGGTGCAGACCCAGGAACGCAAGCAGCAGCGGCTGGCAGTTCCCAGGTGCACAGGCGGCAGCTGGCGGTCCCCGGGACTACAGGGAGCAGCTGGCGAACCCCGGGCACTGGGGGGCAACTGTGCAGAACCAGTGAGGCCGCACAAGGCGGTTGGCTGACTGACCAGGTGGTCTCACATTCGAGCGCGCAGACAGTCCAGGCGGAGGGGAAGTGGCGGAGGGGACTGAATCCAGGAGAGAGCGGAGCAGGCGCCATTGCTCCCTCTCAGGCCCCACCCCCACATATAGCGTCACAACCCAGCGACTGGGCTGCCCCGCACTGGGGAGCGCCAGAGGCTCCACTCTTCACTACGTAACAGCACGCGCGCGTGCGCAGATAATCCAGGTGAAGGGGAAGCAGCGGAAAGGGCCAGAGTCCAGGAGAGAGCGGAGCAGGCACCATTGCTCCTTCTCAGACCCTGCCCCCACCTGTAGCGTCACAACCCAGCGACTGGGCTGCCCCGCCTTGAGGAACACCTAAGGCTCCACCCCCTCAGTACGTAATAGCCGCGACCAGACTGAAACCAAAACAACAACAACAAAAAAAAACCCACCAAAAATGGCTCAAACCGGAAAACAAATAAAAGCCCCAGAGCCAATTCCTCTAAGCAGTGAAGAGATAGCCAACCTGTCAGATGCACAGTTCAAAGCACTGGTCATCAAAATGCTCACAGAATTAGTTGATTTTGCTCACAAACTAGATGAAAAAACGCAGGCTACAATCCGTGAAATGAAGGAAGATGCACTGGGGAACTGATAGAGATGGAAGGAAAACTGGGACTCAAATCAATGGAGTGGACCAGAAGGAAGAAACTAACAACCAAACAGAAGACGAGGAAGAAACAAGAATTCAAAAAAATGAGGAGAGGCTTAGGAACCTCCAGGACATCTTTAAACGTCCCAACATCCGAATTATAGGGGTCCCAGAAGGGGAAGAAGAACAGCAACGAGTGGAAAACTTATTTGAACAAATAATAAAAGAGAACTTCCCCAATCTGGCAAAGGAAATAGACTACCAGGACGTCCAGGAAGCTCAGAGAGTCCCAAAGAAGTTGGACCCAAGGAGGAACACACCAAGGCACATCGTAATTACATTAGCCAAGATTCAAATGAAGCAGAGAATTCTAGAAGCAGCAAGGGATAAGGGGACAGTCACCTACAAGGGAGTTCCCATCAGACTGTCAGCTGATTTCTCAAAAGAGACCTTACAGGCAAGAAGGGGCTGGAAAGAAATATTTGAAATCTTGAAAAGCAGGGACCTACATCCAAAATTGCTCTATCCAGCAAAGCTGTCATTTAGAATGGAAGGGAAGATAAAGTGCTTCTCAGATAAGGTCAAGTTCAAGGAGTTCATCATCACCAAGCCCCTATTATATGAAATGTTAAAGGGACTTATCTAAGAAAAAGAAGATAAAACTATGACAATGAAAAGACAACAAACTCATAGCTATCAAGAACCACACCTAAAACAAAAGCAAACTAAGCAAACAGCTAGAACAGGAACAGAAACACAGAAATGGAGATCATATGGAGGGTTAGCAACAGGGGCGTGGGAGGAGGAGAGAGGGGGAAAAGGTACAGAAAATGAGTAGCATAGATAATGGGAAAAAAATAGACAGGGGGAGGGCAAGAATAGTTGGGAAATGTAGAAGCTAGAAAACTTATGACCCATGGACATGAACTAAAGGGGGGAATGTGGGTGGGAGAGGGTGGGTGGGGTGGAGGGGAATGATGGGGGAGAAATGGGACAACTGTAATAGCATAATCAATAAAATATATTAAAAAAAAAAAGAGGACAGATGGAAGTATGAGTCTGGCGTTCAGGGCAGAGGTCCTGTTAGGGATCTGTTTGAGAATCGTTGGGATAGTGGTGGCATTCAAAACTACAAAACTGGATAAACACACTCAATGCTTCTTTTTGTTTTTACTTTGAAGACACTTTCCCTGAACTGTGGCAGTGCTTTAATTCATATATTTAGATCCTTTATTTTATTATTATTATTTTAAAAATCTTCATCCAAGGACCTTTTTTTTTTTTTTCATTGCTTTTAGAGAGAGAAGGGAGAGAGAGAGAAAAAAACATCAACATGAGAGAGAAGCCTCAATTGGTTGCCTCCCATAGGTGTCCGGATGGGGGGGATTGTGCCCGCTGAGACCAGGGATTGGACCAACAACGCAGTTGTGTGCTCTGACCAAAAGTGAACCTGCAACCCTTAGGTTACTGGGGTCCATGCTCCTACCAACTGAGCCACACCAGCCCAGGGCAAGATCTTTTATGGAGTAAAGGACTGAGTGGGCTGAAAATGAGGAAATGTAGCATTTTACCTGGCAGGCTAGTGCTGAGAAGAGGATGGGGTGCAGCAATCTTGTTGCAACATCGCTAACGTTTTGTTAGTTTAGTGATGACAAAATAACAGATATTTGACTATATCACTTTAGCTTCATGAATTCATCATTGTTTTAATATGTATATAAAGTAAATCAATTTTTAAAAATATTCAAATACTTCACGCCTGGTTAAAAAAAGATTTAAATGGCATTCTCCTGGTCACGTGCTCTTACTTTAAGGTCATTATACTTTCTGTTCCTCTAACCCTGGAGCACTTTTCCCACAGATACGAACAGAATTTGCTTCCTTGCTTCTTTCAGGGCTCTCTGCTCAGATGTTATTTTATCAGAGAGGCCTACCCAAACCAGATTCACATCGCACGTCCCACCCCTTGGGGCTCTATTTTTCCTCTTAGCACTATCACCACCGTGTACCACGTATACCGTCTGCTCCTCTCCATTGCAGTGAACTCGACAGCTATTTGCTGAAAGAATGAAGATCACCATGTTGCTGTTCAAAAGAATTGTACGAAGCTATGGCGACTTTATTATTTTACTACTTCACTAACATTATGCATTACAATTCTAAAACATTTTTGCTACTTTAGTAGATGTAAGGTGCTATGTCGAAGTTAAGTTTAAAAATTTTCAAGGACAATAAACATTTCCCATGCACTTGTGTACTGATTTTGTTTCTCCTTATGAATTACGTACTTACCTTTTTTTGTCTACTAAGCTACTGTTATCTTGGTTGTTTTTATATATTTAGACAAGCATTTATAATTTATACATATGAGGTATTTTCTGCTTGTATTTTGCGCAAACATATTTCCCATGCTTTTGCCTTTTAAATCCCGTCCAGTTTTTATATTTTTGAATGTTAGCCTTCTTTTGAAGTTTCTTCTATTGTTTTAAAGCTGACATTTAGCCATAAATATAAAACTGTCCTTATACAGCGTTTCTATGACTGTTCTTTAAAATATTTAGCATTTTAATACACTTGAAGTTTATCTTGAAGTATAATGTGGAATTTTCTTTTTCTCAGAATTTTCATTCATTTCTCTGAGCATGCCTTACTAAGTAATCCTCACTGCGGTGTTTGGGAATACTACTTTACGACGTGTCTCATTAGGATTATAGGTATACGCGAGTGTTTGCTCAGTCTCATTCCTTTAAATTGATCTCAGCTTCTATTTTTGGCTTCGATCTCAACCCTAGCCCAGACGAAGGAAAGGAACATTTCGCCCCCTGCAGGCAGGCGGCGGCTGTCCCGCAGGAAGAGGCAGAGCCCCCCCCCCCCGCCCCCGCGACAGGAGGGCGCGGGGGCGCTCTCCTTTTCTGAGCCCGGGTGAATGTGTCGCACTGTCCCCGTGGGAGGATTTGAGGCCCCTTTAACCGGCCTCCTTCTGTCTACATCTCCTGGGACCTCGAGCTTCCCGGATTCCATGTCTCTAGTATCTAGTGGAGCCTGGCCTGTACCCAGCAGTGAGGCGGGGACTGTCCCTTGTGGGCTCTCGCCTCGCGCCTTTCCACTTCCCTGACCCCAGGGCCCGCGGCCGAAGGTGTTGGCCGTGTGCACAGAATTCCGCGGAACCCCAGAGGCGCTGAGCCCGGAAAGGGCGCTGAACCTCCAGCTCATTTCGAAGCTGCTCGCTGGGCCGGAAGCTGCTCACTTCCTCGGCTGCCCTCCTCCATCCTTCCAAGCACATTTCTGACTGTACCCACTGTTGGAAATGTTGGAGCATTTAAATATGAAAAATAAAATATTTTATTTATTCAACAGATATACACATACTTACTTTGTGTGTGCTAGATACCGTTGTCGAATGAGCCCCGCACTGAGCCTGCCCGGGGCGCCTAGAACCAACCGGGTTCGGTTGCCAAGGTGGAAATCAGGTTTGAGCATCTCAGGGATGAGTGGAGAGCGGTCCTGGGGCGGTCAGTCATTGGGGATGGAAGGGTTGAGTTATGCGTCCGTCCCTCCACTCCCTAGCTCCCCATTAAGCTGCGATCCTCCGTGCGGAGCGTGTCCAAGGGACCGCGCAGCCTGGGGCCTCGCGCCGCCCAATCCATGAGTGGGAAGCTGAAGCCAAAAGGCGCTGCCGCTGTCACCGCATCCTGAGCGCCCCTCTTGCAGAAGAGACTGCGCTCCCCAGGCCCCCAGGCGAGGGCTAAGCTTCCAGGAGCGCCCAGGCGAGGGAGCTCGAGGGCAGGCCAGTGTTCGTGTTGCAATGGCCGGTGATAACCGCCCACGCCCGGTCCCCTAGGGACTCCATCCAGAGACGCTCACCCGGAGCGACCCCAATGACTGTGTCTTGCGCCCAGCCGGCACTGGTAAATCTTTGGACACGCGCTGACAGTCTACGTCCGGAAGCCCGGTCATAGATGGGGACTAAAAATTAAACACATGTGAGCCAGCCAGCGGCTGCAGAATTTCCATGACAAAACCCCCGAAAAGCACGGTCGGTTCCCCCAGGGCCTAGGGTCCTCCAAGAGCCCTGCGCCCAGCAATGCCTGGGACCTGGGGCGGAGGATTGGCCGTCTGGATCCACTTCTCTTGGAAGAGACACGAGCAGACAGCCTTGCTTCGGGAATAGGGGACCCCTGCGATAGGATGCCCCGCTTACCATACTCCTGAACCTGCACAGGCGTTTTCTCTGGAGAACATACACGATACTGACAAGTCTCTGAATTCAGTATTTCTTTTAAATGAATTTGTACCCGTTCATCACAACCCAATCAACAGACTTGAAAAATCGCATACACGTTGTATGCATAGTGTGTAAGACATGGTATTTATTCAAGCCCAACAGAGATTCTTAAGGCGGGGTCCAGGGACAAGTAGAAGGGTCTAGGATTCAGGGGTCCATGAAAACCCTGAAATTGTTTCAAAATTTGAGTTGGTGTGCATTTTTCTAGGATGAAGTTCCATAGCTTTTATGATGACCAAAGAGTTTATAACAGATTGGTTAAGAAAGGCTGGCCTGTCAATGCTCAGTGGTTTATGGCTTCAGAGCCCTTTGCACTGACGCCAAGGGCCCGCTGAGAAACCGAGGCCAGCGATCTGGACCGGGTGGAAGATCCTGGCTCTCCTGTGAGTGTTAGGAGGGCCTACACAGGGCTCTCCCTCCCTGCAGACTCCCTCTCCTCCACCCGGCCCCTCACAAAAACTCCACTTTGTATCGTTGGTTTCAGTTTAAAGCCAAGTCAGGCTCAAGTAAGATTTACTTCTGCATTTCTCTGAGCTTAAATAGAAATAACCCTCTGGTGGGTTTTTTTCCTCAGGGGTTAGTCATGCAAACGCTCTATGCCTCACTTACCACTCAGTGAGCGCACGGGCCTGGCCAAGCAGCCCTCTGCCCCCCATGGGAGTCTCTGGGACACTTAGGTGCTGACCTCACTGGGCTGGGATTTTCCTCAGCCAATGTGTCCACGGAGTTTCCTTTTATGGAAAAAAGAATACAAGATTTTTTTTAATTGTGAAAAAAATACAAAACCACACATAATCCCACTAATAAACCTAACACAGTAACTAATTTTGTTTTTAATAACAGCTGTCATTTACTATATAAAAACATTTTGCAAAATATAACCACATTTTGCATGGCTATGATTATACTAGTACAATAATTATATATTAAAAACTGTTCTGTTTTATGATATTCTACTTTTTCTTAACATAGTACAAACATTTTGCTGTATTCATAATTAGTTTTTAATAAATGCATGCTTTTACATGCACACTTCATCATTTCCTTTTGCTGTTCAGTGTGTCAGGGGTTTCAGGTCATTGGGGCGTGTGTGTATGTATGTGGTTGTGCCTGATGCTATTACCATGAACTTGCGTTCAGAGAGTTCATGCCGAGGTCTCTTTTCTTTGGCCAGTTTTTGTTGTCATGATAAACTTTTAAGCTCCAAAAAAGCCATGTTCCATTCATTCATCCATCCAGCACATATTTATCGAATGTCTACTATATGACAGACACTGGTCCAAGTGCTGAGAATACGAAAGTGAATGGAACAAAGTCGCTGCTACTATGGAGCTTATTGTCCAGTTAGGGAAGCCAGACAACGATGACGAATACAACAGAGAGAAACGAGGCCAGGCAAGGAAGACTGAGTGTACTCTTTTTTTTTTTTTTTTTTTTTTTGTAGAGTAGTCAGGGGACATCTTTTTGATAAGGTGACATTGAACAGAGACATGAAGAAAGTGAAGAAGCAACATTTTTGCAAATCTGGGAAAAGCCTTTCTAGACAGAGGAACACAAATGCAAAGGTCCTGAGGCCTTGTGTGTGCTTGGCATGTTAGAGGAGGCCAGTGTGACAGGAGTGGAATAAGTGGGGAAGAGTGAAAGCAGATGCAACTAGAGAGGTGGGTTGTACATGGTGAGGGGCCACATCCTGTGGAGCCTACAGGGTTTTACTCTGAGATCGGGATGATGAGAGGTTTTTGAGCAGAGCAATGAGATGCTCTCACTTATCTTCTAAAAGAATCAATGTAGTCACGTGGGTAGTAGACTGTCAGAGTGCAGAGACTTTTATAATAATGCAGGTAAATGATGGTGTGGTTCTTTGGACCAGGGTGCAGTGGTGAAGGTGATGAGGATAGTGTGGGATGGTTGCAACTAGATTTGTTGATGGTTTAAATGTGAAGTTTGGGAGGAAGTCAACGATGACTTAAAGGTTTAGGAAGAATGGAATTGCCATAGAGTTTTTTAGTTTTGTTGTAGTGTGTTTATTTATTTGCGTTTTGTAGAGGGAGGCAGGGAATTAGGGATTTAGCTTTAGACATGCTAAATTTGAGATGTCTATTAGAAAGTTAAGTAAGTCAAATAGGCAGTTAAATACAAGAGGCTGCAGCTTAGTGGAGAAGTCAGAACCAATTTTGGAGATGTCAGTGAGCACCTGATATTTAAAGCATGGGAAAGCATGACATCCAGCCAAGAATTCTCTCCCCAATCATTTATCCAGCTACCTACTCAATATCTCCACATAGATGTTTAAAAGCCAACCCAAGATCAGTGCATCCAAACCCAAACATCCCGTCTTCCCTTTCCCCTGCTGCGCCCACAGCCTCCTCATTCAGCTGATGATAGTGCCATCCTTCCATCTCTCGGACTGGCAATCACACTTTACTTTTTCTCACACTTCCACATTCAATCTGTCAGGAAATCCTGTTAGTTCTGCCTTCAAAATAAATCCAGAATCTAGTCCAAACATTTCTCACCACCTCCACCATTATCATCCTGGTCAGAGCCACTATGAGTTCTTTCTTGCCTGGGGTACTGCAATAGCCTCCTAAATTTCCTCTGCTTCTACACCCCCCCCACCTTCACCCCCCTCCCCACCACCAGACTATTTCTTAACACAGGAGCAAGAGGGATTCTTTAAAAACATTTTTTTAAAATTTATTTATGAGAGGGGAACAGAGGGAGAAAGAGAAGGAGAGAAACATCGATTTGAGAGGGAAACATTGATCAGTTGTCTCTTGCATGCACCCCAACTAGGGGACAAAACCTGTAACTCAGCCACGTGTCCTGAGTGGCAACGGAACTGGTACCTTTCACTCTGAGACACGACGCCCAACCAACTGAGCCACACCAGCCAGGGCACAAGAGGGATTCTTTTAAAACAGGGTAAGTATCTCTGCTTGAAACCCTCCTACTGTGTGCTGTTTCACTCAGAGCAAAAGAGAAAATCTTATGCTAACTCACAAGGGCCTAGGTGATCTGACCGAGGGCCTTCACCTTTGCCCTTTTCTGTTCTCTTCACGGTTCACTTTGCTCCAGCAACAAGGCTCTCCTTGCTGTTCTTCCAACGTGTCAGACACACTCCCGCCCCAGTGCCCTCTGCTCAGAATGCCCTTCTCTCAGCGTTTCTCCTTGTCTCATTCCATCACCTTCCCAAGTTTCATCCTCAAGTCTCTTTCTCAGTGATCCTGCTCTTGGCCACCCTTTTTAACATATGGCACCTTTCAACCTGCACTCTGATCCTGCTTTCTGTGCTCTGCCTTTTTCTTTCATTTTTTAAAATTATATTTTATTGTCCTGGCTGGTGGAGCTCAGTGGACTGAGCATGGGCCTGTGAACCAAAGGGTCGCCAGTTTGATTCCCAGTCAGAGAACATGCCAGTGTTGCTGGCCAGGTCCTCAGGCATGTGCGAGATGCAACCACACATTGATATTTTTTTCTCTCTCTTTCTCCTTCCCTTTCCCTCTCTCTAAAAATAAATAAATAAATAAATAATCTGTTAAAATTATATTTTATTGATTATGCTATTACAGTTGTCCCAATTTTCTCTCTTTGCCCCCCTCCACCCAACATCCCCCACTCCCTCAGCCTCAATCTCCACACCTTTGTTCACGTCCATTGGTCACATGTACAAGTTTCTTGGCTATTCCATTTCCTATACCATGCTTTGTATCCCCATGGCTATTTTGTAACTAACTATTGGGAATTCTTAATCCCCTCACCTCTTCATCCATTCCCTCACACTCTGTCCCATCTGGCAACCATCAAAACACTCTCTGTATCCATGATTCTGTCTCTGTTCTTCTTGTTTGCTTAGTTTGTTTTTTTAGATTTAATTGTTGATAGATATGTATTTATTGACATTTTATTATTCATAGTTTTGATTTTCTTTTTCTTAAATTCCTTTAACATTTCATATAATAATGGTTTGGTGATGATGAACTCCTTTAGTTTTTTCTTGTCTGGGAATCTCTTTATCTGCCCTTTGATTCTAAACCATAGTTTTTCCAGGTAGAGCAATCTTGCCTGCAGGTCCATGCATTTCATGACTTTGAATATTTCTTGCCAATCCCTTCTAGCCTGCAAAGTTTCTTTTGAGAAATCAGCTGACAATCTTATGGGAACTCCTTTGTAGGTAACTAACTGATTTTCTCTTGCTGCTTTTGAGATTCTCTCTTTATCTTTAAACTTTGGCATTTTATTTTTTTTTATTTAGTTTTTTTTTTTTTAAGATTTTTATTTATTTATCTTTAGAGGGGAAGGGTAGGAGAGAGGGAGGGAGAGAAATATCAATGTATGGTTGCCTTTCATGTGTCCCCTACTGGGAACTGGCCTGCAACCCAGGCATGTGCCCTGACTGGGAATCGAACCGCGATTCTCTGGTTCGCAGGCCCGCGCTCAATCCACTGAGCTACACCAGCCAGGGCATAAACTTTGGCATTTTAATTATGATGTGTCTTGAAGTGGGCCTCTTTGCATCCATCTCGTTTAGGATTCTCTGTGCTTCTTGGACTTGCATGTCTACTTCCTTCACCAAATTAGAGAAGTTTTCTTTCATTATTTTTTCAAATATATTTCCAATTTCTTGCTCTTTCTCTTCTCCTTCTGTCACCCCTATGAGGTAAGTGTTGGAATACTTGAAGTTGTCCCACAGGGTCCTTACACTATTCTCATATTTTTGGATTCTTCTTTCTCTCGTTGTTCTTTTTTTATTTAAAGATTTTATTTATTTCTAGAGAAAGTGGAAAGGAAGGAGAAAGAGAGAGAGAAACACATGTGAGACAACATGGTTGCTGCTTACACACCCCCAGTTTGGGACCTGGCTTACAACCCAGGCATGTGCCCTGACCAGGAATCAAACCTGCAACCTTCCAGTTCACAGGCCAGCACTCAGTCTACTGAGCTACACCAGCCAGGGCTCTTCTTGCTGCTCTAATTGGTTGTTTCTTGCTTCCTTAGGTTCCAAATCATTGATTTGATTCTCAGCTTCATCCACTCTATTGTTATTTCTCTGTAAATTGTTCTTTATTTTAATTAGTGTACCCTTTACTTCTGACTGGATTTTTTTAATGCTGTTGAGATTCCCATGAAGTTCCTTGAGCATCCTTATAACCAGTGTTTTGAACTCTGCACTTGAAAGATTGCTGATCTTCATTTTGTTTCATTCTTTTTTTTTTATTTTTTTATTTTTATTTATTTATCTTTAGAGGGGAAGGGTAGGAGAGAGGGAGAGGGAGAGAAATATCAATGTATGGTTGCCTCTTGTGTGTCCCATGCTGGGAACTGGCCTGCAACCCAGGCATGTGCCCTGACTGGGAATCGAACCTCGATCCTTTGGTTCGCAGGCCCGCGCTCAATCCACTGAGCTACACCAGCCAGGGCTTGTTTCATTCTTTTCAGGAATTTTGATCTGTTCTTGCATTTGGGCCACATTCTTTCTCTCCTCATTTTGGTAGCCTCCCTGTGTTTGTTTCTATATATTAGGTAGAGCTGCTATGACTCCCCGTCTTGGTAGCATGGCCTAATGTAGTAGGTGTCCTGTAGGGTCTACTGGCACAGCCTCTCCTTGTAACTGAGACTTGATTGTCATTGGCAGGTCAACAGGAGGAATTAACCCAGACCAGTCAGCTGCAAGGACTGGCTGTGAACACTGGCCACCAACCTCTGCCCTCCATGGAGGATTAGCTGTGCAGGAGTAGGGTGGTGCTCTGATACGGTCTATAGCTGTCCACTGGGTGCATAGGCTCTGGGGTTTCCCAGGTGGTGCAGGCCAAGGTCAGCCCCAACCTGTGCTCTGCCCAGGGCCACCCTGCATGAGTTATAAAGCAGTGTGGAGGTGTCTGCTACTTGTGTTGGACTTGGAGATTCCCAGATGAAGCCAAGTTATGAACCTAGGCTAGCTGCTGCTAGACCAACAATTCATATGGAAAAGCCATTGTTAGCAGCTTGGGTGGGCCCATAAGTTGGGTGTGGCAGAGCCTTAGGGATCTCCAGGGCAGGGCAAACAGTGTTAGCCAGGCTGGTAGAGTCTCAGATATGGTACCCGCCTGCTGGTTCTATGGAACTGTGCAGAGAGGGTTCAGAAAAGGAACAATGGCCTCTACCTACCTTTTTGTCTGGGAGAAAGCTGTCTCCCAGCTCTCACCTTAATGCCAGTCACTTCAGTTCCTCCCTGTATGCCACTGGTACCTTTCATGCTGCTGCCCCAGTGCTGGAGCTCAGAAGGAGTGAGTCTGAGTAGGTGAGTCTGTGTGTGGGTTCTTTAAGAGGAGCTGCTTGGGACTCCAGAAGTTTCTTCCATTAACTCAATCCCTGCTGGTTTTTGCAGCCAGAAGTTATGGGGACTTATCTTCTTGGCACTGGAACCCTGGGGTAGAGGACTGGTGTGGGGCTGGGACTTTTGACTACCAAGATATCCCTCCCAAATTTTTACCCATCACACATGGGTGTCAGGCCAGCCTGTTTTGCATCTCTGACCCTTGGACCAGTCTGGATGGATGTGGTTTCTTTAATTCCATAGTTGTTGGACTTTCATTCAACTCAATTTCTGATGGTTCCAAGTGATGGTTGTTCTGTATTTTAGTTGTAATTTTGATGTGGTTTTGTGAGGAGGTGAGCTGGGTTTATCTACACCTCCATCTTAACAGGATTCTTTTCTTTCTCTTTCTTTCTTTCTTTCTTTCTTTCTTTCTTTCTTTCTTTCTTTCTTTCTTTCTTTCTTTCTTTCTTTCTTTCTCTCTCTCTCTCTCTCTCTCTCTCTTTCTTTCTTTCTTTCTTTCTTTCTTTCTTTCTTTCTTTCTTTCTTTCTTTCTTTCTTTCCTTCTCCCTCTCTCTCTCTCTCTCTCTTTCTCCCCCCCCTTTTCTTTATACTTTTCATCTTGCAACATCATATAATGTATTTATTTGCCAGTGAACTGTTCTAGAACTGAAATCTTTGTTTTGTCCTTTTTGTTTACAAGTGTGTCCCAAATGCCCAGAACATTTTCTGGAACATGGCAAGTGCTCAGTACATGTTCACTGAATGTGTTAATGAACGGTTGAATACAGAGCATAGAGAGATGAGGCTGATGGTCTCCCAGGCAGCCTGTGATATGGGAGTGATGGAAGATGCCAAGAGCAGGTATAATGCTGAGACTCTTTCTGGGCTGGGGAAAGGGAACATACAAAAAATTATGAGGACAGGAACCAAGGAAGGGAATGGAAGCATATTAAAAGAATGACAATCTTATAAAACTGGAAGTTAGAGAAACCATGTAGTTATTAGTTCATTCATTCATTCATTCATTCATTCCTTTAGTAAGTCAGTCATTCATGCTTTCTGTGCACCTACAGTGTGGAAGGTCAGTGTTGTGTCCAGTCCTCACTTTCCTGAATTAAAATGTCAGGTGTTCAAGTGGGTGGAAATGCAGTGTATTCTTTGAGCAGGGCATTTGCATCAGTCTCACTGGGCCAACAGCTGCCAAACATCTCAGAGGTAGGAAAGTGAGAGAAGAGTGAAGTGAATTGGCCGATGTTCCTTTGAAGGGTGCAACTATGGAATCTGAACTCTAAAGCTTCCCATGTAGGGCTGCTGTGCAGGCTGAGTCTCTACAACACCCCTTCCTTCCTTCCTCCCTTGTGAACTGTCTGAGGCCAGTCAAGTCCTGAGGTGGCACATGCTAGCTGGAGGAGGGGATGCTGAAAAGACCTACCAGTTAGACAAATGAGAGATTCATTTAGGTTAACCAGCAGGGTTTTCAAGAGTGCCAGTCCCCAGAGGGACTGAAATAGATGGGAACCTGTGGGGAGGGGATTCTGCCTATTGAGGCTGTGCACAAAGGTCACTGGGCCCCAGGGCCAGAGGCAGCTGGGAGCACACAGGGCGCAGAAGCGACATCCTTTACTGTCCTGAGTGTGTGTGTGTGCATGACTCATTCCCTGTCCTCTCCCACTTGGGGTCTGTAAAATTCATCCCATTTTGTAACTTGTTGTTTTGTGGAAAATAGATTAGATAGCATAAAGGGGTTAACCTTTCACATCTTGCACTTTGGTGTTATTTGAATTCTTAAAATGAATAAGAGTTATTTTTTATGTTAAAAATTGATGGTGGTCCTGGCTGGCGTGGCTCAGGTGGTTAAAGTGTTGTCCCATAACCAAAGGTCACCAGTTCTATTCCCAATTAGGCCTTGATTCTCTTTTGGGGCGTGGATCGGTGTTTCTCTCTCTCTCCCTTCCTCTCTCTCTCAAATGAGAATATAATAAACCTTTAATTAAAAAGAAACTAAAAAGAATTGATGGTGGATGGGGTCTGGGTAATAAAGTCACCTGGTTTTAGGGAGGTCCTGTAATTGAGTACTGAGTACTTGGACTTAGGCTTTCAGCAAGTTAGTCTCTTTTTTAAAAAAGATGTTATAGCCCTGGCTAGTGTAGCTCAGTAGATTGAGCACGGGCCTGTGAACCAAAGGGTCGGGGTTCGATTCCCAGTCAGGGCACATGTCTGGGTTTTAGGCCAAGTTCCCAGCAGGGGGTATGCGAGAGGCAACCACACATTGATGTTTCTTTCCCTCTCTCCTTCCTTTACCCTCTAAAAATAAATAAATAAAATCTTTAAACTAAATAAAAGAGATGTTATACATTTACTTTTAGAGAGAGAGGAAGGGAGGGAGAAAGAAAAGAAGAGAAACACTGATGTAAGAGAGAAACATCTATCAGTTGCCTCTTGTCCACACCCCAGACCGGGGACAGAAGCCACAACCCAGGCATGTGCCCCAACAAGGAATCACAGGAATTCAACTGGCGACCTCGTGCTCTGAGGAAGGATGCTCAACGAAGTGAGCCACACAGGTCAGGGAAAGTTAGTCTTATTTTTTAAAAAGGACTGTAGGGGATAAAAACACAGACATGCAAATAAGCCAGCTAATATTACTATTGCTGACATCTGTCCCCTCACTTCCACCATTGATGATTCTGCTTCGGTTTTGGCCTCATTGCCTTTCTCCAGGCCTGCAAACTCCACAAGGGCAAGGCTGCGGTTCCTATTTGATCCCCGGATCACATGTAGTACATACATTTTCCAGCACAGAGTAGCCAGTCCATCAATAAACATTAACAGTGAATGAGCCCTGGCTGGTGTGGCTCAGTGAATTGAGTGCCAGCTTGTGAACTAAAGGGTCACCAGTTCGGTTCCCAGCCAGGTCTCCAGTAGGGGGCACGCCAGAGGCAACCACACATCGATGTTCCTCTCCCTCTTTTTCTCCCTCCCTTCCCCATTCTCTAAAAATAAATAAATTCAAAACAATTCTTTAAAAAAGTGAATGAAAGAAGAAGAAACAAAGAAAAAAAACAACAAAAAGGAAAAAAAAACAAAAGTGAATGAACTACGGCAACAATCTCTTGTTAGTCTCCCTGACTCTAGTTTTACGTTTGATGCTAATTAAATTCAGCAAAGATTACTGATGCACTTACTGGGCCAGGTATCTCCTGCTATTGTCTTCAGCCAGCAGTCTTCACACTTTTTAGCTTCTCTAGTCCCCAAATCAGTTTTAGAATTTGTATTATGATTTTAAATAAAGTGAAAGGATATTTAAATATATCCTTGTTATATCCTGTATTGTTATATATATTGACATGTACAACTGTCATAATGCTTTAAAAAGAGTATCTAGTAGAATCTAAACATGATGACAGCTTGATGCCCACCATTATTCTTTGAAAAAGAAGGGACAAACAAGGTCTTCCTTAACATTGGAATTTTATCTTCTGTCATTTTCTCCTTAAACTTGTGAAATGCATGCACTTTCCCACACAGAATTTTACCCTGATGCAACATATTTTTACTCTTGAAAGTTTTTTTTATTGATTATCATATTATTCTTTTCTGCAATATCAAAATATATGTGAATTGAAGTAAATAATATTTTCTTTGATCAATAGATTATAGATGTTAAATTTCTTCTGGACTGAATTAGTATTATAATTATTAGTAGTGCACAATTGTCGAAACAATATAAATATGTTATAAATTATGATAAATAATTATAAACATGAAAACAAAATTTCAGTGAAAAATTTCTCTCTTAATGAGGTGGATGAGCCTTGTGGACCTTGAGAAAGAAGATGCCTATGGAGAAGGGCTTCTTGTGGCTTAACTGGGCTCAAATTTTAAGAAACAGCTCAGCAGCCATTGCTACACAGAGGCCTCTCACACAAACTGCACTTAAGGAAGAAGCCTGTACTGAACCACCTGCCCTTGCACTGAACTGCTGGCCTGCGCTGTCTTCCTTCCATCTAAGCTTGTCCTTATAGAGGAGTTCCTGTAATCCTATTTTAACCAATAGGATCGAGACATTCCCCATCCAATTGGAGCTGTGCAGCTACATTTCCCCCGCCATCAGCATCTTCGCCAACCAATCAGAGGGGCTCCCTTCTGACCAATCAAACTGTGAGGATTTGGAGTCCTCATTTGCATGAGAATGGGCCAGTCAGTGGCCAGAGGTGGGGACTTCTGTCTGTATAAGTTGGTTACCCTCTGGCTTGGGGAGTGTACTTTCCCTTTCCACTGAAGACTGGGTTTTGTTTCCCAGGTTGCAGCTGAAACACCTCCTGGAGCAGAGCAAAGCAGAGCGGAGCTGCCTAGCTGAAGAGGGGCCCTGGGCCTCTTCACAGCTGTGCTGCTTTTTAATTGAGCTGTAGCACTATTGAGCTATTCCACAGCCAGGCTATATCACAATTGAGCTGTTTTGCACTGACTAAAGTTTCCTTCTTCACAGCACGCCAAATTGGGGATTCCTACTGATGTCGAATTGGCACCAATAACCATCAATTAATAGCCTTTGTTTTTATTACTCCATGTATTTGTGGTTAAATATTACTTTGCTCATGTAAATAAGTAAATGGGAATGAAGAGAGTTTTGTGAGCCCTGGCTGGTGTAGCTCAGTGGATTGAGCACGGGCCTGTGAAGCAAAGGATCGCGGTTCGGTTCCCAGTCAGGGCACATGTTTGGGTTGCAGGCCAGTTCCCAGCATGGGACACACAAGAGGCAACCGTACATTGATATTTCTCTCCCTCTCCCCCTCTCCTACCCTTCCCCTCTAAAGATAAATAAATAAAAATCTTAAAAATATATATATTTTTTAAAAAAAAGAGAGAGTTTTGTTATTGCAGGCTTTCTCAATTACTTGAGCCCCTTCTGAGTGATATGCCAAAAATCACATAGCAATCTATTATAAAAAATTAATTTTAATAATCTATCAGCGGACAACTCAAGTTTCAGTTGTATTGAAAATTAAAGAACTGGAAACCATCTGACTTTCAAAAGGATTTGTTGTCCAGTTAGACTCATTTACTTTCCAATTTCTGGGAAGCATACTGAGAGAGTCTTTACCAAGACTTAAGAAATTAATGTTACTTGCATCTTTTATTTTTTCATATAGAGGCACCTTATTTAACCCAATATACTCAGAAAGACTTAGGAACATAAAAATATTAATTTTAGTATGCCTTGCTAATATAATTTTTCAATGAAATGCTTTCATCTTATTATAGGCCTTAGTATAATTTGCCAAAACCTTGGAGCTGCAGATTTGACTCATTCAATCTAAGAGAAATCACTACTATTATGAAAAATTGGCAAAACCAGTGTATTATCGGATTAATCAGGCAGTCAGGCTTCGTTTTTCAATTTCAGTGAATATATTGTGTTTCCCTGTGACAAACATATCTTGTCTGAATCGTAGATCTAAATTGAATGGTTAGTAGGGCAGAGAGATTTGCCCTGAGTTTGCACCTGGATGATACAAGGTGCTGCCACTCTCAGTATTTCCTTCTGAATTTCTTTTTGCTTTGCTATTACAGGATTCTGTCCCTGAAGCAACACATTCTCTCACAGCATTCAGGAGATGGAAGAAGCAAGAAAGTTTGCCATCATTCCTTGGTCCCATTCTTCCATATACTGTATGTAAACGGGAACATCTCAACACGTGCCATATTACCCTGTATCCAAAGTGAGGCTTCAAAATTAACAGAAATATGTGCTAGATAGGGAAAGATGTGAAGCCTACTATAGGTGTCTTGCTTAAAGAGATGAATTTTTTATATCCTGGGTCAATTTACTGTATAAGATTAAGGATATGTAAGAGATCCTTTCTTCCTTTCTCCGCCCCCCCCTCATTGCTTTTACAGAGAGAGAATCATCAATGTGAGAGAAACATTGATCAGTTGACTCTAGTATGTGCCCAGACCCAGGATCTTACGCACCGGGACAGGAGATCAAACCTGCAATCCAGGCACGCGTCCTGACCAGGACTAGAACCTGCAAACTGTTGGCCATGGGATGACATTCCAACCAGCTGAGCCACACCAGCCAGGGCAAGAGATAGACCTTTCTTTTGTAAAGAGAAGAGGGATTGTGAAAGGGGTGGTGGGAAAGAACAATATCCATAATGGTATGCCCTGGCAGTGCATCATTAGAAACAGTTTTAGGAAAAAGTACATATGGAAGTCAAGGACCCTCCTTAAATTGATCTCCTCAAACTGTCCATGTCTGCACACCTCTTAAAACCCCAATTTAAAGACCACCATCTCAGTTCTGATTACCAACTTGCAGGTTAGAAGCTGAAGGGAGCGGTGTGACAGGGAATGTAGGCAGTTTTAAGAAGCTGACAGCCATCAAGGTAATAAGGACCTGAGCCCTGTAATTACAAGGAGCTGAATTCTCCCAACAACCTGAGTCAGCTTGGGAAAAGATTTATCTCTACAGTCTCCAGAAAGGAATCCCCTCAACACGCTGGTTCAGCCTCTGTGAGACTGAACAGAGGACCCATTGAGCCAGACTGTCAGCTGGACTTCTGACTTACAGAATGATGAGATAATTGGTGGGTGTTTTTTTAAAGCCACTTAATTTGTGGTAATTTGCTATGGCAAAACTGAAAATAAACACATCACACTACAATTATTTGACCTTATTATATTCTAAGATATTGACCCCACCACTTTATGACCTTTGGTCAGCCCCCTCATGTTTTTACTTCATTTCGTTTCTAATTAACACTTTGTAGTCTGGCATTCTAATCATTCCCTTATAAGTATCCTCAGCTCTCTTGTTATTTTCTTCTACTGCAGCTGGTTCTTTCTTCTCTGGTCAGACCGGACTGGGCACAGCACCAGACTCACCTGGAGGGCTTTTTAAACCACAGTTTGCTGGACCTGCTTGCAGAGTTTCTGATTCGGGAGGGCTGTGGTGAGGCCTGAGAATTTGCATTTCTTACCAGTTTTCAATGATTCTGATGCTGTTGGTCCAGAGACCACACGCTGAGAACCATTGCTTGGCTCCAATTACCGTGATTGAACCCTACCCTGTGTTTTCTGCACTTACAACCAAGCAGGTAGATGCTCCTCAAGAAAAATTACTGACCAGGCTGCCTGCGTCCATTTAAATTTGCGATTACAGACCCCAGATCGGCCCTCAGTGACTGCCTGGCTGTCCTTTTGCTTTTCCCTAGTACGTTCTCTATCTTCCTCTACATTCTGTCTGTCCTCTCTTCTCACACCTCCAATATCGATTCTCTCCTCAGCAGATAACCTCACTTCCCACACATCACTGAGGAACCAGAAGCCAGGGGAAGGGAACGCCCTCATCTTCCCACCGCCGAGGCTCTAACTCCCCTGGAAGCCACTCTCTTCCCATCCAACGGAAGGATGGATCTCTGCACATTGGCAGCCAGCCTCTCCTCCTCTGCTGTGCATCCATCCCATTGCTCTCACGTCTCCGAGAACTCTGCTCCTTTAATCCCCTCCTTTTCCTGGTGCTATTGATCGTGTCAGTCTGGATTGTTCCTTGTATCCACATTTTCAATGCTCCCTTGACCTTATATTCTCATTCAGCCACCATCCCATTTCTCTGCTCTCATTCACAGTAAAAAACTATTGAAAAAGTTGTCGACTTATCATGTTTCTACCTTCTCACTTGCCACTCACTCTTTTAAGATATATTGGGAGATGTATTTATTTATTGAGCAAATATTACATCAGATACTTTATATTTTTTGAGCATTGTTTTGTGGTCCTGTCTCTCATGAGTTTGTGGACAAATTCCTAAATACAGTATTGACAAGTGACAAATGCTGCACAGAAAATAGAGAGATGTGGTGGTTTGTATGACTCATAAGGACATTCAAGAAACACATAGAGAGTTCTGGCCAAGATGGTGGCGTAGGTAGACACACTATGCCTCCTCGAACAATCAAAAGAAGGACAACAACAAATTTAAGAACAAAAAACAATCATAACTGCCAGAAAATCAAACTGTATGGAAGTCTGACAACCATGGAGTTAAAGAAGAAACATTCATCCAGACCGGTAGGAGGGGCGGAGGGGAAATGGCAAGGCAGCAGCTAGAGGACTTGTCAGGAGAGGTGGCAGCTGACGGTCCCACACGTGCATGCAGATAAACTGGGAGGAACAACTGGGGAGTGAGACAGACTGTGCAGCCCAGGGTTCCAGTGCCTGAAAAGAAAGCCTCAAAACCTCTGGCTATGGGGATTGTGGCAGCAGGAGAAACTCCCAGCTTCATAGGAGGGTTCATTAGAGAGACCCACAGGGTTCTATAACATACACAAACCTACTCACCCCAGAATCAACACCAGAAGGGCCCAGTTTGCTTGTGGGTAGCAGAGGAAGTGGCTGAAAGCTGGCTAAGAGCCAAGCAAACAGCATTGCTCCCTCTCTGACCCCTCCCCCACATATAGCGCCACAGCACAGCGAAGTGGGTTGCGCTGCCCTGGTGAACACCTAAGGCTCTGCCCCTTACAAAATAAGAGGTGCACCGAGACTAAGATATATGCCCCAAATGAAAGAACAGATCAAAACTCCAGAAAAACAACTAAGCGACATCAAAAGTACAACTAAACTATAGAACAACTTGTCAGATGCAGAGTTCAAAACACTGGTAATCAGGATGCTCACAGACATGGTTGAGTATGTTTGCAAAATAGAGTAAAAGGTGAAGGCTATGCAAAGTGAAATAAAGAAAGATATATAGGGAACCAACAGTGAAGGGAAAAACCAGGACTCAAATCAACAGTTTGGAGCAGAAGGAAGAAAGAAACATTCAACCAGAACAGAATGATGAAACAAGAATTCAAAAAAATGAGGAGAAGCTTAGGAAACTCTGGGACAACTTTAAATATTTCAACCTCCAACTCATAGAGGTGCCAGAAGGAGAAGAGGAAGAGCAGAAATTGAAAACCTACTTGAACAAATAATGAAGGAGAACTTCCCCAATCTGGCAAAGGAAATAGATTTCCAGGAAGTCCAGGAAGCTCAGAGAGTCCCAAACAAGTTGGACCTAAGGAGGAACACACCAAGGCACATCATAATTACAGTACCCAAGATTAAAGGTAAGGAGAGAATCTTAAAAGCAGCAAGAGCAAAGAAGACAGTTACCTACAAAGGAGTTCCCATAATACTATCAGCTGATTTTCCAAAAGAAACCTTGCAGGCAAGAAGGGACTGGAAAGAATATTCAAAGTCATGAAAGGAAAGGCCCTACACCCAAGATTACTCCATCCAGCAAAGCTATCATTTAGAATGAAAGGGCAGATAAAATGCTTCCCAGATAAGGTCAAGTTAAAGGAGTTCATCATCACCAAGCCCTTGTTATATGAAATTTTAAAGGTACTTATCTAAGGAAAAGAAGATGATTAAAACCATGAACAGTAAAATTACAACAAACTCACAACTATCAACAACTGAACCTAAAAGCAAAAACAAACACAAACTAAGCAAACTACTAGCACAGGAACAGAATCACAGAAACAGAAATCACCTGGAGGGTTATCAGTGGGGAGGAGGAGGGAGAGAATGGGGGAAAAGGTACAGGGAATAAGAAGCATAAATGGTAGGTAAAAAATAGACAGGGGGAGGTTAAGAATAGTATAGGAAATGGAGAAGCCAAAGAGCTTAAATGTATGACCCGTGGACATGAACTAAGGGGAGGAATGCTGGTGGGAGGGGCAGTGCTGGGTGGAGGGGGATAAAGGGGAGAAAAGAAATGGGACAGCTGTAATAGCATAATCAATAAAATATACTTAAAAAAAAAAAAGAAATACATAGAGCCTCCACAAAGTGCCAAGAACAGAACACATCCATGAAGAAAGCAGACAAAGGTTCCTGTCCACGTGGAATTTACATTTTAGTGACAGAATATAGACAATAAGTCAAGACAACAACAAATATATATATACACTACATAGTAATACAAGAAACCAAAAGAAAAAACAAAAAGCCGAACGCCTGTGAGAGTTAGGGAGTGTATGTGGGGGGATTGCAGTTTTAAATAAGGTGGTCAGAAAAGGCCCACTGAGAAGGGCGTTTGAGTGAAGACCTGAGGGCAGAGGACAGGGACATTCCAGGCAGTGAAACAGCAGGGGCGAAGACCTGAGGGCAAGCGCATACCTGGCTGGTTGGAATAACCTCAAGAAGTTGCAAGAAACCGCAAGAAGGCCAGTCTTCCTGGAGCTAGGTGAGCAAAGGGGTTGTGCAAGGGTAGGATATGAGCCCAGGGTCACCAAGGGGGCCAGCCAGATTGTGCGGGGCAGAGGTTAACCACTTTCTCTGAAAAGGGCCGGATAGTAAATATTTTAAGCTTTGCAGGCTATGTATGGTCTCCATTGAGTATTCTTCCTCTTATCTTTTTTTTTATTTCCAAACAACCCTTAAGTGTAAAACTTTTCTTGTTGACACTACAAGGATTTGCCCACTGGCCTTTGTTTGCCACCGCTGGGATCTTGAGGCTGTGGTAAAGATTTTGGTTTCATACAGATGACATATTACAGAATTATACCCCAGGAAACCTATATAATTTTATTAATGGATGTCACCCCAATAAATTCAATTAATATTGTAAAAAATAGATCTTGGTTTTACTCTGAGTCAGAGGAGAGGTGTTGAAGCATTCCGAACAGAGGACTAGCATGACTGCTCCTACTTCAAAAGAACCTCCCCAGCGGCTGAATGGTGAAGAGGCTGAGGGGGAGGGTGTGTGAAGGAGGAAGAAGTGACACTAGAGTTTGGGCCATATATTGTGGCAAAATAAACTACCCTATAACTTAGAGGCTTAAACAACAAACTTTTTTTCAAATGCTTTGAGGGAGAGAGAGAAACATTGATGCGAGAGAAGCTTCAACTGGTTGCCTCCCAATCGGACTGGGGATCATACGTGTCTGGACTGGGGGTCGTTTGCACCTGCACTCAAACAGGGGATCAAACCTGCAACCCAGGCAAGTGTCCGGACTGGGAATCAGCAGCAACCCTTCAGTTATGGGATGATGCTTCAACCAACTGAGCCACTCTGGGCAGGGCAAACAACAAGCTTTTATTATTGCTCATTGTTCTGTGGACCGGGAGGAATTTGGACTGAGTACAGTAGAGCTAGCAATTTGTGCTTGGCCTGGAATGTCCACTGTGTGTTCACAAACAGTTGGGGGCTGGCTGTACTGGTGACACTGGGGTCATATTCTCACAGCTTGGGTCTTGCTGTTGGCTGAATTCCTCAGTTCACCTCCAGGTGGTCTCTGGCCTCTCCCTCTTCATGTAGCCTCTCCAACAGTCTAGACAGACTTCTTTTTTTTTTTTTTTTTTTTTTTAGATTTTTTTTTCTTTTAGATTTTATTTATTTATCTTTAGAGGGGAAGGGAAGGAGAGAGGGAGAGAAACATCAATGTGCGGTTGCCTCTTGTATGTCCCCTGCCGGGAACTGGCCTGGCAACTCAGGCATGTGCCCTGACTGGGAATCGAACCGTGATCCTTCGGTTCGCAGGCCCGCGCTCAATCCACTGAGCTACACCAGCCAGGGCTAGACAGACTTCTTACACGGCAGCTTGGGACTTCCAAAAGTACACAAGTGGAAGCTGCCAGGGCTTCCGAAGGCTTAGGCTTGTCACTAGAAGCATCAGTTCTGCCACATTCTCTTATTTACAGCAGGGTACAAGGCCAGCCCAGATTCGAGGAGTAATGGGCTCAACTGCATGAATACAGAAGCTATAGCTCACTGGAGACACCGAAGTGACTGTCCAGCAGTAGGGCATTGAAAGCTATTTCAATAATCGAGGCAAGATGTGATGGTAGTTTGGACCAAGGTGTTAGCAGTGGAGACTGTGAGAACTCACCAGCCTCTGGATATGTTTGGCAGGTCAAGTTGGGAGGACTTGCTGATGGCATTGTGTGTGTGTGAGACAGAGAAGAGCCAAAGGTAGTTCTGAGGTTTTCGCTCTGAGTACTTGGAAGAATGATGTTCACTGAGAAGCCGAAGACTGAGGAAGGGGCAGGTTTAGGGGGATTATCAGGAGTTCTGACTTGAAATTTTAAGTGTGAGTTTTCTATTGGACACACAAGTGGAGATGTCAAGAGGCAGTTAAATGGGCAGGTTTGGAGGAGTCCCGTGTGGACGCGTAGTTTGCAAGAGGTTGGCCTGAGTATGAAATGTGAAGCTGTGACATCCCTGGGGCAACCTGAAAACAAGAAAGGGAAGTTACCAGGGGACGGAAACCAACAAGGAGCCCAAAGCTAGTGAGCAGAATCTCATGCTGAAACAGCACAGGTCCTAGGCACTGAGGATGGGACTTTAATGTCGATATGGCAACAGGAGGTGAAGCTTTGGCCTTGATAAGACTTGGAGCTGGAATGAAGGTCCTGTCATAAAGGATGAAAGAGTCTATTGAATGTCTAGCGGAGTGAACGAAAACTGGTACTCCACAGAGAAACTCCAGAAGAGTGTGGAGAAGGAGATGTTCCTGAAACCTTTCAGAGAGAAAGAACAGTTTTCTACACAGGCTCAAATATCAAGAGAATGCATCTGAATTCTCAGCTTTCTCATTTCTATTGTCTCACTAAGAGGCAATAGAAATATGCCTTGAAAATACCGTGGAAAAAATAATTTCCAACTCAGAATTCTAACACTACCAAGCTATCAAGTGAGGGTAGAAAACTATTTCCAGACATGCAAAGTCTCAAAAAATGTTACCTCCAATGCACTTTTGGGACACAACAGGAGAATTTGCTCCATTAAAACAAGGGCTAAACCAAGAGGAAGGAAGAATAGGAACCAGGAGACCAGGTCCTCTTCACAAGAGAGAGGAAATCCTCAAACGACGGTGAATGGAGAATCCAAGATGATGACGATGACGCTGCAGGCTTAGAGGACAACCAGTTCATATGGGAGCAGGGCAGGCGGCTCCGGGGGAGAAATTGTAGTAGATGGAAGAGATTGGGTGCCTAATGGGACTAAATATGCTAGAGACGAGGTTTACACAGCTGGTGGAAAGTCCGAAGATACACTAAAATAAGAACACGGAAACCTGAGCAAATAAAAATTTAGACTTCTTGTCAAAGGGAAAACAAAACAAAAAATAAAAGTTGTCAATTGATGGTACTATGTATCATGATTTCAGAGATGATAAAGAGTGTTGGAATCAAAATCCAATAGTTCATTTAATAAGGGCCTGCTAATGGTAAGAATTTCTTATTTATTGAGATATATTTCTTATACATTCACAAACAAGTTAAGCAAATTCAACCATATATTATTTAATTTTATAAAACAAACACAAAAAGGCCCCGGCTGGTGTGGCTCAGTGCATTGGGCATGGGCTGCGGACCAAGGGGTTGCCGGTTTGGTTCCCAGTCAGGGCACATGCCTGGGTTGCAGGCTGGGTCCCCTGTGGGGTTGCGTGAGGGACAACCACACATGGATGTTTCTCTCCCTCTCTTTCTCCTTCCCTTCCCCTCTGTCTAAGGATGAATAAATAAAATCTTAAAAACACACACACACACACAAAGTCATGAGGGCAATAAGTTGACAATCTTTTATTTGATCTCTGTTTCTTGAACCCAGCTATCTTAAAACTGATTTCTTTCACAATTCCAGTAAATGCCTGTAGCAATGCTTTACCTTATCCCGGGAAACATGAGATGGTTTCGCAATTCTTAAAGAAACAACAAAGCTCTTACTACTAAACCTCATTAAATGTGTGAACAATATCATTATAAACCTGGATATTTTTAAGCTAATTAAATCTATATAAAAAGAAACACTATTTCAATAACACAGATGTCAAAAAATAAAAGAATAAATTTTCAAGTTACACAGATAAAGTAAAAACACGTGGGCATGTATACTGTGTTCCTTTCAGTTTTGTCTCAGATGTAAATTCTATGGGCACTAAGTGCCTCATCAAACAATGCATGAGAGACTATCCCTGGTTTCCCTGGGTGCGGGAGGAGCTGCTGGACTTGGCCTTAGAACTGGCAGTGGCCATGGAAGTAGAGACAGCCCTGGCTGAAGTTCTGGTCGGGCTCTCTCTTCTTTATCTTGCAAAGCCTCCTCACACTGAGATGGGAAAGAGCTTGAATCAGTCCCATGAACCTTGGTCAGAAACTCCAGGTCTTGCATCTTGGTGGTTTCAGCATGGACTCTCGGGCCCCACGGGAATTCAAATTGTGCAAGACCTCTATCGGCACTGCTGGTACTCCAGGTATTTTTCTTTCATGAAATCTTTGGTGGTGAGTTTCCTGGGCTTTCCAAAGATGAAGTGCTTCCTCCCACTTTGCATCCCTATCCATTCAGAACCTCCCAGACGTTCTCTTCGGTGGCACAGTTTTCCTTCGTGAAGATCACACCCAGGATAAGTATCAGGATGCCAGTCTAACGCACATGCTTTTCACCACGAAGCATCCCCCCATAGGTGAGGTCCATTTGGAGAGGGAGGCCACAGTAGTGGTTGGTGGGAGCCACTTCCTTCACATCAAGGCCAAATACCATCTCCATGAGCCCAGAGGCTCTCGGAAGATCTCAATGAAGAAGTCTTTGTACTTGAAAAAAAATTGACTTGAGAGAGAGAGAGAGGAAGAGTGGGGGCGGGGGAGAGAGGGAAAGAGGGAGACATTGATTTGTTGTTCCACTTATTTGTGCATTCATTGGTTGCTTCTTGCATTTGCCCTGCCCAGAGAAATGAAACCCACAGCCTTGGTGTGGCAGGACGATGCTCTAACTGAGCTACCTGGCCAGGGCTGGTTTTTGTACTTTTTGATGACAATCTTCAATATATTCGCCTTGGTTATTGGCTCTTTTATAAGATAATTGAGCAACATGAAATTCACCAACACATTCTTATCTAGAGCATCTATGGGCACATTCTTGGGGTCTGGCCCAGCATGTGAGGTGCTATCTTCCTCTTCCTGGCTGCTGGAGCCTTCATCCAATCTGCCTGATGACATGGCTGTGATGGCAATGGAAGATGAGCAGAAACTCTGAGGACTCTCGGGAGTACAGCCTCAGGAGCCTCCTTCACGTTGCCAGGCATTGGAGGGTGGGAGCAGAGACAGGTCTCCTCCAGAGCCTCGGAGACCTGTGCACCCTCCAGGCCCCGGGCCTCACTGTGGGTCTGAAAGGGTTGAGCAGGTGGGCACTGTGGCTTCTTTTGAAGAAAAGGCATGAGGACTCCTGTGGGTGGGTAATCAGGAGTGTGAACAGGAAGGTGGTCAGTGGGGAATTACCCCTGACATCAGGCAGCACAAAGGGCTCTTCCCTCACTCAGCTGACGAGAATCAGCTGAGATCAGAAAGGCTCAGATCAAAACTCTCTCAGCTCCCAGCGGCTGGAGGAGGGACTTCTTACTTACTACCACTGAAATTTCCCCTCCCGCAACATTCTTAAATAGTGATTTGGTGGCATGTAAATTTCTTTCATTCCTAAGGCTTTTTTTTTTTTTTTCAATTCTGGAGGAAACAAAAAAGAAAACCTCAGCAATTTCTACCATTACTTTCAATTCTCTTTCTCTGGAACTCTTATTATATAAACATTTAAACCTTTAAATCTGATCTCCATGATTTTAACTATTGTTTATTTTTGTTCACCCCAAGCTATATTCTGAGTGAATTCCTGTTTCCTTACCCAATTCTTTAATTTACTCTCAGAAAAAAGAAGACATTTTTCTCACATTCAAGAGAGTCCATTTGTACACTTTTTTAAAATTTTATTTTGTGTTTTAGAGAGAGGGAAAAGGAGGAGAAAGAAAGTGAGAGAAGCATCAGTGTGAGAGAGAAACACCAATCGGTTGCCTCTCACACGCACCCTGACAGGGAACTGAACCCACAACCTAAGCATGTGCCCCAACTGGGAATTGAATCTGTGACTTTTCGCTTTGCGGCACCACACCCAACCACCTGAGACACACCAGTCAGGGCCGATTTACTTTGAGTGTATTCAACATAGAGTTTCTCCCATCGTGGCCTTTTAGATTTCAATTAGGATTCCTAATTGGTTATCCTCCATATTATTTCACTTCAGCTTATTTTTGCTTAAAATTTTTCCTTTTGAAATGGATGGTGTGCATTCATCTCTGAACATTTTCAACCTTCTATTTTAAAGTCTTTTTTATTTTTATTTTTTTTTTACCTTTTAGATTGATGTTCAAATGCAGTCGTCTCCATTTTCCCACCGCCAGTTTCCCCTGCCCCACCCTCGATCTACCCCTCCTTGGCTCCCTCCATGGGTTCCTTATTCATGTTCATTTATGTTTCTTTCCCTTCTTTCCCACATTATTTCTTTTTTTTTATACTCTTCTACAACTTCCTAGAGGACATTTGAAAAAATTTCTGATTGTTCATTTCAAAGGCTATTTTTCATACCAAGTAGGTTTTTTGTGTTTTGGCATTACGGTTTACAAGCTTTTTTTGAGTGAGAAAATATTTGTTTTGTTCGATTTTTCCTTCTTACTTTCCCTTCATCGGTTCTCAGGATGCCTCCCTCCTGGTCCCTGGGTCTCAGCCTAGAACCAGAGCTCCAGATCACGGTTCTCCACCCCAGGACCCTAGGGGTACGGCAGACCTACTCATGGGCCCGCAGACAGCTTGACGATTCCCGGTAGCCAGCCAGGTGTTCTCTTTGCTCCCCCCTCCCTGGGCTCTGACACAGCCAGACTCCACAGACGGACGGCTGCTTTCTTCACTTTTTTTCACAAGC
This sequence comes from Glossophaga mutica, assembly GCA_039655065.1. NCBI lineage: Eukaryota > Metazoa > Chordata > Mammalia > Chiroptera > Phyllostomidae > Glossophaga > Glossophaga mutica. Next base: position 41,034,786 of record CM077308.1, on the reverse strand, counting down.
AGTGGAGAGCCCCCCTTAGCTTCTTGTACTGAGCTGTGAGCATGAGCCCCCACATTGTGGGAGCACTTCCTTGCCCCCACAGGAGCCGAACCCTTGCTCGGCTGTCAGGGTCCAGCTTCCAGACTGAGAGCCCGCAGCCTGCGACCGCAGCCCCGCAGCTCTGAGTTCCTATTCCATTTCTGGTTCACAGAGATATGCAAGAGTCCAGTTGTGTTCTATTAAAAATCATTTTTATATTATAAAGGTCATAGCTGGCTATGTGTTTGAGGCAAGGGGGTTTTTGGAAACATTAACTCACTTCCTTATGTCAACTTCCACCTCCTCACACCTGGTCTTTGCCCCCACCCTTCTACCGAAACCACTCACTCAAAGTCCCTGGTGACCTCTTGGTCACCAAACCCAGCGGACATTTCTGTGTCCTAATCGTATTTGGGTGGGAGCTTTAGGCATAACTACTCTGTTCTTAAAACATCGCTCCCTGTTTGGCTACCCAGCATCCTCCTGGTTCTCGCTCTCATTGTCCTTTGCAGCTCAATGGATCAGCAATTTTGAGCCATTCCTGTGTCTTCTGGCATTCACTGATGCTGATGAGTGGCTTGCTGGAGATTGTCAGTCTTTTGTAAGAAGTCTCTTCTTTTTTCATAGGTTGCTTTGAAGATTTTTGTTTCTTATATTTGCTGTTCTCCAGTTAGAACATGCTGTCTAGGTATGATCTTTTTAATACTTTGCTTAAAATCTTGTGACCCCTACCTGAAGGACCACGGGAACTCAGGTCCTGCACTGGTGTAGAAATAGCCTTCAGGTTCCAACTGGACACAGGTGACTCGTTTTCTTCCAGCGACCCAGGCCAGTGGTAAGCTTTGCCGCTCCTTCTCCAGGCTGGTAAGCCGAGTTTTCAACCCTCCTGCAGATAGTACACAGGACCTGCGCCCCAACTCCAGGTCTTGTCAGGGCTCAAGGCCTCACCTTCTGTTGCCCCATCAACATTAAGATCCCTCCTTAATCCCTAAGATCTGCCCTGTTTTAGTTTAGGATTCTGCTCACTGTGATAGTTTGGGGTTCCCTTTCGATTCCTGGCACTGTGGAATTTCCCTTTCTTGCTTTCAAGCTCAGATACCTCCTAAGGAAAATTATCTGGCGTTTCTCTTTGTGTGAGAGGTGAATCCTGCTTTAGTCCCATCCGCTTGTCTTGGTTTTAGGACACTCTTGTGGAACTCAAAGTCAAGAATTTGACTCCTTCCTCTCATTGTTCTTTCCAGTCCTCTTTGCCGTGTTGATAAACTTCATCTCTGAGATCTAGTACAACTAAGCCAAACGGAATTGAGTTTCAGTCAATAGAAACTAATTTTAGTACAGTGGCGTCTGGGAATTTCTGACCTTCAGGGTAAAGGTCAAGTGCCCCAAACCCTGAATATGTTCTTAACTAGTTATTTCCTGTTCTTCTCTCTTACACACCAATACTTTCAACGAACCAAAGTACTTGTATTGTCTCTGTGCCCTGAGCCTTGTCATATCTATGACTTTGAATATGTGGCTGCCTTTACCAGGAACGCCTTTACCAACGCGGCAGCGTTAGCGCTCTGGGTTTCTGTGACCCAGGCAGGCAACCGGGCGGGGGGGGGGGGGGGGGGCGGGAGGCAAAGGGCTGAATCTCCCAGCTGATAATCAGGACCTGGTTCTGCTCTAGCTTATCTCATTTTTACCTACCTGAGCTTCAAGTTTTCTTATATAAAACAGAGATGGAAATATCTACCCCACAGACTTGAAGTTTCTTTTAATATTCTTGTGGTTTTGAGTGATAGAAAACCCAAACCAAGCTGGCTTCCGACAAAAGGGCACCGATTGGTTTATAGAGGTGAAACTGTCTGAGTGGGGGCAACGAAGGCTTCAGGCATGGGTAAATTCAAGTCTCAAATAATATCGTCAGGGCCCTGTACGTCTCCTTCCCTCAGCTCTGCCTTTTGTTCAGTCACCTTCAGACTCAGGTTCAGGGAGCGGCATGATGGCTGGCAGCAGTCCAGGTCCATGGTTTTAAGGACTGTGTCCTCAAGTCCTGCTATGCTTGAGATCCTCTTTCTCAGAAGTCCATGCTAAGTTCTTGTTACTCTCATTGGGTCATGTTCCCATTCCTGTGGAGGCAGGAGCTCCTTGTGGCCAGGAGCACTTGTGGTTGGAATTTGCTGGGGCCCCAGGAGAAGTCCTACCTTGGCCCCCAGGTGCAGCCAGGCTGGCAGCACGTGGCATGAGAGTGGGTGGGTGGAGGCTCACGGGCGAGAAGCTAACCTTTCACTGCAGTCGTGGCGATCAGCTCTTGTTTTTTCCACAGTGGGTGGGAGTTGGGTGAGAGAAATTATTGCAGGAAGATGTGTCCTTGCATTGATTGATTTGTTGACCTGGCCAACCTAAGGCCGTTCAGTGAAAAGTCCTTCTGCTTTCTTCCTTTATTTGTTTATTTTATTTCCAGTTAGTTTTCCTCTTCCTGCCCTCATTATAAGGAGGTGGGCTTCAGGAAAATGCAGACCGAAAGAAAGAATTTCCCAAAGGCGCTGACCACAGGGTAGGTCTGGGGCTCGCTTCCTGAGGCCTGAGCTGCCAGGAAGTTTTGAGTTTAATTACAGGAACTGGGTATCAGTTCTAGTTGAAAAGCTGGAAGCTCAGCCAGTGAGTCTGTTCTCCTGTGTCTGTGGGTTATGTTCATTTCCTTAGATTTCCTATCTTAACACGGAGACTGGAGCTACTCGGGCCATACAAGACTTTGGGAAGTGAGCTCTTAAAAGAGAGAAGGAAGGACCCAGCTCACCCAGTCTGTAGGTGGCCCCTGCTGCAGAGTTGACCTGAAGCTGCTGTTTTTGACTGATTTTGCAATAGAGACTCCAACTCTTAACACTCACAAGTGTTAGGCAGGAAAGGTGATGTGGCTTAACATATAATATGTTGAGCCCTGGCCAGTGTAGCTCAGTTGGTTGGAATGTCATCCCATAGACTGAAAGGTTGTGGGTTCGATTTCTGGTCAGCACACATACCAGGTTGTGGGTTCAATCCCTGGTTGGGATAAGTATGAGAAGACAACCAATCAATGTTTCTCTCTTACATTGATGTTTCTTTCTCTCTCTCTCTAAAGCAATGAAAAAATGTCCTTGGGTGAGGATTAAAACAAACAAACAAACAAACAAAAACAAACCCACATATAATATATGGAGGCTATAGGGACCCAGCAGTTTTCAGCTTTCCTTCTCTTATGTTGTAGCAATGATGCTATTCTAGGAATCGGGCACTAGCAAGGCAAAAACCACAGGGATACTTTTTTAGAGAAGGGAAGGTCCATGATTATGTATTCTGAACATGGATAGAATAAGCACTTGATTAAGTTGCACAGTCATTGTTGGAAACAGTGTTTCAGCCTCTGTACCTCAAAGACAATTGCTACAGGGTGGGGGAGGGGGACTGAGAATTGGCCAAGGGCATTGTTAGCAGGTCAGGAGACACCAAAGGAAAATCTGAGCTAGGCTGGTCAGCAGCACCCAGCCTGGTGCTGGGCAGGCTCGGCAGCAAAGCTGAGTGTTGCCGAAAAGGAACTGGCTGTTCACTACCTTCACTTCCTGGACTGTGCAAGTCAGTGCAAATTCATTTCTGGAAGGATATCCCTCGACTTCCAGGTTCTGACCTTGCCGCCCACTCATGTCTCTGCCTTTTCCCCAGTGGGCATCTTAGCTCTCTTCCTGACACTGGTTTCCTTTTAGGGCCTCAGCGATGCTCTCACCACCTTTTTGCGTAATAGTCTCGTTGCCTGAACCTGCTCCTTGGTCTCTCTTCCCCACAAATAGCCACAGGTGCTCTGTGCAGGGACCTGCAGCAGCCTGACCCTATAGGAAGAGCCTAGACTGGTAAGCCACACAGAGGAGGGTTCTAATGCTAGCTCTGTCATTTATGAGCAGAGCAAACACGAGCAACTTATTTTATCTCTCTGAGGTTCAGTTTCCTCATCTGTAAAATGGGGATAATTGATCTTCCTAGATTTCTATGAGAATTTGATGAGAAAAATGACCTAGGACAATGAGTAGGCTACCTCTTTGTAAATGGCTGCTCTTATTAAGAGTGAAGACCGGGGCCCTGGCTGGTGTGGCTCAGTGGGTTGAATGCCAGCCTGCAAACTGAAAGGTCACTGGTTCGATTCCCAGTCAGGGCACATGCCTGGGTTGCGAGCCAGGTCCCCAGTTGGGGGTGTGTGAGAGACAACCAATCAATGTATTTCTCATACATTAATGTTTCTCTTTCTATCTTTCTCCTTCCCTTCCACTCTCTCTAAAGATAAATAAATACAATTAAATAAAATTTAAAAAGCTAAGAGGTAAATAAATTAAATCTAAAAAAAAAAAGACTTGGCCCTGGCTGGGTGGCTCAGTTGGTTGGAGCATGGTCCCGTACACCAAAGGTCATGGATTTGATTCCCGATCAGGGCACACACCTAGGTTGTGGGTTTTATTGTCGGTTGGGACATGTACGGAAGGCAACTGGTCGATGTTTCTTGCTCATGCCAATGTTTGTCTCTCTCTCTCTCTCTTCTCTCTTTCAAAAAAATCAGTGAACATATCCTCTGGTGAGGAAAAGAAAAATTAAAAAGAATAAAAAGGAGCAAAGACCTGGCTGGAGCAGACACATCACACAAATACCACCTTCCCCTCTTAGCAGCGATAGCATCTGACTGATAGAATCAGGCGTTTACCCTGAGGAAAAGTCCTGCATGGATGGAGCCTCCACTTCCTCATTTGTAACCTGCTCTAATGTTTCACAATCCATTAGTCAGGACATTGTTCTTAATAGCCAAAGTTCCTCCTGCTACAATGTGTCACATCACACTTAATTTAAAATACTGTAACACATGAATAGACCCATGAAAATGAGCAGATTTTTCTATGAGTCAGAGGCATTCATAGGCCTTGGGTTTACTCTTATCGTCAAAAGACCAGGTAGGAGGTGGGGGGAAGACACCAGGGAATATTAGCTGTGTGACCCCTGCAGACAAGGGACCATGCCTGGCTATGCTGGGAAGCTCCAAGAGGTTTGACAAGACCCTCTTGAGACTCATGTCTTGTTTGGACTAGCCAGCTCAGCCTCTCTCCCTCTCTCTATTTTTTTCAGTTGCCAGTAAATGACTGATCCTAATTTACGAAGCCTAACAACACAGCAAAGAAATTCAATAGGACTGATCACATTAGTGGCTAATCTGATAGCAAATTGGCTCCAGCAAGGATTGAAATGAAAATTATGTGTCAGCCTCCGTCATTTAAGCAGATGACACTAGCCAGCCCCATGCAAAAGATCATTTCATTCAACCATGCAGGTGCATTTTGCAGCTGATCCTTCTTGCTGGGCTGTTACTATGAATCACAGCTTTACAGCTGTGTGAGCCAGAATGCAAGTGTCTAAGAGGCTCCGGTGGGAGGAGTATGTCTGCCCTGCCTGGCAGCACAGGGCAGATGTCTCAACTTCCACACGAGTCTACTCTCTGGACATGCTCTCCACCTGTGGGCTGAGGGTACACACTGGCAGCCTGAAGACCACGGGCATCCTGTGGATGCGTTCTGTTTGGCCCCAGTGTTTGCTGTTGTTGTTAAGTTGAATTGGTGCCCCTAACCTAAAACTTGATAGATGCACATGATCCAGGTTTTTGACTTTTCTTGAAAAAGGGAAGACCTGGCAACACTGACGTTGTGTTTTCTAACAGTAACATCACCTGGGTCTGAGTGGAGACGCTCGTTGCTGATGGGACCACCATTGCCCACTGCCTCACTCCCCTTCAGCTTCGCTCATGTGTAGAACCTGCCTGGGCCCTGAGGACACTTGAATTGCTAGTAATGTGTTCCTTTGGGCTCTCTAACCTCTCTTTCCCGACCTGAAACAGTGTTTGTGATTCCTGCAGAGATGCCTCCCTGGATTTAAATCTAATGCCACGCTTGAAGACATGAATGGTGCTACCCGCAGCTTCTCAGGTGAGGATCAAGAGGAGCAATCGCTCTTTGAAATTTGCTTCTCTGCATGTTTTTACGTACTTTAAAATCCAGGGGGCTTCTGTGTGTGCAGAGGAAAACCCTTCAACTTCCAGTATAACCAATGCTCAACGCATCAAATTTATATGTCTAATAAACAAGACTTTAAAAACAAAAATTTCTTAAACTACATTTTTTACCTTTAAATCCTGATTACAAATTATATTTCTTTGGGTTAAAAATAACAGAAAGCCCCGACTCAAAATGGCTCGGACAGTAAGAAAATGTAGGATCTCACCTGCCGTGAAGCCCTGAGCTGGGGCGGACCGGGCCGCGGTGCGCCCGGGCTCCGGCGCCCCCTCACGCTGATTGCCCCGGCCCTGCCTCCGTGGACTGGCAGCACCTCGGGCTTGTAGCAGGGTGGCTGCTGCAGTAATGTCATACGAATCCAGAGGAGGAAGTGGGACTCATTCCTCTCTTGGGGGGACTGTGGAAATCTCTCTCAGAAGCCCCCCAGTGGACTTTTACTCACACTTCATTGGACAATGCTGCAGGTGGGTGCCCATTCCTAGACCGATCGCTGGCAGGGAGAAAGGGACTGCCGGTTGGCTTTTTTACTTATTGCCCCGGGGTGGAACGAGTGGTGGGGGGGTTCGATCCTACTGATCTTATGTAACTTAATTCCCTTAAACAATCCAAGTTGTAACCATAAGTCCAACAAAACGAATTCCTTCAGCATTTCAAACATCCTAACACACCCAACAGCAGATAGAAACGTGAAAGCAAAATAATCACAAAGGCTACTGCAGCCATGTTGAAATCTAATTTAAAAATATTAAAACCATGGTTATAATTTCTCTTTCATTACCTCTATACTTATTCTTATAAATAATATTTATTTTGATACTTTTCTAGGGTTACAGTAATTTTACTAGACCCCGAATTAAAATAATACCATCTTATACTGGCCAATATAGTAGGTTATTTTAGGTTATTTATGTAGGTTGGGGTTATTTATAATTGACTCTTGGAGCAGGGTATTTGGTGGAAACTTCTAAACCTGAGCTGGCATACATTAGCCTGCTTACCTTCTTTATGGAAGCTTTGTTGAGATAAAATCCACACATCCTAAAAATCGCCATTTAGAGTACACAATTCAGTGGTTTTTAGTATATTCATAGAGTTGTGCCACCATCACCACAGTCAGTTTTAAATCATTTTTATCTCTCCAATAAGAAACCCATTAGCAGGTCACTCTCCGTTTACCCCTTCCTCCAAGCCCTGGGTAACCGCTAATCCATCTTCTGTCTGTATGGATTCGCCTGTTCTGGACATTTCGTACAGATGGAATCACATGCTATACAGAGGCTGGACCCTGTTCTCATTAAACTTTACTTGCGCTATCAGTGGCACTTGTCATACTTCTACCTTTTAGAGATTTGCAGAAATTATGTACTTTTGAAGTTTTGCTTAGTTAGTATTATAAAATTAGTTGTACTGCCTCTGTTGTATCCTGACCCAATTGTTTAAAATGATGAAAATATAAATGTATCTTATATATTAGGCGTTTGCTCCCTTCCTTTCTTCTTCCACACCTGCCTGCCTTCCTTCCTTCCTTCCTTTTTCCTTTCTTTATCCCACAAATGAGTATTGAGTATCTTCTCTGTGTCAGGTTTTATACCAGGTGCTAGCTGTGCAATAATGAACATGCAGGAGGGCCTTTCCTCTCCTGCACCTGTGCTTGGGTGGCGGTCCTGTCCGTTCTGCTGATGACTTGCAGAGGCCAGGCCCCGTGGGTACTGCTGAGACATCATTTCACAACCGTTCAGTGGGTTCCCAGAGTAGCTGCCTGCTCCTTCTCATAGTTCCAATCTTTTCCCATCCCTCCCATCATCTTCAGATATATAATTACCATCATTATGCAAATTTTTCCATACATGCTTAATTATCTTATTATAATAACTCATGAAACATGTATTAGATTTGCTTTGTTATCAATTTTTGTTATTTGATTGCAATGCTAAATTGTGCATTTATTTCATATTTATACTTAGATTCTTCCAAAAAAGGATTTAAATTGAAGTATAAAACAGGTTGTTTATAAATAGCCAAGGTATAGATAAAAACAGCTGACTGGAAAACCTTTCTTACAGTTGAGCACTAAATTTATCTTGGACCAAAAAAAGAATGCAAACAAATTTGCATCAATGAAGAGACTTCTGAATGGTGACAGATGATTCAAATAAAAATTATAAAAAAGGTTACATATCATAGATTTAGTGAGGAGCTAATAATTAAGGAAGTATATGGTATACTAAGGAAGTATATTTTTATATTAGAACACAAATAATTTGGAGTTGGATAAAAATGGAAAGTTTTAATACAAACTGATGGACTTTATTTATTTATTTATTTATTTATTTATTTATTTTAGAGAGAGGGGAAGGGAAGGAGAAAGAGAGGGAGAGAAACATCAATGTATGGTTGTCTATCCCATGCCCCCTACCGGTAACCTGGCCCACAACCCAGGCATGTACCCTGACTGGGAACCGAACCAGTGACCCTTTGGTTTGCAAGCCCGCACTCAAGCCAGTGAGCCACACCAGCCAGGGCCAACTGATGGACTTTAAAAATATAAACATTGGGCCCTGGCTGGGTAGCTCAGTTGGCTACAGCACCATCTCAATATGCCAAGATTGCAGGTTCCATCCCCATCAGGGCATGTACGAAAATCAACCAATGAATGTGTAAATAAATGAAAGAAACTCTCCTCTCCCTTCCTCTGTCTAATAAATTAAAAATATATATTCTTCAGATTCATCACTTGGAAACAATTTTACTCACTACCAAATTGATTTGCACACTCAACCACCAGAGTTTGGATTCTAATATGTTCCTTAAAAAGAAACCAGAGCTTTTAGAAGTACAGCCAATTCCAAGAGGGGCTTGTCACATCCAAGAAAAGGATGCTTCTAAAAAATATTTGAAATAGTGCTGATTGCACACTGAAACCTATATAACAGCATTTTTACTGGCCATGTGCTTCTTTTGAACATCAAAAGAGAATAATAATTACAGTTATTTATAACATTTATAAAAGTTCATGTGTCAAAGTCAAAGTTTATGAAAAAGTATATGAAAAGATAATTGTAATACAAAATGAATACAAAATGAGGATAAATATAATAAGATATATTTAAATTCTTATTAATTTTCAAAGCAGGCGTTAATAGTTTTGGCTGCTTTGGTTTTCTGTTAAGTACATTTTGTGTATAACGTGTAAATACATATTTCCCTCTGTGTAATGAGGAAGAGTATATACAGCAGAGGTGTCCAAACTTGGCATCTCTGGGCCACACTGGAAGAAGAAGAATTGTCTTGGACCACACATTAAGTACATTATGACATGTAATCACACAAAAAATCTCGTAATGTTTTAAGTAAATTTACGATTTTTTTGTTGGGCCACATTCACAGCCATCCTGGGCTGCAGGTTGGATCGCCCTGACCACAGGGAACTGTGAGTGAGCCAAAAAGTTATGTACAAGCAGGAATTGTTGCAAGAGCAGGAAAAATGATTAACCCGATGGTCACATAATAACCAGGTAAAGAGAGGGCCTGAGAATATGCTGCAGGATGGCACATTAATCAGACGTCGTAGAGAAAGAAAGCTGACCCGCAAACTCAATCCTTTTTTGCTGAGAGGTAACACCTTTGGATGATTTTACTAATAGAGTAAAGGTTCGAAGAGAGAAAGAGAGAGAGAGAGATTGGGATTATGGGAAGGAACATGAAGCTACCCTGGGGACCCAATGAACAGTTGTGGACTGGAAGCTCAGCAGCACCCCGGGGCCTGGCCTCCACAAGTTGTCAGCAGAAGGGACAGGACCACCACCCAACTGTCAGTTCAGCAGGGAAAGGGCCCACATGCTCATTGCTGTATCTCGAGCACCTGGCACAATACCTGACACAGAAAAAATGCTCAATACTTGTCTGTGGAAGAAAGAAAGAAAAAGGAAAGGAAGGCATGGAGACAGAAGGGAAGAGCGTGAAGAATGGAAGGGAAAATAATTTTTTGGCATTACTGATTCCTATCCCCCACATCTTTATTGAGGGATAGCTGATGAATAAAATATATTCAAGATGTATGACTTAATGTTTTGATGTACATTGTGAAATAATTGCCTCATTCAAGTTAACTAACATATTTATCACCTCACATTGTTACCTTTTAATTTTAATTTTGTGGTGAGAACACTTAAGATCTACCCCCTTGGCAAATTTCAAGTGTACAATGCAGTATTGTTAACTATATTCACATTAGACCTTCAGAACTCTTGCAAAACCGAAACTTTGTGCCCTTAACCATTAACCAGCATCTCCCCTCCCCCCAGTCCCTGGCAACCGCCATTCTTTTCTCTGTGGTGTTTGTCTCCTGTGTCGGGCTTATTTCACTGAGCATAATGTCCTCCAGGTTCATTCATGTTGTCACAGACATCAAGATTTCCTTCTCTGTAAAGGCTGAATCATGTTCCATTGCACAGGCATAATCATCGGCCCGTTGATGGACAGTGAGGCTATATCCATACTTTGACTGCTGTGAATAGTGCTGCAGTGAACTTGGAAGTGCAGACATCTCTTCAAGATACTAATTTAATTTCCTTTGGATATATAACCAGAGTGAGGCTGCTATATCACAAGGTTTCTATTTCATTTTTTTGAGGAACCTCTATACTGTTTTCCATAATGGCTGTAACAGAAGAACAAATATTTGATCCCTCTTCCAGAGAAACAAATGGATAAAAAGAGGCGACCTCTTCTTACCACTGTCTCCATAGTTGCCCGTTGAGGTCTGAGACCTGAGTTGTTCTGTCCTTGGTAGGAGTCAACAAAGAAGGATATTCAGCCTGAAGCTGAACTGGCCCTTGGACACCAGTGTTTGGCTTGTTCTAGCTCCCAGAGTATGTATGTATACGTGGCTGTTAGTTAGAGGTTTCCCTCATATTCAAACCATAGATGCCCCCCATTAGAAAAAGGTGGTGGGAAGCACATGAAAATCCCTGAACTGGAACTTCAGGGGGACTTCATAGCTGCTCCCCTGCTTTCATCCCCCAAGCTGAAGTAAATGGCCAGGGTAGCCACAGCTGAAGCTTTCTTTGCCATTCCCAGGTCAAATAGGCTGAAATTTCATCCATTAGAAATTAATGTACAGAAGGGAATTCTGACCCAGGCTGCCACATGGATGGACCTAGAGGATTATGTTGAGTGAAATAAGCCAGTCACAAAAAGACAAATACCATAATGTGTATTTTACCCCACATACACAAAAAACCTTCAATCAGTTGGGTATGTTTGTGTGGATTCTCTGCTGCTCCATTGCATAAGAACTCTTGAAATTGGGTAGAATGATTCTTCCCACTTTATTTTTCAAAATAGATTTAGCTATTCTGGTTCTGTCCTTTAACAGAAAAAAAAAGAAATTAATTTACAATTACATGTTATACTTGCACATAATAATCAAGGACTGGCTGAAGATAGAGACGCATTGGTCATTCAAACTCAAATGTGGATAGGTTAACTTAGGTTGCTTTCCTACATTCAGGAAAAGGGGAGTTTTGATGGAGAAGGTAGAGTGGAAGGATCAAGAGTTAGCTCAGGAATGAGGGGCCTCAGAGGGGTGCTAGGGTTAGGGAGACTTTGGATTACTCTGGCTATACTTTCTTAGCGTTTCATGAACTTCTCTTTAAGCCACTCCTTAAATTTTGGTGTTTGCTGGGATTCTTGTTTTGTCTTACTTTCTACTCTCTCTTGCTCATCTTGTCTCCTTGTCTACTTGTATATCACACCTGGGCTGGACATTACCCATAAGCCCTCAGTTCACAATTTTGCCTTTGACAGGACCCATGTGCAAATCAGGTCCTGTTTCAGGCTCTGCATCCCGCCTTTGTGTTTGAGCTTTGGTCGATCTCCCTGATTTCTGTGCCACTGCTTTCATATCAGATTCCCCTCCTCTGTCTAGTCCTTGCGGATTTCACCACTCATTTGGAGGGTCTGCCTGGCTTTTGGATGCAGTTTCTCTTAAACACACACACACATTCTCTCGGATCACCTTTCTGACCGCCAAGGCCAAGGTTTCTTAGCCTATGTTTCTGACACCAATTCTGATGTGTGGGTTTTTCTTCTCACAGCAAGCAATTCTCCAACACCAGCCGGTGTCAGTTCTGACCCTACCCGGAGATAGCATCAGCTCCCACAGTTAAGAGCTCTGTCTCACAAGGTTGCCCAGACTTCAGATGTCAATCACGTCTAAACACAGGTTGTTATTTGTGTGTCTGACCTACTGGCTGGAAATCAGAGGTTCCCATGACCAACCTTTGATTTGTGGGAGCAGCTCAGGAAACCAGTTTACTTATTAGATTACATAGGACATTAAAGGGTATAAATGAACAGCCAGATGAAGAGATACACAGGGTGAGGTTTCCGACCCAGAAGCTTCTGTCTCCGTGAAGTCTGGAGCCCGGCAGGCGGATATGTTCAGGTTCAACAAAGCTCTCTAAACCCTGTCCTTTTGGATTTTTATGGAGGCTTCATGACATAGGCATTATTGATTAAATCATTGGCCAGAGGTGATTGATCCAACCTCCAACTCCTCCGGCCTCCACACATGTCAAAGGGGCGGGACTGATGGTTCCAACCCTCTAATCACAGGGTTGCTCTGTCAACCAGCTCTCACCCTTAGGCACTTTTGGAAAGTTACACATTAACATAACAAAAGACACCTTTATCCTCTAACCACTTAGGGAATTCCAAGGGTTTTTGGGAGCTCTCTGCCAGGAACAAAGACCAAATATATTTCCTATTATAAATTGCAGTATCACCCAAAACACCGTTGTACATAAATTCCTCCTCCTTCATCTCCCACATGCTTCCCCCTCCTCCCCCCCGCTTTCTTCCACACTTTCCCACACACAGCTACCTCTTTCTGGAATGCCCTTCCTTCCCTTCTAATCCTTGAGACTCTCTCTCCATCCCTGAGAAGCCTGTCCTCATCCCTGTCCTCAGTGGGTCAGGCAAATGGATTTTCATGCCTTTGGTGAGGTGGTAGATCTGGCCTTGGCCTCGGTGGAAGATCATTAAACCAGGATTTTCTGTAGAACTCTGGGCTCAGCTAGTGATGCCTGAGAGGCTTGCAGAGTTAGGCCTGTCACACAGTTCTCATAATTAAAAGGTCAGATTTTGCTGCTATTGCACCTTGAGCAAACCACCCACTCCTAGGGCTTCAGAGGCGTCTATCCTTGTTGGCATCAGAACTCTATTATTATTATTATTCTCCTTCTTGTTCATCACCACTGCCTCCCCCACTTGGATGGGCTTTAGTGAATGTGCTTTCGCAGCTGTTGTCTTATTTGTTCCTCAGGATAACCCGCCCCGTGAGGCAGACAGGGCTGTTGTTTTCCACCGACGAGGAGACTGCAGTTTCACCTGGCTCGGAGGACACGAGGCAGCCCTGACTCCCTGAGGCTCTGCTTAGACCCTGGGACCTGCTTATGAAAGTTCCTGTGGAACCAGAGGCTTCCTCTTGTCCCCGGGAAAGCGATGGGGTAATGGCAGTAATGAAGATGCTATCAGCTGCTGAGTGGCCAGGGTTGGGGACACCACTCCCACATCTGCAGACTTCAGGCACAATCGTTCAGCGTTTCTGCTTCTTGTTGCCAGATTGTGCCCACTGATTACAGGGTATTTCAGACTTTCGGTGGCGGGGGGCGGGGGGAGATAAGGGCTCTGCAGAGCTAACCAACAGACCCCGTGTTCCTGTCAGATGCTGCCCTCTTCCATTTGTCCTCCCGTCTCAGCGCACTTGTCATTGTTCTCCACTTGAGAGTCACACTGGCCTTCACTTGGCTTTCTTGACTAAACCATGTTCCATCCAGGCTGTTCTTTCTGTCTGTGAGGTTCTTCCTTTGTTTCTTGCCCAGTTACCTGCAACTTACTCTTCAGGACTCAGACCCATCGTTACTCCTCATTTGCAGGCTTGCCTGTCCCCGGCAGAGCAGCAAGTTCACCTGCATACACTGTCCCGTCGGCTTATACTTTCCTTTGTATTACTGAGCAGAAAAAGACAGGATGGTCTGAAACGCCATCCACAAAGGGGAGCATAGTGCCATTTATTTGAAACCCTTAGAAAGCCATAGATGTTAGCCATGACAAAGCTGCTCCTGAATGAAAGAACATAGGCCACCCAGCCAAAAAGAATTTAAAAACACTTCGGGGCCTTTATCCATGCCTTTCAAACACAGTGGAGCTGTGCAGTCTCCCACGAGCTCTCCTAGACTGCCCCCTTTTCTGTCTTCAGCCTTCACAGTCTATAGCTGCTTTTTCTTTCTTCTCAATAACTGCCCTGAAGAGCTCTGCCTTGTGGTCTTTACTCTCTTGTTTTCTTCTTAATTTTCCATTAAAAAAATTAAAAACAACCCCCCCCCCCAAAAAAAAAAAAAACAGCTCAAGAACTGGTCTGGGCAGGTAGGACTCCCGCTGGGAGGCAGGGGAGGGGGGAGCCTGAGTAGGCTAAGCCAGGATTGTCTTCGGTGGTTAGGGGACGGAAACGTTACCTTGTCACTGCTGTTCGATTACCTAATGCTACATAACACACTCCTCAAAGCTTAGTGGTATAAAAGAAGAACCATTTTATTATGCTCATGATTCAGTAGGTGGGAAGTTTGGGCAGGGCCCAAAGGGGATGGTCTGTCTCTGTTTCCCAGTGTGTGCGGCCTTAGCTGGGTTGGCTCGAATGGATGGAGATGACAGGAACAGCTTGAGCGGGGTAATACGTCTGGAGTTCTGGTTCTCCATGCAGCATCGGCTGGGACTGGAATGTGCAAGATGGCTCCTTCGCGCACATGGACGATGTCTGGGCTGGTATGGTGGAAACGGCTGGGGTCTGGCCAGCATCGTTCTCTCTCCATGTGGCCTCTCCATGCGGAAAACCCAACTTCTCACAGCATGGCCGCAAGTTTCAAAGAGTAGGAATCCCAAGAAATCTGGGTGAAAGTTGTAAAGTTTTCTATGACTTGGCTTTAGAAGTCCCAGGCTGTCACTCCTGCCACGTGACACTAAGTGCAGCTCGTATTGAAGAAGCGGGGAATTAGACTTCAACTCTTGGTATACCACGCAGCGTGGATCTGTAGGGAGGGACAGAGTTAACGACAGCCATCTTGGAGACTACCCCACCCCAGCTACCATAATTCATGTACCTTTCATGGAATTGACTCGAAGTCCGGGATCTCATCCAAATCAGGTTCAGGTGGATGAGGCTCCTTGATCGCAACTCTTGTTCATCTGAATGACTGTGACATCTGAATAACTGTGAATTGAAGAGACAAGCTGTCCCTTCCCTGCCTGTGCTGAAGGTCCCCGAGACCATCACCAGGTTTGATGATTCACTAGGAGGACTCACATGACTCAGCATATAGTGGTATCATGCCTAAGGTTTATTACAACAAAAGGATACAGAGAAAAATCAGTGAAAGGAAAAGGCAGTGGGGGCAATATCCAGAGAAGTCCAGGTGAAGTTTCCAGAGTCCTCTTCCAGTGTAATAACAAAGACATGCTTAATTTCCCCCCACAATGAGTTGTGAAATCACATGTGGAATGCTGTCAACCAGAGAAATGCGTCAGAGACTCAGGGTTTCTTTTGAAGGATAGTCACATAGGTATCCTTTGCCTGACATGTACCCAAATTGTGGACTCCCAGAAGGAAGACAGGTGTTCAACATAAACCATATTATTTGTACAAACAGTTTAGGCATAGAGAGCTACTCTTGTCAGTTAATGGTGGGCACCTTCCTGAAATCTAGGTTCCCAGTTGCCAGCCAAAGGCCAATCTTACAGGCAGAACTTTCTAAGGGTAAACAGTCAGGCGTGCCATGTCAACTCCTTTTTGCGCACTGGCCAACATGTACCGGTAATACAGGGACAGAATAACAACAATACAGACGCCCATTTAAAAAAGCGACGGAAGAGGGGTGGTGAGAGACACAGAGCTGTCGCTGAGCCACAGCAGTTCTGGCATCTCTCCAGGTACGTGCCTCCAGTTCCTTGCCGAGGGCCGGTCCTGCTCCGTGCGAGTGTCTCTCGGCTCTTCCCTCTGGGATTTTGGCCCTGCACTCAGTTGTTCTTCCTTTTCCAGGAGAGACAGCTTGTGTTTTCAATGAGTTGCTTTTCCAGTCTCTTTCTTTTTCACATAAAGTTGGATGTCCCAAGGCCTCTTTTCATTTTGAATTATCTCCGTTCCTTTTAGCCCAAGTTGGCAGTGTTTATACTGATACAATTCTTTTAACGCCATTGTGGGTTTTCTGTTAACTCTATTTAGGTTTACTCTATTAGATACAAGCTAAATCCTAAAATATCCTGACAATCAACTTTCTTCCTTGGGCTAAGAATCAAGATGCTCTGAGGTAATGCTCTTAAAAGTCACAAAGCCTTTTGTCAGTTGGGAGTGTCTTTGAAGCGTACCCTTCAGTCTTACATCTGTCTCCTGAGCTGAAAAAAATCTTGAAGTAATTTTTACCCAGAGACCGTATTTTAATGGGGGTGTGCCGAATTTAATTTTTTCTATTAGTCCATATCCAGCTTTGAGAATCTCAAACTGCGGATTAGAAATAGTTTTATTTTTGAACCTAGCAATTTTTTTTGTAATCCTTAACCAAGGACATGTTTATTGATTTTAGAGAGAGGGGAAGAGAAGGAGAAAGACGAGGGGGAGAGAAATATTGATGTGAGGGATAAGTATCAATGGGTTCCCTCTTGCACACAACTGATGGATCCTAGACCTGCAACCCAGACATGCGCCCTGACTGGGAATTGAACCTGCGACCTTTTGATTCATGGGACGATGCTCCTCTAACCAACTGAGCCACACTGGCCAGGGCTGAATCTAACAATTCTTGGCTCCTTTATAGTCCCTCTAAATTCTGCTTGAATGTGAACAATTTCTTCTTTTTTAAAAGATTTTATTTATTCATTTTTAGACAGAGGGGAAAGGAGGGAGAAAGAGAGGGGAAGAAACATCGATGTGATGGGTTGCCTCTTGCACATCCCCCAGCTGGGCACCTGGCTTGCAACCCTGTTGTGCCCTGACAGGGAATCAAACCAGCAACCTTTCGGTCCACAGGCTCATGCTCAATCCACTGAGCCACACCAGCCAGGGCAAACAATTTCTTCTTTAATCCAACTCCCTCCTTGTACTTTGTCTTAGATAAATAGAAGCCAACAGCAATTTCAACATTTTAATTGAAAATCCCCTTACCCACATTTACAAGATCACTAAGTATCCTTTCTATTTTTCATTAGATGCTCTTTCCAACTTGAATATTGCCTCAGGCACCACTATGCCAAGCTTCCTGACACTATAATATAGGCCACCTTTTATCCAACTGTATTAATTTGCTAGTAGTGCCATTATACGGTGCCCCAAACTGGGAGGCTTAAACAACAGAACCGGGTGGTTTAAACAGCAGAAACCTATTGTCTCACAGTTCTGGAGGCTAGAAGTCCAAGACCAAGGTGTCAATAGTGTTGGTTCCTTCTAAGAGCTGTGAGGAAGAATTTGTTTCATTCCTCTCTCCCAGCTTCTGGTGGTTTGCTGGCAGTCGAGGGATTCCTTGGCTTAAGGACCCATCGCCTGACCTCTTCCTTTTATGTTCACATGTCTTTCTCCATACGTGCATGTTTTATGTCCGAATTTCCCCTTTTATCAGGACTCCAGTCATACTGAATTAGGACCCATTCTAATAACTTTATTTTAACCGGATTACCTCTATGAAGACTATCTCCAAATAAGACCACATTCTGAGGTACTGGGGTTAGGACTTAAACATACGAATTTTGGGGGGAACATAATTCAACTCATACCACTAACCTTAAATAACAATTCCCTCGCTGTCCTTCAAGCCTTCATTGAACCCATTTTTGCTCCTGTCCACTGCCTCTCCAAAGCCAACAGAGCACATACGTTTTTGTCAGCCATATCTAACTTCACCAATATCAATATGAGTTAGGGGCCGATCAGGAAAGCAGCACCTGAGTGGAATACAGGATTTATTATAGGGATTATATACATCGCAACTGCAGGAGAAGGGAAGGAAGAAAAGGTCTGAAAGGAATGGATGTAGGATGAGAGAAGAGTGACCAACCAGGGGCCACAGAGAATGTTGGTGAAGACATCTCTGGAAGTCTGTGTTATCTCTGCATCCAGGAGTGAGCCTGAAATTGATAGGTCATCACGTCTAGCAACCAGGAAGAAAAGTTGAGTTGAATTGGGGGAGAGTGGGGACAAACTAGAACCCACAAGGTCAAACTGGAACTCATGGGGGCAAACGGAACCCATAGCTACCACATTGCGATGCCAATTGTCTGCAGAAGTTGGTATCCTTCCCCCATATACGCATTGTCCCTGCACTGGGAGAAGATGAAGAGATTTGATGGAGGCACTGGGGTCTGGTTGCTGCTCTGAACCAACAAGGTGCACCAGCAGCTTGTAACAAGTCTACAGTCTGCAGTTGGCACCTGGTGTTCTGTATCAACCACCAGAGCACAAGGGGGGCTTCACTTGCTCCTTCCAAATTTTACACACATTTCTCTTGTGGCCATTCCTATCCTAGAACCAGACTGGGAAGGGAAATTTGGGAAACTAAATTCCAGCTTAGTTAAATTAACACCGTACAAAACTGCTACATCAGCCAAACCTCAACAATTGCCAGATACCATGATGCTGTGTCTCACATATATAAGTTTTCGTCTAAGCCTTATAGTAGTTTTGTAAGATAAATATTAGCTCATAGACAAGCAAATGGTAGAGTCTGGATTCCGCTCCACATCTGTGTGGTAGACAGCTGCCAAGATGGTCCCAGTGATTTTGCCTACTGGTATTCAGGCTCTTTTGTAGTTCCCCCTCCCACATTAACTAGGTCTGACCTGAGTACTCTGTAGAATATTGTAGGGATGATGGTGAGTGACTTTCAAGGCTGGATCATAAGACATTGCAGCTTCTACCTTTCTCTTTCCAGGATCACTTGCTAGAGGAGGGAGGGGAAGCCAGCTGATATACCATAGGGATACTCAAGTAGCCTGTGGGCAGACCCACTGGGAGGACCTGAGGACTTCTGTGAACAAGCACATGCGGGTGAATTATCTTGAAAGTGGGTTCTCCACCACTGGCCTAGGCTTCATGTGACTACAGCCCCATATCTTGACTGCAATCTCCCAAGAGACCTCAAGCTAGACCTATGCAGCTAAGTGGCTTTTAAATTTTGGACCCATAGAAAATATGAGATAATGTTTCCTATTGCTTAAAGCTGCTAAATTTTGAGGTAATTCATTACATAGCGATAACCAATATAATCTGTTAAGCTTCAAAGTGCAGCTTTTTCTATGACATCATTCTGCTTTAAAATTGATTTGGATTATGAGAATGGGGGTTGGATTATCCAACGGGGATTGTGGGAAAAGTAGAAATTTGGAAGTTCGGAATGTCCTGGTTAAGTGATTAAAAAAAAAAAAAAGCTTTGAAATATCTGTTTGGGCTTCCTGATACTGAGAGAGAAGGACTGTCATCTAGTGGTTAAGCTGGACCTTGAGATTTAGGAAGATTTCTTTTTTTTCTTTTCTTTTTGTCACTACCCAGACAAGGCCAAGCTGACATGAAGAAAATTAGAGGTTAAATCACGTGCTTCTGCTAACTAGCACAGTTGGGCTGGAGTTGGGGAAGGAAAATGGTAGAAACTGCATTCTGGCCGGGCAAGTGAGGAAGCCACAGTCCTCTTGCTTCTGCCCCTTTCCTTTAGGCAGGCCATCCTCTCCCCTGCCCTTCCACGTTCCCGTTGGCCCCAGGCTCACTGAAGCGGCCCCTTCCTTTTCTGCCCTTTCCAAATCCCTTTCCCTCGTGATGGATGCTCTTTTCCTTTTTTATAAATATGTGTGCACTTAGGAATGTAAAAGAGGAAAAAAACCCAGACTTATCTGAGAACTACCTCCTTTTGCAAACTCTTGGTGTTTGCTCTTTTCTCCAGATTGTTTGGATTTGGTCTTGGACAGAGAGGTGAGGCGTTGTGCCTGGTGACCTAATCTGGCAGGGAATCATCCAGCAATAGTTATTATGCTAGGATGCAAGCACTAGAAGAACCTTTCCAGAACATCTGGTGCGACTATGTTCATTCAATATGTGAAAAATTTGAAGCCTGAAGAGCTCAAGTTACTATTAACAGATATTAGTGGAACAGTTACAAGGAGGAGAACTCTCTTCTGGACTTGGATGAGTTCTTTCAAAAGGTCCACCCACTCCGATTAGTAAGATGGGTGCGGTGATGTGCTGGGGTCGGTCCAGATTTTTATTCAAGCACAGAAACACCAGACAGCAGCACAACCCGGACCCAACACTTTCTAAGTTGTCAACTCACCCTCAGCAGCGGAGGGTTGGAAAGAAAAGTTTGCCTGACACTCTGACTTCTAAATCCACCTTAAACCTCGTGTCTGTGCACACAGTAGGCATCAAGAAACGTTTTCGAAGTGAATGAATCAACTTCCCTCAGAAACCCTTCCCTGCCTCCCATCCCCCACCACATCCTCTCCCTCGAGGGACTGAGCTAGGTTTTGAGCTCCCGCCTGGGGACTTTTCGGGGTCTCGTCTAGTCTCCTCAAGAAGTGACCTCGTTCTCGGATCAGAACCAGGGCACCCTTTTGCACTGCGAGGAGCCGGCTGGAACCGGACAGGGTGCTCACCTCGACTCTCATATTTTTCCTTGGGATGGAGGCTCTTGTTTCAGGGGCACGCAAGCACCGACATGGCCCCAGTTGGCCTGGGGAACACTAGGGGACCGTGGGGTGGTGCTTTACCATACTAGAGGGACCGAGGGCCCACCGACCCACCCCTCACCGGCTCCGCAGCCTGCGGGTCTGGGCTGGGGCTCGGGAGGCGGTGCTCGGGGGGCGGGGCCCGGCGGGCGGGACCCGGGGCGGGGCCTGCCGAGGTCAGGTGACTGCGCCGCGGGCTGCGGAGGCCCAGGGGTGTCAGACTCAGCTTGAGGCTGGCGCTGCAGGCTGGTCGGTGGGGGTTACACGGTCATGGCCATGGGGGGCTTGAAAGACGAGCTGCTCAAGGCTATTTGGCATGCCTTCACTGCACTGGACCTGGACCACAGCGGCAAGGTCTCCAAGTCCCAGCTCAAGGTGGGTACCCTGCCCCAGCCCCCTACCCGCGGCTCCCGGGAGCGCGCCCCACTACTGGGTGGAAGGGGGACCCGGGGGAGGGCAACCACAGTGAGGGGCGGGCGGGAGTGCTGCCCGGCGGCCTGCTCCGGGCGGAACGGGCAGACACCAGGGTTTGGCATGTTTTGCTTCCCTCTTGCCCTCGGGCGGGTGCGGTACTTTAGTCCCCTCCGGGTTCCCCTGGAGCCAGGGAAGGCGGGGGTGGGGTCTTGGAGCCGCTACCTCTGCTCTCTGTTGGCGCCGGGGCCCCCCAAAGTTTCAGACTCGGGGAAGGCAGTGGGGCGCTCCCTTAGTGAACCTATCGAGAGCTTACTCCGTAATCTGGGAGCGGAAGGGACTCGTCCAAGGGTCACTTCCATAGCGGGACTCCCCTCAAACCGGCCAGCTGCACCCAAGGCAACTGGGCAGTTTAGAAACGGGAGAAGTGCCCCAGAACCCTGCTGCCTCCTTCGGTCTTCTCCTTTGGGGGATTTTGGCGGGAGAGGACGCTTTGTGACTTGTGAGGAGGAACTCCCCACCTAGCGTGCTCAGGTCTGGAACTGCTGGAGAGTGTGCGGTGGCCCGCAGGGACCTTAGTTCCGGGCGAGGAGCACTGATCTTTCTGGCACCCTGCAAAAGCAGCTGCTTCTGCAGAGTTTGGACTGTGGTTGCCAAAGATCCCATCATTAAGTGAGAGTAGAAGGTATAGATAAAGGAATGCTTGTAAATTGAGTGACCCCAAGCAGGAGAAGTGGCACTTAGCCAGAAGAAATTGGCAGCTTCTTGAACGTATAAAATATGGAAACAGACAAGAAGAACCATTCACAGGCACTTTCAAATATACACATTTTGGATCTGAATGTCTTGTTTTCTTAGCCTCCTCTGGGAATTAATTTCTGAAGATTGGGTTTGCTTTGTATATTTTTGCAGTAATCAGGAGGTTCTTATGAGTAATGGCTTTTATGCCAGTAAGATTTAGCAAATCCTCTTGTGTTTCTTTTGCACTCCTTCTCTCTTTCTCTTTTTAAGATTTTTATTTATTTATCTTTAGAGGGCAAGGGTAGGAGAGAGGGAGAGGGAGAGAAATATCAATGTATGGTTGCCTCTTGTGTGTCCCATGCTTGGAACTGGCCTGCAACCCAGGCATGTGCCCTGACTGGGAATCGAACCGCGATCCTTTGGTTCGCAGCCACCCCCCCCCCTCAATCCACTGAGCTACGCCAGCCAGGGCTCTTTTTCTCTTTTATAAAATCATACTCTGGAAGGGTCCACAGAAGTCATCCACTTAATCTTTATGTATTTTTTTAATTAACATACGGTAAAATGGACCTTTTTTGGTATATAGCTCAATAAGTTTTAACACATATATAGGTTTGTATAACAACTACAAAAGTCAGATTTCTATTTTCCCCAAAATCTCCCTAATACCACCCCTAAAACCCTCAACTGTGAGCAATGATCTGTTCTTAATTGCTGTAGTTTTGTCTTTTTCCGCAGGGTGATATAAATGGAGTCGTACAGTATGTAACCTTTTGACACTGGCTTCTTTTACTCAGCATAATGCCTTAGAAATTCATCTATGTTGTGTGTATCAACACTTCTTTTATTGCTAAGTAATAATATTCCATTGTATGGATGTACCACTGTTAATCTAGTCACCCTTGAACAACATTTGTGTTATTTTCAGTTTCTGGTGATCATGAATAGAGCTGCATTTATTGTTTTTTTTTTTTTAAGAATTTATTTATTTATCTTTAGAGGGGAAGGGTAGGAGAGAGGGAGAGGGAGAGAAACATCAATGTACGGTTGCCTCTCGTGTGTCCCCTGCCGGGAACTGGCTTGCAACCCAGGCATGTGCCCTGACTGGGAATCGAACCTCGATCCTCTGGTTCGCAGGCCCGCGCTCAATCCACTGAGCTACACCAGCCAGGGCTGCATTTATTGTTTTTAAAAATTTTTTTAAAGGTTTTATTTATTTTTAGACAGAGGGGAAAGGAGGAAGAAAGAGAGGGAGAGCAACATTAATGTGTGGTTGCCTCTAGTACACCCCCTACTGGGGACCTGGCCTGCAACCCAGGCATGTGCCCTGACTGGGAATCGAACCAGTGACCCTTTGGTTCACAGGCCGGCACTCAGTCCACTGAGCCACACCAGCCAGGGCTAGATCTGCATTTTACTTTTTACTGTTAATTTACCTATACCACTGTTACCAGATGGGGACCAGGCCCAGAGTGAGTCTGCCTAGGGCTGTCCAATAGTGTGTGGGTTCTTGACTTCCTGATTTTACAACATGAGTCCAGGTGATTTGAAAGTATGTTTCTTAAAGCTGGGGACAGTGAAATGAAGGAAGAACTCAGGATAGAAGAAGCAACAGAAGAGAACCTAGACAGGGATGCTTTTAGCTCACTGTAAAGTCAGAGAAAAAGGGGGCCTTGGAGACAGGGTCAGGGGTAAGCCCAGGATGAGCTGCCACTGCTCATTGCTGTCCTGGTTGCAAATCTCGTGGGGACCCTTAGAGTTTAGGAGGAAGAGAACAGATAACAAGGTGTGGGTGTGCTTTAGTAAGGGTGTACTGTGGGTCCATTTTCTTGAGGCTTTTATCCTAGGGGAGGTCTGAGGGGAGGGTATTAACAGAATATTCATTAGTTTTCCAGGTGTGCCCTTCAATATGTTGATTCATCCAAATGTGTATATAGAGGGGTCAGGGTTATTTTCTAGTTAGTTTTCTTTTCTTTTTTAAAGATATTATTTATTTTTAGGGAGAGGGGAAGGGAGGAAGAGAGGGAGAGGAGCATCAATGCGTGGCTGTCTCTTACACGCCCCCCACTGGGGACCTGTCCTGCAACCCAGGCATGTGCTCCAACTGACAACCCAGGCATGTGCCCTGACTGACAACCCAGGCATGTGCCCTCAAACCAGTGACCCTTTGGTTCGAGGGCCGGCACTCAGTCCACTTAGTGACACCAGCCAGGGCTGGTTAGTTTTATTTTCAAAGAATGTCATCTAAGAGAGACCTGGACTGAGGCCTGTCTGGACCAGGACTGAGGGTGATCTGCCCTAGGATGACCTGGAATTTGTCAACCATTTACTCGTAAGTGTCCTTAGGAAAGATAAAACCTTGTGATTCATCAGCTGGCTATAAATTGCTCAAATTGTTTAGCCTTGTTGAATTCTTTGGTCTCAGTTTCCCTATTTCTGCTTGTCAAGGAATTTCCCTAGCTTAGTTTTTAAAATGATTGCTCTAGGGATTATAATATATATAGCATATATATAAAATATATAACCTAACTTTTTACAGTTTATTTACAATTGATATTTTACCACTTTACAAGGAAGGTAGAAGAAACCTTATCACTATATAGGTTCCTTTTACCTCCCTGTTTTGTTTTGTAGTTGATTAATTTTTATACATTGAAAACCCCATCAAATGATGTTAAAAATTTTCAGCCATCAGTTTTTATTTGATCTTTCAAAAGAAGAATAGTATTGTTTTTCTCCTAGATACTCCCAGATTACTTTTCAATTTTATCGATAAGATAGATAAAGCTTCTGAGATGTTTGGTGACTTGGCCAAAGTCACAGTTATTAAATAGTAGCTAAATCTAGAACCAAGATTTTCTGACTTTTGAGCCAGTGGTTCTTCATTTTTTTTCTCTTCTAGTTGATTGCATAAATTAGGTGATTTCTATTACTTTTGTTATACTCCATTCAAAATTGTCCTTGTGGCTGCTAGTAGAAAAAGTGTTCAGATGATTCTTGACTGCAGGCTGGCAGGAAGAATTAAATCCCAGTTCGTGGTTGATGGGGCAATGGTGCGTTCTGTTTTGTCACTCCCTGTGTACTTCACTGAGAGACTCTGGGACTGACTCAGTTCTGTTCATCTTACCAATGTGTCTGGAGTTGAAAATACTAAAAAAACCCGAAAAACAAAAAACTTCTGTTTAGATCTTTATCTTTTGTTTTTACTTTGAAGTGTGATGTTCATCGATCTATTGGCTACGCGTAGGGTTCTGGCCTTAATTTGTTCATTCATTCGTTTGTTCATACAACCACCTTTTGTATGTTTACTCTATGTAAGGTACTGTGGTAACTTCATAAAAAGATTAGTACTTGTAAGCGCCTAAGATTTAACATCTCCTGAGAGGAAATATCTCATACAGAACCTCCCTCCCTTGTCTGTGGTTTTGCCTTGCGTGGTTTCTCTTTAACATGGTTTCGGTTACCAGTGGTCAGCCATTGTCTGAAGATAGTAAATGAAAAATTCCGGAACTAAACAATTCATAAGTTTTAAGTTACCTGCCGTTTTGAGTAGTGCGTTGAAATCTGATGCTGTTGTTCTTTCCCCACCCCCCACCATCTGGCCCAGCCCTGCCTTGGACATGCATTTTCTGTTTGTCCATCAGATCCATGCTATATACACTGTCCACCTGTGAGTAGCCATCTTGGTTATCAAATCAGTTGTTGAGAGAAACCACATTCGTGTGACCTTTATTACAGTATTGTTAAAATTGTTCTACTTTATTATTAGTCATTGTTAATCTCTTACTGTGCCTAATTTGTAAATTAAACTTTATTGTGGTTATGTATGTATAGAAAAAACAGTGTAGATAGGGTTTGGTATTATTTGTGGTTTTTGGCATCCAATGGGGGTCTTGGAATGCGTCCTCCAATTGTACAGGGACTACCGTAATTGTTTTATTAAATAGCAGACTAAAAGTTACATATCTAAAATTAGGGTTAAAATTCATCACTGTGGAAACTATAGGCATTCTAAAATATTTTGACACTTTTTGAATTACCTTCACAATTTTTGACAAAATGAATGGGCAAGTATGTTTAATAATTATGTAATGGACATTTAATGTGTTAGATACTGTGCCCTATGCTAATGGTAAAGGCAGAGGAAAAAGAAACAAGTATGAGTCTTTGCCTTCAAAGTGTTTGCATTTTGGTAGGCAAATAAAGAGAATGATCAACCATTTGAGATATATCTATATAGAGATAGATATCAGACAATTATACTGTCTTTAAAAAATACAAAGTCTGATTGTAGAGATAAGAAATACAGAAATAAAAAAAGAAAAGAAAAAGAAATACAGAAATATTATTGGATAGAAGATGTTGAGTGGGACAGAAGATAAGGGCTATGAGATTTTAGATAAAGAGGCAATGATGTTTTACTGGTGGGATTATTTCATGAAAAAACCTTTAAAATGAACTCTGAAGAAAGCTAGGATGTGTTTATGTAGTAATGGGGAGGATTAAGCCCATTCTATTCATTCATTTATTCAATGGATATTTATTGACTGCTATTAACTATAAGGCATCCCTGTGAGCTATTGCAGCAGACAGGAATTTATGGGGAATTTCTGCATAACTTATTTTGATTGGAGTATAAAATATGAATGGGTATGTGTTTGTGTGTATGTATAAGAGAGAGTTATTGCTGGTGATAAAGCTGTGGAAATAGATTGGGGTGAGTGGGTTTGAGTGCCAGGTTAGTTAGGTAGATGCCATAGGGCCTTCAAGTTTCTCAGAGGTGACGAGCCATGATCAGAATTGCAATGGAGGAAGTCACTTAGGCAGCAACATATGTGCTGGCTTGGAGTGGATTGGGCAATTGCAGCAGCCCGGCTGAGAGGTAATGGGGATTGGAGGTGGTGAGGATCGACAAGGGGAGATGGTAAGTGAAGGAACTCTGCTGTCCACAGGCCTGAACCTGTGATTGAGTGTGAAGAGAAATGTAAAGGACAGAATCAGAAATATCTCCTATTTCAACTGTGGATGAACCAATGGATAGTAGTGGTTTTTAATAGAAACAGGAAAGTTATGAGAAGGAGCTGCGTAGAGAAGACATAGTTAGTACAGGATCTGGTAGTTGAAGCTCAGAAAAAGGAGAGAAGAGATTCATCAGTGCTCTTGGAGAATAGCTACGGTAGGTGGTGAGAGGAAGAATAGAAGCTAGGAGACCAGAAATTAGACATAAGAACACTTGAGGCAACACTGGGACTGAGGGAAAAGAGATTTTGAAGAAAGACATGGTCTCTTATCTGTGAGAGTTAATTTATTATTATTATTGTTATATATATATATATTTTAGAGATTGTAAAGTAATGAGATTGATTCTTCCTTGCCAGAGCTCATAAACTACATATTTCTTCTCTAAAGAGAAGTTGTGAAGAGTTTGGCGTATTGACATCATTTTAGAAATAACTTTATTTTTTACCTCTAAGGAGATTTCTTTGCAGTACAGTACTCATTTAGATAAAGGTGCTTGGATCACTGCTCTAATCAAATATTTTCCTTGAGGGCCATAAAAACTTATTTTTTATGTTTAATTTAATATTAACGAATAGCATGTCTTTGAGTAAAACAAAAATTACTATCTAAATAAATTTTGGAACTTAAAATCCAAAGAAATAATAGTGCATGAAAGATATTATTTTGTTGTTGTACACATAGACTTTCATTAAACTTAATCGGATAAAAATATAGCACACGGAGCTTAAAAACCACTCGTGACTTACAGAGGCTACTGTTGAAGCAGATCCTGGGTTTCATCTGGTCACCGTGATATTTTCTTGTTAAAGCTGCCAAGCGTGAGGTCATTGCAGGTCACTATCTTCTTTTTATTTTTTTCCTGCTTTCAGTTATTTTATTTTATTTTTAAAATATATTTTATTGATTATGCTATCACAGTTGTTCCAATATTTCCCCCTTTGCACCCCCTCTACCTTGTGCCCCTCTTCCCTCCCGCAATCCTCCCACCTTTAGTTCATGTCCATGGGTCGTGCATATAGTTCTTTGGCATCTGCATTTCCTATGCTATTCTTAACCTCCCCCTGTCTATTTTGTACTGACCATTTATGCTTCTTAATCCCTGGACCTTTTCCCCCATTCTTTCCCTTCCCTCTCCCAGCTGAAAACCTCCAAATGATCTCTAGATCTGTGATTCTGTTCCTGTTCTGGTTGTTTGCTTAGTTTGTTTTTTTAGATTCAGTTGTTGATAGCTGTGAATTGGTTGCCATTTTAATGTTTATAGTTTTGATCTTATTCTTTTTCTTGAATAAGTTTCTTTAACATTTTATGTAATAATGGCTTGGTGACGATGAACTCTAACTTGACCTTGTCTGGGAAGCACTTTATCTACCTTTCCATTCTAAAGGATAATTTTGCTGGGTAGAGTAATCTAGGTTGTAGGTCCTTGCTTTTCATCACTTTGAGTACTCTGACCAGTCTCTTCTGCAAGCCTGCAAAGTTTCTTTTGAGAAATCAGCTGACAGTCTTATGGAAATTCCTTTGTAGGTAACTCTCTTCTTTTCTCTTGCTGCTTTTAAGATTTTGGCTTAATCTTAACCTTTGGCATTTTAATTACGATGTGTCTTGGTGTGGTCCTGTTTGGGTGCAGTTTATTTGGGACTCTCTGTGCTTCCTGGACTTGCATGTCTATTTCTTTCACCAAGTTAAGGAAGTTTTTTTTTCGTTATGTTTTCCAATAAGTTTTCAATTTCTTGCTCTTCTTCTTCTTCTGGCACCTCTATAATTCAGATGTTGGTACATTTGGAGATGTCCCAGAGACACCTTAGACTATCCTTGTTTTTGAATTCTTTTTTTCTTCTGGCTGTTCTGGTTGGGTGCTTATTTCTTCTTTATGTTCCAAATCATTGATTTGAATCCCAGCTTCATCCTTTCCACTGTTGGTTCCCTATAGATTTTTCTTCATTTCACTTAGTGTAGCCTTCATTTCCCCCTGGGATTTTTTTATTTTGTTGCCCTACCCAACGAGTTCTTTGAGCATCCTGATCACCAGTGTTTTGAACTCTATATCTGATAAGTTGATTATTTCTGTTTTGTTTAATGGGGTGCCCAAGCTTTTGCCATCTCTGGGCCATGCTGGAAGAAGAGTTGTCTTGGGCCACACATTAAATATACAAACACTAATGAAAACTGATGAGCAAAGAAAAGGCTTTAAGTAAATTTACAATTTTGTGTTGGGCCACATTCATGACCATCTTGGGCTGTGGGTTAGATACCTCTGGTTAGTTCTTTTGCTGGGACTTTGTTCTGTTCTTTCATTTGGGCCGTATTTCTTTGCTTCCTCAATTTGGCAGCCTTCCTGTGATTGTTTCTGTGTATTAGGTAGAGCTGCCTTGACTCCCTTAGTAGCATGGCCTATTGTAGAAAAGGTACCTATGAATTGTGTGGGGCAGAGCGTTAAGTAATCACCAGGGTGGGGCAACCCACTTCACTGCTTTGTGGCTCTGTGTAGGGGGAGGGCTCAGAGAGGGGACACTGCCACTGCCTGGCTTCTGGAGGTTGCCCCCCACTTGCTCTGTGGAACTGATGCCTTTCTAGCTGTTGCCCTGGTGCTGAATCTCAGAGGGGGTGGGTCTATGTACATTTTAAGTCTGTGCCAGATTAAAAAATCTGTCAGTTTCTAATGCTGCCAACTCCCACTGGTTTTTATAGCCTGAAGTTACGGGCATTTATCTTCCTGGTGCTGGAACCCTGGGTGTGCAGTCTGGCCTGGGGCTGGGATCATTCACTCCCAAGGTATCCCTCCCAATTTTTATCCACCACACGTGAATTTGGGACCGCCCATTCCATCGTCTCCGCCTCTCCTGCCACTCGGTGTCTCTGCACCTCTTGCCCGTCTCCTCATCTCCGCCCCTCCTGCCTATCTGGATAAATGTGCCTTCTTTAAATCCTTGGTTGTCGGACTTCTGTACAGCTTTATTTTCTGATGGTTTTGGGTGTTATTTGTTTTGAGCTCTACTTGTAATTCTTTCTGTGCTTGCACGAGGAAGCACAAAGCATGTTTACCTATGCCTCCATCTTGCCTGGAAGTCCAGTGTCTTCCTGATGTTTACTAAAGTACCCACCTCTCACCCCAAGAAAAAAGGAGGGAACCACTGCTGCCTCTCTTTCCTTACCTTGATTTTTTTCTCCCTCTTCCTGTGATATCCTTGGACTTTTTCCTGGCAACTGTGTACCCTCTGTAGGGGACCTCTGTCTCTCTGGCTTCAGTTCTGGCATTTCTGGTTCCCCATCTGAGTTACAGCTGTACTATTCTTCGCCCCCACACTCAGCCCGTGTACCCCATAGAAGTTATCAGCTATATTGGCTTAATTTGCAATTGGATTGTTGGAAGGCAACTCATTTTTTTAAATTGTCATGTTGATGGATTGGTGTTAGTCTATTTTTTTTTAGGCTGGAATACAGAGAGAGACACACACACTAAACTATTGTTATTGTTTTAAGTTAAGCTTTTTCTAATTATGTAAGGCTCTAGTTTCACAGGTGCTGAAGTACATAGCCATAGGCTAGTAGTGGGGAAAGAAATCTTTAGAAACATTCTCTACTTGCTTTTGAATTTGCATTCATGAATAGTCTTTCCTTAGAACAAACTGTATTGTTTGTTTTGAATGCAATTTTGGTATACTCTGGGAGTATTAAAAACTACTGGGAGAGCCCTGGCCAGGTGGCTGTAATTGGTTAGAGCATCATTCTGATATGCCAAGGTTGTGGTTTTGATCCCCATCCCCACTCGGCACATATAACAATCAACCAATGATGCATCAATAAGCGGAACAACAAATCAGCCTCTCTCTCTCTCTCTAAACAAACCTGAGAGAGATTGATGGAAACTTTAAAAAAAATATCCATAGAAGGTGCTAGGTATCTGTAGATAGCTGAGTAAATACTGTTGAGTTTAATGTTAGGAATTCTTTTTTATTTTTATTTATTTATTTATTTATTTTATTTTTAAAAGATTTTATTTATTTACCTTTAGAGGGGAAGGGAGGGAGAAAGACAGGAAGAGAAACATCAATGCGTGGTTGCCTCTGGCACACCCCTGCCCCCGCCCACAATCCCAGCATGTGCCCTGACCAGGAATCAATCCAGAGAGACCCCTCGCCTTACAGGCCTGCACTCAATCCACTGAGCTATACCAGCCAGGGCAGAAACTTTTAAAATAGTTCATATATCTACATGATATAAAATTCATAAAGTTCAAAAGGGTTCACAAAAGTGAAAAGTAAGTTTCCTCCAACACCTGGCCCTGCTAGTTCCCTGCCCTGTAGGTAACCATCATTACTGGTTTCTTATGTCCCTTCTAGAGATCAAAATGTACCTTAAAACTAATACTCTTGTTATGGTAAGTGTTGTCTTCTTAAATATAGCAAAATCTAGAGATATTTTTGCAATTTTATTATAGCTTTACTTTGCAATTGTGGTTGCAGTGTGAATTACATGTCAGTGCTGGAAATATCTTGAAATAAGCTTATTGGCTCTGCACTTTTATCCTGTTGTTTTTAGAAATGTAGGGTTTTGTTTTATTTTGCTCTTTTGAAGTAAAAGGGCTTACAGCTAGTGAGGATCTAAGAGAAAAAAAATTTTAGGAACAACATGGGTAGTTTGAATTTTTATCCATTTCTTAAGGATAGATTTTCAACTAAATGTTTTTATGCATCTTCTGAATAATGCCCTGTGTTCTGTTCTCACGTAGGCATTTAGTTTCAAAAAATTGGAATCTTTCTAGTTAAAAGTAAATGAGCTGGGCCAGTGGTCAGTTGAAAATATAAAGGAAGCAGGTGCCAGTGAAGGGCTTTTATTGTGTGAAACACAATGTAAAAGATATGGTTAATTCTTGTGAACTTGGCATGTATAGTATTCCCTCCCTAATCTTTAGTGATTTGTTTCTGTTAACCCCTGTGGTAAAAGTTGTTTCTGTAGAGGAACTAAAACTCTAATAAAAAAAAATGAGGTTAGAGGATTGGAGTCATGAGTGAACCTATAAAGGTCTTTGTAAATATATATATATATATATATATATATATATATATATATATATATATATATATATATAATTTTAATTTTTTAAATATATTTTATTGATTATGCTATTACAGTTGTCCCGTTTCTCCCCCATCATTCCCCCCACCCTGCACACCCTCTCCCACCCACATTCCCCCCTTTAGTTCATGTCCATGTGTCATAAGTTCTTTAGCTTCTACATTTCCCATACTATTCTTCCCCTGCCCCTGTCTATTTTCTACCCACTATCTATGCTACTCATTCTCTGTACCTTCCCCCCCTCTCCTCCTCCCACGCCCCTGTGGCTAACCCTCCATATGATCTCCATTTCTGTGGTTCTGTTCCTGTTCTAGCTGTTTGCTTAGTTTGCTTTTGTTTTAGGTGTGGTTCTTAATAGCTGTTTCACCAAAATAAAATAGGAAAGACAGCTCTCCAAATGAAGAGCCTATAAAAGCCATTTACAAATTTTTAAATGGTAATAATGGATTCTGGGTTATTTCCTTTCTTCATTTCTTACTTGCTAGAAACTTTACGTGGGACAACTTGGGAATCAATTGTTTTCTGTGTGTGTGCGTGCGGCCCTCTATCTTAACAACCAGTGCACTTCTGATCTTATGACTCAGAGCTCTTAGCCTTCCTGATACCCATTTTGTGTTTCCTTTGGGGTCTCACCACAGTCCCAGAGGTACATAGTAGCTGGAAGCTGGAGAGAGAAAGAGGCTTTGTGTGACCTTTTCCTACTTGCTGTTTGCCCTCACTGAGTGGGTACTTCTTACTGCCTCTCCGCAGGAGGGTTATGGGAGTTCCCTCAGTGGTAATTAGGACACTCAGACTTGCCTCCTCAGTCCCTCTTCACCAGTGTCTCTCTCCCTTCCTACAACCCAAGTCTAAGGTACCCTTTGCCTCTGCTTTCTTCATGTTTCCCCAGTCTTCATTTCGAAATCTATTTTTCTGCTCTGCTCTCTGCTTTTTTTTTTTAAGCTTCAGGTTGATTCTTTTTTTTTTCCTCTTAAAATCTGTGTTTACTTGAAACTGCAATTCTCAGCAATTAATTAATTGTAGAAAGGTATTTAGGAGTAGTAAATCTGTGTATAGTCGAATTCCATACAAGGAATTCTTGTGATTAGCAAGAGATTTCTGAAATATTGGAAAAACTAATTTTTTCATCTTAGGACTCTTCCATGTCTCCTATACTTTTTGCTTCTTTTGGAGTAATTGGCTTTATGACTGTGTTTGATTGGGACCAGGGGAGTGGTATACGTGGGCATGGTGTACCAGCTAGGAGAAGTGACACCAGCCAGGATGAAAGTTATTCTGCCCGGATGGACGGCTGCCAGACGGTGGAAGGTACTATATTTCACTGGAAGACAGCTCAGGGAGGACGGAATAGTCTTTGCCTTACTAGGCTGCACATCTCCATCATTTCTTTCAGTTCACAGGGTGATGAATATCTCAGCCAGATGGCGGTTAATTTGGAGCTGAGAGCAGGAGCTGGTGGCTAGTTGATTTAATACTCTGTGACTTTTTTCAGTGACGATTTGAGAAAACACTGTTAGGTACTGGGATACCAGACTGTTAGTAAATAGAACCAGACTGAGTTTCTGAGGTTCTTTACCTGGGTGTCTTTGGGTATTTGCTTTCCTTCTTGTATTTTAGGATTATCTGTTAAAGGGGAATAATAAGACATTTAACAACATGTACGTTTGCAGAGATGGGTCTCACAAGCTTTGTGTGTGACAACAGAACATTTACTAGCCACCTATTCCCTACCAGCAAATAATGATGAAGAAAATTGATCTACAGAACATTATATGAATCTGAAGGTTTTCATCTACTAAGTACCTTTTCTTAGGGACTCTGGGGAAGAAATAAATAGACAACATTGTCCCTTACCCTGAGGAGTGTGTGGTTTAGTGAAGAAGGTAGCACATGAAATGACTCCAATAGGACAACATAGAAGCAAGTTCTAGAGGGTGTGGAAAATGATCACTCTAGACCATGCTGCCCAGGACGTTGGCTGTCAGCCACATTTGGCTCTTAAGCATTGAAAAGTGGCCAGCCTGAATTAACATATGCTGTAAACATAACATATACACTATGTTCTAAAGACTTTTAGTAAAGAAAAGAATGCAAGATAGCTATTCAGTAATTTTAAAATATTGATTACATGTTGAAGTTATAATATTTTGGATATATATTATTAAAATGTAGCTGTTTCCTTTAACTTTTAAAATTATTTTAAAAGTTATTAAAACATTTTAATTCCATGTATAGTTTGCATTATATTTCTAGATAACGCTATATGTAGAGCTGCGGTAGAAGTTCAAAGGAGACAGGGAAAGAAATGTAGACAGTTGTAGACAAGGAGGGTTTCAAGGAGCAGATAGAACGTCGGCTGTGTCTGGAGGGAATGGGACAGGTCTCTTGTCTAATGTTGTCACAGAAAGATGGCAGGTGCGGTGGTGGTTTTATAGGAAGAGCAAGGGCCAAAACCTGGAGTATTTGTTAAGCAGTAAGGAAATTCTCTGGGTATAGAATGTTTTGAGTATACTGTAAAATTAGAATTTAAAGGGAGATAGGGTTATATTTTAGATGTTTTTGTTCTTGCACAGAATAGATGGCTAGTAACATATTGGTTGACCAACTGTGTTAAATGAGTAGTTCAGAACTGATCCTGTAAAGGTGGGAAGTCAATACAACTTTTTGGGTAGATGCATGACAAAGGTAGACTTGTTGTTTTTAAGACAGAGGGGAAGGGAGGGAGAAAGAGAGGGAGAGATACATCGGTGTGAGAGAGAAACATCAATCAGTTGCACCCCTACTGGTCCCTCAACCGAGGCATGTACCTGTGACCTTTGCCTTTGCTGGATGACGCCCAACTAACTGAGTCACACAAGTCAGGACAATGAAGGTAGAGTTTTGAGATTATTTGGATGATGTGGGTTTGATCGTTAGAGATAAGGGGCTGAACAGAGATGGGGAGACCAGTTGGGGGCTGCTGTGGAAGTTGAAGAGTAAATTGTCAAGTGCTGGGCAAGGATGGTGGCAGCGGGAATCAAAACAGATATGTTCCTACCCCCCTTTTTTAATATAAATTTTTATTTTTTTTTAAGATTTTATTTATTTATTCTTAGAGGGGAAGGGAGGGAGAGAGGTAGAGAAACATCGATGTATGAGAGAAACATCTATCAGTAGCCTCTCGCATGCGGCCCACATGGGGACCAGCTTGTAACCCGGGCTTGTGCCCTGACTGGAGATCTAACCAGAGACCTTTCGTTTTGCTGGACGATGCCCAACCAACTGAGCCACACCAGCCAGGGCTGTTCCCTACCTTTACAGAGCTTGAATTCTTTTTTTTTTTTTTTAATTTTATTTTAATTGTTGTTCTTATACAATTTTCTGTCTTTTACTCCCATCCCAGCCCACCCACCCAGCCCCTTCAGAGTTTGAATTCTTGTGAGCTGTGCAGACCAGCAGACTGGCAGTTGGCGTGTAGTAAGATAAACTCAGAGGAAGGAAACCTGTCTGGCCTGTGGTGAGGACTGGAGGACTTAGGTCAGAGAATGCCACTAGAGGAAGAGACATTTGCCACTGACCTCAGGGGATGTATGAGACTCCTCTGTAAGAACATTTATAATGAAAGATTTGGAAAGTAAGGTTTTTGGAGGAACAAACTCTCAGGAGAGAGAGCACACTGGTTGGAGTGTCAGGAGAACTGGGTGGCCAGGGGAAGTCATCTCTCCTTGCTGGGCTCCGGTGTCCTCATTTGTAAAATGTGGATAGAGGATGAGATCTTCAAGGTCTAGCCTTCTAATTTAACTTTGTTAGCTTGGTGTGTTTAGCACGCCCATATCCTGGTGAGTAGTTGCTGTTTGGCAACTCTCCGTTAGGACCTCAGAAGGGAGAATGAGACTTGCTACCGAGGGCCAGGAGCCCTTGTTTCCCCAGCCTCGCACTCCCTGGTTAGCCTTAAGCTGACAGAGCATCTTGCTCCGTGGACAGAAGGCACTAATAGCTGGCGGCTCTCAGCTCACCAGAGTCCTTGTGACTGGGCTGCGGTTTCTTTCGTGAGGAGGGGTCTGAGTGGGGCATCTCTGCGTCTGCCAAAGAATCCTTTTGAAAAAGTAATTTCACGAAATTGTTAGGAATAGGAGCCTTATTATAGGGACCATAAGGGGACAGAGTGGTCAGAAGATGGGGTAGTGGAGGTAAACCTCAGGTTTGTGATCTTTATCCTCATCTTTGGGTGTTTGCTCTGGCTTCAGAGAAGACTGGGTCACTAAGTGGAACTCCCTAATTGCCCTTCTGTGCAGTTCTCTCTCACACGCTTGTTCACTCTTACTGAGTCCTTCTTTTAGAAAATCTCTACTTGAATTTTGAGGAACTGGACTTCTTTACTAGATCTCAGGACAGATGAGTTATGCCTGCTAGTTCTGGTGGTGTTAATAACTAATCAGAGGCATTATTTTTAAATCTAAAAGTGCTCTGAATTAGAGATTCCAATTAAACAAAAATTCTTTCTGGAAAGAATGTACTTGTAGTATAGTGAAATAAACTCAAACACCCAGATCTAGATAAAGATGATGGAAAAGAGAAGGAAAGCAAGAAGATTTTTAAATGGGACTCACTCAGCTAACGTTCGTTGAACATCAGTCCACCGAACCACACGAGCCAGGGTAAACGTTTGTTGAACATCAGGCTCTCTCTCTTCAGGCTTCGGTGTTGCACAGCTGGGTAAGCCACAGACCCTCTCTTTAAGGAACTTACCAAGTAGTGGGAGAGAGAGACACAGAGGCTTCTTAGAAGTAATTTATCTTCTTAAAGACATTGGTTATGCTGCAGTCTAGGGGGAGGCTGCATTCTAAGGAGGCTGTCTCAGACTGGGAGACTTTGCTGCCTACAGAGTGGCTTCTTCAAGAGGCATGGCAAAGCCTAACTCTTCGTGGATGACTCAAGTGAGTTAATTCCAGTGACTTTATAGTCCTACAATGATCTCTTCATACTTTATAATTTTACTGGTGCTTTCTAGCTGGAACCCCCAGACATACTTAAAATTTTCCATAAATTTAAAAGCTTCACTTTTTTCTGATTGTAAAAAAGTGATACCTAGACTATTTAAACAACGCATTACAATATAGAAGTTCCACCACCAAAGGAAGATGCAGTTCATGTCTCTGTGAATACCTTTCTCATGTCTCTCTTTCCGTCTCCCCTCCCCCTTCTCCCTCCCTCCACCTCCCTTTCCCCTACATGCGCACACGCGCGCATGTACATGCATGTGTGTCCTTTTATATAAATGGGATCGTATTTCACATGCTTTGGTGACCATTTTTTACCATTTAACCATTTTTAAAAATGTTAATTAAATTCATTGGGGTAACAGTGGTTAATAATGTTTCAGATGTACAACTCGATAATGCAACATCTGTATGCTACGTTCTAGACTCCTTCCATCGCTGTATATCTGACTCCTCACCTTCTTCCTCCCTTCCTTCCCCCACCTTCCCTTCAGGTAATCATCATTCTGTTATCTATGTCTATGAATTTGTTTGTTTCTTTTGTTGCTTTCTTTTTAAAGATTTTATTTATTTATTTTTAGAGAGAGGGGAAGGGAGGGAGAAAGAGAGAAACATCAATGTGTGGTTACCTCTCATGTGGCCCCCAATTGGGGACCTGGCCCGCAACCCAGGCATGTGTGTTGAGTGGGAATCGAACCAGCGACCCTTTGGTTCATAGCCTGTGCTCAATCCACTGAGCTACACCAGCCAGGTGTTGCTTTTTATTTTATGTACCAAATATGAGTGAAATCATACGGTTCTTGTCTTTTTCCATCTGACTTATTTCATCTTGCATGGTACTGTCCAGATCCATCCATGTTTTGCAAATGGCAATATTTCATCTTTTCATGTCCGAGTAGTATTCCATTGTATACATACATGTACCACATCTTCCTTATCTAGTTTTCAGTGGAAGGACACTTAGGTTGTTTCCATGTCTTGGCTAATGTGAATAATGCTACAGTGAACATTGGGGTACATACATCTTTACAAATAACTTTTCAAATTTTTGGGTAAATACCTAGAAGAGAGATTGCTGGGTTATATTGTGTCTTTATTTTTCATTTTTTGAGGAACCTCCATACTGTTTTCCATAGTGGCTGCACCAATTTATATTCTTACCTCCAGCATACGAAGGCTCCCTTTTCTTCACATCCTCTCCAGTACTTGCTATTTCTTGTCTTACTGATAATACCCATTCTAACAGGTGTGAGGTGGTATCTCATTGTGGCTTTGATTTGTATTTCCCTTTTAAGTAGAAGGAAGTTGAGCATCTTTTCATATATCTGTTGGCCACCTGTATACCTTCCTTGGAAAACTGTGTAGTCAGGTTTGCTGCCCATTTTTTAACTGGATTGTTGTTTTTGTTGTTGTTGAGTTGAATGAGTTCTTTATATATTTTGAATATTAGCCCCTTATTGGAGGTATTGTTTGCAAAAATCTTCTCTTATTTGGTTGGTTGCCTTTTTGGGTAACCTGTCTTCTTGAGCAGCGTGTTAGGGTCCTCTTTCCATGTCAGTGCACATAGATACAGACGCCATTCTATCTAATGGCTAGAAACTCGTTCACTGTGTTGATGTATCATGCTTTATTTAACCACGTTCTTATTCACAGATATTTGAGATGTTTTGGATGCTGCTAAACATCCCCCGATGCATAGGCTACCTCCTCCTGCCCCCCAGACAAAGAATTACGTGGCCCGGAATGTCAGCAGTGTTGGAGGAGACCTGCTCTCCGCCTTCTCCAGTGTTTGGGTGTTGGAAATCTTTACTCCCCTGTATGTTCTCAAACACCAGGCAAAGAATAATAACTTCTTAAATTTGCATTATTTTGATTACTAGTGAGGTTAAGCATCTTTTCCTATATTTATTAGTCATTAGTTTCTTTTGCGAATTTTCTATTCATGTCCATTGTCCATTTTTTATTAGGTGTTCATCTTTTGCTTAATAATTTCTAAAGGTAATTTGAATTTCTAAGGAGCCATTAGACTTTGTTTATGGTGCCTTGTTTAAAGGGATATTTAAAGATTTTTAGGTAGTCAACTTTGCCGATATTTTGTTTGATTTCTGAAGAGAGCTAAGTTAGTGAATTATCCAAAGGAACTTACTGAAGGCGGTTCATTTGGGATATAATCCAGTGGTATCTACTGCAGTTTAGTGGCATGCGTTCTGTGGACAACAGATGGTTTTGAGTTAGATTTCCTGCCTTAGTCTGTCTATAAGTGTTAGGCCCCTACTGAATTCTCCCTTAGCCCTACGCTAGTCACTGTGAAGGGTACGGAAGAAAAATATTAGGCAAGGTTTCCTCCCTTACGGAGCTGCAGTTAAATATTTGAGATAACTGCCAGCATGTGAAACAGAATTCATTTAAATGCTGAAGAGGAATTCAGTGGGCAGAGTTTATGAAGAATGACCCAGTCTTGAAGGCTATGACGAGGCAGAGGGACTGTTTCCAGCACATGGCATTGCTGTGGGACAGGCAGTTAGGAGACCTCGGTTCTTGTCCTGCTTGGGCACTAGTCAGTGTGTGACTTAGGCCGAGTCTCAGGCCCCAGTGTTTTTATCAATGAAATAAGGAGATAGCAGTAGTCTATTTCCTAAGATTGTTGTCATGATTAAAGTATTATGGTTTTACTGTTTACTGAGAATTTTTGGAACTGATTTGTTAGGTATTTATAGGAAGTCTTTGGCATTCTGGGTAGCATGCTAGGTGCTGTGGGAATGCAAGGATGGGTAAGAGATGGGCCTTTCTTTCAAAAACTTACAGTCTTATGGGAGAGAAAAATTATATGTGGTAGTGTAAAATAAGAAATACGGAGTGCTTGGAAGCAGAGTGTTGAGTGGTGGTGGCTTTTGAAAGGGGTGGCATTTATGTTAGGGAGGGGTGGTTGGAGCAAAGGGCTGGGGGAGGAGGGTGGGGAGGTACAGGGTATGTTTAGGGTACAGTGAATAAACTAGTTTGGCTGAATTTGTGCAGTTGATGCAGAGGGTGGGAAGACATAAGGCTAGAAACAGAAAGTGGGGCTGGCTTGTTGAGTGATTTAAACATGGAGCTGAGATACTTACTTGTGTCACTGGAAAGGGACTGGGTCGAGGTGCTTCTGTCCCGGCATAGTCTGGATCCTGTGGGTTCTTGACTTTGTGCAGGAAAGATTTCACGATATGAGTCAGGTGATTTGTCATGTATGTTTATTAAAGCTGGGAACAGTGAAACAAAGGAGGGTTTAAGGTAGAAGAGGCAAGATCATAGCAACAGGAATGGGCCTAGGCTAGGCTGCCTTGGCCCTTTAGAAAGAAAGTCACAGAGGCCAAGAGGTGGCCAGCGGGGCTGCGTGGGCTCAGGAAACAAGGTACGGAGGCAAAGGAAGGCCTTTGGGGACAGGCTCAGGGCGTTGGCCTGGGGTGAGCTGCTGCTCTCCCCTGCTCCCCTGGTTGCAGGTCTCCTGGGAATCTTTAGAGATCAGGAGAAAGAGAGCAAAGGTACAGACCCGAGAAAGGAAGGGGAGAGGGGAGGCGTGGGGGTGCAGAAGGGAGAGCAGCGGGTACGAGGTCTTTCATCTTCAGGGTTTTATCTGTTTTCTAAGGCAGGAATTTTAGGGGAGGTCTCAATCAGAGTATTTAGCAGCTTTCCAGGCGTGTCCTTTGATATAGTGATACATCGAAATGAGCACATGGGGGATCGGGGTCATTCTCTGGTGGTCTGTTTCACCTTCAAAGAATGTCGCTGGAGAGGGACCCGGATGGGACCCAGGCTGGTCTGCCCCCAGTGTGGTCTGGAATGTGGAAGCTGTTTGCTCCTAAGTGTTCTTGGTCAGGGAAGGTAAGACCTTGTGATTTACCATCTGGCTGTAAATGGCTCAGCCTTGTTTATTAACTATCTCAGTTTCCCCATTCCACTTGCCGAAGAATTTTCCTAGCTTCTGCCTCAACTGCCTCATTTGGTTTTTACTGTTGTAGGCTTTTGATGAATTGTAGACAAGAAGATGATGTGATGTAAACAGCACTTGAAGATTACTTTGGTAAAAGTGTTGAAGATAGCAACTGATTGTATTCCCACAGCAAACAGCATGAGTGAATCATGACTTTGAGATTTCCGAGGCTGAATATAATAAGATTACAGGGTTGGGCTAAAGTAGGTTTACAGTTGTTCATATGGAAAATAATATAATAATTACTAAATAATAATACAAATTAAACTCTGTTTCATGTACTTACAACTGTGAACCTACTTTTGTCCCACTGCGTATTGAAGAGAAGGCAAGCAGGACGCAAGCAGTGACAAGCAGGATGAGGGACATTGTCGGGAAAGGGAAAATGACTCCATGGGGTAAGGGGCAGGACTTCTGTTAAGACAATGCGCTTCAGGCAGGGCATAGCCCTGGTAGGAAATGGGTCATTCTGGTTCATTGTTAGGAAGAGTTTTCTGGGAATTTGCCATTAGCTTGAAATTTTATAAATCAGACAAGAATTTTTATGTCTCAAAAAATGACTGCCCATTATGAATTATTATTCTATAATTGTGTCCGTTCAGATAAGCTTGCTGGACTGGAGCTCTCCACCCCCCTCCACCCGTTTTCAGGGTGGAATATTGCCCATTACGCACATCCTGTGAAGGGAGACTGTGCGACTAGGGGCGCGTTTCAGAGAAGCTTTGTAATCTCCGCATCTTTGGGAGGGAGAGGGTTGACATTATGCACTCATGTGCGTTAAAACACTGTTAGTTGTTCATCATTCTTGATTTCATTTTCATAATGCTTGGAACAAAATGCTTAAAAAGGGTAAATGGCAAACCAGGAACAGACTGCACAAGTGGGGCTCGTGCAGTTGGTTAGTCATCTCTCGTCAGCAGAGGCCCCGCAGAGCCTTAGCAGACAGCTCTGAAGGGACTGGAGAGAAGAGTTCCTGGCATGGTTATGGATCTTTCATTGTAGTAACAGTAGGTTGTTCTTCAAATCGGGGGAATAAGAGCAAAGGTGCTTAGCCATCACGTGGGTGCTAAAAGAATGGCCTTTGGAGAGCAGGCATTTGAAGTGGGATATACTCACCTTTTTCAGGAAACTTGCAGACATTCTGACGAGAGTGACTCGGGGGCAGTTCTTGCACAAATCTGTAATGCATAGTCCTCTTTCCTCTCTACTGCTTTTGTCCTGATCTGCTTTCCAGCTTCCTCAAGTTTCCCCCAAAGGTGGGTGCTGGGAGATGGGGCTCCCAGAGAGAGAATGGTCCCAGATTTCTGGCATGTGTAGTTCTTCACCACTGGATTTAACTTGGCTCCGCTAAATAGCACCAGCATCTTGTTAGGTCCTGGAGAACTGACTGGGTGGGGCTGGGGGACCAGTCTGTCACCGCGCGGCCAAAGTCACTGTGTATAGGCAGGGCTCTCTTTCCAGAAAGAGTGGGAGGGCAGCACAGGGTGGAGGTGTAGTCTGGTCTAGTCTAGTTCTCGTGCCGGGTGCACAGCACGTACAGCTCTGATTTGGGGCACATCTCCTAATCTCTGACTTCAGCCTCTTCATCTGTAGAATAGCAGTAGTATCTGCTCTCCCAAGCAAGAGAGACCTCGACCAGTGAATGGGTGATGCGAGTTTACTCAAAAAGTGTCAACTGCTGTTTAAGCTTCTGGAGCACTTAACTTCTTGTGGTTAGTTTATATTCTGACCCTCAAGATTTTGGTTTCTTTATACGTTTTACTTTTTATGTAAGAAAAACTTGAGATGCTCCCTAGGCTTTTGAAAAACTGCTGATAAAAAATTTTAAAGATGTTTTAAAGAAAACACATTTTTTTTTCTTTCTTAGTAACAATACCTGTTCAGTTACCTATTATTCAGTTTGTTATTTTGTTAGAAGAGTTCCCTATTCTAAGCCTTTACTAACAATGAAAAAAGATGAATTCCTGATCTAAATTACAGCTCTTTTGTTGAATTCATGAAATGAGTTTGCGTTGACAGTTAAGGATTGTGCTTTAAAAAATGTTAGAAACAAGCCCAGCTCCTCCTTTTACAGTGAGTATGTTGAGACGAAGTGATTAAGTAGCAAAATATTAAAATAGTTGAAAAGGAAAAATGGCAAACCACCGAACGGGAACAGACCAC
Source organism: Glossophaga mutica (assembly GCA_039655065.1). Classification (NCBI taxonomy): domain Eukaryota; kingdom Metazoa; phylum Chordata; class Mammalia; order Chiroptera; family Phyllostomidae; genus Glossophaga; species Glossophaga mutica. Next base: position 40,991,593 of record CM077308.1, on the reverse strand, counting down.
ACGAACAGGCCCGGCGTTGAGGTTTCCTCACCTAGGTCCTTGTTCCTATAACGTGCTGCCTCCCTCACAGTGTGCTTAACGACATGCAGGTGTTCAAGAAAAAGCATCACTGTCTTCAGCAGCCCCTGCATTGAACAAAAGCGCTGTTTAATTGTCCAAGTCTGAAGTGTGAAGTTCAAATCTGAATCTTTTTCAGTGGGATCAATTAACCACCCACCGAAACCCGAATGTTCCTAATGACTACAGGGTGTTGGGCCGGTGGTTATAGAACCTGAATTCTAGTCTTAGTTCTGCTAAGTAACCTTAGTCAAGAAAAACCCATTTAATCTCTTTGGATTCAGTGTCTTTGAGCCAGTACTTACCAGCTAGACAATGACTAGGATAACAATAATGGGTCCCAGGCCCCTGCCAGGACTTTAAGTTGGAGGATCTCTGAAACCCAAAAGCAGGGAGAGGGGCGGGTATGTGAGAAAGTTGTGTCTCCTTTTTGTATCCTGAGGAGTTTGCAGTAATCAGCTGCTTATTCATATTTTTCCTCTACCTGGAAAACCTTCTCCTTTCTGAACTTACTTATTGCCCTTGTATCTCATTCATCTGTTAATCATTGTACATTGCTCTGGAATATGTCTTCCTTTTATTCATAATCCCTAGGGAGTTGGTTAATGTAGAATAAAAAGTATAGAGTTGGAAGATAAATAGTGTGCTCTTAGCTGGCCACTTTAAAAATATATATATAATTTTTAATTTTTATTTTTTAAATTGCATTTTATTGTTTTTACTATTACAGTTGTCCCATATTTAATTTTTTAAGTAGTACATTTTTGAATAGGTAATTTTTTTCAATACAATTAAAAGGGGAAGTACAGTGAAAAGTCATCTTCTACCTGTGGTCTAACATCAAACTAGTCTTCTCCCCCGTTATTAATTTTTTATATATCCTCCTGGAGTTTCTTATTTTTTCTTCTTTTCTATATTACATAAAAGATGTCACACTAATAAATGTACACACTAATAAAAGATGACACACTAATGTAGTCTTAGGTACGTTGCTTTCTCACCTAATTTATATTGGAGATATTTTCATGTCACTACAGAGTGATCTTCCTCATTGTTCTTAATATTTTGCAGATGGGCCATAATTTAATTACTGGTTGGGAATTTTTAGTTGTGTAAAGTCCCAAATGATTTTAAAATGTGAATGACCTTTGAGCCTTATCTAAGAAATATGCTCTTTATTTATCTAAAACTCATTTTGTAGTACTTCACAATTTGTAAGCACTTTACGTTCTTAAATTTAATGCTCATAAAACCTCTTAAACTTAATGCTCATAAAACTTAATGCTCATAAAACCTCTATAGGTTTTACTGGATAAATAGAGAAAGGAAATATCTATTCAGTCTTTTGCTGACTATGGTGTAAGATTCTTTAGTAAAAGTCCCACCATGCTCTTTTCATGTGCTCTGCTGCTGGCAAATAGAGGGGTTTTTTTGAGAAACACAGCCTGCTTTGTAGAGGCCGATAAAAGTCTTCATTACTTCATTTATAACCATTTGTGAATTTACTTCCTTTGCTTTACTTCCTTAAAACCAGTAGAGCATGTAGAAAAGGACCTGTACAGAAATGAAGCTTTGAGAAACAAAACAAATGTAGAAAGAAGATATGCAAATATTCTTTTTATAGATTTGATTTTTTAATCTTAAAATTTTTTAACTGAAATATATGTATGCAGAAAAAAGTGACTTGCTTAATAGGATTGAAAGTCTTCGTTGAGATGAATCTGGCCCTTTAAGTGATTAAATGGGCAGGGCTGAGAAAAATAGGAAATATTTTAACTTGGGATTTAACATTTAATAAGAATGTTAAAAATTACAGCCTTAGCTATGTAATTTGACCTGTTAAGAATGCACAAATGGCCAAAAAAAAAAAAAAAAAAGCACAAATGAAAAAAGAAAATGTACAAATGAAATGGAAGAAATTTAAGTTTTATTTTAAAATTTGTATGTAATGTGAAACAAGATTAGTATTGAAACAGCCCAAACTGCTAATTCCACCACCTGATTGTTAAAGTGTTAGTCAGGTGGTCACCACGACCAGCGACTCTTTATAGATGGAATGCTAATTTTCTACAAAATATTTCAACCATTTTAGTAACTCCTGAGATATTTTTGCTATTGATTTTTCCTGTAGTTATGAAATGGGCCCTTGATGTCTTTCTCTACTTACATTTACACTCTTATATAGTAATGCTGAAAACAGCCTAACATCACAGATTTTTTTAGAGATTACCAATTAGTGTTTGTTGTGTTTGTGTGTTGACTCGGCCCTGTCTGGCACACAGGTGAGCAAACTGCATCCTGGAGAGTCTGTGACTGGCTGGGTCAGCCGCCTTGTCCACAGCCAGGTTCTTTCTCTTACAGCTGTAATTGGCTGACACTGGACTACTTGGGGAGAAGTTTGATTTTGAACACATTCTCTTGTTCTTTCTCTCCTTTTTCGTTCTAATGTGGGACAGATAATAAAAGACCACAGGCTTGCATGGAGCCTGGCTCAACGTGGGCATGTGAGAGAGACTTTTTGAAGTGAACCCAAACTGGGGAGGGATGAGACACTCATGGGTAACGTGTTGGGAGCTGGCAGCTGAGCAGTGCCCGGTATTTGCTACTTTATTCTCCGTCTTTCTCGCCCCAGGGCGCGAAGCAGCCTGTTGTGTTCAGACAGCGAAAGTGCCACGTGCTGGTTAGCGGAGGCCTTTAAACGACTTTCTTTCCCTTTCAGGTCCTTTCCCATAACCTGTGCACAGTGCTGAAGGTTCCGCATGACCCTGTTGCCCTTGAGGAGCACTTCAGGGATGATGATGAGGGGCCAGTCTCCAATCAGGGCTATATGCCGTATTTAAACAAGTTCATTTTGGAAAAGGTATGCTTTTGTCTTACCTCTTCTTATTTACAGTGTTGTTTGATTTACCTATTTCAAGTGGGCATAAAAAAGAATGAAATCCAACCACTTGCAACAGCATGGGTGGACCTAGAAGGTATTATGCTTAGTGAAATAAGTCAGACAGGGAAGGACAAATACCGTATGATTTCATTTTTATGTGGGATCTAAAGAATAAAATAAATAAACAGAAACAGACTCATAGATATAGAAAGAACTGGCGGTTGCCAGAGGTGTGGGGTTGGAGCACTGGGAGAAAGAGGTAAAGGGACTAAAAGCACAAATTGGTAGCTACAACATAGTTACAGGGATGGAAGGAAAGCATAGGAAACAGTAAAAAATAAAGCGATAACTATGTATGGTGTCAGATGGATACTAGAGATATTGAGGGGAGTACTATGATCTTCTAACAGCTAAAACAAAAGCAAAAACCAAACCTTGTGAATATACTAAGAATGACTGATGGTATTGTGCGGGGGACCCTGGCCTGGGTGCCAGATGTGGGGGGGCTCCGCCCGCAGAGCCCCATCCCTCCGTCACGGATGAAGATAAAAACTACCAAGACATCTTCTGCTTGGGGAGGAAAGGTGTCAAACTCTCAGAGGAGAATGACCCAGAGCCCCATCCTCACTAGGCTTTTATTGGGCTCAAATACACCGGAATAAAAGTTTAACATGTCAAAGAAATCTGAGGGCTTAATCCGAGCCAGTGTTTGTCAGGAAGGGGGGTTGCCAGACTTTGGGAGACATGCTCATTTCCTCCTGGGACAGTTGTCACCTCAGGAAGAGCACTCTTAGCAAAGCAGGTTTCACAGGACTTTAGGAATTCTTTCTTATGTCCGGATCACCCAGGGAGCCATCCTGACCAGCACAGGGCTGCACCGCTCACCCCCACAGTTTCAGGCTTTAAGCCTGATTAGGAAGCAGGAGACATCTCCCAGATGGAAATGAGGACTTGGGCTATGTCAGAATAGCCGGCGAGGGTCCATCACATCCTCTTTGCTGCAACCCCCCTGAGCCCTTCCATGAGGCCTCCCAAGTGGTTGCGTCTGGCTTAGGTTGCCCCTCCCATGAGGAGTCTTACCCGTCATTGACTGCCAACCAAGCTATGGGCCAGAGAGGCAGAAGCAGCACTCCTGCCAGGGAGATAAGCTTTGTCTCCTTCGTAGGTCATGTCCTTGTGACAGAACAGACCCAGATGAAGTGGGTCCCTTGGGCTCTTACACAGCCCACCATGGGGTGAGGGTTACAACTCCTGAAACCAGGCTGAACGGTCCGCAACAGTATTGTATACTTTCAGAAGTGACTCTTATGGTACATGAAACATATCTCAAACATTTTTAATAAACAAATGATATATGAGCTCTCAAAACTGGATAAGGTGATGCTGTTTTTTCTGGAGCTTTTTTTTGGCTGCCGTTCTGTTCATTGATCAGGTAGCTCCTTAGTGCTCTATAGTTGCATTATATGTAAATATCTTTCATATCCAGCAAATATTTGATGATCTGCTGTGTGCATGTGTTTAATCTTAACAAATAAAGACAATAAATGTCTGTTATTAAATATAGAGCATGCTGGGAAAGTCTCAGAAATCTAGAAATTGCTTGGTTTTTCAGTGCTAGAATTTGTGTGGTCTGGGTCAGTAGATAGAGAAATATGGTTTAATATCTTAAAGTGTTGGACCCAAATCCTGCATTTTGTTCTCCTGGGTGTAACTTACTTTAAGCATCTTGAATTGTGTGTTTTAAAGTGTTCTTTATTTTAGCATTTAGGTATTTTAAAGTTTCGTAACCAGTGGAGAAAATATAGTAGTGTTTTAAAAGTCCAAAATTAGCCACTGAATTTGGAGAAAAACTTATTCACTGAGTGGGTGAGGATGTGATGGAATAGCGAGCCCTTGTTTACTGTTCCTTACCACCTGGAGTGGAACTGTGCCAGTCCTTCAATCCAAATAAAGCTGCCAAGGTTTCCATGGTGTGGGCTTAAATTGAGCAAAGATTAGTGCTTTGTTTTGAAACTTAGTTAAAAGAAATGCCAATAGTGACTGAAGCATGTTAACATAAAATTTAGAGATTGTCACCAGTTATGCAAAGGAAATATGTAATAATGATTAAATATTTGCAAGACGCGCTTTCATGTACATGCTGTCTCATTTGATCTCATGCTAACCCTGTGACGCATAGCTGGAATTCTAATCCCCATTTACCTCAAGAGGAAGCAGAACATAAGGTCGCTTAGCTAATAAGAGGTAGGTAGATTGTGAATCTAAGCCATTGAACTTCTAGACCAGTGTTCTTTTTTTTAAAGATTTTATTTATTTATTTTTAGAGAGACAGGAAGGGAGGGAGGGAGAGAGGGAGAGAAATATCTGTTGTGTGAGAAATACATTGATCGGTTGCCTCTCACATGCCCCCAGTGGGGACTTGGCCTGCAACCCAGGCATGTGCTCTGACCACGAATTGAACTAGCAACCTTTTGGGTCACAGGCCTGCACTCAATCCACAGAGCCACACCAGCCAGGGCTACCTCTTTTTTTTTCTGTCAGATCAGCCAAAAATTAATATTTTGGGGGTGTGCTGCAGAATTTTAGTGATTAGTTTACGTGTTCCATGAGATGAAAAAGGTTGAAAATCATTGGTCTGGGCTTTATGATTAAAAGTAATACTCTGTTGGCAATATGCTAAATGCTAATTGGGGAATCTGCTACTTTTTAACACTTTTTTTTTTATCTCTTTGGAAACATATATACATGCAAAAGAAACACAGAGAAATATTTAGTTCAATATAATTAATGTCCTTTCTCTAGAGGCTAGCAGCCTTTTATTCCATTTTCCTAGGCTGACATTTATACTTTTTTTACCAGAAGCCTCAGTCCATATGTCAGTTGTAGTTCTTCCAAAAATGAGGTTTCAGATTTCTGTTAGTTGAATGAATATGCCTTCAGCACCCAAAAGGTCTTCAAGTATGTGCCTAACAACTATCATATAATATGAAGTGGTATGGCTCTTAAATACCCAAAACCATGCTTTTGTACGGTTCTTTCTTTTCTTTCTTTTAAATTAATTTACCATTGTATTATCTTTTTTTTTTCATCCTCACCCAAGGACATTTTTTCATTGCTTTTTAGAGAGAGAGAGGAAGGGAGAGAGACAGGGAGAGGGAAACATCAATGAGAGAAAAGTATCCATGGATTGCCTCCCCTGCTTTCTCGGACTGGGGACGTATGCGCCCAAACTGTGGGCTGAACCCTGACCTAGGCATGTGCCCTGACTGGTAATCCAGTCTGCAGCCTTTTGGTTACAGGACAACGCTCCACCGAGTTACACTGGCCAGGGCTGCCTGGTTTGTTCTTCTTGTCCTTTATGTTATTTTTTCTTTCATTGTTGCTTAAAAGTTATATAGTGTTAACTTGGCACAATGGCCAAATTGGACTCCAATTTTCATCATTCTTGTGAAGTTGTGCAGGACGAAAAACTTTTGAGTGATTAAAGAGGTTCTGTGCTGAGTACTGTGGATGACTTAATGCCATTGGACGCACTGGCCAGCATTATGAATCCAAAGTGATGCTGTTTCAAGGAATAACTTAAAAAAACCCAGCTTTACTGAAACATAATTCATACACCATACAATTTAAGTTTTTAAAGTGTGCAATTAGTGGCTTTTGATATGGTCACTTCTTGTGCAACCATTACCACCACAATCAATTTGGAAATATTTTCATCACCCTCCCTCAAAAGAACATACCCATCAACACTCACTCATCCTCTCCCACAGCCCTAGGCAACCACCAGTGCATTTTCTGTCTCTATGGCTTTGCCTGTTCTGGACTTCTACAGTGTGAATGGAACCATAATTTACATGGCCTTTTGCGTCTGCCTTCTTTCACTTAGCATAATGTTTCCAAGGTTCATCCACATTGTAGCACATAATAGTACTTTATTCCTTTTTATGGCTGAATAATATTCCACCATGGATATACCGCATTTTATTTGCACACTCAACAGGTGATAAGCATTCTATTTTGTTTCCACTTCTTGGTTATTATGAATTTGCTGCTTTGTGCATTCACGTTCAAGTTTTTGTGTGGATATACAAGTATGTTTTTAGTTCTTTTGGGTCTATATAGGTATGGAATTGAGTCCTGTGGCAACTATATATTTAACCTTCTGAGGAATTGCCACACTTTTCCAAAGTAGCTGTGCTTTTACTTTCCTACCAGGAACATGTGCGGGTTCTAATTTCTTCATATTTTTACCAACACTTGTTATTTTCTGTCTTTTTGATTATAGCCGTCCTTGTGGGTAGGAGGTATGGTATCTTACTGTGTTTTGATTTGTATCTCCCTGATGATTAATGTGAAATATTGTTTTTTTTAAGTGGTTTTCTTATTGTAAAGTGCTTTTCTATATTGTAAAAACAGGCTCTGGTAGTTAATTTCACTAAAAGGTAATTTATCTATTACCCATCACCTCACCATCTGTTTGCTTTGAGTCTCTTTTTTAAAATACATTGTACGTATTCGCCCTGGCTAGTGTAGCTCAGTGGATTGAGCGCGGGCCTGCGAACCGAAGGATCGCGGTTCGATTCCCAGTCAGGGCACATGCCTGGGTTGCCAGGCCAGTTCCCGGCAGGGGACATACAAGAGGCAACCGCACATTGATGTTTCTCTCCCTCTCTCCTTCCCTTCCTCTCTAAATATAAATAAATAAAATCTAAAAGGAAAAAAAAAAAGTACTTAAAAAAATCTAAAAAAAAAAATAAAATGTTATAAAAAAAATAAAATACATTGTACGTATTTTTCAAGCTGGGAGCATATTGAACACTTAACATTAATATTTGCTTTTCTATGCCATTAAAATCTTTTTGAGAACATTAGTATAAAGATAAAAATGCTAATGTTTATTTAGTCTATTGTGTATCAGGCACTATGCTAAATGTTTTAAACAAGTGTTACTGGTGTGGATGAAAATTCTAGTTTAGAGAACATGTGAGTTTTGTTTTGTAAATACTTTTAGCGCGTTGAGTCAGAATTGAGGTCCATAATTGCTATCTTACTCACATGCATGCAGGGGTTTTGGTGAAAAGCAAATATATGTTAAAAATAAGAACAACTCTATACATTTCTTTCTATGAAATTATCTTCCATTTGTACACCATGAAATCAGTGACAGCTGTTACTAGTTTTCCAAAAGATGTGAGACTATCAATTTAATGTGTATGGTATGAACTGGGATTTGGGAGCAGTTCATAATCTTAGATGGAGTATGGAATCGTAGGTTTCTAGACCCTTTATAGTTAGAATGGACTTAGAGAGCATCTCAGTTAAAGTCCAGCATCTGTATTGAGGCATGCAGGGCTGTGTTCTGTTTGGCCACTGCCAAGTTCTCCAGCCTCCACTTTCTCCAGTCCCCTGTTTGTACGCTCAGTGCAGCCATGTGGGCCTTCTCTCTGTTCCTCAAATTATGAAGACCCTTCCTGCCACAGAGCCTTCAGACTGCTGCTTCCTCTGCTGTGAGACTTCCTTCACCCATGACATGCGACTAATTCCTGTTCATCCTTTTAGGTCCTAGCTTGATTGTCACTTCCTCAGGGAGGTTTCTGTAGGTAGCACCACACCCTTCCGAGAACTAACCAGCTCCGCTCTGCTGTGTTCTCAAGCATCCTCTGCTTTTCCCTCATAGCCCTTACCACAGTTTTTATCATATAGGTGGTTGCATTATTGCTGTGTTGTTTGATATCTGATCCCCCCTTGGGGTGTGAGTTCTGTGATAACAAGGACTAGTTCACTGTTGTCCAACTCTACAGATTGTTTTCTCTGTGTACAGGAGTTTTTAAGTTTGATGAATTTTTGTTTGTCTGTTTTTGTTCCTGCTGCCTGTGCTTTTAGTGTCATATCTAAGAAACCATTGTCTGTTCCAATATCATGGAGCTTTCCTCTTATGTTTTCTTTGAGGAGTTTTATGATTTCAGGTCATTTAGATCTTTACTCCATTTTGAAATAATTTTTGTATATGATACAAGGTAAGGGTCCATCCTTACTCCGTTGCATTTGGATATTCTTTTTCCCCAACACCATTCGTTGAAGAGACTACCCTTTCCTCACTGAGTAGTTGTTTTGGCACCCTCGTTCAAGATCATTTGACCATACACGTGGGGGCTTATTTCTTGGCCTTTTTTCTGTTTTATTGGTCTGTCTGTCTTTATGTCAGTAATATAATATACTGTTTTGATTCCTGCGGCTGTGCAATATATTTTGAAATTAGGAAGTGCAAGGCCTCTAACTGTTCTTCTCAAGATTTTTTTGGTTATTCATGGTCCTTTGAGATTCAATATGAATTTTGGGATCATGTTTCCTGTTTCTGCAAAAAATGCCACTGGGATTTTGATAGGGATTGCACTGAATCTCTAAGTTGCTTTGGGTAGTATGGACATTTTAACAATATTGTCTATCAGTTCATGAATATGGGATGTCTTTCCATTTATTTGTCATCTTTAATTTCTTTCAGTAATGTTTTGTAGTTTTCAATGCACAAATCTTTTGCCTCCTTGGTTAAGTGTATTCCTAAGTATTTTATTCCTTATGATGCTTTGTAAATGGGATTGTTTCCTTAATTTTTTTTCAGATTGTTCATTATTAATGTATAGAAATACAACTAATTTTTGAGTGTTGGTTTTGTATCCTGAAATTTTGCTCATTTTGTGTGTTAGTTCTAACAGTTCTTTTTGTATACTCTTTGGTGTTTTCTATACATAAGAAAGAGCATGTCATCTGCAATCAGAGATAATTTTACTTTTTCCTTTCCAATTTGCCTGCCATTTATTTATTTATTTAGCCTAATTGTCCTGGCTAGGACTTTCAGTACTGAAGGGAAGTGGTGAGAGTGGGCATCTTTGCCTTGTTCCTGATCTTAGAGGGAAAGCTTTCAGCTTTTCACTGTTGATTCTATTAGCTATGGGCTTTTCATATATGATCTGGTTTTTGTACTTTTTAAAAAGGTGTAAATGCTGTCATTTAATATTCTTTTACTTTTGAGCATGATTAAACTAAAGGATAGAGGATTAGATTTTAGAGATGGAATGAGCCAAACAGACAACTTAAAAATAAATAAGATACAGTGAACCTGTATCAAAAAGCCACAATTTATTTCCTAGGAAAACTAATTTATGGTGAATTTGCTTGGTTTCTTAAACAACTCCTTAATCTCTCTGCAGCAGTACACACTTTGTTAAATTTTTTAAACTGTTTCCTCACTCACTTCTCATGTCTCTGTGCTTCCCCTACCACTTTGACTGCCTTTTCAGTTATCAAAATTCCTCTTCCTCTTGCTGTGCAGATGTGCGCGTCCCCTGAGGTTCTGTTTCTGAGTGTGTCTCTTTCTCACTTTATGTTCTCAGTGATCTCATTACCATCACGGTTTCCAGTCATCATTAGCATGCAGCTGATTCACAAATGTGCCTCTCAGGTTACAGTTTCCCTTCTTTTGATTGTTCTTGGTTACCTCCACCTAAATGTCTTACCAGGACTTACAAATGGAAAACTTTATCTTTCCTTCTCCCTTGTTTTTGTCTCCTTCATCCTGCAACTATTTCCCAAATGTGGTTGGTGTGCTGCTCCTTCCTTGGTTTTGCCCATGCATTTCCTTTCCTGTCTTTTGGAATATGTTACCTTGCACTCTTCAATATACTTTAAGGTTCACCTCAAATACCATCTTTTCTGCAAAGTAGTCATCTGGGCAGCTGATGACCTATGTATTCTCTGCTCCAAAATCCTTCAATTGGGGGTTTCCTATAGACTATTTAAAAAGAAATTATAAAGCTCTTTGTGATTTTCTTTCTATGTTTGCTTTTCCAGCCATAAATCTAGCACCACCCCACCCCGCCAAGAACCCAAACAGAATGTCTTGTTTCTCAGAGCAACGTTACGTGCTTTCGTGTGCATGTTATTTCCTATTGGCATATCATTCATTTAATGTTTTTTTGAGGGTGCGGGTGGATAGGGTTGATGATAGTGGCCTTCGAAACTATTCCTATAGAAATATCTTTCAAAGCGAAATAAGCCAGGCGGTGAAAGACAAATACCATATGATCTCACCTTTAACAGGAACCTAAACAACAAAACAAACAAGCAAGCAAAATACAACCAAAGACACTGAAATAGAGAACAGGCTGACAGTGACCAGAGGGGAGAGGAGAGGGAATTTCAGGGGAATTTCAGGGGAAAAGGGGAAGGGTTTACAGGAACAAGTATAAAGGACACATGGACAAAAACTAGGGTGGGTGGAAGTGGAGGGAGGTGGGGAGGGCTGGGTGGGTGGGCTGGGAAGGGAGTAAAAGACAGAAAACTGTACTTGAACAATTAAAATAATTTTTTAAAAAAGAAATGTCTTTCATCATATATTAATAGGTGTCTTCTATCTACCGAGTTTTACAAGCAGTTTGGCATAGTGGAAATGGACAGCATTTGAAGTTTGATTTAGACTCTGGTTTTGATATTTACTAGCCATGTGAACTTGGTAAAAGTACTCAGTTTTTCTGAACCTCTATTTCCTGATCAGTAAGATAGGGATGCTGTTTAACCTTATAGGGCTGATACGAGGTTTAAGTGAGAAACTGCATAAACTATCCAACATATACTAAGTCCTCAATAAATGGTGGTTAAAAAATAAAAGGAAGATGAGCCGCAGCTACTGCTTTCCCTTCATGGGATCAATTGTGTACGAGGGGGTGGGGGGAATGGTGCCGGACTGAGAAGGTGCTGAAGGCCGAGCTCAGAGGATATCTTTCTACTTCTGGGGAACTGGTTTACAGATCACAAATTCTTGTTTGAGATCAGGAGAAACTTCTCCCTGCATCCAGCTACGGGCTTCTTCCTTATAGTACACACAGCACTTTGCCTGTATTTCTTTAAAAAGAAATGCTTTGCTCATATTGTCTTGCCTCTTCTAGTACATTTTCCATATTGTCCCAGAGTATGGCTTTTACAGCGCATGCTGCTAGTTGCTCCCTTCTATTCTTTCAATAACGAATTATAAGGCTCTTCATGATCTGGACTTCATCTTCCTCCTAGCCTCATTCATTTTTTAAAACTTTTATTTATTTGCTTTTTAATTATATTTTATTGATTATGATGTTTACATTTGTCCCAGTCTTTTCCTCCTTTGCTCTCCTCCACCCAGAACCCCCTTCCCTCCAGCAGTTGCCCCCTTAGTTCATGTCCTTGGGTTGTGCATGTAAGTTCTTTGGCATCTACATTTCCTATACTATTTTTAAACTCCCCTGTCTATTTTGTACCTACCACTTATGCTTCTTATTCTCTGTACCTTTTTCCCCATCCTCCCCTTCCCCCCACCCAGCTGATAACCCTCCAAATAATCTCCAGATCTATGATTCTGTTCCTGTTCTGCTGGTTGGCTTAGTTTGTTTTTTCAGATTCAGTTGTTGATAGTTGTGAATTTGTTGCCATTTTAATGTTCATGGTTTTGATCTTGTTCTTTTTCTTGCATAAATCCCTTTAGCATTTCATGTAATAATGGCTTGGTGATGATGAACTCCTCTAACTTGACCTTGTCTGGGAAGCACTTTATCTGCTCATCCATTCTAAATGATAGCTTTGCTGGATAGAGTAATCTAGGTTGTAGGTCCTTGCTTTTCATCACTTTGAATATTTCTTTCTAGCCCCTTCTTGCCAGTAAGGTTTCTTTTGACAAATCGGCCAGTAGTCTTGTGGGAACTCCTCTGCGGGTAACTCTTTGCTTTTCTCTTGCTGCTTTTAAGATTCTCTCTTTATCTTTAACTTTTGGCATTTTAACTGTGATGTGTCTTGGTGTGGTCCTGTTTGGGTCCAACTTGTTTGGGATTCTCTGTGCTTCCCAGACTTGTATGTCTATTTCCTTTGCCAAATTAAGGAAGTTTTCTTTCATTATTTCTTCAAATAAGTTTTCAGTTTCTTGCTTTTCCTCCTCTTCTACCATCCCTATGATTCGGATGCTCAAATGTTTAAAGTTGGCCCCAGAGGTTCCTGAGGCTATCCTCATTTTTTTGAGTTCTTTTTTCTTCCTGCTATTCCGATTGAATGCTTTTTCCTTCCTTGTGTTCCAAGTCATTAATTTGATTCTCAGCTTCATCCCATCCACTGCTGGTTCCCTATAGATTTTTATTTCACTTAGTGTAGCTTTCATTTCTTCCCTTATGTTTTTGCCATACTCAGTGAGTTCTTTGAGTATCCTGATCACCAGTGTTTTGAACTCTGCATCTGATAGGTTGGTTATCTCTGTCTTGCTTAGTTCTTTTTCTGGGGTTTTGTTCTTTTCTTTTATTTGGGCCATATTTCTTTGTCTCCTCAATTTTTGCAGCCTTCCTGTGTTTGTTTCTGTGTATTAAGTAGAGTTGCTTTGACTCCCTGTCTTAGTAGTGTGGCTATTGTAGAAAAGGCACCTATAAATTGTGTGGGGCAGGGCCTTAGGTAATCACCAGGGTGGGACAACCCACTTCACCACTTTGTGGCTCTGTGTTGAAGGAGGGCCTGGAGAAGGGGACAGTGCTGCTGCCTGGCTTCTGGGGGTTTACATGGCAGTTGCCTTGTTTCCAGTCACCTCACCCATTTCCCGTATGTGACTGGCACCCTTCCAGATGTTGCCCTAGTGGTGAATCCCAGAGTGGGTGTTTTTTTCTGAGTCCGAGGGCCCTTTAAACAGACTTTCCTGAAAATCTGGCAGTTTCTACTGCTGTCCCAACCCCCAGTGGTTTTTTCAGCCAGAAGTTACAGGGATTTATCTTCCTGGTGGTGGAACTCTTTGCTGTGCAGTCTGGCCTGGGGCTGGAATTGCTTGCTCCCAAGTTATTCCCCTGGATTTTTATCTACCACATGTGTGTGTAGGACCACCCCCCAGCCCCCACTCCACCCCACTGTGGCCTCTCCACCCATCTCCACAACTCTGCCCCCTTTACCCATCTGGATGAATACAGCTTCTTTTAAATCCCTGGTTGTTGGACTTCCATACAGCTTCATTTTCTGACAGTTCTGGTTGTTATTTGTTTTGAGATACAGTTGTAATTTTCTCTATGGCTGTGTGAGGAGGTGAAGCATGTCTATGTACACCTCCATCTTGACCAGAAGTCCCTAGCCTCATTTTTCACTGTGCCCCATGCAGTGGACATTTGTCACTTTTTGTCCAGTGTCCGAACTCTTTTCTTGTGTTTGTGAAATCCCACAGGGTCTTGATGGGGAACAGGACCTGTTTCACATCTCAGATTTTGAAAAGTTCAGATACTCATTTTCCCTGTTCCCTGGCAGCTAGGGTGAAGGAATGTGACCCAGGCTCACTCAGTGGGACTTTGAATCTGCAACTGGGTCAGTGGCAACAGCGATGGCCTCATGGTGGAGACATCGTTACACTGGCAGTGGTGTGTCCACCACGCCATTTCCATGAATGCTTTTTGCCATGGTTCTGACTGCCTCACCTGGTTTGGTGACAGCCTAGCTTTGGAATTTAGATTTTCCAGGGCTTGTATTGGATCTTTGAGGCTATTTGTTGCTTTTCAATTAATTCCTTTTCTATTTAAAGCATTCCAAACTACTTTCTGTTATTTGATTTTACAAAAAGCCTCAACCTTCATACCACCCTCTAGCAGCAGGGGCTTAATTCACATTAGACTTCCTACAGTTCTTCCAAACTGACATGTTTGGCTCCACCTCTGGGCTGTCTTATGTTCTGTCCAACCTGGAACATTCTTTACTCCATTTTGGATTGCTTGACTCCCGATGGTCCTTCAGGGCTCAGCTCTGTTGTCATGTCACTTTTTCTGCAAATCTTCCCCCAATTCTTAAGACTGGGTTAGCTCTTCAGTGTTTTCACAAAACCCTCTGCTTATAACTATCCTAATACTTATATCACACTATACTGTAATTGTCTTGACATTCCTTAGAAACATGGGCTAGTACTATATTAAGTATCTTTGCATTGTTCCTGGCAGATAGTAATTACCATCTAAATTTTATCTGTTGAATTAGTGAAAAACTATTGAGTTATACACTGTGTTATATTAAAATTTATCTATTTGCGTATCTTCTTCCCTAATAAACTATGAGTGTTGTAAAAGGAGAAAACCAAGTTCTTCATCTTTTATTTTTTTTTTTAAGATTTTACTTATTTTTACAGAGGGGAAGGGAAGGCGAAAGAGTGGGAAAGAAACATCAGTGTGTGGTTGCCTCTTGTGAGCCCTCACTGGGGACCTGGCCTGCAACCCAGGCATGCGCCCTGACTGGGAATCGAACCGGTGATACTTTTGTTCACAGGCTGGCACTCAACCACTGAGCCATGCCAGCCAGGGCCCAAGTTCTTCATCTTTATGTTCTTAATTTGTAGCAGAGTACTTGCTTGGCTAATTGTAGATGCTTTGGGAGTGTTGAATGCATGTGAATGGCTGCATGCCAGGGCTGTCTTTTAGAATTTCAGTTAAACAGTTTTTCCCAACAGAAAGTACCTTTTTTGACTATATAGGTAAAGATGCAGTGTCTGCATGAGTAACTGACATTCTTGACTCCTCTGTACCAGGATTGGTAGTCTACTTAGAAGGTAATGTGTACACATAAAAAAAT
The DNA here is from genome assembly GCA_039655065.1 of Glossophaga mutica. NCBI lineage: Eukaryota > Metazoa > Chordata > Mammalia > Chiroptera > Phyllostomidae > Glossophaga > Glossophaga mutica. The sequence continues at coordinate 40,976,061 of CM077308.1, read as the reverse complement.
AACTACTTGACAAGTGAGTATTTTATGTGCCAAATGGAACATAAAGTTCCATGGAAGAGTGATGTAGATAGATGGTGCTTCAGTGTTAGACTAAATATAACACTCTTTTTTTAATCTTCACCCAACGATATGTGTATTGATTTTAGAGAGAGAGGAAGGGCGAGAGAGAGAGCAAAACATCAATCAGTTGCTTCCCATATGTGCCCCAAATAGGGATTGCACCTGCAACCTAGGTATGTCCCCTGACCCAGGATCAAACCCACAACCTTTTGGTATATGGGACGATGCTCCAACCATGTGAGCCTCCTGGCTGGGGCTATATGTAACATTCTTTTTTTTTTTTTAAAATTTTATTATTTATTTATCTTTTAGAGGGGAAGGGTAGGAGAGAAGGAGAGGGAGAGAAATATCAATGTACGGTTGCCTCTCGTGTGTCCCCTGCCGGGAACTGGCCTGCAACCCAGGCATGTGCCCTGACTGGGAATCGAACCGCGATCCTCTGGTTCGCAGGCCCGCGCTCAATCCACTGAGCTACATGTAACATTCTTAATTGAGCCTTTGAAAATGTGGTACCTAATCATATACATAAAAAATGGTTATTGGTTAATTGAATTTGTTAAAATAGAAGCCTATAGTAGGCTTTGTCTTTCTCTTTTATTTGACTATAATTATAGTACATATTTTGGACTGGTTCATTTTAATTTTTCCTCATTCTTTTTTAGGTCCAAGACAACTTTGACAAGATTGAATTCAATAGGATGTGTTGGACACTCTGTGTCAAAAAAAACCTCACAAAGAGTCCCCTGCTCATTACGGAAGAGGATTCATTTAAAGTATGGGTTATTTTCAACTTTTTATCTGAGGACAAATATCCATTAATTATTGTGCCAGAAGAGGTAAGGTGTGGCTCTGGGCCATCTTTGCATTTAATAGATCTAGCTTGGAAGTATTTCTGTTAAGGCAGTATACATATGGAAGGAGATCTTGCACTTTCATTTTGGATCAGAGGCAAAGTGGTCTAAATCCAAACAAGTCCACAACTTAGTGATTTGGGGTCATGACTTGTCCCTGGAGATTTGCAGACAGGGTGGGACTCTTCCTCTACAAATTGCTATAATTGTAGATGACTCCATCCTAATGTCCAAAGAATATCTATTCAGCACAAGTCACAACACAATTTTCTGTCTGCTTGCATATTGGAAAAACCCTGAGAACTGGCCGAGTGATGCCATGGGAAACACGGGATCCAGAATGTTTTCAAGTCTGTGTTATGGAAAGAAGTACTGGTTTTGTTTCCAAGTCCAGCGTGGTAACTTTACCAGTTCTTTGCAAAGTAAATGAAAAGGACATTTGCTTGTATTTTTCTGGGTTATTTTTCCTAAGCTTCCAAAGGAAAATAAAGAGGGAAGTAAGGTTTTTGCTATCTTACTGCTCTAAAGAATTATACCTGCAATACATGTTTATTACAGTAGTAAATTTAGAAAAGCCTCATAATATGAAAAATTAAAATCGGCTGTAGCCCTTCCGTTAAAAATGAGTCATCTGTAATCCCTTAGCCTTGCACAGATTGGTTAACCTCTTGGATTTTAATTTCTTCGTTTATAAAACAGAACTCAGAACAGTGTTAACTCATAAGGGGTATGAGATTCTGCATTTAAAGGACTTAGCGCAGTGCCCAGCATGTGATATATGGGTCTGTCCGGAAAAAGTCCAGCCATTGTTAATATAATGAGAATGGTTTGTGTGACACTGACGTAACCTGGCAGTCAAGGAGAGTGGACTGGAATGAGCATGCGTGAACAATGACAACTTCATTGTATTAGTCAGTGGGGTGGTAGCTGCCACCGAGTGAGCATATGTACTGTGTGTGTCACAATCAAAATGACTGAACTAGTAGAGCAACAAATCTGCATCAAATTTTGCGTTAAGCTTGGACATTCCTCCATAGAAACTATTCAGGTGATTCAGAAGGCCACAGCTATGGGCAGCTGGTGATTGGCAGCTTCATCATGACAATGAGCCTGCTCATGTATCACATCTGGTACAGAGTTTTTTGGTGAAACATCAAATCACCCAGGTGACTCAGTCCTGCTACAGCCCAATTGGCAACCTGTGACTTCTGGCTTTTCCCAAAACTAAAATCACCTTTGAAAGGGAAAAGATTTCATACTGTTGATGAGTTTCAGGAAAATATGACGGGGCAGCTGATGACACTTGAGAGAACTGTGAGGTCCCAAGGTGCCTACTTTGAAGGGGACTGAGGCATCATTGTCCTATGTACAGTGTTTCTTGTATCTTATATCTTCTTCCATAAATGACTCTATTTTTTATATTACATGGCTAGATACCTTCTGGACAGAGCTTGTATGCTCAGTAAATGTGTTAACTCCTATGACTGCTACTCTCGTGTACACTTTTGCACACTAGTCTATATATTTCCAGAGTATAAATTTCCAGCAGTGGAATTCTGAGACCTAAGAAACACACACTTTCCGGTTGTTAGATGTTCATTTAAAGGCAAATTTAAAGGCAAAATTGCCCTTCAGAAAGGCTGCACCTATTCATACACCTACCAGCAGTGGCTGAGTGGGCCCTTTATTTCCCATCCTGCCAGTACAGAGTCTGGACTCTGATTTTCTGCGATCCTTGTTCATGTTAGGAAAATCTTTCTAAAACTTTCATATTATAATATTTATTAAAAATCAGCACGCATTTACTGACTACCAACAATAAGCAAGGCACCAAGAGGAGTACAAAGTGAGAGAGATTACTTCCTGCCTCAAGGAGTTAACAGTCTGCTGAAGGAAAAAGAAAAAAGTCAGGTGTAATTCAAAGCAAAATGTGCAGCTTGTTATACAAAAGATGCAAATGCCATGCAGATACAGAGAAGGGAAAGATTATTCCGGTTTGGGGTTGGGGGCAGTAAGGGAACCGGGAGGCTTTCTAAGAGAGGCAATGTGATGTAGTTGTTAAAAGCAGAGTCTTCAGGGGCCAGACAGTACATATTTTGAGGCTTCATGGGCTTTTTGGACTATATTGTCTCTGTCTCAGGTACGTGAAAGCAACTACAGACACTATATGGCTGTGCTTCAATAAAGTGGATGTTGAAACTTGAATTTTATATAATTTTCATGGGTCATGAAATATTAGTATTGTTTAAAAGATTTTATTTCTTTATTTTTAGACAGAGAAGAAGAAGGGAGGGAGAAAGAGAGGGAGAGAAACATCAGTGTGTGGTTGCCTCTCACATGCCTCCTACTGGGGACCTGGCCTGCAACCCAGGCATGTGCCCTGACTGGGAATCAAACTGGCGACCCTTTTGTTCACAGGCTGGCACTCAATCCACTGAGCCACACCAGCCAGGGCATGAAATATTATTTTTAAAATTTTTCCAACCACTTAGAAATGTAAAAACTATTCTTAGATCATGGGTATAAAAACATGTTGTGAGACAGATTTGGCTGCTGGGCTAGACTGGACTCATGGGCCATAATTTGCTGTTCCCTGATTAGGAGCAAGGGGTCTGGAGTCAGATTTCCTGGATTTCAGTTCTGGCTCTTATCATTGCTCACTAGATGCATGACCTTGGGCAGTTTTCTTAATTTATTTTCGCTGCATTCTGCTCAACTGTAAAATAGGGCTAATGCCAGTATTTACCTCCTACTGTACTTGTGAAGATCAAATGAGAAGAATGCCTCGCTCTTGGTGCTCATTAAGTGGTAGCTGTTTATGGGCAAGTGGTAGCTATTATATTTATGGGGAAAGCAGTACTTGGGCTGGGTCTTAAAAGATGGGAAGAGTTTTGACTAACAAAATCCTGGATGGAAGAAACAGTGGGCAAGGTGATATGGGGCAGGAAAGCAAAGGGCCTGTTCGGAGAGGAGTGAAGATGCTTACTTGGAAACACCAGGACTGGCTGATTTAAGGCAAAAAGGGACTTTTAAAAAGGTCGTTGGATGGTTCACAGAATCGCCATGAAGGCCTAAAATCCAGGTGGGGGGGCTGTGCAGCCCAGAACAATACTGGTTGCCCCAGTGAAGAACCACAAGGAAAATGCTGCTGCTACCGGAGGGTAGGGGTTGCACTTAGACCAAGGAACGCCTCTGGCCCTGCACACTGGGCGCTGCCCAGGAACTCAGGCCTTTCTGCTGCTGTTCTTTCTACCAGGGGCAGGTCTCTATGGAATCCACTTCCCAGTTCACAGTTGGGACCGTGGTATGGCCTAGGTGAGGTGCCATAAACTGGCTGCAGAGGAGGCTTGGAACATTTGCATTTTTATCTGCTGAACTGGGAGGGAGGCAATTCCCCAGACAGAAGAAGGGGGTTAGAGGCTGAGCATTCAAACAGAATGACACATATCCTTTCTAAGTGAACTGATAGTTGTGAAGATGAGGGGTGGTAGATGAGGCTGGAAAGAATTTTGACTTCATTCTATATGCAGTAAGGAGCTGTGAGCCATTGGTGATTTTGAGCAAGAGAGTGACAGGTAAGTAGATGAAATATGGAGAGATGGGAGATGGGAAGGTAAGAGAAGGCAAGTGGCGTTGAGGACTTAAATACAGTAGTGTCAACGAAAATGGAAAAGAAGGCCAGATGGAAGTGACCTGGAAGTCACAGGACCAAGCTCCTAGTACCTTGCTGTGTGGAAATATGGACGAGTTTCAGGCCTGGGCAATTGGGAGGTAACATAGTGTAGTTGTTTAAAGCGTAGTCTTTGAAATAAGACTGCCTGGTTTAAATCCTGACTGTACCACTTTTTACATGACCTTGAACAAATTACTTAATTTCTCAGTTTGGGTTTCCTCATCTTGAAAATGGGGATAACTCCTTTCTTCATTGGACTCTTGTGAGGATTAAAATAGTTGATGTATGTGGAACATTTAACATAATGTCTGGTCCCAGTGTAAGTGCTCACTGAATGGTGTGTGTGAGTATGTGTATGAATGACAGAGTGATGAGTGACAGAGTGATGAATGAATTGGAGGTATGGTGTGTAATGATGTGTTTGGCACATTTGGCATTTTGGTTGGAACATTCTTTTGGAGCTGTCCTGCATTCAACTGAAGTGCACATCTGGGGCCCATGAGAGGCCAGGCTGGACACAGAGCTAGGGAAGCCATGGAAATAGGTTAGATCAGGTAGGAAGAGACTGTTGTGGGAGAAGAGAGGCTGAGGACAAAAATCTTGGGACTATTTCTATAGCAGGAGGAGGAAGTAGATTAGGTAAAGGAAGCTGAGTTGAATAGTTGGTGAGGTAGAACTGGGAGAGTGTTGAGTCATGGATGCCAAAGAAAGAAGAAGTTTTAAGCTCCTGAAAAGTAGTTACCTGCATTCTCTGCTACAGGAAAATTAGAGAGTGATGAGTGAGAAGTTGCTTTTGGAGTTAGCAATTACATGGTCACAGGTAGTCAAGGACCAGGCCGATTCACTGCCTGGTGGGAGCAGTGTCTTAGTGCTCAATAACTATGATGATGTAATCGTGCATGTGTGTTAAAGGGAAAATAAAAAATAAAATATGCTGTGGAATTTTTGTCCACAAAAAATTGTCTAGCTTAATATAGAGAAATATAGAAGAGGATGGAATTTTTCTAGGCATAGAAAAGAGATATGCAAATGGTATTTTATGCTGCTTGGAAGAATTAAGCTAGTAAAATCTCCAGTGTCATCTTTTAAGACATTTTGTAGCTACATATACTTAGTGTCCCAAATTGATCTGTGTTTTCTTGGAACTTGAGGAGAGAGGTGGGTCTCTTACCTGTGATGTTTTGGTTCTTTCCATTACTAAGATATTCATGGTGAACTTGAGAGTGACCTTGTCCTGATTTCAGAATTAGAAGTCAGAGAGTAAGGAGACTTGGCCTTATTCCTGAGCAGTACTTGATTGATGTGAAGGACTTGATATTGGCTTTAAATCATCGCTGAGCCACAGGCTGTGAGGAGAGCCGGTCAGCCTCAGCTTCCTGACTGCTCCGCTTAAGAAACTCAAAAGCTTTCTTCTCCAGCTGGCTCCGAGAACTGGGGCCCACGTGAGCTTTGAGGTACACCATGACTCTCCTTTCTGCACCCAGAGCCCAGCCAAAACTCCACAGCATGTTTGCCTTCATCTTTGTAGGCTGACAGGAATGTCTTGGTGCTCTTTCCAAGCAATGAATCTCACCTCAGAAAGCCTCCCTTGGACTTAGCCAAGCAGCACACCTTGTCATGGTATTGTTTAGACTTACTCTGTGTTTTGACATCCTTAACTCCCTCAGTGTTTCTTCTAGTTAAAAGTAGAATAAAGTTAGTTTTACAGATTATTCCTCTATGGCCATTTGTGGGGGAAAAAGGATCATTGGAACAGCTTCGTGTGGAATGGCTTGCCTGGCTGCTGAGCCAGCCTCCTGAGCTTTGAAACGCGGCCTTGCGTGCGCCAAGCCCTCAGCACACCTCCTGTTCTTTGACCGAGCGCTGCACGCTCGGGGTCACATTTTATGGAAAACACTGGAGTCATAATATTTCTAAGATGGCCATTCTCTCTTAGATTTTGCTTCCTTTTTAAATGTTTTAATAACATTAAGAAAACTATATTTTGAACTAGTTTTAGACTTACAGATTTTAATAAAATTTAATGTGAAAACATTTAAAATATAAAATTTGAAATATAATGTCTTTGTCATGAGTATATACATAAGTTTAATTGTAATTGTACCAACAGTTTTTAGACTTTATACATTTAAAGTAACTTTTAAAACATTTTTAAAAGATTTTATTTATTTATATTTTGGAGAGGGGAAGGGAGGGAGAAAGAAAGGGAGAGAAACATCAGTGTGTGGTTGCCTCTCAAGTGCCCCCTACTGGGGACCTGGCCTGCAATCCAGGCATGTGCCCTGACTGGGAATCCAACCAATGACCCTTTGGTTTGCAGGCCGGTGCTCAATCTACTGAGCCATATCAGCCAGGGCTAAAGTAATTTTTTTTATGTTTCCAATAATCTACCAACCATAGGTCCAGAATGTTTTTAAGTAAGATTTTATTCTCCGGCTTTGAAAAGTACTATACAAGTAACAGTGGTAGTTATGTGAATAACATAAGTGGTTAAATAAGTTTGCTTTTGACTTAGTTTTCCATTATCCAGAAAGTAGTGTCAAGAATATTGAATAAATATTAAGTGACTTAAAATTCAAAAATCAAGGAATGGTATATCCCCATTTGAGATGGTTCTGTAATTTTTGTCAAAGGGTATTCCTGGAAATATGTGTCTGTGAAGTATAGTTTTTACATTAGTATTCATTTCCCAGCGAGGCAAGAACAAAACAGGATGTGTCTGTTGTGGGTTTATTTGGAAGGAGTGTCTTGAAATAAATATCAAACCTGAGATAGTTTTAAGAGATCCTCTGTGAAATAAAACCTGAATTGTTGCTGAGACATGAAAGGCCCTTTTAAATGATGATGGGGAAAGAACTTTAAACAAGGATTTTGGAGCCAAAGGCATCAAAAATCACATGCAGCTGAAAAGTTTATTCTTTGTTATTTTTGGTGAAACTTGCTTGGAAAGAGGAAGTAAGCTGCTTCCTGAAACTGAATGAGCTCTTAGAATTGTTGCAGGCCACTCGAGACTAACTCAGCAGCACGTGATTTATTATTTAGTATAATTGAATCGTTGAGAATGGCGATGCTTGTCGCTCCTTGGCCCAATATAATGATTTAAGAGGTCCTTCACTTCATTATGATAAGTAAATGATGGTGTCAAAAATCAGCAGGAAATGAATCCAGGTTAGTTGTCCTCCACAGTTCCTGGCAATGCTGAGCCTATGCTGGGTGCTGATGACCAGCTCAGAGGGTTTGGGAGGGCACCTTCAGATGGTCCCAGATGAACCTGGGAAACTGCCTTTAGAGCTGAGTTTGCTAGTAACTGGTACTTTCCAGGTTACAAACATTATAAAAGGTCATTTGATGTGCAAGAACTAAAACTTGGAGTGTGAGGGGCTTGGGTTCATTCACAAGGGGTGGGTGAGGAAGAGCTGAGGCTGTTTTCTGACTTGGTACACATGCAGTGATGGGTTGGAAGCACCATCTTGCCACACCCACTTGCATCATGCATGTGGGTGTGTGCGTATGTTTGCACTGGCCTTGCTGCGGAAACTTCTAGTTGCGCCTTTACTGCATTTACCCCTGGTTGTAATCAGGCAGCATGGACCCTTTTTAAGCTGCCATGGAGAGATTGAATTTCTGGTCATATTAATGCCTCTAAATTGTTTTTCTATGGGCAGTTATTTATTTTAATGTTCTTTTTTACTTTCTTTTTCTCTCTTGACTTTCTTCAATCTCTTCTTGTCTTTATATATTTTTCTCTCTTCTCTTTTCTGTCTCATATTCTTCTTCCCTCTTCTCTTTGTCTTCCTCTTAACCATTTCCTTTTTTCTCTTCCACTGACTGTCCTCGTTACTTTTATGTAAGAGCCAAGAAAATACCTGATAAGCTTAACAGTAGGTGATATATCTCCAGCAAGAGAAAGAAAGACCTGTGTTTTTCTTCAATAAGTAAACATTTGTTGACCATTTACCATGCCTTAGAGTTAAGGGATTAGATGATCTTTATACTAGAGGATTTTTATAATCTTGTCAAATTAAAACCGTAGAACTTGTGATATTTTTTGACCTTGTGATATTTTATTAATGTACCTTTCTTTGCAAACATGTTCTTCCTATTTTTGTAATATTTTTCTATTAAAATTGACTTCATAAATAACATTATAACCAAGTTAATGGAAGTGTAAAGGAGAGCAAGAAAAAATAATTCACAATCCTGTCTGTTACAGACTTACTGTTTTCTGTGTTTTACTCTAGTATTTGCCTAAATATTTCCATAATCTTTATGGGCTAGAAATCATAGGTAAATTTAATTTTCCATTCTTTACTTCATGTTATTTCATAAATTCTTTCTTAAATATAACTTTAAGTGGTGGAATAACATTCCACTCAGTGCAGAAGGGAAGTAACATCGATGGAGTACCCAGTGTGCCAGGCGTTGTGCAGAATGTCCCATATTTGTTTCATTTTATCCCCGTAGTAGTTATAAAGGATGAGTGTTGTCACACTCGTTTCATCGAGGAGGAAATTGAGGCTTAGTTTAACATATTTGGGTTTAGCAAACACTGAGCTCTACTATATTCTGGGTACCAGTTCTGGGGATTCAAAGATAAGTGGAACATGGTCCCTCCTCTAGGAAATTCAGAAAATGGTGGGGAAGCAAATTAGTAAAGAGATCATTTTAATTCAGTATGCTAACACAGCGACATAGAACACCTGACCTGGGTTAGGGTTGTTGAGAGCAGGTTCGCTAGAGCAATGCTTCTCAAACTTTAATGTGCATCTGGAAGTTCCTGGGGTCCTTGTTAAAAGACGGATTCTGATTTTGGAGTCTAAGGCGGGTTCTATAGTGGGATCTGAGATACTTAATTTCTAATAGGCTTCCAAGCGCTGTTGCTTCTGGTCCACACATCTCACTTTGAGTAGGAATATCTTAGACGATGTAGGCCTTGAACGAATACCAGTCAGCCAGGTACAGAAATGGGTAGAGGTATTCTAGACAGAGAGGCCGCATGGGGAAAGGCATAGAAGCATATACTAGTGTGTTATGTGGGTAAACTACTTATAATCTATGGCAAGTGCTGACAAACTGTGGCTCGCTGGCTGAATCCAGCCCGTGGTCTGCTTTTGTATTGTCTGTGGACCAAGAACAGTTTTTACATTTTTAAAGGGTTGTCAAAAAAAAAAAAAAAAAAAAACAGTTATAACAAAGAACATAAAATGGAGATGCACGGAGCCTGAAGTATGCACTATCCAGTGCTTTATAGAACCAGCTTGGGACCCCTGACCGAGGCACTGGCAGCACTGGTGCAGTGTAAAATCTGCTGGAGGCGTAGCGGGAGACCTGTTACAGCCAGTAGGCATCGGGGTGGCTGCAAGGGACGCCGAGGAGCTTACTTAGCCTGTGTCTTTGAAGTGGCCGGGGACTCAGGGCAAGGTTTAAAGATGGGGTCACAGGCTCAGGTTTGTTTTGGAAAACTCTCTCTGGCAGAGTATAGATACAAGGGGGCAACGCTGGAGGCCAGGGGGCCAGCCAGAAGGCCTGACCAAAGGCAGCTGGGGTAGGAGGAGGTGGAGGTGAGAGCTGTCTTGGGCAGATTTGCATTGTTTGACTGCGGCCTATAGGAAGATCAACATTGTATTTCATGGCCCGGAACACGTAGGTACATGCATACACAAAGCAAAACATGTCACAAAACAGTATTTGTCTTTATTGTGGATAAACTAAATTATTTTTCACTTCATTAAAGAAAGGGCTGTTCACTACCCACTACATTGATTTTGTATTGGGTCATAACCTACAGTCTGAAAAACACTGATCTAGGAAGGAAAAACAGTAGGATTTTGTCGCTGATGTGATATAAGGAAGTGGGAAACACGGATTCTGCCATGGTGAATTGTATTGCTCCCAACCAAAATCAGTCATAGAAAGGGCAGCCACTTGGAAGGCAGAGATGATTCATTTGCTTTTGGACATGTTGAGTTTGAGAGGGTTGTAAGACACCCTGGCTTTTCAGAAAATAACAGCTATCAATTTCTCATTCAGTGTTACTACCTCAATGTTCTGTTTAACTGCTATTATTTCAATAGCAGTATTTTCTGCACAAAGGTATGGGTTTCAGGATTTAATCAGCTCTTCCAGCCCAAGCCAGAAGTTCAGCATTGTTGGCGGCAACATTGTCAGTGTTCTAAGGGGAGGGACAGCATGAATTTCCAGTCATCAGCTTGTATGAAGCATTTGTAAATTGGGGAGTGACTGGTCCATGCGACTTTGAGATGCTTGTTTAGTTGGGTGCTTGCATGTTAGTTCAGTAAGCTTAATATTCTGATATATTGAAATATTTATCCTGGAGAGTAATCAGATCACATTAATTAGTTTGTGTATGATAGTGTATAAGTGCAGTTTGCTTTACTTATGTATGCAAACATACTGTTAGAGGGTTATCAGTTTTTGATTCCTCTACTTATTCTAGGTTAATATAAAACAAGTGGCATTTATCCAAGCCCTTCTCTCTGAGTGTATCATGACACACGATAACATCGTGTGTTTTAAACTTTAAACATCCAGTATTGGAACTGTAAAAGAATATTTTTTTTAATTGACCTTATCAATGTAAGTAACATAGATACATAACTAAGTTAAAGAAGTTATTTTTTCTTACTAGGAAATAATACTTTTTAAACTCTTCCTATAGATTGAATACCTTCTTAAGAAACTGACAGAAGCTATGGGAGGAGGTTGGCAGCAGGAGCAATTCGAACATTATAAAGTCAACTTTGATGACAGTAAAGACGGCCTTTCTGTGTGGGAGCTGATAGAGCTGATTGGAACTGGGCAGTTTAGCAAAGGCATGGATCGGCAGACGGTGTCTATGGCGATCAGTGAAGTCTTCAATGAGCTTATATTAGACGTGTTGAAACAGGTAAGAGTCCTATAATGCTGTGTTGCTTCTCCCCTTCAGCATTTGACATGTTTGAAATAAAACATTTTCACCACAAAGATGAGTGTAAGTCCCATACACTTTTACACAGATTTAGAGCAGGAATAAAATTTCTTATTTTCTCAGGCTTTCACTTTAAAGAATTACTGGTGCATTTCTGAAATATGGTGAAGTTGCTCTTTGAAAAGAATTGTTTAGATGATCACATGTCCAGATTATTTCTAGGGTACTTCCATGTTGTGTGTACATCCATACTTACTGGTCTGAAAGACCCCTGGGCAACTTGGTCGAAAGGAGAAGCAGGTTGTGGAACAGCGGGTGTCTTCTCATCCCCTTCATGTAGTGTGACGTGTGTGTGTGTGTGTGTGTGTGTGTGTGTGTGTAGAGCTGGCAGGAAGGACGCGCGCCCCGATGCCAAAGTGATTGCCTCTGGGTTGTGGAACTTCTATAAATTTTATTTTCTTCTTTATTCCTTTCTTATTATTGGACTTACTACTATATATGATTCTCTACCAGAATCTATATATATGATTAGACATTATTTTGTTTATTATTTTATTTTTTAAAAGCCTGTTGAATTTTTTTATTATTGATTCGAGAGAGAGAAGAGGGGAGAGAGAGTTTGTTGTTCCACTTATTTATGCATTCTTTGGTTCTTTTTTAAAAAAGATTTTATTTATTTTTAGAGAGAGGGGAAGGGAAGGAGAAAGAGAGGGAAAGAAACATCAGTGTGTGGTTGCCTCTCACACACCCCCTACTGGGAACCTGGCCTGCAATCCAGGCATGCATCCTGACTGGGAATTGAACTGGTGATCCTTCAGTTCACAGGCCAGCACTCAATCCACTGAGCCACACTAGCCAGGGCCATTGATTAAGGTTTTAATTTACTGAGAATTCCTGTTAAGGCGTGTGTGTGTGTGTGTGTGTTTTAAATGAAATAGACTGAATAGTATATAGTGAACTCCCATATACCCATCACCTGGTCCCAGTAACCACCAACACTTGGTGAATCCTACTCTACTACTTTTGCCTCTCCTGTATTAGCTTGAAACAAATGTCAGATATTTCAATAAGTACTCTTAAAAGACAAGGAATTTTAAAAAAGCACAGTGCACCCTGACCAGTGTAGCTCAAATGGTTGGGCATTGTCCCGCAAAGAGAAAGGTTGCTGGTTCGATTCCTGGTCATGCACATGCCTGGATTGCTCCCCAGTTGGGGTGCTTACTGGAGGCACTGGTCAAGGTTTCTCACCTCTCCCTCCCTTCCCTTCTTTCTAAAAATAAATAAGTAAAGTCTTTTTTAAAAATCCACAGTTTCATTAACGTCAGTGATTCTGAAGTCTACCATCTATCTAGCTTTGCAGGGAGGGGAAACATCTCTGAGTGTCTAAAATTCTGCATTGACTTTGGTCTGCATGTGCTTGCATGAATTTGGGCATAGTGTCCCTGACCTTCATAGATCCTCAAGAGCTTCACGATCCACAACGGGAAAGAATGTTTATAGTTATGTATTCAGGACCATCTCTCAGATAGTGGAGTAGGCAAGAATGTCAAGGAAGAATGAATGATATCAGCTCTTGTAAGTAAAAGAATGGGCATTTGCATCTGATTTAATTTCTCATAGGGTTACATGTTAAAAAAAGGCCACAGACGGAAAAACTGGACTGAACGCTGGTTTGTACTAAAACCCAACATAATTTCTTATTATGTGAGCGAGGATCTGAAAGATAAGAAAGGAGATATTCTCTTGGATGAAAACTGCTGTGTGGAGGTAAGTCAGCCGTTACCTCATCCTGGTGCTGCCCCCTGCTGCTCAAGTAGTTTATCTTCCTTATAGACCTCAGGGCCTTGACATAATCTTAAAACTTATATTTCCAATATAATATAGGCATAAAGTCACAATACTTTCTGAACTGAAAATTAAAGATACCTGACATAGTTGCTTTCTAATGTGAATTTGTTTTCTGTCTTATACTTGCGAACAAAATATAGGGATTAAATCTGATTTGTTTGTACATTTAAGGAATCACTTATTGAATAAAACGGAGTCATAAAGAAGAAAAGAAAGCAAAAAAAATTGAGTAATACAATGTTTGAAATTATGAAAATACCAGAAAATCTGGGCCATTGAAATGAATAAAACTGAAGAAGGTGTGAGCATTGCCTTTGATATTTTGAGTGACTTTCAGGCCATTTTTTTCATAAGCTGTTAATTCTGTAAAGAAGTGAAGTTCTTAAGATCATACATTTTTTAGTGTTTACATTACCAGGTCTGTATTTGTTGAAGAACATTTAAAATACCTAAGATCTTACTCATAAACAATAGCATATTTTGATGGATAAAACGGTCCAGATACATTAATGTCCTAGAGTGTGTAGCGCCCACGAAGGGGTCTTCTTCAGCTCAGCGAACCATGGAGAGTCAGATCACCATAGGCCATGCCAGGCTCCTTCTAAGGATGCAGGTCAGGGACCACAGCTTCCCAGCAACAGTATCCCAGGTGCAGAGGAGAGTGCATCCCAGGCAGGTGTGGGAATCACCCTGGCTTAGAAGCCTCATAGCTCATAGGAGTTAATATTTGCAGTAACTCCATGGGTTCCTATAAGGGATGTGCTTAGGTATGAGTCAGGGACTCAGGACCGCCCAGAGCACAGCACCCCCACCTGGTTGGTGTCCATTGTTCTCCTAGGCTGGGCGTAGAGTCCTAATCAGGGTCATTGTTCCTGAAAGTAATGTTGCCTAGGGGATAGAAGTAGTAAGTCAGTGATATGCATTTATAGATATTTTTCATTGACATTGAATTTCAGCCAGATTTTTGTAAATAAGATTGAATTTAATTTAAATATTGAATATGCAAACTCTTAAAGAACTAATTTTGCTTTCTGTTTAAGTCTTTGCCTGACAAAGATGGAAAGAAATGCCTTTTTCTCGTAAAATGTTTTGATAAGACCTTTGAGATCAGTGCTTCAGATAAGAAGAAGAAACAGGAGTGGATTCAGGGTGAGTTAATTTTTATAATTTGTCATGATGTAACTCGAGAGCTCTGACTTCGTATTTTTGAGTCTCATTAAAGATACTAAGGTTCTTTCCTCATCTATAGTTATTTCTGGGTGTAACATGGTAGTTTAAAGAAAAACAAATGAAGAGTTTCCAAATTTTTCATCAAATTTCAGTTTTGTAATGATCTTGTAGGAAAATTGTAAACTGGATATTTTGAGTTTTACTTACTGTTACTATTTGAAGAGTATGGAATTTCCCCTTTTAACAACCGTGAAGAATTTTAAAGTATCCATCTCGAGTTTTGAGTAGTACATAAAACAGAAGAGGAATCATGGAATAGTTTTTGAATAACTTTTAAGATCTGTTATTTCCACAAGAAATCACTCATTTCAAAAAATTATCTCAAGAACACAAACTTGATTTAAAACTTTTAAACTAAAGTATTATTCAAAAATTAATAGAACGAGACATTATATATATTAGGTTTTATTTTTCAATCATGAGGTAATACTGATTATGATATTCTTGGACATATTATGTTAACAGAACCCCCCCCACACACATACTTTTTTTTTTTGTCCATCTGCCTGCATGCACTGACCCAAAGAAAGGCATGAGCAGGAGTTTGCAGTATAGAAAGAAAAATAGTTTAATATTGAATTCACCAATATGGAAGTGGGGAGCTAATGCTAAAAACTCTGCTCCCCAGTGGCATGTACTGTATGTTAAAGATAACATAAGGCAAAATCACGAGACACAGTGGGATGGGGGGGATAGTGTCATGCTGGGAGCCGATTGGTCAGACGTGAGGTAAGGGTGATAAATAATTTCTTCAGTCCCTGAGAATGTTTCTGAGGTCTGCCCTGGCGCCCTCTGTCTGGTCTCATGGGAAGGTAGCCAGGGGTCTCCACTTTAGGCCTCAGGAGCTGAAAGGTAACTTAGGTTGAGATGCTATCTTTAGCCTGCCGGAGGTCCAGACCTTGTGACCAGCAATCAGGTCCAGGCTGCTGTCTTCTGCTTCGGCGGGGGTGGCAGATTACCTGGGGATAAGGCTAGGTTGTTGAGTAGTATATATAGAGAGACATAATTTCTAGAGCTAGGATTTAAAACGAAATTTAATCAACATCATAGGCACCCTTGGTTTCAGGTAAAAAAATATTACATTGAAAGTTGTGGTCATTTTTGATGTGGTTTAAGAGTTTGAGGCAAGTGAAGCTCGGTTTGAATCATTTTTCCTGAATCACTTGAGTTAAGTTATAAATTCTGTAGCTGCTTTCTGTTCCTGTGAAATGGGAACAATAATAGTACCTACTTCACAGCTTTGTTTTAGGAGTTAATAATTAAATAATGAAGATACACTTGCACATTTTACAATGCACATCATTGCGGAAGTGTTTGTGATAGATAGCAAACAATCCAACATCCGCCAATTGGGAGATGGCTGACTCAGCTGTGCCACACCTACGCAGTGGGGTGCTTTGTGTACTGATGAGGGGTACTCTCCAGGGTAAATTGAGTGAAAAAAAATTGGGGCTCCAAAAAGTGTGTTATATCACTGTTTGTGTCCGAAGAAGGTGGGAAGTAGTAATGCACATACTTAAAGTATCTCGGGAAAGATGCAGAAGAAAGTGTTAGCATTAGTTCCTAGTGGAGAGGGGAACCTAGTGCTTGGGGATAGGAGTAGGAGAGAGGCTTCCTCTTTGTCCTTTCATGCTTTTGAATTTGAACAATGGGATGGTATTAGCTATTCAAAACACTAAATTTACATAATCAAAGTAGTCAGGAAAGAAATCAGATTTTATATAAGAATGAGGTAATATACGTAAAGGGCATACATATAGCAAGTATTCAATAAACGGTAGCTACTATTTTCACCTCCGGAAAAAACCAAAAGGTTTAGCTGTCGGGCTGATTAAACACAGCAGGTGGCGAATCAGGTATCAGAGCTTTGAATCTCAGCCCTTACTGTGCCTTAATCTCATTTAGCCTTTTGAGAAGTGTGGAGGAGGGAGTTGAAAGTGTGGTTTTAAATTCTTCAAATGTGTGTGGTATTCCCGAACCAAGTATCTAGTTATTTTGCAGTTTTGGAACTGGTAGCGACTGTAGAGGTTGTCTCTCTCACTTTAGAGATGAGGATCCCGAATACTGCACGCCTGGCTCAAGGTCACACCGCTACTCGCTACTCCGAGGCAGAATCCGAAGCTACACTGCTCTCTGCTCCCCGCTGTGCCATTTGCAGGTTAGGCTTACAAAGGATAATGGGTATTTCCTGTTTTTTCTCCTCCACCTTTCCCAGCCATTCATTCTACTATCCACCTGTTGAAGCTGGGCAGCCCCCCACCACACAAAGAAGCCCGCCAGCGTCGGAAAGAGCTCCGGAAGAAGCTGCTGGCGGAGCAGGAGGAGCTGGAGCGGCAGATGAAGGAGCTGCAGGCCGCCAACGAAAACAAGCAGCAAGAGCTGGAGGCCGTGAGGAAGGTGGGAACAGCCCCCCGCCGCCCCGCCGGGTGGGAGAAGGGGGGCTCTGCACTGCAAGAGCCACAGCGGCCTTGCTTCCGACCTTAGGTTTCACCGAGACCACCTTACTGCAACTTTAGGCAGATTTTTCAGTGTTCTCAGGAAGTGTATCCACACCACGTGAGACGCCCTGATTTTCCCAGCCCTGAAAGTATGAGAGTCTCAGGGCAGCAAGGACATATCATTGATCAGAAAAGCATATTTATAAGAAAGAGCACAGTTGAATTTTATCAGAGAAAACGAGAAATTTTATTCCCCTAAGGATATCAGGGTCACTTTCGGTGACCCGGGCAGTCTTCCTTTCTGAGTTTCCCCCCTTAACTCCCAAGGACTTTGCAAGACCCTTAATGTAGAATTTCGGGTTTCACTTTCCGTTTGGAGACAAAGATACAGTTTGGTTCAGCTTCTTCCATCTCAGGGCTAGGAGGTTGAGTACCATAGGCTGTATGGGACAGCTGTGAGCGTTCACCGGGAAACCTTGTTCCTTGGTGATATCATGGTTTTGGCAGCAGCGGTGAGTGCCCACCCAGTGTGTGGGTGTGGTCTTCATCTGGGATCCCTCTGGGTGACCCTGTCTGCCTGCATCACTGAGCACGGGCTAACCGGGAGCTGGAAGACTGTTCGTGTCCTGCTCTGGCCTGCTCTGCGGCACCTTTGCCCTGGGGCATACACTGTTGTTACCTTTGAGATGATGAGACCTTGGTTCTTGTTTCCTTGAAGGAAAGATTTGTCAAGAGACAAAATGCAGTAAAGCAAGAATGTATAGGCTGCAGCAAAAGCACACTCAGGACAGTGAAACAAGGAAGGAAGTAGCATAGAGGAGGCCACAGGAGAACCTAGCCAGGCCTGCTGTAGCTCTCTGGGAAGTCAGAGAAACGGGTTTCTTGGCAACAGGTTTAGGGCTTTAGGCTGGGACAAGCTGCCACTGCCCATTGGCCCCCTGTTTGCAAGCCTGGCGGGATCCCTTACAGTTTAGGAGGTGCGAGCCTGATGGGGAGGAGGGAGAAGACCGTGTGGGCTAGGTCCTTTGTCCTGAGCGGTTTTTTTTTTTTTTTTTTTTTTTAATCTTTTATAGGCAGGAATCTTAGGGGAGGTTTCAGAAGAGGACCACAATAGAGCACTTTATCAGTTTTCCAGGGGTGTCCTTTCAGGGTCATTGTCTCCACTGATTGGTTCGTGCCAGGGTCAGCCTCATTAGTCAGTGCAGCTGGTCGTGAGGCAACCACAGTGTCACTCCTCTGGTTTTGCTGCTTTTCGGGGCCTGGAGCTGAAACATAAGTGAGGCCGAGATGTTATCCGTAGGGAGGAAAGGCCAGGGGGTCTAACGCTGGGACCAGTGACATTCTGGGAGAGGAAAGGTCACCCTGGGGGTGAGGTCCTTGAGTTCTCGGTTTTGCCCATTGCTAGGCACCCGGGGCCTTGTGCCCTGGTGACCTTCTATACCTGGCACGTCACCTGTGCTCTGCTCAGGTCTAACTGCCAACTGAGTCATAAGGCCCTGTATTCCTAGTGGGGTCCTCTCTCTGCAACCCATGGAAGTGTTACTTACACTGCATGCTGGCTTCCTCCTAGTAGACTCACAAAGAATTTTTTTATACTTTCATAATCTTAAGAACCGTGAGGACATACAATCTTAGACACTGGTGTTCCTAACCAGCACATCTGCTTTTGAACAGCAGCTCCTCAGGTCTTGCTGCCCGTCTTCCCAGATCACTCCTGCATCTTGCCTCTTTCTGCTGTAGTACATTTTCTTGAAAAACTCCCTTCACAGGCTTGGGTGGGCATCTGCTGCTTCCTCCATCCACTGTGCACAGAGCAGGAATGGGTGTTATGGGAGTGGGGCCCTGCCCTTTATGCTTTAAAAAAAGGGTGATGGGGTCGTGCATGCAAAGGAGAGTATGAAACACGTGCACACAGATAAAGTAGCTGTTTCTGAAACTACTGCCCAAGTCAAGGGAGGATATTGCTAATACTTTAGCAGCTCCTGTATCTTCTCTTTCTTCTATAGAAAATTTACAAACAGCAAGTTTGTGGTTTAGGTGTAGTTTTAGGAGTTTTTATGAATGCCTGGATTCTTGTAACTACCACAGACAGACTCCAGAACAATTCCAGTGCCTCAAAGGATTTCCTCACACTGCTGCTTGTATTGAGACCCTCCCCTCACACCAACCCTGGAAACCACCGATCTTGTCTGTTCCTATATTTTCGCCTTTTCCTGATTGTCATACCAATGGAATTGTTCAGTAAGTGTGTTTTAGAGACTGGGTTCATTGACTTAGCATCATGCATTTGAGATGCATCCATTGGGCATCCCTTTAAATTCTTTTGGACCCAGGCTCCCAGTAGCGGTATGTGCCCTGCTCTGCATCACGTGAGTGCACGCCTGAGCTGACGAGGCCTCGCTAGGCCCCTTGGATGGCTGCTTCACTCCTTAGTTTTATAGAATTACTTAAGCAACTAATTTGGGATTTGACGGGTAAATGGTTAAAATTACTACACATCCCTTAATAATCTATCATTTTCTTTTTCATATCAAGAAGTAAAATTCTCCAAGTTTTCGTTGAAGCATTTTTAGAAAAATACTACTCTGATGAATATTTTAATCACCTGGAATTAGGTTACAGACTGTGAATTTTGTATGACTTGCTAGGCCTTAGATGATTCAGTAAAAGGAATAAGAAAAATCATGGTATTTTTAAAATAAATGAATAGACTTCTTTAAAGGGTTTACCCAAATAACTTTTAAAAAGACCTTTTTTTTTAGGGTACTTTTAGGTTCACGATAAAAGTAAGAAGGTACAGAGATTTCCTGTACGGCCTCCTGCCCCAACACACGCATAGCCTCCCCCATCCTCACTGTTCCCTGCCGAGTGGTGCCTCACGAGTCTAGACTGATACAATCACCCCAAAGTTACAATCTGTGTTAGGGCTCACTCTTAGTGTTCTACATTCTGTGGATTTGGGCGAATGTACAGTATAATGGCATAGATCTACCATTAGAGTAAAAAATGAATAAACACATTTTATCAGTTTTAGAGAGAGGGGAGGGAGGAAAAAAGAGAGGGAGAGAAATATCGATGTGTGAAATAAACCTTCCGTGGTTTTAGTTTGTTGGTCTCATGGAGCTTGATCCTCTCCTTATTCCTTCCCACCAACATCTCCATTGTTTCCAAGAGTATCTTCAGGCTTGAACTCCTCACACTGTTTTAAACCAAGTTAGTTCTCGGAGAGCTTCAGAGCTCACCTTTCTCCCTGGGCAAACCACCTCTGTTTCAGTGCCCTGGAGCTGGGGTAGAGTCAGTGGTCTTGCTTCTCTTGTGAAACCCTGCTGTACAAGCCTGTCACTAGGTGGTCACCTCTGGTCTCAGTTTGCTTCTCTTAGTGTGGAACCTCTGCCCTCCAAGCGAGTTGGGACAAGGGTAATCATGCTGTCATCCCTGAGGCAGAACCTCTACCCCATGAATGGGGGTGGTGGAGGAAGAGAGCCCCGCACCTCTCAGCCACCCTTGCTTAGAATAGGGTTTCAGCAACATGGAGCTGTATGGATGAGAAATACTGGCTGCCAGCCCCTCCTGGGGAGATGCTGCAGCCCCAGACTGTGAG
This sequence comes from Glossophaga mutica, assembly GCA_039655065.1. Taxonomy (NCBI): domain Eukaryota; kingdom Metazoa; phylum Chordata; class Mammalia; order Chiroptera; family Phyllostomidae; genus Glossophaga; species Glossophaga mutica. Next base: position 40,955,432 of record CM077308.1, on the reverse strand, counting down.
CTGAGGAGGGGGTTCCATTGCCTTGGGGTAGAGCTTCCTTCTGACACTGTGGGGAAAGGGAAGAGGCTGCACTGTGGCTCAGATGCCGTAGACTCTCATTGTTTGTACTGAGATTTCGTTGATTTTCTTGGATCAGTGTTCTTCATTTGCTGTGTGCCCTTAGGATAATTCTCAGAGACTTTAAATGGCTGTTTTTGTGTTTAGTTGTTTCACCTGGGAAGGGGTCCATGCAGTTCCTCATGTCCCCCTTCTGGAAATCTAGTGTTGATAAAAGTTTTAAGGAATAATGTGTAAGATGATGAAACTATACAGGAAGAAATCAAGAAATAGATCTCAAACTTCATGAATGCATCTGCAAATGCATTTAACTCAATGACTCAGTTGCAAAATGTTCAGACTCATCAGTGGTCATCCATTTAACAAATTTGTTTTGTGCATTGACTGGGAACATTGCTGGAATGGAAGTCTGACAGATCTGAGAGTTTTTATTCTGTATTTACTGAACATTAAGAATGTTTAGATTTGCACAGATGTTTGTGTGGCCATTCTTTCTCCAAATGCACTTCCACTATAATACTTCCCGCTTTTCTGTGGGTGGGTTTTGATTGGGTAGAAACTGGAAGAAGCTGCATCTCGGGCAGCAGAAGAAGAGAAGAAACGCCTTCAGACTCAAGTGGAACTACAGGCCAGGTTCAGCACGGAGCTGGAGCGAGAGAAGCTTGTGAGTAGCCCTCAGTTGGGGAGAGCTGCCACCTTCGCTCACAGAGCCAGGCTGGCCGGGGGCTGGAGGCTGGAGTGAGACCATCTTGTCAACTTGGCTCTGCTCCTAACTTGCAATGGGCCATTGAGGAAGTTATGTGCTTGTTTATTCATCCGTTATCAGTTTATTGAGCACCTTTTATGTGCTGGCACCATGCCAGGGATGTAAAGGTAAAAGATGGAAACCTTGCTCAAGACTCTGGAGCAGATCTGTACGGAAGGGGCGATAAGTGCTGTGGTTGGGGTGGCTGTATGTCCTGGTTTGACTGGCGCAGCCCCTGCCGCCCTGGTACAATGATCAACTGCATCCCTTTGCCTTCTTTCCCTTCTCAGAGAGACCCAGCTGGGAAAATAAATAGCTGTGGGAAAAGTACACAGGTTCCATGATGGGTTCCTATCATGAGAACATACGAACTCTGGGCTGCTGCTCTTGGCAGCTCTGATTCATCTTGGAGGTTCCCGTCCCAGCCCGCTGGTTATGGGGGTGCAAGTCTTCTCACACTGAGCTCTACTGTGTGGGGGAGTCTGAGCCCAGTGCCTGTTACACAGATGCTCGTTACACTGCCTTTAGTAACCTTCTGCCACTCAGAGCTGAGACGGACATATTTGAGTCGTGAGAGCAAAGTGCACAGAGGAAGGCAAGCATGACATAGAGGACGGCCACCCTCACAGCCAGAGGTCTGGGTTTGTTTCCTCTGCTCCTGCTTACTGAGCTTTCGTCCCCTCTCCTTTACGGTAGGGGCATCACCGCACCATCTGTCTGACTGTGACAATGGTAAGGTGAGCTAATACCAGGGAAACTATTTTATGAACTGCAGGCCCGTAGGTTCACGTGTGTACTATTGTGTTTAGGATATTCTTGTCTTTTCATTGTTAATGCAGAGATTCAAACTCTTAAGTCCAGAAGGGAGAAACCATAAACTTGTTAGGACACTAAGTTAGCTGCTTGAAGGGCACCCCCCCTCTGCACTCCCCCCCACCCCAGGGAGGAGGGAGGCGCAAGGAGCAGGTGCTGGGCAGCCAGGTAAGTGCAGGAGTGTGTGCAGATCAGCGTTTCCTTCTCCCTGTGGCAGTTTTGACGCAGGAAAGGTTCATTCCTTTTAGAGAAGACTATGGTGGTCAAAAACTTGTAGCTTTAAGACAGAAAAGAATTTAAAGAGAAGTTATATGGGGAAACATATTTTCGCCCATGACTTAATTCTAAGTGTGGAGTGGACAGGGTGGGGAATGTGGTGGGGCAGGAAAACAGCGCCAGGGTTGTCATTTGTCCCTGGTCTCAAGGGTGTGGCCCTAGTGTTGATGCCGGGAGTGCTGTGCTTAGTTCCTCCGTCTTTCCGTCTTTCCTTCGGGGACTGAAGGATGGTCCGCTGGAGCTGTGGCCACCCCTCAGGCTGGGTGTGGAGTGGGAGGGTCTTCCCGAGGGTGCAGTTGACCTGCTTTTAAACGTGACCCTTTTATACCATCAGATCAGACAGCAGATGGAAGAACAAGTTGCCCAAAAGTCCTCTGAACTGGAGCAGTATCTGCAGCGAGTACGGGAGCTGGAAGACATGTACCTGAAGCTGCAGGAGGCCCTTGAGGATGAGAGACAGGCCCGGCAAGATGAAGAGACTGTGCGGAAGCTTCAGGCCAGGTGCCAGATCAGTTTGTGTGCTGGGCCTCTGGGAGCAGTTTCCAGTAGTGACAACACTGGGGCAGGGGTGGGGGGTTGGGGAGGGCTCTCTGCTGGAGGGAGAGACCCCGGGCCTGGCTGGGGCTGCTGCGTTGTTTACTCTCAGTCTGGGGTTGGGTGGGGAGTCTCTCTGGGGCTGAAGACTGCCCTGTATCTATTTTAGAGCAGTCCTTTGGGTCTGTTGGGTAGGGCACCCCCAGTCATGGACCCAGGGTCAGCTCTGGTGAGACCCTGGCTTTGGCAACATGTTCCAGACCAGAGTGGGGCCCGTGGTGCGGAGACAAGGCCCACTTCAGGCCATAGTTGCAGCCCCTTGGGGGGATGAAGAGGGAATATACTGTTTCTATTAGGTCATTCAGGATTAGTGACATCCCTTAAATTATTATTATTTGAAATCTTAGTTTTTGAAGTTCCTAAAGCCTATAGATTTTTTTTCCCTTAGAGCTTTTATTTTGATTAATTAGTTCATCCTTCCTTTGAGCTTTAAAGTCAGGCTTACTGTCTATGATGTTCATGTTCTCAGAGGAGAACTCTGGGTGCGTGGTCTCTGCAGTGGCAGGGAGGACGAGGTGGCCTGAAGGCCCCAAAGGGAAACTCAGGCTGGCCTCTTCAGGTTCTGACTTGCTTCTCCGTTTGTTTTCTTTAAGACATCTCGCCTGCACTAAAAACATTTACTCCAGTTGCAGCAGCTGGTCAGTGCAGGTGTACCGCAGGCTTGGAGCTGCGACTCCCTGCTTTGGGGACCGGAGTGAGATGGCCCGGGGTGGGTTCTCCATGGCTGCCATTCCACAGGTCGGGCAGCAGGGGAGCTTGTTTAATGTTTAGGCAGGAAGAGAAGGGAGGAGGAGGTCTTTGTTGTCTATTTTGCCAAAATGATTTCAAAAATAAGCAGGCTTGGAAAATTTTAATTCTCTTAAGGAAAAATGATCTTCTGAATAGAAATGTAAGTGTTCTGCACATTGCCTGGCATTGATAGGTCCCCCAGGTCTGCGTTCAGTGTGCTGTGATGTGACGGTTCTTGGGGCTGCCTCCACCCAGTTGCCCTTAGCAGTGATGTTAGCACAAGATACACAGAATGGGAAGCTTTGCGTCTCATGTGACTTCACAGAGAGGCATTCTTAGGGACACGAGATGGTTTCTGAGCCTCTTTGTAATTTGTGGTGTGTGGGGAGTTTACAGATAGATTACTCTTGTGCAGAGAATTCACAGGTGAGCTATGATATATGTATTCTCTGCAGTTTTGAGAGAGGCTGATTACAACACAGGAGAGAATTAGATCTCAAGGGAACCAAATACCTCTAGAAATTTATTAAAGTATTATTTTGTTTTTTTTCGAATAAGTGATCTTTTGAATACGAGTTAATTTTGGAGAATAAAACTTGTGGTTTTTCTCATCCACATCTCCTCCCTTTCCTCATCACTCAATGCAAGCCCCAAATCCTGTGTATTCCAGCTCACAATTTTCTCTAGTCCATCTACTGCTCTCCAATTTCCCATACAAGTCACCATTACCTCCCGTCCATGCGACTGCACAGCTCCTTCCCAGTCTCTCCTCACCAGGGTTCTCTCCAATCCCTTTTCCTAGCGGCAGTCAAATGATTGCTCCTGAGATACACTCTCTGTCTGTGGGGAGAATATAGTGAAGTGGATATGACTAGAGACTAGGGTTAGCATTCTAAAGGCTAAGGTCAAGGACATCATCTGTAACTAGAGCAAAAAGTTAGACATAGGGAAATACAAGGGGAAAAGTAAGAGACATGGAGGACCATTTCATGAGGTCCAGTCTCGCCCATGAAAAAATATGTACATTTATTAAAACAAACAAACAAACAAACAAACTTACGGTTTTTCACTAGTGGTAAATATCAGAATCACCTGCAAATCTTCTAAAAAATACACATTTAGGGTCTGTACCACATTGACTGAATCAGGGTATCTGTGGATAGGAGCCAGGCATTAGTGTTGTTATTTAAAAACTCTGGCTAGTTTTGTACTCTCTGATTTAAGTACACAGCAAAATGGTTTCAACCTTTTGAATGCAAATGTAGCTATTACATGTGTGCCAATTTGCACCAATAAGTTGAAATTATTGCACAAAAGTTAACTTATTCTTGGTGTGCAAAGGCCACTTTATGACTATAACTATTTTACTATTTTGTTATTTTTCTTTCAACTTAGTTTTTTGGAATTGACATGGATAAACTGACGCCCTCTGGTGGTCATTTTTAAGTGCTGAAGTGCCGAGAGTCCCTCTCCTGAAGTCCCAGAAGGCTGGGCCTGGTTCAGAGGGTGGTTTTGTCAGATTTGCAAAGGGGGCTTTTTCCTTGCTCCCACTCCCAGAATAGGCCTTATGGGTAGAAAAATCAAGAGACATCTTCCTGGGGTTGGTATAGAAACATTTAAGTCTGGCACTAATTAAATGAGGCAAATCTTAATGTCAGGGGCTTTTTAGTTAATCCTCCTGGTCCTTTCTTTCAGCAATAGCGTGTCATTCCTGGAATATTTAGCATCTCATTGTTCTTCCAGTGGATGACCCTTTCTCTGCCAGTGTCTTAAGCTTCCCCAGAGATACTTTATAGAGTAGATTGTTTAAATACAAGAATTTTGACTTGAACCATCTGGGTCTTGTCATTTTTTTAACATTAAAATTGAAGTGTGGTTTTTCGATGTGTAATCTTGAAGGCTATCCAACCTCTGCTGAATGGGCACTCAGAAGAAAGCTGTTCATCTGATGTTGGGACAACTCAATCATTGGAAAGTTCTTGAGGCTGAGCCATCATCTGTCCTGGTATATCTTCCATCCACTACGTTTTTGGATCTGTAGCATGCTGTAGTCTCAGCAACAGGTGCCACGCCTGGCGCTTGGCAGGCGCCCAAGAGATATTTTATGAATGAATCAATGGATCCCAGTTCTACTCACTGGGGCCGCATGGAACAATGGTCTTTCTTCCACATGATGATACTTTTCATGAATTTGAAAGCAGTTAGGAACAGAGCACTGGGATGCGGCCTGGGTTTGATTCCCAGCTCTTTCTGTGTAATTTTATTTTTTAAATAATTTTATCTTAAAACATTTTTAAAAAATTATTTCTTAGCAAGAGACATTGATTTGTTGTTCCACTTGTTGGTGCATGCATTGATTGATTCTTGTATGTGCCCTGAGTGGGATCGAACTTGTAATCCTTGTTGTATGTGGACGACGCTCTAACCAACTGAGCTATCTGGTTGGGGCCTGTGTAATTTTAGAAAAGCTATTTCATTATGTTGAGCCTTCAGTTCCTTATCTATAAACTAAGGGTAACTGCCAGACTTGCAGGGTTATTGTGAAGACTAGATGAGGTAACCCATGAGATGTGCTTGATGTGAGGCCTGACATCCGGTAGGGAGTCACTCAGAGCATTGGCTTCTGCTCCTACATCTCATTTGCAGATGAGGGAGACAGATAATATGGAGAATGTCAAGATCAGCATTTGTAAAGCTACTGACAGGCTGATGGCTTTAAAGTAAGAAGATCGTTTAAAATATCAACAGAACAAGTACAGGATTCAGGAGACCTGGCAGATAACAATTCATTTGAGAAGATTTGGGGTTTTATTTCCTTGTGCTGTGATTTGTGATTGCCAAAAGCCTCACATACTCCTGGGCAGCCTTATTGAATGTGGAGGATCCAGAGTAAATGAGGTAATAGTGACCTTGTAATGAAAAGAGCTGCTACTTACCACTTTCTACAAATAGGCCCTGCCCTAAGCACCTTACGTGCATTATCACATTTAATGCATCAGCAAACTTTTGATGGTGGGTGTGATTTCTATAACTATTGTGTAAATGAGGAAACTGAGGCACAGAGAGGCTAATTTGGTCAGGGGCTTATTTGCAAACCACAGAAACCAACCTAGTTTAGCCAAAGTAGTACAATAATTTTTTTGGAAGGCTCTTGAGTAGTCCACCAGTTCTGCAGAAAAGCAGGTGGCCCGGCCTGGAACGCAGGCAGGAACCCAGGAGGGCGGAGCCACCTGCCCCACAGCCCAAACCAGGCCACTGCAGGAGTCGTCAGGATGCCACTGATGCCAGCATTGGTGCCGTGTGGCGATCATCGCTTCTGCCATCACTGGATAGTGGATATTGCTGTCACCAGCAAGACAGATTCTCCCGTCTCTACTCCTTTGGGTCAGCTGCTTCAGAGTCAAAGATCCAGGAGGGGCGCCTGCAAGCCAAGCCTGGCTCGGCTTTCAGCTTTCACGGTGTCCTGGCTGCCAAAGGGCTGTGAAGGGGCAGGAGGGCAGCTGTCTGGCTGTGGCTTCTGTGTGGGGGATGGGCCCTGCTTTCCATCAAGACACCTGCTGTGCCAGATTCTCTGGACATATGAAGGGCTTCAGACACTGGGCAGCCTAAGCCCTGCAAGTGCCCACCTCTCCCCACTGCCCGCCACCCCATACTTTCACACCAAGATGAGGACACAGGGCGTTTCCAGTTCTGTTCGCTGTTGTAGCCCTAGTGCCTAGGAAGGACCCCAGGAGGTGGATAATAGACCCAGGCTGAGCATGTGAATGAACTCTGCACTGGTCAGACCAGTGCATTTGTGGAGCTGTGCTCAGATGTGGATATCACATTCCAAGAGACATCTAAGGAGGGTACAGATTTGTGGAACTGGGTGTAGTAGGTGGGAGAGCTCCTCTTAGTCGAGGAAGAACTTTCTAAGGATTGAGGCTGCCATAAACCAACTGGCCTGGTTTGTGAAGTGGTGGGTGGCCTGTTACAGAGAGTGTTCGAGCAGAGTGGATTAAGCACCTGGCAGGATGTTGCAGAGGAGTTTTTGCAGTGGTGCAGTTGGGGGTTGGGGTGGTCAGATAAGGGGTGTGCAGTCTGCTCCTTTACTCCCTCTGCTGTTGGTTTAGAGGAGCAGGCACTCTCAGGTAGTAGTGATTGGCCTTGTCACTGAGCATCAAGCCACTAGGGATGTGTCCTGTGCTGGGCTGGCACCTAACCACACTGCCCGTACTTGGGGTGCAGGTTTGGGCTGTATGTTCCTTTAGTTTATTTAAATACCATGTGTCTGGAAATTCCCAGGTGGGTAGCCTGTTACTGTAACATTTTGGAGTTGTGCAGACCTGGGGTGAACCCATTGCTACTTGTACAGTTTGAGTTTCGATCGCTTCCTCTGTAACGTAGAAACGATACCTTGTTCTGGGGTTCACAATGATGAAGGGTAAAGTGCTTGGCATGTAGTCATTGTTCAGGTTACTGAACAATGGTGTCTATTATTATTCTGCCTCTTGTCAGCTCCTCCTTCCCTCACCTTCATTAGTTTAATTATCAGCCATTCCTTTGTCATAGATTTTCACTAGATGAGATGGAAAATGTTTGAACGTTGTAGTAACTGGGCAAATTTCAGAACTTGGCCCTACCACCTGCGAGGCGAGTGACCTGTATGGGTCACTTAACCTTGGTCCTCAGTGTCTTCATTGCTAAAATGTGGGTAATAATAGCACTTAAGTTTATTGTGAGGATTAATTTAGAAAATAACCATAACTCTTGGCCCATTTCATGGCATGTTATAAGCCTTCCTTAAGTATCATTAATTTTTTTTCGATAATGAGTGAAACAGAGTTTGGACCAAAACACGTGGGTTGTATTTCCAATTCTGTGACCATGGGACTCTCCGGCTCCTCGCTTGCTCCTGGTCCAATGAGAGAGGTGGAGTAGGTAACCTTAGATGTTCTCTACTCTGAAGTGCTCCCCTCACGTTCTGGGTCCGGTGTGGTGCCCCAGGCGCGTTTGATCCCGAGCTCTGCACACTGCAGGTTGCTGGAGGAAGAGTCTTCCAAGAGGGCTGAGCTGGAGAAGTGGCATGTGGAGCAGCAGCAGACCATCCAGACAACCGAAGCGGAGAAGCAGGAGCTGGAGAACCAGCGCGTTATGAAGGAGCAGGCCCTGCAGGAAGCCATGGCACAGCTGGAACAGCTGGAGTTGGAGCGCAAGCAAGCGCTCGAGCAGTATGAGGTAGACTTGCCCCTGCAAACACGTGCATTTGAATTTTAAAAACAAACTTAAAAACAAAACAACACTTGCTTAACTGTCAAAAGCCGTAGTAAGAATTTTTTATGGGCAGTGAGGCGTATCAGAGACCAGTCAGGAGGAGACAAAAGTCACACAGCAATTCAAACAGGGAAAATGTAATATAAACAGGTGTTAACTATAATGGGTTAGCTATGGAGAGGTAAACACGACTTTAAGCACATGGGAATGGCAGGTGCGGGCAGCAGCTACTGCCTCCAGGACTGAGGCAGACACCTGGGGAAGGACACAGGTGGGGCAGGGTCCCCATAAACCCAGTGCTGTGATCCAGACCTCCCTAAGAAGGGCTTAGCTGTGGCCCACTGGATGGCAAAACTCACTGAGCGGCCGCTTCTGGGGCCCTGGCCTTCGATGCCCACAGGGTGGTGCCACAGAAACTCACTGCGGTGGGCACCCTGGGTGTCCCACATGTCTTGGGAGCTGCAGAGAAAAGCAGGGGCACTTCAAAGTAAAGGCCTTCCTCCTTCAGTGTCCCTGTAGCGCCCTCTACTGACAGAGCCTAACCTGGCACCAGCTGGTGGGAAAGAGTTACCCTCACCTCACAAGCAGACAATGAAAGGTGGATTTGGGAGCCCAGAGAAGGCCGCCCTAATGGGCACACAGGATTTTATACTCACCTGTAATTAGTGTGGATTAGGTTCTGTGTGTGGCCTCAGGAGAGTTACTTAACTGCTCTGAATCCTGGTTTCCATACCTGTAAGAAGGGGGTGATACAGTTTCTGCTTCTTACAGTGGCTGTGAGGGCTTGATGAGAAAATCCGTAAGCACATAGTGAAGTGTCCACTCATCGTTATCTGGCTCTTAAACCGCCAGTGTGTTTTGCATGATTCAAAATCCCTTCTGTTTCAGGGAGTTAAAAAGAAGCTGGAGATGGCCACCAGTAAGACGAAGAGCTGGAAGGACAAAGTGGCCCAGCACGAAGGCCTGATCCGACTGATAGAACCAGGTGACGCACTCCTTGACGCCATCGTGTATTTATTCAGTGTATTTTTCCGTTCTGTTGTGTAAAGTTGAATTGTGCAAAGAAAATTCTTCGGCCCCGATACGCAGAAACCAAGCTGTTCAGGGTAAATTTCTCTTGCCTTACCGGCCCCTAACGGACAAGAAGGCCCTGGCAATCCCCTCTGTGTGCGTCTCTGGTTGTTTGGGGTGACACTGCTGGACGTTCCTCAGAGGGAAATCAAGGAGAAAAATTCCTGTTTTGTCTGTGGGAAAATGGTAATGTTAGCTGAAGAACGTAGTACTTACGTCCTGTAGTCAGAGCGTGTTTGTCTTGCAGGTTCCAAAAACCCTCACCTGATCACGCACTGGGGGCCCGCAGCTTTCACGCAGGCGGAGCTGGAGGAGCGGCAGAAGAGCTGGAAAGGAAAGAAGGGCACGGAGTGACCGCCGGCGGCGCCGCAGCCGCCACGCGGGTGCCGAGCGCGGGCCGAACGCTTAGTGCGAAAGACGAAAGGACCTGGCTTTGCTGCTTCTGGCTCTTCTTCCTTCAGCCTCCTCTGGGGTCCATGTGCTGAGGAGGCCCTGCTTACCTTCCCGCGAATAAGGGCTTACCTGAAAAGGGAAAAAAGTCGACGTTGTCATGCTCTTAGTAGACTCCTTCTGGGAGAACTTCGGCTTCTGGAAACCCCTTTGCGCCCCTCAGCCTGTGGTGCCCTCGGCGGCGTGTGCGGGGAGCAGCGGGGTGGCGCCCTGGGTCGCCAGGCGGTCAGAGCCCCTGGTGCTGGGGTCAGGCGTTCCTTTGGCAGCACCTGTCCTTCTCCGGGTGCCTGTTTCTAAACCGCCCTGGCCAGTCTGCGTGCCGCCGCGTGACCGTTGCTGCTCCGCGACAGAAGCCGCTCACTGCCGGGGGCCCCGCCTCGGCTTGGCGGCCGCGCGCGCGTGCGCGGACGTGGTTGCGCGGAAGAGGCTTCTCCTTGGCGCGCAGTGTTACTGATCCACGTCCGGCTTCAGCTGCGCTGTGGCGGAGGCGGAGGTCCGTGTAAACAGCGCCTCGGCTGAGACAGGTGCAGCAAGTCCTCGCTGAGCATCGTCGGCGGGTTCTCCGGCCTTTCGCGAAGCGACGCAGAGCCGAGCCAATCCTGCTGTAGAGGCAGGTTCATAAAACAGCTGAGTTTCTGCGGCATCTCATCAACATAACAAAACGATGTCATCCAGGGACATCGGATGCTATATTTATGAATCAAAGCACATAGATGAACCAAGTAAATCCCGTTTGGAACGACAGTCTGATACTAACCGAATTCCTCCTAAGGTTTAAAATGGCTCAGCTGCCGAAGTGCTGGCAGGCCCCGTGGTTTTACACCTTAGTTACTGTACAGAGTATTTCAGGAGTGTGTGTGTGCTTGTCACAATCAGGCCTTTTACTTAATAAACAGGAATATGATCATTTATATGAAATATGAAAAAAATTTTAATGTATTTTTGTCATTTGCTGTGTCGAGAGGGAACAAAATATTTATAATTTTCAAACATTCTTAACTAAATATTATGCAGTATAATATGCTGAACTTTCTTAATTTTTTGCTAATTTTCTATGATAAAAATGTTTTGTATTTTTTTTAAATGCACTCAGTAAGGAAATAATAATAATAAAAAAACAGAACAACATACATTTAAAATGGTTTGGTTTAATAAAATTGCAGGGTAGAGTTGTGTCTGTGCTTGTTTTTATATAGTGAGCTGGGCTTGGTTTGGGGATACTTCCTGGAAACACTGGGTCTGGTGTTTGGACCCCACGGCCATGCCCGCACACACTTGGCGAGGGCCTCGTGTTTGGTGTTTGAGTCACTGATGTGGGGAACTGGGCCCCTGTGTCAGTGCACAGATGGGAACTCACGAGATGATTTATTTCTCCCCCTTGTTACCGTTACCTCCAAACCCTCTTACCTCTGCGTTCCCAAGTTCATTGTGTGCCTTTCAGTTTTTCTTTCAGTTTTACCAGAGTAAACAGTGTGGGTTTTTTGTTTTGGTTTTACATGGTCACCAAGATTAAAACTCCCGTTGTGGATCAAGGAGGCTGCTCTATCCAACTTGACGGTGTCTTGGAACGCTGAGCTTTCCCTTCTCAAGGGAGAGAACACACGGGGCGGTGTTTTTCCAAACTTGTTTCTCTGTTGCAGTGGTTCGCACCCAGGCATGATTTTGCCCCCAAGGGGGCATTTGGCAATGTCTGGAGACATTTTTGGTTGTCACCCTGGGGGTGTTACTGGTATCTGGTGGGTCGAGGCCAGCAATGCTGCCCAATGTCCCACAAGTCACAGGACAACCTCTGGTTGCGAAGAGCCATTGGTCTTGGATGCCCACAGCGCCAAGGCTGGGAAAGCCTCCACAGAAAGGCTGGGTCTGTTGTCCAGGACACAACGGGCTCTTAGGGGCAGGCTTTCCCTTGCAGAGTTGTCCCACCTTTTGGTGTCTGGGCCACACATTCAATACATTGCGACACATCATCACAAAAAAAAAATCTCATAATGTTTTAAGTAAATTTATGATTTTGTATTGGGCCACATTCATAGACATCCTGAGCCACATGCAGCCTGTGGGCTGCAGGTTGGACACCCCTGCAGTGCATCCCAGGGGTTGACTTCTTTGGTGTGAATGGGGTGCATCTGGAAGGAGGGAGGCTGACTGCTCTGAAGGCAGCAGAGAGCAGGGGGCAGGAGCTTCCGCACCGGTGTGGGGAGTTGTGCTTCAGAAACTCTTCAAATGACTTTGCAACACAGATGGAAGGGGATTCCTTTGGATCTGCCTGAAGGTCTGAGATGCGGTTGTTGAGGTGCAAAGCATGAAAGCCGCTGTGACCCTGATTTCCTTCCATGAGTGGCTAAATGCAGGGAGGGTCCGTCAGAGCCATTCAGCAGCTGGTGATGGGCCTCGTAGGGTGCTGGTGTCCCTTGTGTCTCGGAGTGCCAGCAAGGCACATCGGCTCTCGAGGAATGAGGATCAGGTTCATCAAGGCCAGATCCCATGGAAGGGGCCAGGGGATGAGGCTACCAGTTCATAGCAGGAGCTCAAAATTTAATGAAAAAAATCAGTCTTGGGAATAATAGTTTAAGGAATATGTTTCTTTCCTCTCCCCCTCTACTTCCTTTACAGACTCATTTCAAGACCTGTAAAAGTTACCCCTCAACTCTGGGAAACTTTCTGGTTGTACCTACTAAAGTAAATGACAACAGCTACCTCTAGGCCAGTGGCCCCACTCCCGGGCAAAAGAGCCACATGTCCGCCAAAGACCCTGCAAGGAGGTTCACAGCCGCTTTGCTTAGGATAACCCTGGACCAGAAGCCATGTGAGGGTCCACCAGTAGAGAACAGATCAGTGAGTTGTGGTGTCAGACAGTGTGCTGCACAACTGAAGTAACACATCCCTTAGAGATGCGACAATCTGGATGAATCTCACCGATGTTATACTGAGCAAAGACAACAAACGGAATATACTGAATGATTTCATTCATATTAACTTCCAGAACTGGCGCAGCTGATCTGTGCATTTTGAGGTCGGAATTGTGGTTACCCAGGGGTGTGCTGGGGGGAGTAAGGGGGATGTTAACTGGAAAAGGGCACAAGTGAACCTTCTGGGAAGCTGGAAATGGGTATTGGTTATACGAGTAAAATGTATCAACTTCACACTCAGGATTTGTGCAGTTTACTGTTTATAACAGTAATGCCTCTCAAATGCCACAACTGGCTAGTCCCTAGGGGACAACGGGTCGCAGCCCCTCAGCTGGCAGAGAAGGACCCAGGTGGGACAAATCAAATCCACACTGGAACTCCTGGCCTTTTCTAAGGTGAAGTTCATCACCCTACCTACCTCCTCTCGGATTCTTTAAATACATTAGGATGCCAAACCTTTTTATCTCGGTGTTTCTATCCCCCACCACCCAGTGGTCCACGTGTCCACACTCTAGTCTCATGCTCAGCTTCTGTTGACCTTTCTAAGGTGGCCGAGTCTTTGGCCCTGGGTCATGGGTAAATTGCAGTGGACACTAAGTTCCAGTCAGGGCTAGCTTCAGATTCCTTTTCTGCTCCCACCACATAGACCCAGCACAGTGCTTCTTAGGGTTGGGTGCCCACAGGAATGAAGGCCTTCCTCCCTGGCTATGTCCACCTCCTCAATAGCAGGCCACAGGCCCCACTGAAGGCCTGGGATGTGAGGAGTGGGGAGGGAAGCTTTGTTTAGTCCCTTCTATTCAGTCCCCAGCCCAGTAGCCCTCCTCCTCTGAATCCCCCATTTCCTGTCCTGTGTCGCCCTACCTCCCTCCACAGCCAGTACTTTCTGCTTTGACCAGCAGCCCACACTGGGTCGCTGAGAGCAGGTCTTCCTGGGCGCCTCCTGAGGGGTCAGCTCCCCTGAACTAGCTCAGGGGACTGTCCTGGGCTAGCTCCCCTGAGAAGACACACTGTCTGCCCACAGACTGGTTTGGGGGTGCAAGCACTGCTTCCAAAAGCCCAGGCCCAGCCCCCTTCTCTCACGCAGCATCTCTGTCCAGTGCTGCCCACTGGGCTCTCTGTTCCCATCTGCAGGGCATTTGTTTGCAAGGAACACACAGGCTATTCAAGAAAGGCGTCTGGGTGAAGGTTTCGTCCCTGAGTCCCAAGGCTCCGTACTCCTCACAGCACAGTTAGCAGGAAGATGCTCACAGGGACAGAGTGAATGGCTTCCTTAGAGTATAAGTGGGCAGTGCTTGGCTTTCAAAGCACAGAGTTGGAAAAGAGGCTGATTTCAGAGTGACACAGACCTGGGTTTTCTGCCTTACTGCGCCACCCTGAGTGAGCCAGATCCGGATCTGCGTTCTCTGAGCGAAGACTGGCCAGGTAACGTGCCCTCTCAGAGTGTCACACCTGGAGGCACGCGGTGCCCATGGAGTTTTCTCCATGTTGCAGAGACATGCTTCACCCCTCAGTGTTTCATCTTGGTGCATTTTCTTTAGAAAGTCAGAAGATGAGGGGCTTTCCATTGCGGCTGGGCCAGGGCACACTTAGGGACTTTTTGGGCAGATTGACAACTTCTGAGAAAATCCCACAGGTGACTGAGGTGGGTCAGTCATGCAAGACCACTGGAGAGTTTGGGAAACACCAGGGTGCTCTCTTTGCCCTTCCACCCGCAGGTGTCACTTCCCAGGTGTCCTGCAAAGGCAGGCATTTGGCACGAGTGTGAATGGCTGAGTAAACAAATGGGGTCCTAGGGTGGGGGCTCCGCCCAGAAAGCCTTCTACTTCCCATCAGCCATCCCTTTGGGGGTCCAACCAGGTGGTGAAGTAGATGGATCTCAAGGGCCTGTGACTGCTGCCTCCTATCAGAGCCCGAAGGACCCCAGCCTTTGCTTTCCCCTCAGGGATCCTGTGGCTTCCTCGGTGGCCATCACAGCTTTTCGGCCTTGGCGCCAGAGCGGCTCACTCTGCCTGCCCGGGGCCTCACCCCGCAGCCTCAGCAGCAGTATGTAGGGGAGACTCCGCCGGCCAGCAGCTCTGATGATCTCACAGGCAAGCCCAGAGCCTATTAGGGACAGACGTTGGCCTTGGGGCTGTATTGCCAGCATGTGGCACCTAGTAGATGCTTAGTAATGGCCGGCTTTTAATGGCCCCTTTCTGAAATAAGTCCCTGTCCTCAAATGGTTCTCGATATATTCCTCGTGTGTCCTCGGAGACAACAGGGAAATGAATTTCTGGTCCAGATGGAGCATTTACCCCACTCTATCCTGAGGTTGGGGACAATTTTTTCTTCCTTTCTTCTTAAAGTCCCAGCGTATGTGAAGGATGGCTCATTAACCCCAAACACTTAAGTCCTAGAGCCCATTTCTCCCGCAGTCGTTGTGCAAAGAGATACCAGAAACTAGGCCCAAAACTGGCAGAATTCCCTTGACAGGCCAATTAGACCCCCATGTGAGTCTTTAAAAAAAATTACTTATTTTTAGAGAGAGGGGCAGGGAAGGAGAAAGGGAAAGATTGATGTGTGGTTGCCTCTCAGCCTCCACTACTGGGGACCTGGCCTGCAACCCAGGCATGTGTCCTGACTGGGTATCAACCAGCGACCCTTTGGTTTGCAGGCCAGTGCTCACCCCACTGAGCCACGCCAGCCAGGACCCCAAGTGATTCTTTAAAAAAGAAGTTTGCAGTTTTTTCTTAACACAAAGTAATGCATACCCAACGTGGAAAATGGAGAAAAAGCAGGTATGCAAAGAGAATGATCCTGCCCTCCATAGTCAACCTATCAGGTTGCACGTGCAGCTCCCGCCCACACTTCCGATCGTTTAAAAGATCAACAAGCCCCGCCTTCATCGGGCACAATCCCACTCCCTAGCGCCTCTGTGGCCGGTGCTTAGACGGCCCAGACCTGGGGCAGTGGAATAGTCACGCCTTTAGGGGAAAATGACCGTGTGAGCGCCCAGGCACGCGCAGCGGGCGCGGGGCGAGGCCGGCGGAGGCCGCCAGGGGGCAGCCCTGCGCCGCGGGTCCCCACCCGACCGGCGCGCCGCGTAGCGTTGTCCTGAGAGCTGTACTGCTGTCCTGCTCCGGGCAGATGGGTCCCTTCGTTTCCCGGGGAGGAGGTGGCCGCTCTGGGACCGGGGTTGGGGCAGCAAAATTGAGCAGAAAGTACGGAGAATTCCCATCTACCCTCTGTCCCCCACATGCATAGCCTCCCCCATCAGAGTTGTACGTTGGTTGTAATTGATGAATCTACACCAACGCAGCATTATCACCCAAAAACCACAGTTTACGTTCGGGTGCACCCTTGCTGTTGTGCATTCTATGGATTTGGACATAATGACATGTATCCACCATGTCATTTCGTAGTTTCTAAACTACTCTGTGTGGTACGGAGTCGTGAAAATCCTAAGTGGTCAATTCCCTTTAACACTCACCCAGTCCTTCAGTAAAGAAAGTTGTGCATATGCGGGCGCGCGCACACACACACACACACACACACTCTAGCATCCTGATACTCTGAAGTGGTGACTCTGAAGGGAGGAGGGTGAAAGCGGCACCATGAAGGAGAAATAAGTAACAGCCTGTTAAGAAAATGCTGTTTGTTCTTTCATGTGTTAAAAGTGAGAAGTGTCAGGGAAGAGGCACAGTGATAGGAAACCACTTTCAATCGGACAACTCCAGAGGGTTTCGTGACCTGAAGCATGGGCTTGCCCACAACAAGCCGGTTGGTCGCAGCTGTGCCTGCCAAGAGTTGAGGGGCCCCCGCAGGCGCTGAGCCTGGGAGCCGGCCCTGCTGATCTCATTTTATCTACCACAACAGAGAAAATGGGCATTGTGCTGCGGATGAGAGAAGTCAGGCTCAGAGAGTGAGGCATTTGCCCACGGGGACACAGGCAATGGCAGATCTGGGACAAAACCCGTGTGTCCTGCTCCAGGGCCTCTCCCAGCCATTCCTGGCACGCACCACGGGCGGCAGGCAACAAGCGCAGGCCTGCCTGGGAGCACCTGCGGGGAGAAGACCAGGTGGGAGCCCTGTTCCTCCTCAGCCTGCGAGGGTTTCCTCTCAGGGGCCTAAGGAGGGCCTGCTGGCACCCTGAGCTGTGCTGGTCATGATTCATCCCCGCTTCCCCCCACCCGAACCCCCCCAGCCTGGCCCTGTTTCTGCAAGTGCCTAGGAAAGGGACGGCCCTCTCCCCTGGAGTCTCCTGTGGGTCTCTGGCTGGAGGCCGGAATGAGAGCGGTGAGGAGGAGCAGGCCAGCCAACAAGCAGGGGCCTGTTTCCTGACTGGTTTGACCCTGGCTGTCCCTGTGGAGGCCCCAGCAAACAGAGCAAGGTCATCCAGGGCGAAATTCCAGCCTGAGGCCTGAGCAGTTACTTCAGTTTTCCCGATAAGGCTCAAGAAGGGACATAGAGTGTCCTCCCCACACCCACCCCCTGTCAACACCTCCACTCTTGGGAAGCCTCCGCTGCAGACAGCCTGCCTGGAGAAGAGACAAAGATAGACCCAGGACAGATAAGGAGACAGACCGCCAGGGAGAGATAGGGCAAGGAACCCAGGGGGAGAAGATGGGGCGACGAGGAGGGGCCCAGGCAGTGGGTCTGGAGCCTGGAGGTCAGAAACGGTCCTGGGACTGTGCTTGCTAAGGCCATGACCGGGCGGGGACGTTGGACACAGAGGCAGCCATGGCAGAAACAGAAGGGCTTTTTGGTGTGGGAGAGGTTGTGTGGGCAGCTCAGTACCTCTGGGCCTGGTTCCTGGTGCCTCCTGGGACTGGTGGGCAAGCTGACGCCTCCTGGAGGCTGAGCCAGTGGGGTTGAGAGGCGGGGCCTCATCCCTGCGGTGGAAGGGCAGGCAGTGGGGCCCCAGGGACAAATGCAGCAGGGCCCAGGCTGCTAAGCCTTTCTTGCTCACCAGAGGCTCCTGGCTCAGGGCTCCCCCTGCCCACCCCCGCTCCCGCCAGGCACTGGGATACAATGTTTCCACCCAACACTAGCTGTTTGGCTTGGCAAGTGAGCGAGGCCTTACAGTCACAATTGGCCTGTGGGTGCCCAGTCACTGCATGCTATTGAGTCAGTCACAGCCCCATTCCCCACCCTCTGCTTGTGCTTGTGCACCCAGAAACATCCACACAGGTACATATGGACACTGTGTGCAGCTGAGTCATAGCTGCCTCCCCAGAGAGCACGTGCATGCACGCACGCGCACACGCACCTGATTCTGAGTCACCAGCACCGTCCAGCCCTGGGGGAGGGCCCCGAGGGTTTGTGCTGCCATTTATATTTAGACACAGATTCCTACATCTGTACATAGATGTGCTCACTCTACGTCCCGCTGTGCCTAGTACATCACACTAGGGGATCCATAGGTATTTGTGGAATGAATAAATACGTGAACAAACAAGTGAAAATATGAGCAACACCCACGCTGCTTGGACACTAGGTGAAATCGTTGGGGCAGCGCTGCAGGGTGGGTCCCCAGTCTGTGTCTGTAGGGAGTTGTCGTGCTCTAAATATAGCCTCCGTGGGCGGGCGGGCAGCCAGGGCTGCCTCCCAGACCCTGACTTCACTGGGTCGGAGGCCCAGCCTTGAGGAGCTGGAGGAAATTAACAGAGAGGCCGAAGTGTTCTGCAGCCGGGGCTGGGCTGTGAGACTGGAGCTGGTGGGTGACTGTGTACTCTGGAAATGGCACTTGCTCGGGGACTTGTGCTGTCAGACAGGGGACTCTGCAGATGCCTCCAGAAAGAACTGGTTCTGGGCTGGGCCTCCTGGGAACTCCTGGGAACTCCTTGTCCTGGACGTAGGGTTGAATGTACAGGAGAGGCAGCCCTGTGGACAGCTGGGGCAAGCACAGCGCCTGGGCCCACCTGGAAAGGGCTCTGCTCCGGGGCTGCTCCCCTGCAGGCTCCTAGAAACTTCCTTTCTCTGGCTGCTATGCCTTTGCCCTAATTCATCATCTGGAATCTTGCAATATTGACCCAACTGGTCTCTTGCTTTTAGACTCCCCTCCCCATCCATCTTACTCATAGCTGCCTGTGTTATTTTTCTACAATACGGACATGGTCATGGACATTTCTGCTCAAAGCCCTTCCATAGCTCCCCGAAATTCAGTAATAGAGTTGGATTGCCTCGGCCTGCTGCTCAGGCCCCTCATTACCCGCACCCCCTCCCCACCCAAGTGTGTTCCAAAAGGTTGCTGTTGGGGGGACAGTTGTTGGGTTATGTGCTGAGGGGTAGATGGATGGACTCTAGGCTGATGGGTGCTTAAGGGTCGAAGGGACCTGTGGACTGTTTGCTTTGTAGACAGTGAGGTGTCTGGGTGGTTGGGAGGTGGGGTGTGGGGTGGCGATGTGAGTGAGTGGGTGGTTGCAAGTCAAGCCTATTCCAGCTTCAAGGAACAAAAACCCAAATGTCACCAGGAAAGAGGAAAAACCCAAATGTCATCAGGTGGCGAAGGTGGTGGCAAGCAGTCCAGCTCAGGCTGTGTTTTGAAGGTGGACTTATCGGAATTTGCTGATGGATGGGCTCTGGGTGTGAGAGAAAACAACATTCTGTTGAGAACAACTTTAAGGCTTCTGGCCAGGGCAGCTGTGACGATGGTGTTCTGTTTCTGAAGAACAGAAGCAAGTTTTCTACTGTGGCGGCGGGGGGTGTGGGGTGAGGAGTTCCGTTTCAGTCACGTCCCGGTCGCGATGCCCATGGAGGCTCAGGTGGTCTTGAGAAGAGGCAGCCGGATCAAGGAGTCTGGGGTTGGGGACAGAGGTGTAAGCTGCATCCCAGTGCAGGACTTCTTGCCACCTAGGTGGCATTTAAAGCCACGAAGACCCTGGGCTCACCTGAGGAGAAGGAAATGGAGAATTGGCTCGAGGAGCGGCCCCTGGCTGGGGTGACGCAGCTCCTTGTTAGAGTTTTAGGGGAATAACCACCATGGGAGAGCTGGCCTGGGAGGTCGGGGAAAAGCAGGAGACGATGGAGGGAAAAATGAAAGGCCAAGGCGGCCGATGCTCCAGGAGGGTGGGGCATGGACAGGGGACACGTGGGGTGAGTGGCCGCCCAGTCCCACCCTCCACAGAGGAGGCTTTGCGCTCACCCCGGGTAACGAACCAGGTCTTACAGCAGGGGCACGGGTGTGCCTGGCGGTGTCCACGTCGCCTGAGTGGCACAGCTGCTCCGGGTCCCAGCTCTTCCAAGGCAACCAGCAGGCGTGATGGAAGAGCTCATGGAAAACTCCGAGGAACAGGAGCTTCCCATCGTTCAGGATGGAATCTGGAGCTCGAGGCCCTCTGACTCCCCAACAAAACCGAACATCCGTCGTCTGAGAAAGAGGCTGTGCTCCACTGGCCAAGTCTGTCCCCCTGATACAGACGGCCGCTTTGGGGCAGGGTCCTATGCTACTCAAGTGATGAGTTTTATGTGCCTGTGGGTTCATATCGCACACAAGCATGTATACATTTATGGCAGAGGCGTCTCAGAGTCAGCTTGAAGTTTGTTAAACGAAGTGTGTTGGACCCTCCTGAGAGTTTCTGGTTCGGTGATGGGTGGGGCCTGAGGCTTTGCATTTCTCACGAGTTTTCAGGTGAGGCTCCTGGTCCAGGGGCTACCATCTGAGACCACTGCCCTCTGGTCTGCCTGGGACTGTCCTGCGCTGGCAGCACTGGGTGGTAGCACCAGGCTGGATTGAAGGGATTGGGATGTCATCAGCAGGTTGCAGGCTTCCTGTCACTGGCAACGAGCCTTATGCCACCATAGGCCGAGGGGCCCACGGCTCTGCTCCCGGAGATGTATAAATACCCCTGTCACGCCCACCCTTGCCTGTGCAGCTGTCTCCAATCCCTGCTCTCCGCAACAAGGGTTACGTAGGGCCCATAAGCTGCATGCACTTGGCCATCGAAGGGGCTGCACTCTGGCCGTGGGGCACGCAGAGCCATCGCAGGCAGCGCCCCAGCCAGCCAAGTGCACGGGGTCAGAGGTGCCCTCTGAGCCCCCTCGAACCCACTACACCTCAGAAGCTGCCCTGGGACCTGCTTCCTCAACCTCAGCATCCAACAGAAGTTTCTCCTCTCAGGACAGGGCAGGGTGGGTGACTCAGGCTGTCCCTGTGCCTTCGAGGAGGAGCAGCGTGGCAGAGCGGGCCGTGAAGATGCCACTGGGCCAGGAGGTCACGGTCAGGCGCTGCCTCCAGCTCAGCTCTGCCGTGGGGAGGGGGCTCGGCAAGCGCCCTGCTGGCTGGAACCCATTTTCGTGCTTGTCACCCCTGATTTCCCAGGCGTTGCCCTCAGACTCTGCCTCAGCGACATATAAACGTGCTCCAGTCTCATTTCCCTTAAAAAAAAGGTGACCAAACAAGAATGCTCTCTTTGACAACTCACCCGGTTCGGCTGCTGCCCACCCCCCACCCCGTTTCACAGTGAACCCCTCCTGGGCGTTGCCGACCTGCCCAGTTCCCTGCCTCTCAGCACCCGCTGCCCCACTGCAGCCGGGTCTCTGCGCCCCTCACGCCACCAAGGCATGTCCCCTGCGGTCACCAAGACCTAAGCGGCCTTTCCGTCTTCCTCCTCCGAGTTTGCCAGGAGCTCCCCGCACTCCCAACTGCTCCTGGCTCCTCCAAATGCCCTTCTGCGCGTGGCGCGTGGCCCCGCATTCTCCTGGTTCTTTCCGCAGCTCCAGCTGCGGCTCCAGTTTCTCCCGCCGGTCTCCCCCGGGCCTCTGGCCGGCGGCGGCAGTGTCCTGCAGACGCAGCCTGTCTGCTCCCCACGCCTTATTCTCACCCTTGGCAATTTCCCCCCACCTCCGTTTCAGCTTGGATGGCCATCTCTACTATTCTATCCCCAAACGGAATGCCCAGTTGTTCTCTGGGACACCTGACAGGCGCCTCCACCTCTGCGGGTCCAAGGCCTACGATCCTGCACCCTCCCGCCGCAGCCCTGGTCGGCCTTCGGTGCCCACTGTCTCAGCGAGACACGATACTAGCCCTCCCCCGGGCGACTGCAACACCCAGGGGCCTTTGACACCTCTGCCCCTCAGCCGCCTGGCCAGACTACCTCAGTTTCTCTCCGTCCTGTTTCCTCAGCAGCTTTCTCACATCCCCACTGTCCCACCCTAGTCCAAACCGCTGTTGCTCTTCCCAGGACCACGGTGGCCTGCTAAGGGCTCTCCCACACCCTCCCTGGCATGCCCCCAGCCCCTTTTCCATCTGCAGCCGCTGTGCACCTGGGTTCTGCCTCTTGGCTCAGAGACGGGGAGGCTGCTCTCCTGGCAGGCCTGCTGGGAGCCTGCTGGGGGCCTGCTGGGGGTCACAGCAGGGGCTGGAGGCCAGGCGCCCTGATTCCAGGGCAGGAAGGCCAAGCCGCACGTAGGCTGGAAGCCCGATAGACACAGAGCTCAGCCAGGCCTCCTCCGGAATGGAGAGGAGGCTCTGCAATGTGCGGTATCAGGTTTCGGAAAACACAGGGTCAGGGTCAGCAGAGCAGCTGGTAGTGGGGAAGGCCAGGCCCTGCTAATTTCCTGTCAGAGGGGCCCAGAGGCCCCAGCCCCTCTCAGGGCCGGCCACAGGGGAGGAGATGCCGGGAATGGCTCGCATTCCTCTGGCTGGGGCTCTGCGGGATCTCAGGGGAGCTGCGGGAGTGAGGAGGTGGAGCTGCTGCGGCCAGAGTTGGGGGCTCTCTGCACCACCCGGGCATCTGTGGTCCAACCCCGAGGCTGGAGTGGGACCCGGGACCACTGCAGTGGCTGATGCTTTAGGGTAAATGAGCCCAGCCTCCCATTTCTGATGAGGAGACAGAGGCTCAGACAGGACTGGACCTCACCAGGGCTGTGGAGTGTCCTGGCTCCCTGTCCTGAACTCTCTCTTCCAGCCAGGCCTGCGTTTCCTGGGAGGCCCCGCGTCCCCGAGCTGTGGCAGTGAGGGGCGAGCCTGGGCTGGGCTGGAAGGGAGGCAGGAATCCTCACTTCTAGCACAGGAGACACGCTTCTCAGCCGGGCTGGGTGGGTGGGGCATGTGGAGAGGGCGTGAGAGTGCTGACCCAGCTGTGGGCACCTCTGTCCCCTCCCTGGACGGCCGCAGCGGCTCGTTCCACCCATAGAGAGAACTCTGTGTTCTGGTCCAGTCCCCAGGAGGGTGAGGCCGTGGGGGTAGGCCCCTGGCCTTGAACGGCCCTCTCAGTGACCTGGCCAGGCTGGGTGGGAGATGGGGGCCAGAGGTCCCCTGTACTCTCCATCCTTTGGCACCAAGATCAGCCAGGTTGAACCCAGGATTCAGTCACCCAAGCCTGGGCCCCAGTCCGGCTCCACCACACGCTGCTCTGATACCCACACAGGCCCTCTCCCCTCTCCGACCAAGGACTCCTCACTGCACAGAGTGGAGGGGCTACTCAATTCCTTTCTCTACATCATGTTGTACGGCTTTGGCAGGGGGTCTCCTGCCTGACCGTGTGGGACGCAAGCCACACAGAGCCAGGGAGTGCTGCCCACACCCTCTCCCAGCGCCCCCGGGGAGGCCTGCTCTCGGAGCCTGGCCGTCATTCTCCCTCTCCCGACGCTGACTCCGAGGCTGAGGCTCTTTGCAGGGGCCCCACGTACCCACCTGACTGCCTGACCGCCCTTCCCCACCCTCTGTCCCCTCCAGTGAGGCCGGAACCCTGCGGATGCCGCCCCAGGTGTGTCTCCGAAGCTTCCGCCTCTGCCTTCCGCAGGGCAAGATCGTGTCTGGTCTCAACAACCACAATGGCCCCTAAGGGCCCTTCCTCCTTCCCAGTGCCCTGCGCTGTCGTCACCAGAGAGATCTTTCTAACCTCACATCACAACCTGGGTTCACTTTCTTTCTCTGTTTTTAAATTAAATTTGATGTGACATAGGATTAATAAAATTAATGTCTTTTCTTGCCCTCTACCACTTCACCTTTGATTGCCAGCTCCGTCTCGTTATAAGACTCAGCACAGACGTCATTTCCTCAGGGAAGCCTTCTCTCATCCCCAGGGCTGGCCTAGCACCTCCTCCCTCCTTTCTGCAGCCCCCAGCAGTCCCCACCCTGTCACAGCTCTGGCTGCACTGGATTTCATACCTTGCAGGTATGGACAGCGGCGTATTGTACTTGGAGACCAAAGTAGCCAGGGCAGGTGTCGGTAGGCAATGGGCGAGTGAATGGCAAGCAGAGAAATGAATGGCAACGTGCACAGAAAGGCGGCCGGCCCACGCCCCGCCGGCTCCATCCCACAGCTGGAGGCGTGTGGGGAGCACCTGCTGGCCCCTCCCTCGCCTTCGGAGGCACCGGAATGCAGACAATGGGGGGCCGTGTCGGACTGGATCTGCCTGTCTGAGCGCCTGTGTTGCAAGGGCGTGTACAGGTGTGCACGAGTGACCGGGCATGCCCTTGTCTGTCGTCTGTGACTCAGGACTGTGTGTGCACATGTGTGAGTGTCTCCCCCAGGGCCCCGCTCAACCTGAGCCCACGCCCTCTACAGCACCTCTGCTCCCCGCCTCCCCCTCCCCTGGCCGGCCAGCCACCCCTGCCCACCAGCGTCCTGGTGCTGGGCCCCGTGCCCACAAACCCATCATCACGTCTCTGCAGTCCATCTGTACGATGCTACACCAGTTCCCTGTTGCTGCTGTGCAAATCACTACAAATTCAGGGGCTTAAAATGACACAGATTTACTATCTTGCAGTTCTGGAGGTCAGAAGTTCAACAAGCGTCTCACTGGGCTGTGTTCATTTCTGGAGGCTCCGGAGGAGAATCTATTTTCTTGCCTTTTCCAGCGTCCAGAAGCTGCCCGTGTTCCTCGGCGCAGGGACCTGTCGGTCTCCCCGGCCAGCAATGGCTGGTCCAGTCTTTCTCATACCACGTCGCTCTGACACTCGCTTCTGCCTCCCTTGTGATGGCACTGGGTGCATCCCGACAACCTCTGGAGATCAGCTGACAGGCAGCCTGGATTCCTCCTGCGACCTGACTTCTCCTTGGTCAGCATGTCAGCAAGTTGTGGGGATTAGGAGGAGAACACCTTTGGGGGCCATCTTCAGGTCTGCCCCCTGCAAGACGGTGTGCCTCTTCTCTCAGCTGTGGGCTCCTTGGGTCTTGGCTGAGTCTCCCTCATCCAGAGACTCCTGAGTGCTCAGCCTGAGCTAGGTGTTCATCAGCTACTTGTTGGGTGAATCTGATTCAACCAACACTTTACCGAGAGTCCGTTTTGTGCTGGGTTCTCCCATGCCCATCAGCAGTCTCATTTCACGGTAGAGGAAAATGAGGCTCAGAGAAGTGAGGAGCCAGCCAAGGCCAGGAAGCTAGTCAGTGACAGAGCCAGCAGCTGCAGTATCCCCTGACCTCAGGCAGAAAATGCTGGCACCTTGGTTCTTTTGGGTCTGGAGCTCCCAAAGACAGAAGCCCTTAGAACGCAGGTGTGGGCCATGGAAATACACCTCTCAGATTACAGGCTGGCCCCTGCTGCGGTGCGCTGATGCCCATCACTGTCTGTGCTGCATTCGGGTTTGGCAGAGGCCACCCCACGGGCCTCGACACTTTCTTAGATCTGAACCGCAGGGGTCAAACCCACGTCCTGATCTGATGTCCCTCCCAGCTTCCGTCCAGCTGCCTGCCCATCTTTCCTCTCAGGTGTTCCCCTCTACATCTCTTGTACATGGAGTCTTGCCTTAGCGTCTACTTCAAGGGCCAGAACTGACCTGAGTGGTGAGGAAAGTCTCTCACTCAGGACTGTCTGGGATTCGGGACTGTCTCACTCAGAAGGGAGGGGGCAGAAAGACGACATCTTGGTTGCGTGGGGGCCTCGGATAGTTCCCGGAGCAAGGGAGCAGTTCGAATGCTGAACACTTTGCTGGCGAGGACCTGGCAAAGCTACTAGAGGGGAGCAGTGCCGTGGCAGGGGTGATCATTCTGGCATTTGGCATAGATGGGGGAACCATGCCTTCAAAAAACCAGCCGGTTACTGCCCGCTCACGCCGACGTCCTGCAGAGGGATGGCAGGGACTGCGGCCAACAACAAGCAGCAGTCCATGGGTGAGTGTGAGAGGCAGCCGGCCGCTGTGCTAGCTTACAAAGGGGCCCTTATCTCTTGCAGTGGGAGCAGATAGCGCTGAGTGGCAGGCTGGAGACAGATTGATGGAGTTGCGGGGCTCCTGATAAGCCTGGACACTCAGCCAGCAATGCGGAGGTTGAAGGTCAGGCCCTGGTGGCGAAAACCTGGAACCCTGGCACGTGAGATAGACACGTGGGGGATGCCCCTGTGGACTCGGGGCTGCAGCCTCCCGCACCCCCGAGCTTGCAGAGGTGGCCCACCCTTCCTTGCAGGAGCTGCACCTCCGCTGTCCTGAGGTGCGCAGAGGCCTTACCCTGCAGGGCGACAGGGGCTCCCGCAGGAGTGGCCCCCACTTCTTCCCCTGACTGCCGAGACAATGCTGAGGGCTGCCCTCCAGAACAGCCTGGCTGGGGACATGCTGGGCCTGGAAGGGGAGGTAAGAGACCGTGCCGTGGGAGGGCAGTCACTGTCATGGACACTGGCAGCCAGGGGACACCAGGGGCTGGGTTTTGGCAGTGCTTGATTAAGGGGTTGGAATGTAAGATTGGACAAGCAAGAATCCATTGACTCAAGGGCACTTTCTTGAGACACGCGATTTTTTAAAAGGTTTTATTTATTTATTTTTAGAGAGAGAAGAAGGGAGGGGGAAGAGAGGGAGAGAAACATCGGTGGTGAGGACAGCCACTGGTTGTCTCTCGTGCGTGCCTGGAAGGGAGACCAAACCCGCAACCCAAGCATGTGCCCCGACCGGGAATCGAACCAGCGACGCTTAGCTTCGCAGGACGGTACCCAACCCACTGAGCATGATTTCATACCCTAGCCAGAACAGCAGGGGATGGGCAGGCTCTGTTGTGGGGGCTCTTAATATTCTGAAAGGAGTAGCTGACACTCAGCCGAATGTTAATACCTGAGTTCTCCTGGGAGATGGCAGAGGAGACATTTAAAAAGCTGAGGAAAGTGGACCACTGCTTGGATGAATTATATAAGGCTAGCGTGACGGCTGGGCTGTCGGGGCCAGCAGGGGGCGATGGCCCACAGAAGGCTGTGGAGATGGTGGACAGAGCATGGCCTTCCTGGGGGCAGGATAGACAGGCAGACAGCTCGGCTCTGCTTCATACTTACAGCCGAAAAGCAGAGAGGGAAGTGGGGAGCAGGAGGCAGGGGCACCAGAAACCCATGGTCCCTGCTCACCCCGCAGACCTGAGGTGGCCAGGTCTCTAGCATGTTTCCTAATGGCACAAAGCATGAGTTAACATCCAGGGACTCAAGCATCACGACGACCTCCGTAGAGGGGCCCCTGGCGGCCGTCTGCTTGCAGTGGGCTCTCGGGTCCGGGAGCCCGCCGGCAGTCCCTGCTCCCTGGCGTTTGATTAGGCAGAACTCATGTCTGTTGACAGTTGCAGTGACCCCCACACTGGGTCCCTGGCCTACTAGGTAGGAGCCAAGATGGCCAAGAGGAAACTTTTGGAACTGCCTTCTCCCTACTCCCCTGCCCTGCCCAAGATAGTAATTAAACGTAGCGTCTCATCCCAGGGGATGCGGCAGGTTAATCCCGCCATTCACGGCGTGAAGGGTAAAGGCGTGGTGGTGCCTGCCACTGGCCTCTCCGTGTGGTCGCCGACCTTGCCGAGATCGAGTGGCCCCGCTGGAGCCCGTAGGCGGCCTGGGGCGCAGCCCTGCTCACAGAGGCGGAGCCAGACCCGAGTCACCGCTAGAGCAGGTTAAGAAGGCCTTTGGTATGTGGTCATTTGCAGTCATCTGGCAAATGTGTTCTTTTCCATTCCAATTAGAAAAAAGGTCAGAAACAGTTCACATCCACGAGGGAGAGACAATGTTCATTTACAGCTTCGCCGTGACAGAGCTGTGGTGACTGTCTTGCGCTCTGCTGTCACCTAAACCCAAGACATGAGGGCTATCTGGATGTCCCACAGAACACCACGCGGGTCAGTCGAGTTAATGACCGTGCTGATCACGCAGGATGAGCAAGAGGCGCCTCTATGCTCAATGGAGGCCGTAGCCAAGTCACCTTAACTCCGGAGATGAAGGTCCAAGGGCCTGCCGCTTCCGTGAAGTTGTTTTGGGTTCAGTGGTTAGGAGTACGCCGGGATAGCCCCTCCCAAGTAAAAGAAATTGCTGCCTCTTTTCTCTCTTACTGCAGTGGAGAAAACAGAGCGCCTGGTCTCTTTGGGTTGAGACAACACATGACTCTGGGTAACTCGGAGGCTGCCAGTGGTGGTGGGTGCCCCGACAGGGAGAGGCTGTGCAGAAGGTTGGGGCGGCAGGGCAGGCAGCCCCGTGCGTGGCTCCCACGGCTTGGCAGACTCTCTCTCAGGTGTGGGACGTGTCAGTTCCGGGAACAGGGAAAGATGTAGCAGGGAGCGTATGGCAAGTCCCAGTGGGACGATCACAAAGCAAGCCCGCCATCGGCAACAGCGGACTGATCACACAGCTTTTGAGAAACAACCTCTGGCATGTCGCTCAGCTCTGGTGGAGACAGGACACGTGAGCTTGGGACACGTGAGCAGGGCACACCAGGCAGGACCTCTGGAACCGCCCGTGGTGAGCTGCATCTTGTCAGGGCGTCAGGCGGGCCAGCAGCGGTCCCTCTGAGGATGGGAACGCTGCCCCTGGGGCTGAGCCGGAGTGGGCCTGACGGGCACAAGTAAACTGCAGGGGGACATAGCCAGAGTCTGTCCTCTGGCTCGTACCTTTGGCCACGCACAGGGCCCTGTACAACCAGCTAAAGGGAGAGGAAAAAGCCAGAGCTCGGTTCATCGACGGGCTGACCTGCACACAGCCGCTGCAGGACAGAGGTGTAAGGGCGGGGCTGCGAGCAGAGCACCTGGTCTTCTGCCTTGTGCTCAAGAAAGTGGCCCAAGGTGGTGAGAAATATTCATACTCTTGGGCAGAGGCCAATGGCCTGGCCATTTGGTCAGGGCCTAGAAGGAAAAGACTGGAAGACTGGGGGCAAGGAGGTGTGGGGAGAGGCATGCAGACCGACATACAGGAGAAAACGTGAAGTGTGAAGATTTTAGGACTGCATGTTAATGCCCCTTAGAATGCACCCAGCACAGAAGAGGCGGTAAACAGGCAAATACACAAAATGGCTTGGACAGTCACACCCGACAGGCCTTGGCATCGGCTGTGCTGGAACCAGCACGTGGGCATTTGGGTGGAGTGGCCGGAGTGACGGAGGCAGAAGCCACACAAGGACTAACGTGGGCCCAACAGCTCAGGCTCTGCCACATACCAAGGCCACTCGAGGTCCTGCTGCCTCCAAATGTCCAACCAGCCTGTCAGCAAGAGACCAAAGCCGGGCCCCTGACATGGCACTGCTCCTCGAGGCCACCAGCTCACCTCTTGGGGGCACATCAACTACATCAGCTCCTTCCATCCTGGAAGGGCCAGCTGTTTACCTTCATAGGGACAGAGACCTATTCTGGGCCTGAGTTTGCCTTTCCCGACCACAGTGCCTCAGTCAGCACCACTTCCAGGGACCTCACCTGATGCAAAAGCACGGAGTTCCATGCAGCGCAGCGTCTGACCGGGGCGCGGCAGGGGCCCTGCCGCACTAGTTCATGGCTGCCATCCTGCACTTCGGATTCCTGTGTCTGGGCCCAGGAGGGGCTGTCGGACCCGGAGTTCACACACCAGGGGCAGGCAGGAATGTGTGGGACCCAGGGACCCACTGGGCGCGTCCAGGCAGTCCCCCACGTAATCAGGATGGTCACATGCATGAATCCTGACCTAAGAGCGGTTTGACTGCCAGGCAGTTAGGCCCCCCTTCCCTGCACTGGAATGAAAGCTGGGGCACACAACCAGGTAGTGCCTTATCCGCCCGGGTTGTTGGGGGTGGGAGAATTCAGAATGGAGGGAGGAGTGAGAGGATGCACTGCCAGGGGCTGTAGTTAGGCCTATGACCTCCCTCCTTCTCTGTGTCCCTTAGGACCAGCCCAAGGGAAATGGGGGAAGCTGCTCTCTGAACCTGGTGGGCAAGCAGATCTGTGTGGCACAAGGGGTGGGTGGGGACCGCCAGGCAAAGGCTTCCTTCCGGTCTCTGGCTGCAGGGGTTGTGCCCGTTGGCCCCAGCGCCCGGCCTTGTCCTCGGATCTGTTCCTTAGCTCGCCCAACACCACGTTTCCCGAGGGCTGCTGCCTGCTGATGGCTGTGCGGCCGCAGATGTCAGGCAGGCCTGTTCTGGGGAGATGTGGGGGCCTGTGGGGATTCCCGATGCCTTGAGGGCCTCTCTCCCACCAGCTGACCTTCCTTAGAACTGCACTGCAGTCTCGGTCTCCTCTGCCCAACTTCCTCCCCTCCCTTTCCCTTTTCACAGGGATGGCATTCGTGTTGACTCCTTCCCACCTGCCCCCGCTCCCCATCCTAACATCTGTTACTTCCAGTGTGGTCCTGAGCTTGTTAGAAATACGGAAAGTTTAGCCCCACCCCGACCTGCCCAAATCAGAAGCTTCATATGTACGTTATAATCTCAGAAAACACTGATTTAGAGGATTTGGTCTTTTCCAGCAAATCCTTTAAATCTCAGTTTGGAACCTGAGTTTTTGCAAAGGCGAACAGCTGGAATCGCACAATTACAGATCACCTGGGTCCTTCATTTCATAGGTCAAAGCCCAGCAAAGGGACTGGTTCAAAGCCATGTAGCAAATTAGAATAGAGCCAGCACCCAGGTGTCTCTTCCCACCGCAGGCTCTCCTGTGAGCAGGTAGGTTACTTGCTCTAAACCTGCATTGTTTTGTCTGGCAGAGCTGGAAATAAGGTGCTCGCTTCGGCAGCACATGTACTAAAACTGGAACAACACAGAGAAGATTAGCAGGGCCCCTGTGCAAGGATGGCATGCGAATTCGTGAAGCGGTCCATATTTTCATGATCTCACCATTAACAAAAGCCCAATCAATAAAACAAACGAGCAAGCCAAGTACAGCCAAAGACACTGAAGTTGAGAACAGGCTGACAGCGATCAGAAGGGAGAGGGGAGGGGATGGAGGGGGAAAGGGCAAAGGGTTTACAGGAACAAGTACAAGGGACACACGGACAACAAGGGGGGGTGGAAATGGGGGAGGGAGGCGGGGAGGGCTGGGGGGTGGGGAAGAGTGGGGGGAAAAGGCAGAAAGCTGTACTTGAACAATAAAAAAAATTAAAAATAAAACAACTTACTGACTAGGAAAAAGTTATTACCTTCTTTGGATATAAGGTGTACTAACAAACAAAAATTGGTCTTTGTCCTGGGCGCCTGGCAGAGTCCCTAAAACCCTCAGAACTTCCTGATGGGAGGCTCTGTTGTTTTCATTTGGGTTCGGTAGCCGGTAGCGGGAGTGGTGGGGTGGGGCCCCTGCAGAGCCTCAGGATGGGGGCTGGTCAGGAAGAGCGAACCTGTGAATAGAGGGTGCGAACTTTCACCTTCTGGGGAGAGGAAGGGGGCCGGTGAGCTCTCCAGCCTGTGGGGTCCACACCAACTCTGGGGAGGGAGTATCAAAACTGGATGGACTTGCTGGACACCCAGTTGGTGCTGGAGAGAGGGCTGGTGTGGAAGGACGTGCACTTGGTGTGAGAACTGTCAGCAAGAAGATAACGCGCTGGTTACAACCGAGATGTGCGGTAAGTGGAAAACAAATGCTGGATTCTGAGGACTCAGCATGAACAAAGATGTAAAATATTTCATGAGTAATTGGTAATGATTACATGTTCAAATAATAATTTTGATATATTGCGTTAAATAAAATATATTATTAAAAATAAAATGTTATGACAATAAATGCCATCTATTTTTTTGCTTTCGAGCCAAGACCCCCGAGGGCTGGGGTTACGCAGCTCTCCCAGCGCCCCTGCCCCAAGCCCCACCTGCCCTCCACTGCGGCTTTGCCGAGGGCATCGTTCTGGTTGGTGGCCACTGCTGAGGGCATTTCCTGGTTATCAGCTTGAGATTTTTCAGAAATTCTTTATAGGATAATGGGGTTACTTAACAACTCTTAAAAGAACTCCTAAAATCTCTAGAAATGCCAATTTCCATTGAGAAGCAAACTGCCATGCCTTTGTTAACCGTTCAGGGTGGAGGGCTTTGGGTGGGGAGGAAGGACTTGGACTGGGGGTGGGCCTCATGCTGATGGGCTGCCTGGGTCTGCATCTCTCTAGAGCCCGAACTAGGAAAGGCTCTGCCACTGGGGCTACAGGGGAGGCGGCGCAGGTCTTCCCTGGAGCCCAGTCCTCACCCCCTGACCCCCCATGACACTGTGAACAGGGCTCCTGAT
Source organism: Glossophaga mutica (assembly GCA_039655065.1). NCBI lineage: Eukaryota > Metazoa > Chordata > Mammalia > Chiroptera > Phyllostomidae > Glossophaga > Glossophaga mutica. The sequence continues at coordinate 40,923,216 of CM077308.1, read as the reverse complement.
TGATGTTAGGGACACAGCAGGGGCAGATGGCAGGTCCCAGGACCGGGCCGTGAGGAAAGGCCCGAGGGCCTGGGCTTGGGCCACGGGAGCCCTCCAGACCGAGGAAACCAGAAAGCTTGAGGAGGGGGTGTCACTGCCACACCTTGAGCCTCTGTGGTGGATGGGGACCTCTTCTGCCTGGCTCAGAGACGGCTCCTGGGTATCAAAAGAACCTGCATTCTGTTGGCTGTATGTCAGGATGGGGCCAAGGTCCCCAAGGTAAACTCCAAGGGCCTAACTAGAGGAGGCATCGTCCAGAGCTGAGATCACAAGTCCATCCCTTGTGCTGTTTAACATGTTCCTGAAGCAGAAAATTCTGCTGTGAAACTAGAATTGTTTCTCCTGCCCAAAATTCTCACACACTGCCACATGCCACAGGTGGTGGAGCTGTGACCCCAAAGCAGTAAAGGACTTAACTAATGTCACACAGCCTGGGAAAGGCACAGGGTAGGCGGGTGGCCTCAGGCCTGTCTCCTAAACTCTGCAGCAGTGTTGCTGGGACTGAGAGGCTCCCACCAGCATGTCCAGCGTCTAGGGTTCCTTCGAGAGCAAAGTGCAGTGATGACATTACTAGAACCGAGGTCTGAAGTCGGTCGTGCTGTGTTTTCCCTTGAACATTCAGTCCCAGGTACGAACCCTGAACGCTGTCTCTGCGTGCTGCGCACTGCAGAACGAACTTTATTTCACTGGAAATGAGGGATGCTTTTTCTTAAGAAATAAATTTAATTCAAGGTGGTTAGTGAATGTAAGGCATGTAACGCCTTTATGAAAGTTAAAAGAATCCAGTTATAAAAGAAGCGCTGTGTACAGTCTCAAAGAGCTGAAGGTACAATGGGCTCCATATTTTACATAGTACAAAAATTATTTCATATACAAAGAAAAAATACAAATAATGTGCAAAAACCATTTTCACAGGTGGCAGTTATAAAATGAAAATGATAGAAAAATCCTTCATTCTTATTATCCCCTCCATTTCTTACATATCACAGTTCTATTTCCTAGTGTTTAGGTAAATTTGAAAATCTGACTTATTTTTAACCTACAAAGACAAAGTGGTTTTTTAGGTTTTTAAAAGGGAACCATTTTATTATTGAAATCTTATGACTGACTCAGTTCAGTTAATTTTATATTAAATTATAAGCAGACTGTCTCAAGAACAAGGATATAGAAGTCATATATACATGTCTTTGAAATATTAGTTTGGTATTTAACATATTAACAGTTGAAAACAAGCGCCACGGCCCGGCTGCCGGACGGCTGGACACCGGGGCTAGCAGAGACACCGCCGTTCCTGCAAACGAGCAGCATTCCTCAGGTCGTACGTGGAACAGACCCAAGGTATCAAAAGTAAAGAAAATCTAAAAACAGTTCTTATGTTCCTGTGCCGTGTGCCGTTTGGGTTTCCAGTCACGCCACCCCGTGCTGTGGCCGACGCAGCCCTCGCCCCAGGTGTGGTGCGGTCACAAATGGCTGGCTCTGTCTTTCTAACTTCGCTTCGTTAGGAGGTCAGTGCAAGTGTTCGTTTTGTGGGTTAGTGCATTCAGCTTTCTGCAAGTTATCTCGTGTGAGAAGCTGTCAGGGAGCAGAGGAATATGTAGGGTCACACAGTCCTGGACGCTCAGGGCATCCTGGCCGAGAAGACCTGGTGTTTTGGGAGCCGTACTTCCCTGCTCTGGCTGGGTCAGTGCTGTCTCGTTCCCTGGATGACCTTTCTGTCATGAGAATCCTGTGTGCCCCTGCCGTGCCTGCCACTGAGCTCCGACGCTCCTGTTGTGAACCCCAGCAGCTGGGCAGAGATTATGGAAGAACCTTTTGGCAGCACCAGAGAGCCGAGCCTCTCTAAGGGCTGGGAAACCTGTTCTGTGCAGAATATAACCACCTTGGAGGGTTTTGATTTTTGCTGTCAGAAAGCTCTCCAAGGACATCATGACCTTGGGGAACAGAAAGGCTCTAGCTTTCATGAAGAAGGATGCAAGTAGGCGGCAGCCCTTTGCCCTAGGGTATGGCGGGCAGCTGGCTCAGAAAGCACTCTCCTGACCCCGGAGCACTGAGACCCTGTTAGAACCACCTAGTGCAAGACACAGGAAGCTCCTGGTGCTTCTGACCAGACCTGTGAGACACATCCACTCAGGCTGAGCAGGCACAGCAACTGCTGACAGAGGGGACTGGGTAAGAGCGGCCAGAGGCACCTCACGCCCTGGGCCGACTCATCAGAGCCGAAGAGGATGCTGCCGGCTCCCCAGGGACTCATGCACTTTCCCGTTTGACAGCCTGAGTCTTTCCTCTCTTCTGCTTGGGTGACTGTGGGCATCAGGCATCGGAGATACAGCTCTGGATCCGGTCCATCCACTGTTGGGCGCTCTGTCCATCCTGGGCACAGAAGTTATACACACGTTTGCTGGTCTTGAGCTATGAAACCAAATGGAGAGACCCAGAGGTGAAGGGCGGGGCTGTCGTAAGGCTTCGGGCAAGTGTGCAAGGCCTCCCTGCAACCTTGTTTCCGCACTGCCCCAGAACCTCTGCATGTGCTCTCCCTCTGCTACCTCTGCGCTGCCTGTATGTTCACTTTAATTTTCTAGTCCCCAAAGTTACAGGGGATGACTAACGTCCCCACGGCAGGTTAAAATCTGCTGGAAGGTACTGGCAGGAAAGGGAGACACACTAGGACAACCCTGCTTTGCCTGTTCCTGGGGCTTTCCTTGACGAGGGAGGAGGGTGGGGACGGGCTGGCACCCCGGCTTCTCCCACACACTGCAGCAACGTGGGGCAGGTGCCAAGCACGCTCCCTGTGCGCCTCGGGGAAGCCTGAGACTCATCCAGACCACGAGGAGGTTGGCTCCTGTGCCCCTCTTCTCCAGTCTCCAGTTGCAGCCACACTGGAAACCCAGAGTTAGGGATGCAGCCTCATGGCCTGCGCAGGGCCCTGGAGTACAACCTCTGCCCTCTATGAAGCCCTGCTTGGCTCTGGGGACTAGAGAGGTCCCTTACCACGTGGCCCATAAAATGCCCCAAGGCCCACCTAATAGCTGCTGAAGATGTAGGGCAGGCAGTCATCGTGTGTGACCAAGGACAGTTTTTGTGGATGGTCAAGCATGAAGACCACTGGAAAGTAGTCTTCCTTCTGTTCCTGACAGTAGGCGGTGAGTGAAATAACTAACAATAGTTAACAAGGATTAACAAGGAGTTCATTTGCTTTCATATGGGATTGAACACCTTCTGAAGAAGTCCTTTGTGCAAAGCAATGTGCAGCCTTCTGAGACAAATGGAGAGCTGGGAGAGGTCAGGCTGGGGGTCAGAGTGCTGAGTTCAAGTTCTGCAGCAATTCCCATAGCCAGGGAGTCTGTGATCTATCTACAGTCACCACCAGTTGCTCTGAGGCTCCACAATTCTCGGAGGGAGATGGAAAGTAAGATCATGTGCAGACAGTGCCAGAAAAAGACAAGTAACATCAACTTACATCAAAGAAAGCCTTGTCACTCGTGTGCTTCGGGGCCCCCATGCTGGGGCCAGCAGGCACGACCATTTCCACTTCCGCCAGGTCAATGTGGCCTTTGCAGCTTGTGTCCTCACCCGAGTCATAGTATCGCAGCTGAAACCACAAGGGCACAGACAGGAAGTAAGAGACACAGAAAGGGAAAGCGGTGTGGCCTGTCAGGCTGCATCTGGGAACGCTCCTCTGTGTTGGCCGGGTATGCTGGCAGAATAGACAAGAAATGGAAAACACTGGCTGCCTCTAGGAAAAAAACACTAGGTGGCTAGGAGAAAGCCGGAAAAAGGTATTTTTGTGAAATCTGAACAAATAAGTGAATTACATATTACAAAATAAAATTGCACGGCAATCAACAACAGTAAAAATTATATGGAACATATAAAAAGGGGTGAATGTTTAGAATACATACAGAACTCCTAGAAATTGATAAGAAAAAGATAAAAATCCTAGAAAAAAATTGTCAAAGGATCTCAACAAGCAAGTCACAGGAGAAACACAGATGACCTTTGCACGTTGGAAAGCAGGAATGACCTTATGGTCAGAGGACAGTGAGCAGGTGATGCCAAAGAGACTTGCAAAGGGAATACTTTTTACTTGTATTAAGAAATACTAAAAATGGCTGATAAAAAATAAATAAAAATGGCTGGTAATATCCAGGTTGAAGGTAAGGCACTACATACTCTTAGTGGGAATACAATTTGTTAGAGACTTTGCAATTTAAAATGTTTGTGCTTACTGACACACTCTTCCCACCTCTGGAAATTATCCTATAGAAACACTCCCACAAGCGTGCAAAGACACATGTATAAAGAGGTTTTCTTCAGCACTGTTTTTAGCAGCTAAAAACTGAAGAGATGTGTCTGCCTTTCAGTGGGTGCTGGTTAATTACATGGCAGGGCAGCGATGATACGGAAAACTACATAGCTTTTTAAAAATGATAGAGAAGATCCATATAAACTGGTAGGGAAATATGTTCAAATGCATTATATAAAAAGGTAAGTTGCCAATGAGCATGTAGCTATCATTTCGGAAAAACCGAGTAAGTAGCACAGCATTTGACTGAGTGGTTACTACATTCCAGGACTGTTCCGATTCTTTTGTATGTGACACATTTAACTTTCCTAGCAACTCAAACTATATGTACATACGTGTTCATCTACACACATATATATGAAAACTATTTAGAGAAATATATACCAAATTATTAATAGTACTTATCTCTGGGAGTGGGGGGCACAGAGGATTCGGCATAATGAACACGCACGACTTTGGGAATAAGAGAAAACGAGAAGCCTGGGTTTGAAGGGAAGGAGACGGCCGGTGGGAACGCCTGGCTGGCGCACGGCCCGGCCTCGCCCTCTTGCTTACGCAGCCGGAGCGTGCCCGCTGCCTCGTCCCTGAGGTCCTGGCCTCGGACCTTCTCTGCCTCTCCCGCAGGCGTGGTGTGGGCAGGGCTCACGGAAAGACTGTGCGCCTCTCATGCAAAAGAAGCCCAAAAGGCTGGTCAGGATACAAATATGATTTGATGTAACTGTGAATTGCAGGAAAATTATGGCATCCCCCTGAGCTGCAGTTAGTGGTTGAATGGGATCTCCCACACCGTGTAGACTCCAGGACTTCGGAGACACTGTTACTTTGAAGTGCAGCCCCGTAAGGAGGGCTCGCATGGCATATTTGAAAACAAATTCTCTACATTCTTCCACAAACACTCTGTGCGACCTTTGCGGAGCCCTCTGAACGGAGGGAAGGTGGTCCCCACACAGACTCCCCTGGAAGGGCTCTCTAGGTGCAGGCCTGATGAGAGCCTTGTGGAGAGGCGACAGCTCACACCGCTCTGAACTGAACAGCCTCCGCCTTAGGGACGGGTGAGACCCGGACTGTGCACCCCGCGCCTCAGCAGTGAGGTGCGGCGGGGCTGAGGGTGCGGGAGGGCTCCCTCTCCGCTGAGGTCACTGGAGCCAAGTTTATGATGCTGAGGGTGTGTGGCCTTTTACAGTGATAGCTAAGAACCTAACAGTGGGCAAGGGACTTCCTCACACGGTCCGTGGGGTCCACTCTAGTACTGGGCCCACCCACTCTGGCCCGTTTCGAGGTGCCCTCCCCTGTTGCTGCCATCTTTAAGGAGGAAGACCGCCTTCCTCAGTAACCTGTACGGTGATGGGCACAGGGAAGGTGCACGATAAAGCCTGTCGAACGCCCTCAGTTGTGAACGGGCGCTTTGTGCTGTGAGGCCGAGGGTGATCTGTACTGCGGGGTGTGCATACTGCCGCCAGCCTCTGCGTGTGCATGTAGCGTGCACCGCTCTGCAAGCCTCCGGTTCCCTCCTGGCCTGGGGCCAAGAGCAGGCAGCAGGAGCGACCTGGGTGTGAAGAAGCCGAGTTCTATTGCTCTTATGCTCTGGGCTCAACTGTCACTGTCCTGCTCACACACGAGGCAGAGCCACTTTGGACCTGGCCCTGGGAGGCTACTGCTCTCCCACAGGGATGTGCGGGGCCCTTGGAGGAGCCCCCAGGAAGCACGGGAGAGGTGTTAGGAGAGCGGTCTGTATACGGCGACCCACTGAGTCACACAGCAGCTGGGCGCTGAGCTTGGCCTGGAGAGGGGCTCCCGCAGCTGACGGCATTACCTGATGTTTTGTCACATCCAAAACGAACCAGCGGGGCTTCCAACCTTTCAGCAGAGCCCCTCTTTTGTAAAGTGTTCCTTCAAAAGACCTAGAAGAAATGACAAGAGGGCAGTTCATTTTGATTTTTCATTTAAATAAATTTGTAAAGGGTTGTCTGCTCTCTTTCTTCATCGAATCTCTATTTCTCTCAAATGATCCAAAAAACACCCCCCAAACCCAATCAGAGTTCTCCCTGGAATTCTTCCACTAGACCTTTGGGGAAAGACAGGCGCTTTCTGCTGGAATTACTGAATACCAAACCTGCGGGATACGGTGCTCCCAGGGACTGACTTCGGTGCCCCGTTGGCACCACCACCACCCAAGGGAGAAAGCAGAGCTGGCTGACGGGCAGGAGCCTGGAGACTGTGCAAGACCGGCACAGCCGTGGCCTTCCCCGTTTGCGTGAGCAAATTGCTTTTTGCTCGAGCTAGCATGGACTGGATTTCTGGTGTGTGCCACCGAGAAAATGCTGACTGACACATAACCCCTCCAAAGACCTGGCAGACCTGCGATAATACCAATCAGGACTCAGCCACAAATAACTACAACCTCTTGGCATCATTCTAATTGTAATTTTGGTATCTCCTCTTCAAAGAACCATTTCGTGCATTTACAACAGAAACAGGGAAAGACTCAAAGCAAATCCATTTCCCGTCTACAGCAGGCTGTGCTGCCCTGGCCCAGCCTGTCCCCAGGCTGAGGCGAAGCAGGGGCCGGGTGGGGGGCCGTTCAGCCCACCTGTTCTCGTCGTTCCTGGACGTGTACTGGCTGTACAGCGTGGCTGCTCTCCGGTCCACGCCGTTGGAGGGCGAGATGCTGGCGTGCTGCTCCTCCCCCGCGCTGCTGTCGGCCAGGTGCAGCACGGACCTCTTCTGATAGGAAGGCAGGTTGGTAGACACAATTCCCGGGGAGCCCGAAGGGTGTCTCTGCGGCTGAACAAGAGTGAACAGGAGCTGGGAAAGCCTTCAAAGGCTTGAAGCAACTCATCCAGCAACTTCTAAATTTCTGAACAGCGATCTCAAGGGAAAAAACTGAACCAATAAGTAGAACATGTGTATAAAGATGTTTATAATAGTAAAAAATTGGAAACAACTTAAATGTCTATTACTAGGGGAGTGGCTAAAAAAATAACAAGTTTCCATACCATGGAATTCTAACAGCCATTAAAGCGATGCTGCTGATTTATGTCCTGACAAACGGAAGGACACGCATGCCACATATTAAGTAAAACAGAAAGCAGGTTTGAAAAGAGTACGTATAACAAATCCCTTTTATATGTGATTTAGAATAAAACAAGATTGACAGCATGGTAGTTTATTTCTAGGTTATAAATTGAGGGTGATTTTTATCTTCTAGTTTATAACTTTCTGTGTATTGTCTTATTTAAAAGAATAATATATCTCACTTGTATAGTCAGAAAAAAAAGACAAAAAACTATTTTTTTCCTGAGGAAAAAAGATGTCACCCACCTACGGCCTGTCTGATCACAGCTCCTGAATTGCCATTTGAAGGCAAGAGACAACACCCGGGGGACCCCTTCCAAATCACTCCGAGCCTTCCTTCTACGTGCCATTCTCCTTGACCCCTCTGTGACTTCTGAGGCTGCTGACCTCATCACCTCCCCCCAAAGTGCTCTCCAGAACACTGTCCTAACTTCCCTTTGTTACACTTGGAGCCAATCGGACGTGGGTGGGACTGGCGGCCGTCCCAGGTGCTTGCTGTGTGCTGTCTGTGCCCGTCCCCGCACGGGTGAGAGGGAGACCGCCCCCTCCCCATGGGGCAACAGGAGGCGACGTGTGCGTGGTGCTCTGCACGGTCCTGTGCACACGCTACATGCCTGACAAAAGTTTCTCAAGTCAGAAAGAGAAAAGGCGGTATGATCAACAGAACACAGCACATTGTCATTTTAAAATACTCCATTTTCTCTGATGATTTCTCTGGCACAAATAGGGTCTTGGCACTCCCCTCCTCCCTCATGTGGCAGGAGATCAGCTGAACCCACAGAGGCTCCAAGACAGAAAAGAACCAGTAATTTCCCCCGAACACGGGGTCCTGAACCGTAAGAATTATGTCACTGTGGTAAAGTGAGACTCAGGAAGTTTTCAGCTGTTTGGAACCTTCTGCCCTAAAACCCCAAGGCATGACCTCTCCCTTTCCACACTTCCTTTTGGCCATAAGCCCACCTGGGTTACCTGTGGCAGCGGGCCCCACCTGCCCTAGCCCCCTCAAAAAGCTCGAAGCAGCTCCTCAAAGGGCCCTGCCAACTCACACGGTCTGCTTGGGGCTGTTCTTTAAGGTCCGCGGTGATCCTTTCCCACAGCTGCTGCCACTTCTCAGGGGTTTGGTTCAATTTATGCTCCAATCTTTCAATTTCCTGCAAAGTAATTAAAAGGGGTTTTCTGACAGATAAGTATTTCATAGAAATCAGGACGTGCCCCAAAGCCACATCTCCCTGGTCCTGGGCCCAGATGAACAGTGTAACCACAGGGCAGCTAAAGCCAGTGGCAAATGCAGGGCCCGAGGCTTCCCCAGCTGGGAACAGCTGCGGGGGGCGGAGGGGGGGGTCCAGCTGCTGTGATGCCCTGTGGCGAGGGTGACTTCTTAGGGTCTGGAACCAGGACTTTTTACACAGGATGGTTTCAGCACAGGGAAGAAATATGTATCCTCCACACTCCTGGCCAGCCCATAGGAAATCTGATGGCCGCAGCAAAAGGTCAGGCACCGGGCCGGTGTCCAAACCTTAGCAGCTGAGGCAGATGAGAAGTCTGTCCTTGACGGAGGAGCCCTCAGCGCCGATGATTCAAACCAGATGTGGAAAGAACGAATCATGAAGCCCCGAAGGCATGGAATTTCCTTGGGACAGGGAAGCAGGACAGCCGCCTCCATGACGGGGACGGTGCCGCCTCGGAGGAGCACCGCTCTGGTCAGAAAACCGGCGGGCTTCTTCGGGTGCCGCCAGGCCCTATCTAGCTCCGGGGCTGCTGCTCTCACCAGGGCAGCTACTGCCAGGATGGTTTCTCTCCCGAGCATTCCTTCTGGAAGATGGCTGGCTGGCAGTGCTCCCACCAGGCCACCAGCAGCCCACACTTCTGACCAGAGGAAGCACAGCACCCACAAGAGCCATAATCCCAGGCCTGACTCAGGCTGCCTGGGCAGCTGGAACAGCTGGGAGGCTACGAATTGTTCCACTTGCATGACTGCTTCCTTGTAATGCTGGAAAAACTAATTTTTATGGAGACTTTCCCAGTAGCTGAGCCTGGCCCCCCATGGATTCTGGGGAGCAAACTTGGTTTCCTCACATTCCTGGAGTGCTCCCTCGAGCAGAGTGAGGAGAGCCGCATCCAGAAGTGTGTGAACCAGTCACTCTTAACTCAGCCTGGCTCCTGAGGCCCCTTGTGCCCCAATGGTGCCCTGGGTGAGTGCCTACACGCTGTCCACTTACACTGAAGAGGCTGGTCAGGGCGTCCGGCTGAGCACAGCTGACGTCATCGTAGCACGGCCACACCGTTCTCCTCTGGCTCTGGGGCCCAGCATCCCCGGCCGGCTCCGCGTCCTCAGAGGGCAACTGCTTGGGGGTCAGCATCACCCAGTCATAGGAAGGCCCCGTGGAAAGGGTCTCCTCTGTGTAGTAATCCCACTTCTTGAGGCTGGAGACACTGACGTTGGGCTTCAGGGCCTGTTTAAAGAAAGTTCTGAAATATAGTTTCATCTTGACCCAAGTTGACATGCAGGCCAGCCACCAAAATTTGCAGGGTCCAGGGCAAGAGTATGAACGGAGGTTCAAATACCACAAGTCTAAATATTGAAATGTATACATAAAAGTAAAGAATGCAATAAAATATGTTCTACCCTCCTACCTTGACAAGTACAACTTCTTAATGGACTCCTCGGAATTCTCTCCATGGGCAAGTGAGTGGCACTCAGGGGCCGGTCACAGCCCCTAGGCCTTGGCGGGGTCCCTGCTCCTCCGCCCAGCGCTGCCCTGTATTCTGAGGGTCACTGATGATGTGTGTGTATATCCCAGCCCACGAAGCTAAACTCTGTCCACTTTCTGCCAAAAAGCTACTTCTTGGCTACGCTTTGGGCCTAGGGTACACACACTGGCTTGGGAGACAGACTCGGAGAAGCGGGTTGGTGAGGAACTTGAATTTAGCTAAGGAATTCTGAGGTACCAGAATTCTAAACCAGAGGGCGGTTTAGATGAAGGAGGGGCATCCAAGTCTGTACCTTGGTCTCTCAAACCCCCTTACCACCTGAGGAAGGGGCAGCTGGAGAAAGGCCAGGGTGGGGCCCTAATGCATGGGGCCCAGGCCGGGGGCCTTCTTGCCCCTCAGTGAGGTGCTTCTGCTCCTCACACCTGCCCAGAGCCTGCTTGCACGCAGACATGCAGGGGGAGCACACCATCCCTCCTGGACTGGGCGGCTCCAGACACCCCCACTTCCCACGGGGGCTCACCGGTGGATTCGGTGAGGATAACCTGGGGGATTCTTTATTCTAAAGTATTTTGGATTTTTCAGTTTAGATGACCTGTTGAGGTTTCTGGCTGACTTGCTTTGATATTCTTGAAGTTCCCTTCCAGGTTTTGGGGGCCAGATCCTAATTTCTGTGGTGGACGGTCTCCATTCCATCATACTCCAAACCCAGAGTCTGTCGGACTTTTGAATAGTGTCAGTATGAAACCCACTCAAATGTTTCTAAAAAGCCTAAACAGCCTGCATACACTCAAAGTAAGGAAAACTTCAACACTAAATACTAAGAAATGAAACATAAATGCTTTTTTACCTCAATTTCCACTGGTGAATATAAGTAATTAAAGAAAATGGGAGTCCTCTTGTGCATTCTATCAATGCACTCCCAAATGCAAATTCCTTTTTTGGCATGCTTATCTCCTTTATCATCAAATAAAGTTCCTGCAAATGCAAAAAAAAATTCAACAAAAGTCAAATAAATCAACAGTTTGCCTAGAAGAAGGATGCCTGCAGCAGAGGAAAGTGGAATATTCCTTATGGCTCTGGAAACAGCAACGTACATGCAGAAACCTTAGACACTGACTGCAGAGCTGGGGGAGGAAGGAGCTTCAGGGCACATGGAAACAAACCCAAATGGAAGGGGCGCGTCCGGTAAGGTGTCCAGGCACTCAGCAGGACGCCTCGACTCTCTCCCAGCCTACACCTCGGTCCAGGCTCCCGGAGGAGTCTCCGTGCCAGGACACATTCTACACATTTTTTCAAGAGAAAAATGGAAGGACTTAGGGTTGACTTCATGAAACTCAGTTAAAAACAGAATTTTATGTTTCTTTTTCAAGTCAGCTGTTTATTATGAAACCATTTAAAATGTCTTCTTGGGTAGTAGTTTATATAAACTTAGGAGTTTATATGTTCATGAAGACTTTTGGTGACACAAGGGTGTGGTTTGTACTGCAGGGCGACTTAGAAAACAGAAGTTGGATTCAGGAGGGGCCCGTCAAGGATTTCCTGACATTACTTTCTCGCCCTCCAGCCAGTGCATCTGCTCCTCATGAGCCCGCCTGGTTCTCCATCGAGAGGAAGAGGTGTTAGGGTGAGGCGGGGCTTTTCTTTAAGAGGCCAGGAAGGGTGCCTCTTTTAGCAATGCCGTCTTGCCTCAAGTGAAATTACTTGGTCAAAAATGAGTGTTTTACCGGTTTATTGGAAAAGAATGTCTTAAGTCCCAGGCTGTACAAACTCCTGTAATATGAGGACCCCAACACTAATTCATGTTCTCTTCTCTACCTTTGAGCTGCAGAGCCCGGCGTGGTAGTTTACAGCCTTGGCCGCCTGCTAACACAACCAAGGGTTTGCAAAAATGCCAATGCCTAGGTCTCGCCTCAGACCGACTGGTCAGAATCTCTGAGGATGGCCCGCAGATATCAGCTGTTCTAGAAGTTCTCCAAGTGATTCCAATGTCCAGTGTAATCAGCTCTATTTAATGCCTTCCCAACACATGGGTGCCTAAGAAATTAAGGTTTCTGGTTGTTACGTGTGGAATGACAATCCTGAGTCACCAAAGGTCTGGAAGTATAAACCAAATGCGAAATGGTCTGACCAGTGCTGTCTCCCTTACCAAAAGCATGACATATCTTTTTAAAAAAAAATATTTCATTTATTTCTAGAGAGAGGGCGAAGCGGGGAGAGAGAGGGAAAGAAACATCAATGTGTGGTTGCCTCTCCCACACCCCCGACTGTGGACCTGGCCTGCAACCCAGGCATGTGCCCTGACTGGGAATCGAACTAGCAACCCTTTGGTTCACTGGCCAGCACTCAATCTACTGAGCCACACCAGCCAGGGCACATGAAATATCTTATTAGACAATTTTAATAGCATGCACTGAAAAACAGTATTTCCTGATTCCATATGTTAAATTGAGAACATCAGTAAACAATTTCAGCCCCTAAAAGAGTCCTTGTTATGAATATATAGGAGCGTTAGGAAGAGAGCTCATTTTGGAAACTTGTCTCTTAGTCACGAATGCCCTCCCTCCTGTCTCCCCACAACAACAAAAGAAAGAATGTAAAATCCCTCTAGAGAATGTTTTCACAGGGACTGATTTCCAGCATCTACTCTTTACAACTATTACTGCTGCTAAAAATTACAGTAATGATGGCATGCCTAAAATTTATCGAGTGCTTCCTATGTGCCAGCAATTACACTAAGAAGTTTACAAATATTTCCTACTGTGATCATCAGGGCTCAACGGGCCATTCTGATGAGGAAGCTGGAGAAGCTCAGACAGGTAGTTAGCTGTCCGAAGCACTCAGCTGGTGCTGGAATTTAAGCCAGGTCTGGCTGTTCCAGAGCCACGGCCTCCACTGCTGCTCACGCTGCCTCCGAAGGCAGGCTCCTTTCCTGCCAGAGCGCACCAGGGGTGGGAAAACAGAGTCAAACGTGTCTCCTCAAACACTGATAACACTTTAAGAGATGGGAAGAGAAGCGGATCTCACTTTTCAAAGGTGCTACAGGGAGACCACTTGCAGTGCCTAGGAGCTCACACAGCAAGCACACAATCTCTGAAGCTGGGCATGTGTCCACGTCCGCCCCACTTTTGTAGTTCAGGGTAAAACCCTAAAATGGCCTTGCCGCACTGGGGGGGAGTGACGTTATCAGAGTTTTTAATCAGAAACACACAAAACTAACAAAAAAGATAAAACAAGGCATGCAAACACGTACCGTGCTCTAATCTTTCGTAGTCTGAATCCAGGAGAAATGTTTTAAAGCGATTAGATACATAGTGGAAAGCCAAGAACTTTAAGTAATAGAGATTGAATTCAAACTCCGCTGGATACTGGGTGTGAACCTGAAACACACAAGGCAGAGGAAAGAGTAAGAATCACACCAAACCAGAAGTGGGCGCTGTGCCGCTGGCTGCCCCCTGACACTTGCAGGAGGCCATGGGGCCACGATCGGGTCCCTCTCGGAGTGGGGCGGAGGGACCCGCCCATCCGCACCTGGTACGTGCCAGACACCGTGCTGGGTGCTTTTTATAAATGTTATCTCATTTAACCTCCATAACAACTTTGCATAATAGGAATTATTCTTCTCTAACTCTATGGAGATATAACTGACATAAAAGACCGTGTTAAGTTTAAGGTGTAGAACATAATATACATTATCTATTGTGAAATGATTACCACAGTAGGGATACAGCTAGCCCCTCCATCACCTTGCATAATAATCATTATTTTTTGGGGGGTGAGAACATTTAAGTCCATCCTCTTAGCAACTGACAAGTATACGACACAGTATTATTAACTACAGTCGCCACGCCATGCATCAGGTCTCCAGAACTTGTTACAGCTGGAAGTTTCCACCCCTTAACCAACATCTCCTCCTTCCCCTCAGCCTCCAGCCCCTGGCAACAGCCATTCTGCCCTCTGTTTCTCTTGAGTTTGGCTTTTTTGGATTTCACGTATAAGTGAAATCATACAGTGGTCATCTTTCTGTGACATTTCATTCAGCACAATGCCCTCAAGTTGTGGTAAATGGAAACATTTCCTTGTTTTCTCGTGGCTGAATACGATTTTACTGTTTATATATGTAGCATTTCTTAACCCATTTGTCCATAGATGGATACCCAGGTTGTTTTCATGTCTTGGCTATGCTGAAAATGCTGCAGTGGATGTGGGAGTGCAGACGTCTCTCTATTAAGATAGTGATTTAAGTCCCTCAAATATGTATACATCCAGAAGTGGGATTGTTGGATCACACAGTAGTTTTATTTTTAATTTTCTGAGAACCTCCATATCGTTTTCCATAGTGGCCGCACCAATTTACATTCCCACCAACAGTGGACAAGGGCTCCCTTTTCTCTCCATCCTCACTGACAGTTGTTACCTCTTGTCTTTGAGTGCAGCCGTCCCAACAGGTGCAGGGTGATAACTCATCATGGTTTTTATTTGAATTTCCCTTATGATTAGTGATATTGAGCACCTTTTCATGTACCTAGTGGCCACTTGTGTGTCTTCTTTGGAAAAATGTCTATTCCAATCTGCTGAAGATAGGCATTTTTATCCCCACTTTACAGATGAGGAAGCTGAGGATGAGCAAGGTTAAGTAGTTTACCCAACATCACTCAGCAGTAACTAGTGAGCCCCAATTTGAACCCTGGCATGTTAGGCTCCAAGGTCTGTGCCCATTCACTGCCTTACACTGTGCTAGGCACTTGACAGATATAAATGGACGCAAGTTAATCAATGTAAGGTCTTGCTCTCCAGGCACTTGTGGTGTAATAGCATCTAACACAACAATGAAAATTGTCCTTACGTAAGTTTGGCAGTGAAAGGAATAAGGGGAGAAGGCTGTTCAGGGAGTTAAAAAGAGATGTTTTCTGGACAGAAGGACTGAGTGCCTGTCTGAAGGCGATGCAGAAGGAGCCAACAGAGAGGACAAATCGTCACGAGAGAGCCCACGACTAGGAGAATAAGGCCCTGGGAAAACAAGAACCAATGAGGCCGAGGGCCTGGAAATAGGGTACAGGCTTGGAAATGAGAAGGGATGGAAGCGGAGATAAAAAAAGACAGATAGGTTCAAGTGCCAAGGGGAGGGGGAGGAGCTCAAGCCTTTTAACCTCGCAGTTAACCTCACTTACGCCGAGAGATCCCTGGACACAGTAATAAAGATAAGGGGAGGCCAGCAGGGAGGGGGCAGGGCAGAGCTGGACCTGTCCCGCGCTGCCGCACACATCAGGCGAGCTCCACGCAGACTCTGTGGAGCCACCTGATGTTGGCAGAAGCCAGGCTGATGACCTGGTGGCGCTCTCCAGCCCACCCAGCAACCTCACCTCTGTCCTGTGCAAACACTCTCTCACGACTAGAGAATTCTGTTTGCTTGAGATAGGTCCCAATCATAACTGTGCTTGCTTAAAAGCCGTTTTAGGTGGACACTGCTGGCAGGCCATCTGAAAGCCAGCGGTCCTCCCCGTGTTTAACTTGGCGGGGTGGCCCCGCACTTGGCCGGCCACAGGGAGCGGGCATGCGTGTCACCTGCTGGCCACCCCACAGGTCAGTGGGGATTCACAGTCTCATCTGGACATCAATGACTTACCACCTGGGCAGAAATCTAGTTTTCTGTGATGATTAAAATTTTTTTTTCTTTCTCCCACACTTTCTCATTGGCTTTTTAACTGAACTAAAATTTTAGTTTATAATACAAAATAAAATGGAATTCAGGAGTACGTAAGAGAGTATGCCTCTTACGCAATGGAGCTGCGTTCCTGACCTGGCTGCTGCCTTTCCCGCTGCAGCATGCACAGCTGTGACATGACGGGCTCTGAAGGGCCAGGCTGTGGGCCACACTCCAGGTTTTTAGAACTGTAAGCATATGTAGTAGTAAGCATGAATTTTCTCGTCAGTGAAAATGGAAGAAAGAGACAACATGGGTTTCCTGTGATTATGTTATATGAGCAACTAACTATAGAGGTTAAGCATACTTGAAGAATTCATAGTTATAATCAAATAAAATGTAAGTCAATCTGATACATATTTAATGACTGACAGTTATTATTTTAGAGCATTATAACTGGGCATAAAAGTAAGTTCATGTAAGTGGTTATTACAATCAGTAATACTTGCTCCCATTTCTACAGTGGAAAACACAAGTTTAAAAACCAGCTCTCTTTCCTTGCCGTTTTAGCCCCTTACGTCTTTGGCTCAAACACTAACCACGGGCCCCAGCCCCCAACCCTCCTGCAGCCGCTCGTCCCTACCCACACACATGCACCCAGAGGACAGAGGCCCTGCATCTGCCGCTCCACTAGGCCTGGTCCTCGGGTGTTCCTGGCTCCTTTCTAGGTTTCGTTCACACCTAAAGTTTCCTGTGCTTTCCTGTCACCACCTGTCCTTTAATGCTATGTGAAGACCTCCAGTCTGAGCTCCTGGTTCAGAATCGATAGCATCAGCCCAGGAGGCCAGTGCATGCATGAAGGAGAGGGGGTGACTCAGTCTGTGGGTGGCAGGACAGAAGGAGACGAGCCCAGGGGGATGGAACTCGATTCCCTACCACCTGAGGGTCTCAGGGAAGAGAAACCCGAAGTGGTGGAGACAGGGCGCGCTCCAGAACAACTTGGCCCCAGTGCCCTTTGACATAGACCTCAGCGTCACAGGCCGGCCCCTGGCTCACTGTTTCCCGGGTGAGAAGAGTTCAGAGCTATTTCCACTGACCCACTTCACAGCAGGTCCTAAAAACTCTCCTGAATACTCTTATTAAACAAACATTTTTCTCAATGACTATTCTCCACAGAAACCACTTGCCTCAAACATATCTGTGTCTTTCCTTGATTATTCTGACATTTAATATGCTGAGGAATATAATTTTGGAGACCTCCTCCTGAGGTGAAGTAGAACAGAAATGATAGTAACTTTGACCTTATGTTGAACTTACAGGCACTTTGGGGAGAGCACATGCTAGGACTTGAAGCAAAACTCTCCGCAAGTGGAAAAATGCTTTCCCCGCCCACCGCTGAGTGGCTGGCCTCCTCACAACCCTGAACTTGGGAGCGCTGCTGCGTGTGTGCGCACACACGGTGACACCGATGGGTGCTAATGCTTGGGGCTGAAATACAGTCTGCCCCAAACTGGGGCTAATCATCAGGTCTATTAGAAGACGAAGATAAGATGCTGAGCAATTAAGAAAGTTTTTTTTTAATCATTAGCAACAGTTTAAGCAACAAGCATGTGAGAATTTCTCAATGGAAAAAAATCATCAGATTGACCTGAATCCTGGGTTGATTAATACCTAGATACCACATTTGGAGCCTGAGATTAAGAAACACAAGGAGTTTTCTGAACTGTCTCTCCACCACAATAATGAGGACCTACTGCATTCCTAAGACAAAATATGGTGTTTAGATTTCCAGTAAGAAAGAAAAATTACACTTTCCTTATTTCATCATACATGGTAGGGATTCGGTTCGTCCAGTTCGCTGGTTCTTCTCCTCCTTGTAAAGGGGACGCCCAGACTCTCCTGCGGCACCTCAGCCACAGTGAGGCGCAACCCACGTGTTTCCCTCTCTTTCTGAGGAGGCATCTCGGACACACAACAAACTGCACATATTTAAAGAGCTCAATTTGGCAAGTTTTGACGTATCTATACACCTGTGGAACTGTCACCACAATCAGGGCAACGACCGTGTTGTCCGTAACTCCTAAAAGTTTCCTTGTGCCCTTTCTGCCTTCTCCTGCATCTTCCTTCATGAGCAACCGCCGATTTGCTTTTTGTCACTGCAGATTAATTTGCATTTACTTTATATAAACGGAACCAAATGTACTCCTTTTGTCTGTCTTTTCCCATGAAGCATAATTATTTGACATGTACCCATGATCATCCCTTTTCATAGGTATGTAGTATTCCATTGCATCAACATACCACAATTTATTCACTCTCATGTGGACATCGAGCTGCTTCTAGATATTTGATTATTACATATCTGGCTGCTCTGAACAGTGATGGACAAGTCTTTGCAGGGCCTAAGCTTTCATTTCTCCTGCATGACTGCCTAAAAATGAAATGCTGAGCCATGTGGTAGGTAGGTATGTTGAATTTTTCAAGAAATAGCCAAACTGTTTCCCCAAATGGTTGTACAATTTTACATTCCCATCAGCAGTGTTAGGTCCAGTTTCTCCACATCGTTGTCAACATCTGAGGTAGTCGGTTTAAAAAATATCAGCCATTAAAACAGGTACATAGTGACATCTCATTGTGATTTTAATTTGCATTTTGTAATGACAAGGGATGTCGAGTACCTTTTCACGTGCGTAGCTGTATATCTTTGGTGAAGTGCAGGTGCTTTGCCCATAAGGAAAATAGGTTGGTTGTTTTCTTATTATTAAGTTTTGAGAATTCTTTATATATTCTGGATATGGGTCCTTTAGCAGATACAGCATTTGCAAATATTTTCTTCCACTGTGATTTTTCTTTCCATTTTGTTAACAGTGATTTTTTGAGGAATTTTTTAATTTTGAAAAAGTCTAATTTATCAATTTGTCCTTTTGTGGATCATGCTTTGGTACTGAATCCAAGATATCTGTGCCTAACCCCAGGTCACTGAGATTTCCTCCTGTTTTCTTCTAAACATTTTACAGTATTAGGTCTTACATTCAGGTCTATGATCCCTTCTGAGTTAATTTTTATACTGGGGATAGAAATGGGTTAATATTTTTTGTACCTGGAAATCCAGTTGTCTGGCGTCATTTGTTAAAAAGACTATCCTTTCTCTACTGAATGCTTTTTGCATTTTCATCAAAACCCAATTTTCCATATATCATATCTATGTGGGATTTCTGGACTCTTTTCTGTTCCATTGATTTATTTGTTCAACTTTATATCAATTATCATCACATGGTCTTGATTACTCTAGCTTTCCAGTAAATCTTGAAATCAAATAGTACCAGTCCTCCAGTTTTGTTCTTTTTCAAAGTTGTTTCAGATATTCTGATAGATCTTTTGAATTTTCATGTGAATTTTAGAATTACTTGCCAATTTCCACAACAATAGTCTCCTAGACATTTGATTGTGATTACACTGAATTTTCAGGTCAATTTGGGGAGAGTGTCATTTCAATAATATTAAGTCTTCTGACCCATGAATAAGAGGCATCTCCTGATTCATTTAAGGCTTTAATTTCTCTCAGTAATGCTTTGTGGTTTTCGGTGTCCAGGTCTTTCATATATTTTGTTAATTTCTTTCATTTTTTGATACTATTATAAATGGTAATGATTAAAAGAATTTAAATATTCCAATAGTTAATTTTTGTAGATTCCATACATAATCATGTTGCTTGTGAATAAGGTAGTTTTACTTCTTCCTAATGTGGCCGACTCTCTTATTATTATATTCTTGCCTTCTGCATGGCTAGGACCATTAGCACGATACTGAGTAGAAGTGGTGAAGCTGACAGAGCATCCTGTTCTTGACCTTAGGGGCAGGGTGCTGGGTCTTTCACTATATTAATATGATGTTAGCTGCAGGGTTCCAAAACAGAAACTACAGCTAACATGTAGCTAACGCTGTAGTTTCAGGGAATTCTCTTCTGTTCCTAGTATCCTGAGAATTTTTACAGGGAATGAATGTTGTATTTTGTCAGATATTTTCCTTCATTTGTTGAGATGACCACATGGTTTTTCTTTTTTAATTTCTTAATATGGTGAATTATACTGGTAGATTTCAAATGTCAAAACAATCAGGCATTCTGGGATAAATCGCGCTTGACCATGGCATATTATTTTTTAAATATATTGATTTGTATGAATTTGATTTGCTAAATTTTTGTTTAGAAAACTTGACTTTATGGTCATCCAGAATACTGGTGCACAGTTTTCTCTTACTGTCTTTGCTGGGGCAGGGGAGTGCTGGTCTCACAGACTGAGTTGGGTGGTATTCCCTTTGCTTTAGTTTTCTGTGGAATCACTATTATTTCTTCTTTGAAAACTTGGTAGAATTTACCAGTAAGGCCACTTGGGCCTGGAGTTTTCAGCATGAAAATGTTTTAACTACAATTTAAATTTCCTTAATATATATAGGCTTATTCAAATTATATATATTTTTTCTTGAGTGAGGTAGCTTATGTTTTCCAAGGAATTTGTGCATTTCACCTAATTGCTGATTCTTCAGGCATAAATTATTCATAATATTCCCTTACTGTCATTTTAATACTTGTAGAACCTATAGTGATGTCATTTTTCTTATTTCTCATATTGATATTTTGTGTCTTCTTTCTTTGATGAGTTTGGCTACAGGTTTATCAATTTTATTGACCTTTTCAAAGAACAACTTTTGGTTTAGATTTATTTATTTATTTATTTATTTGGAGGAAGAGAGGGAGGAAGAGAGGGAGGGAAACATCAATGTGTGGTTGCTTCTCACATGCCCCCTACTGGGGACCCGGTCTGCAACCCAGGCGTGCGTGTGCCCTGACTGGGAACTGAACCAAAAACCTTTCACAGGCCGGCACTCAACCACTCAGCCACACCAGCCAGGGCAGGTTTAGTTACTTTTCTTTATACTTGGCCACAAGACTTTTGGGGGCCAAAAGCTAGTCTGCTTCAAATAAATTTAGCCTTATTGTATTATGTGGAATTGGGACTGACAGGGATCTCAGCCAATAAACTAATTCTTTGTAAGCATTTCCCAAAATATGTTGATAAATAGTTTTAGGGCCTCTCTTAGGCATCATCTGAATTCTGTTGTTGAGAATAATTTTATATGTATCTTGATGAAGATAAAAAATAAACAGATTTAAAAGACGAGCTATATGAGGTATTTTAGTCTTGTTTTCTATTATGGAGTGAAATCTGCCAATGTCACTTATTTATAAGAGAATCTGAAATGGAATTTGGAGAAACATGAATTTATAGTCTTATTTTTTGCCCATATGCCATTAAGTACTTTATAAAATTTAAAGACCCATAAAAATAAGCTATGACTCAAATCCCAGGAAAGATCAACATTTTGGGAATAAAATATAGTAAGTTAAAATAGGATCTACTTTCAGGAATTACAAATATTAAGCTTCAAGAGATCTTATATAGAATGGTATCAACATTCTAGATACACCCTAGAAAATAAGTAGTCAATATTAGTTGTTATTTCACAGATTAAGTTTTAACAAATATTAATTGTGTATCTTGTATTGTGCTAATAACTTTACATAAGATTTTTAATCCTCCACTTATACAGGGTCTGGTACAAACAACACTCCTTTTTTGGTATAAAATCTTTCATTACGAAATCATAAGCATGTAATTCTGTAACATAATATCACACTCAAGCACACCACATGACATTTTAGGCGAACTGTTCAAGTTAAAACTATAAATTACTACAGCCATATTACTACCCTACCAACCACACTCAAGCAGGTGTTACTTCTGCCAGACCCTCTGTGTATGTGTAAACTGAAGCACAGAGGGGTTAAAAATGTGTTGAAGATCAAAAAATCAGTAAATGAGACTGATGTACAAACTCTGATTTACTTTATGGCTCAATGTAGTAAAAGCTTTAATGCAAAATTGCTTTGTTACAACAACTTGGATTATGTCAATTTTACCAGTTCTCAGTTAAGCGGGAAGCAGGCAGACACCAAACTCTGGAGTATACCACGAACCCATTAGCGGCAGCTGGTTTGCCAGTATTAATGGATAAATTTTAGAGAAACCCGGGTGAGGGCAGCTTGGCCCCTCACACAGGCGCTCATGGGGAAAGCTCCCATCTTCAGAGGGTGAAATAGCTCTGTCTTTGAAATGGCACCTAGCACTGCACTGTCATGCAGCAACTGGAGGGGACCCGACTGCAAAGCCAGAGCGAGTCAGTTTACGATCTAAATAAACTTCAAAGGCAAAGTTACAACTGTTCTTTGTTTTTCTCAAGGTGGGAAATAATAAAAAAGTTCCAAGATTTCCTCAAAGATTTATTCCAATGCTGAAATGAAAAAGCTGCCATCTTGCACTTCATGTTTTCACTCACATTTTACATATCCTCTCTTGGTATTACATTTTTAAAAGAAATTTTAGGCAAAAATTTCATTTTTATACTTTGGATGTATTTCCCTTTTGAATTTGGTTCAACTATTTTAAGAAAAGGAAGCAGCCTGTAATGATATCACTCAAGCTAAGCCAACTTCTTTCAGAAGTTAACACAAAAAATCTGCCAGATGTTGCTATTATGAAACAGTGATCTAGCATTTAGAATTCATCTGACACCTGGATATACTGGCGTAAACAATGGCTTTTTATATGATGAGGCAGTTCTAATTCAAGATCAGTGCTTCATCTGTTTTCTTTGTAGCTCCCACTGGTACTAATGGACAGGCCTGGGCACACTTCCATGACTGCCTTTTGGCATTCAGCATGTTAGAAGTGGTTAATAAGTGGTGAATGCATTCCACCTGGGAAAGTTTTGCTCGCTGCTGTGTAATTTTGCACTTATTTTTAAAGCATTGTTGGGCCTGGCTCTGCTTCGTGCCACCGAGAGACTGAGGACAGCACTCATTTCAATTGTCTGGCAAAAGCCAGTCATGTAAAGCACCAGTGTTCACTTGAAAGGCCTACAAAGGCACTTTCTACCTAAAACTGGTGTGAAGGGGATGACGAAACAGCACCTTATAATTAAGTCAGCAGGAGTCAGAAGCACTCTTTGTTAACCACAGTCTTCTAGAGTCTCATGTTCTGAGTGAATAAACAATCCCTTTTCAGCGCAAATTTGCTTCACCAAAGCTGATTGGCCACAGTCCCTGAACTACTGCAATCTCGGTCACAGGCTTGCTCTGCCGTGACTTGTCTGCACTCAGGTTATTATGTGGGAGGTGCTCAGTCAAAGCCGGGTTCGGACGGATTTCTGGAAATCTGTGTTTTAATTAAGAAATTTTTAATGGGGTACAGCCAGATTTGAAGTCATACGAAAGGGGTCTTTAGACCCTGAACAATATTATTTTCCATAGTTTGTGAAGTGCTCACTTAGAAATAATTGAGCTTGCATTCAAAGGTCACCTGTTTTCAATTTCAGAACTGGTTTATATAGAACATTTGAATTTTAGGTCCTTATTTAAAATAAAAAGTTACCAGAAATTAAACATATATACCCACGTAATTTTATATAACCTAACATGATACAGTTTTAGCATCTATTGTAATACAGTCTAAAGATAACAGGAATATAATCTAGTACTTCACCCTAGTTCATGTTAAAATGCTCTGTTCACCCCCTTTAGAGGTACTCCCAGACCACAGACAACTTTTCAATTGTAGATTACTGCCACCCACCTCACTCCACCCCCAACAATAAAACACAAGCATCACAGTCCAAGCGATGGTTATTACCCTCGGGAATCAAAACCCTCGGGACTCAATGATTCCCATCTGGGAGGACAGTGTATCTTACATGAGAATCCCATCTCTTACTGATTGTGAGCGGATTCTTTTGCTAACTATGTTTAAATATACAGAATTCTGCAAGTTGAACATGGACATTTAACACATTTAATAATGCACTTCACTTAAGCCAAATTCAGCCATACAAACAGTTCCCTACAACTCTCCCTTAATTAAAAGAGAACATAAAAAGCCCCAAAGGAGGAAGGGAGAATGGGAAGGGAGAGAGTGGCAGGACAAGGAAAGTCAGTAAATTTTTGAAAGATGGACAACAGAAGGAGGAACAGCAGTTAAACAGAGAACGAGAAGCTGCACTGGGATGGCCCTGTGGGATGAAATCTTTTGAGAAGGTAGGAGTGTGCCTGTAACCCTGGAAAGGCTCAGGACGCAGAGGCCCAAACGCTGAGCAGCCCCTGTGGGGGTGAAGTGAGAGCTAACAGTGAGCGCTGGCTGTGAGTCTGCAGAGGCAGTGGAGAGACCTCGTGTGACTACCTTCGTGGAAGCAAGAGGTTGTTCTTCGGAGAAACCAAACTTGGTAAGCTTTGGACTTAGGAACACCAGACACAACTGGGTTAATGGTGAGGCTTGAGACTAAGGAAAGTGTGGAAAAGGAAAAATCTGTATACTTAATTGGGATTTCCCTGGACCCATTTCCTGTTCAGCTTCCAGAAAGCAGGCAGCCAGGCTTCTAAGTATTTTCTGGGCACCAGACTGACAAAATTTTCTCTGGAGAAACTAAATAGCTGCTGTTTTCTTTTCCTGGAACTCCAGTTTACTGACATGTTGGACTTACTAATTAAACACACTTTTCAAGTTCATTAAAGTGTGATCTACATATAATAAACTTCCCTATTTTAAGCATGCATACAGGTTGGTTAGTTTTGGTCACAGTGTACAGTGAGGTCACCACCACCACAGTCAGGACGCAGAACAGTCCCCTCACCCTAAAAAGCTTGTTCGTGGCCCTCTGTGGTCGGTCCCCTGTCCAGACCACCGGTCCCAGGCAACCACTGATATGTTACCGGTTTTCTGTGGTTTTGCCTCTTGCAGAATTTCATAAACATGAAATCATACAGTGTGTAGTCTTTATTTCCTGGCTTTTTTCATGACCACAATGATTTTGAGATCCGTCCATGGTTTTGTGTATATTGATATTTCATTCCTTTGGCGTGCCAAATGCATTGCATGAATACACCTGACTCTGTCTGTTCACCAGCTGAGGGGCACGCTACCCCTTTACGGCCATACTCATTCCCTTCCCTCATTATAACAGCCGGAAACCAATAAATTTATTCTCCAGCTCTATATGCTTGTCACTCTGAGAATGTTAAATATAAATGGGATCATACAGCATGTGATCATTTGAGACGGCTTTTATTCACTCCGCACAGTGCTCCCGAGATCCATCCCAGTGGCTGCGCGTGTCAGCAGTCCGTTCCTGTCTCACTGCTGACTCGCGTTCCGTGGTGCGGGCGCACCAGCTAGCCAGTCATCCAGTGTAGGGCGTTTGTCCCCTCCCTGCCTCCAGTTTTTGGCTATTATAAACAAAACTTCTATAGACAATATTTTTATATTTGAGGTGAGTTTCTTGTAAATAGCATATAGTCAGGTCATAATATATTTAGACCATTTCCATTTAATGTAATTATTGCTACATTAGGGCTTAAGTCTGTTATTTTACTTTTTGTCTTCAGTTTCTTCTATTTTTTTCTTTGTCTTTTCTTTTTTAGATTTGTTGAGTATTTTTATTATTTTTAACCTGGTTATAAGTATAACACATCAGCATTCTAAGGCCTTTCTTTTTCTGCCCTCTGTGGATTACCTGAACACTTCTTAAAATTCCATTCTGATTTATCTGTAGGGTTTCAGGTGTACAGCTTAGCGGTTACACAGTCATACACTTTACATGGTCCTCCCCTCAGTATTTCCAGTACCCCAATTTTATATAGCTTTCTTAGTGGTTGTTCCAGGTATTAAATTTTATATCTTGTCACACTTCATTACATTTTACCAGTTTCAGTGAAGCACAGAAACCTTACTTCCCTTTATGTTCCCCCTTTCAAAATACAATTGTCTTAACTAGTTCTTCTACATATATTGGGAACTATATCAGACAGCGCTATAATTTTTTGCTTCAAGCATCAAACAGAATTCAGAAAACTGAAGAGAAGAGAAGTCTACTGTCCTGACCCATACTTTACTTTCTACTGTTGTCTTTTCCCTTCTGATATCCCAAGAGTCCTTCTCTTATCATTTTTTTCTGTTTGAAAAATTTCCTTTAGTCATTTAAGTCTATGGTCCATTTCAAATAAATTTTTGTGAATGATGTCAGCGTCAAAGTTCATACTTTTCATAAAGATAGTTATTTCAAAGGATGTTGAAAAGTATCCTTTCCCCACATCTAGGTTTTATAACTGTTTTCTGTGGGGGAGGTTGACTTTAGAGTCTTTTTTTATTTTTATTTATTTTTATTTTATTTTATTTTTTTTTAGATTATTTATTTATCTTTAGAGGGGAAGGGTAGGAGAGAGGGAGAGAGAGAGAAATATCAATGTACGGTTGCCTCTCGTGTGTCCCCCGCTGGGAACTGGCCCGCAACCCAGGCATGTGCCCTGACTGGGAATCGAACCTCGATCCTCTGGTTCGCAGGCCCGCGCTCAATCCACTGAGCTGCACCAGCCAGGGCGACTTTAGAGTCTTAATCCCTCATTTGTGGAGGCAGCAGTCAAACTTACTCAATTAAAATTCTATTTGACCTTGTGAAATCTGAAGATGTTACTTCAACATAATATATAAAAAAGGAATGGTCACAAACTTTTATTTCAGCAGAAATTTTAAAAATTCTTAAGTTAATTTTTGGATAATATATAAAACTGAAATTATGGACATTTTATGTGGATTCTATCTTAAAAGACTAAGTAAAAAAGTCTGTCACACAAATAGCCTATTCTCAGTTTAATACTATTTAAAAAAATGTCGACATGGGTTCACAGTTTAATTCTTACTAAGAAAGTCTACACGGGGAATTCCACCTATTGTTACTCTCAGTAAGTTTATGCCTCAGAGTGAGATCCAGGTGGGAGATGGAGCTCTGACGTTCCTTCATTTAGTTGTCTCTGTTCCTACATGTCCATTAAGTGTGAACACCACATTATGAGGGCTGTGGTTTTAATATTTAAAAACACGCATTTTTTATCTGACTAGTCGGCTCAGTTGGCTGGAGCATCGTCCCACAAAGCAAAAGGCTGTGGGTTTGATTCTCGGTCACAGCACATGCCTAGGTGCCTAGGTTGCAGGTTCAGTTCCCGTCAGGGCACGTGTGAGAGGCAGCCAATTTATGTTTCTGTCCCATATCAATGTTTCTCTCTTTCTCCCTGCCCTCCCCTCTCTAAAAGTATATAAAGACAACCTTTAAAAAAATAAAGATATGCATTTTTATATACCATAGACACCGAAAGAAAGGCAACTGCTTCATCTGTGCTCAAGTGAGCAAACAGCAACAGTCTGCGGGGTAACAAGTGGTGTGCGTACTTATCGGAGCAGAACACAGGCCCTCAGGGGGCAGGCTCAAGAACCTTTAAAGAGGAAATTTGACATTATATTAAATTGAACGTAAAGAAGAATAATTCTTTAAGAAACGTAGAGCCACGGAAAGTTTTTGTTTGCTCTAAAGATTTTTGTAAAAGAGGCTAGCATCATATCTGAGCCTGAACAAGCTGATCATTCCCATTTTCATTTATTCATTCCTTATACATATTTTCTGAGTGTCTACTCCATTCCAGAGACTGAAATTATAATTGTGTGAGATACTAGAAGTATGAAGACTAATATGACATCGCCCATGTTCCCAAGAATTCTCAGTAAAGCAGAAGGCAATAAACATACACAAACAAATATATTCTAGTGTTATGGATGTTACCAAAGAAGTCTGTATGCATGGTTCATCAGGAATACAAACGAGGGGGTCAGGAGAAGGTTCAAAGGTTACTTAGAAAGAATCATGAAATCAAACAGTGCTGGGCACAGTGACTGGCCCACAGTAAGGGTCAATGAATTTTGTAGTGATGGCTCGTAGCAGTGATGGTTCCTAGCAGTCGTGGTATATCGGCAGGGAGGCAGGAAACAACAGTCTAGCACATTTGGTAAGCACAACAAGATAATTAGCAACATAATAAGAAGTGCTTTCATGCAGAACTCATATGCCTTCGCCTATTTAGAAGTGATAAAAAGATGCTTGCTCCTCTTATTTGGTCTCAGTTAAGTTTTCTGTTTCAGAGACAATGGTCTCCAAACTTCTTCCTTATCTATTTGCCAAAAGAAGTATGAAAAACAGAAGGCTAATACTCAAACAGAAAGAAAAATACAGTTAAGTCCTCACTTAACATTGTTGATAGGTTCTCGGAAACTATGACTTTAAATGAAATGACGTAAAACAAAACCAATTTTTCCATAGGCTAATTGGTATAAACAAGAGTTAAGTTTCTATGGCATATTTCTGGTCACATAAATATTTTCAAACTTCTAAATAAAAACCCAAAACACTTCTAATACTAAACACTGAAATAAATGTGAGCTATCCATATATTTAAGAACAATTAAGAAAAATGAGAAGGGAATTCTTTCCCAACCTACTTTTTCCAGTTCAGGGCTGAGGGTGGCCAGAGCCTACCCCAGCAGTTCAGGGTGCGAGGGGGCACGCACCAGGGACAGGCTGCCCTTCCACCGCAGGGCCACGGACACCTGCACTTGCTCAGGCTGGGGCAATGGAGACTCGCCAGTTCACTTGGCGTGCAATCGTGGGGAAGTGGGAGGAAACTGGAGTCTCCGGAGAAAACCCACACAGACGTGGGGAGACTGTGCAAACCGCACAGACAGTGGCCCTGCTCAGGAGTTAATTTTTTTCTTGTCATGGTTATAACGAAATGACATTGCAATGACAGGAACAAAATGACATTCTTAGAGGACCTGCTGATACCATTTGAGGCGGAGTTTGAAAGCACAGGCTTGCCTGGCTGGGTCCTGATTCTTTCTCAGGGGTTAGGCTCTACGGCTTGCATTCCTGGGCACAAGCCAGAGGCGCCCCAAACCGGGAAGACTCCATGCTGGATTTCACGCCCTGCCATTCCCTAGAGATTTTTGCTGTTTTGCTCTAGGTCAAACCTTCCTGGGGAACAAGCCCAAGTCTGCTCCTGTCCTTGGGAGATGGTAACTGAGAGTGCTGGCCCCTTCGCTTGGAGGGCCAGCCCAGCAGCCAGCTCAGCTGCCGTAGGTTCAGAAACCAATCAGTCATGTGTCTTCTCCATTCCCAGGAACCCACTGCTGATATTTCAGTAACTCTCAGGGCTGAATCTGTCAGTGAAGGCATGACGGGAGCTGGCACAGCACGGCAATGCTCAATAAATGCTAGTTCTTTCCCTTCCTTCTTACCGAGCCAACTGAAGCATGCTCTACTCACCTGATGGACACAGTCTAAGAACTGCAGGAAGACCGGGGTGAAACCGCTCCCCTGAGAGTTGAGGGTCAAGCTGCTCCGCTGACTGAATTTATGACCGAAAGAGAGCCACTCTTTTTCAACCAACATCCGGAAGCCTTCAAGCGTCCTATAAAAGGGATCACCGAGTAACTGAACCAGCGATGTCACCTAGGGTACAAGCAGGATGGGTTCTTCATTACTTTTGGTTCTGAAAAAAATCCTGTTGCCAAGACAAAGCACTTCCTTCTGGCAACAGCCAACTCACAAGCAAAATCTGTGCAGCAAATTTGTTCGCTAATACTCCAGGACAGTTGACCAAATTACCTCTGCAAATGTTCCTGTGAATTAAAAGTCAAATTCATTTTGGCTACGTTTTCTTTCAGGGAATGCAGAAAGCTGGCTGTGGCTTTCTCCCAGGTTAATTAATGAGCCTAGAGGTTCATTCAAACCTATAGCTACTTTTTGGCAGGTGTACATTAACATCTTCTTATAGTGTATATTCATACCTTTCCTTTTCACTCTGGAGTGAGGAAAGGAGGGGCTTATACAGAATCAGGGAAAGGACCAACAAAACCCGGGCAGGATGGTCCAGAGCTCTGTCCATGCCTACACGGCGCACCTGTGGTGTGGGCACCTGAAGCCGAGCCGGAGCTCCAGGCTACGTAGGGCCTGGAAGCTCAGGGCAGGGCTTTCTGATGGACACCCGGTGATGCTTAACACAGGACTCTTTCTGTCCATACACATTAGTCATTACACAAAAGATTCATCTGCAGAATTAAAAAACAAATGAACTGAAATGCAAATTCACAGAAATATAAAACTAAATATATAAAAATATGGGTAATAGTTTACTTGTGCTGTGATGTCCCAACCTTCTTCCAAACAGACCAACACAGAGGAGCCATTGTCAAGCACATCTGAAACGACCGCAGCCAGCTGCATCGTCCTGTGGAGCTGAGGCGGGAAAGGGGCCACAGTGAGACCGAGTGCTTTCTGCTCGGAGAACAGAGAGCCTCGCTCTCAGACTTAGATCCGAGCACGTTAGGGTAAAGTATCTGAACAAAAGAGACACACACATTTTAAATACTTTAAATGCTTTGTCAAATCAAGATTAAACTATGACACATTTTAAAAGTAGACACATTTAAAAACAATGTGTCCAAGGAATACTTAACGAAATAAACTGAGCTTAAATCATTTCCCCCAAAGTGGGATAGCCATAATTCCTTAGAGTGGAAAAGACAGAGATTCTAAGCGGCCCTCTCAACAGAGTCATTGGACTTAAAACTTGACTTTGTAAGTTCTGTTTCAGATACTCTCAGTTTTTCTGGAACTAGATAGTGGGGGTGGTTGCACAGCTTCGTGAATACACTTAGTGAATCAGTGAACTGTATAGTTTAAAAGGCCAAATTTTATGGTAAATGAGCTATATCTTTAAAAAAGACACTCTTGTCTATACTGTGTATTATATGGGAATAAAACTATTTGTGCTCAGCTTTTAAAGCCAAGCCACCTGACTCAGAGTTCCTATTAAACAATTAGGGTGTAAGCAGAGCATATAGACTTCAAAACCAAACGTGCAACATTCTGGTTAAAAAAAATATTTTAGGCATCACTTGGTATAGTTTGTAGAATAAATCCAACCCTGAACTGAAACAGAAACCCCCATATTTTAAACAGAGAGAGGCTGTTTTAAACATGCGTCCTCTTGGGCAGTGGGAGGCTCCTCACTCTCTGTTCCTGTAAGACAGCTATGGCCAGGCCTGAGCTCTCTTGCACTTAGCCTTTGCTCTGAGTTAACTTTTAAAATGCCGATACCTCAAGCAGAGCAATGTTTCCTACTGGTTTCCCCCCACTGATTTCTGGTATGGACCTACTCTGGAGTCAGGAGAACACAGAGGGACCAGAAATGCAGATAGTCTGGGTGGTGGGGACAGTTTGGGGGTGGGGGTTATAGCTGAGGGGCAGAAGGGAGTATTGATCAGCTCCTTGCACGGGTACTCAAAGGGTCCTGAACAGCCCAATACACCGTGGGAAATGACTCTCTTCCCTCCTCAAGGGAGGCAGGAGGCTTGGAGGTAGACGGGGTCAGGGGAGGGAGGGGCTGGGAACTCGTGCAGAGAGAATAGCAGCTACAGCGTCAGGGACCCAAAGACAAGGCTGAAGGCTACACTGCAGAGAAGCTCTGGGCCAAACGGCTGTGTCAGTGTCCAAGACACGCGTGTCATAAATTCACTGTGTTGTCTGGAAGAAACGTGGGTTACGTGTGCTGTCACACCTCCTTCTCCCGAATTTCTCAGTAGGGGTTGAATTAAAACATCCTAAGCTTGACTCAGCTGAAGGAAGGATATCTGGTTTTTCCTAAACCTTAGGTAGGCTTCAAGGCATCCGCTGTGCCTCTGGTGGCTGTTGTGAGGTTAATCTAAAATCTGGAGGCATGCAACAGGCAGAGACAAGTGCAAGGTGAGGAAGTAAGAGAAAAGGCTCTTGGAGTCATCCAGAAATCACATTCCATCCGGGACCCTCACTCTGTTGACAACAGAGCAGGAGCCCTATAAATAGATCTTGATTAAATTTATTATACATCAAAAAGTTTCTGCCTAAAAATAATGATCTCCTCCTTAGCATCCTATGGAGACAAGTGTTTGATGAGAGGGAGAGATAAAATCCAGGGATGACAAAGTCTACCCCTTCAGCTCCTGTATCACATGGGTTCCTGGAACCGGAAGGCTTTCATCAGAGGGCACCCAGTAAAGGGAGAATGTCAGGTAGTGGGGGAACACGGTGCTTTTCTCAAACACCAATCCTGCACATCCTTGAGTTCTAAGACAAGTTGCCTCAGACAGTACCTGTGGGAACCACTCCGAGTCTCCCAGGGCTTTCAGGAAGGTCACTTCTGAGTCAGTAGGAATGGTGCTTGGGACACAGGCTCTCATCAGCTTTTTAAAACTGGCTTTCACTTGTCGGAGGTCATGAAACTCAACAGGAACAAACTCACAATTTAAAGCAAATTCTAATTTAAAGTTCTGTGGATAAAGATGCAGAGAATTAGGCAGAGAAGTGCTATAGGTAAAGAGCAATGATTTCAACAGGGCAATGCTTAAATGGTAGACAGTTCGTTGAGGCCAAGTGGCTGCAGAGAGTCAAGAAAGTGAATCCTGTGTGGCTCATGTGTCTGTACTGCTGGAAAGAGCCGTTCAGCAAGGACCAGGGGCGTGACGTGGCTTACTGTCACTCTAAGAACTTGAAGAGACTACTGGGAGGCTGGAACCTATGGGAGCTTGTAATACCAAACAGAAGCCAATTATAAAGCCACAGACCTGAGGTCTAAAGAGGAACCAGTGATACGTGGACCGTGTGACTAATACAAAACTGTACACTAAGTCTCCCCAAGATGCACACTGTAACTAAAAGGTAATATATTGAGGTTCCAGAGCTCTACATATTAAAGTTTGTGGACATATATATTTGTTTCTTATTAAGCAAGTACAACAAGTCATTGTAAAAATAAAAAAAAAGTAGAGATAAACATTGAGAAGAAAATAAAAGTCATTAAACCTACTAATATGTAGTTACTCTTTTAAAGTTGAAATAAAAAATTATATACAGTAACACATGAAAGGCTTTGTTGATTTCTGGCTTTGGGACAATATATTTTCACTCAATATGATGTGTCAACCTATATGTAATTGAATATTTTTTATCATTTATATCTTTAATCCATATGGAATTTATTCTATGTGAGGTTGCATTTTTAATTAAGTAATGCCAACTGGGGTGTCAAACTCATTTTTACTGGGGGCCACATCAGCCTCGAGGTTGCCTTCAAAGGGCTGAATGTAATTTTAGGACTGTATAAATGTAACTACTCCTCAATAGTTAAGCAAGAGCTTGGTGCTGCCACTGGGTAGAAACAAGGTGCCAGGCCGGATAAAACAAGGTGGAGGGCCAGGTTCAGCCCACAGGCCTTGTTTGCCACCTGTGTGCTAAACTGATGGCCTAAGTATATTTTAATTTGATAATCTGGTTACCTCATTCTGATAATTTAAAAATTTTCTAAGTTCTGCTAAGGAATTAATAAATGTTCTTATATTCTTTCCACTTTCCTCACATTCTGCCCGAATTACTCTACTGGATCATCAGCTTTTCTAAGGGTAAAGCTGTCTTCTGGAGATTAGTTGTACAACAGTGTGAATGTATTTAACACTATTAGCTATAAGATGATAAATTTTATGTTATTTGTATTTTACCAGAGTTCAAAAACTGCTGCCAAGGACTTACTATTGGGTCTATTTCATGTTTTATATTGGTTATTTTAGAATACTTTTTAAAAAGGCCATTAAAGTTTTAAAATAAAAAACTCCCAAGTTTTTTAAAAAAATGGCATTTTTAATATGTACCCAGAAAAAAAAAGTTTCTTGTCTTAGTAATTCCACTTTTAGGAATAATCTAAAATGTATGGGGAAAACCCCTAGTATTTCAATTAAAAAAATAATAAACTATATGCTTGAAAATGTAACTGTAATTTTACATATAGAAGATAAAGAAACTGATACATCCAACAATATGGAATGTTATGTAGTGATTAAAATAATGAAAAGACTATTAAATAACAAGGAAAAATGTTATGGTTTGAGATAAAGAACTTAGCTGTATACATGAGATCTTTTCTATTAGTTTTTTAACTTATAATAGAACAAAGACAGTTTACTTTTCAGGAAAACTAGGTCCCTTTCCATTCCCAACTGTGAGGCAGCTAGGCACGCCTCTCTCATAACTGGGAGCCATCACCCTGAGTGTTGAGATGCACTGGAAGGTCATAGAGAATCTGTGAGTAAGTACAAGGTGTTACAGTATGTGAATTAAAAAGGTAAACAAGACCACTTCAAGATTACTGGGAGGCAGTCACTCTCACTTACTGGCTCTCCTCTACGGTTGGGAGAAAAGGTGCGGAGCCGCACCTGGGAGCGCTGTGCGGCTGTGGAGCAGCGCGGGTCAGACAGCCACGGGCCCAAGCTCCACCGGCACACCCAACAAATAAGAAGCAAACCCGGAATGGAATATTCAAAAATCCCAATAACTTCTGTGCTGGATGGTGAGATCACATTTTTAAAATATAATTCTTTATTGATAAAAGAAAGAACAGAACAAAAAATAAAATAAAAACAGAAAGAAGAAAGGAAAGGAGGGAAGAGGGAGGAAGGAGGGACGGAGAAAGGGTCTCAAGTGGCCAGCTTCCTCATTCACCTGCGCACGATCACGCAGCTCCCCTGAGGACCACTGTGTGAAGGGAATGGCAGAGGTGAGCGCTGAGAGGCAAACCTTGGGGAATGGCTGAGATCATGAAAAGCGGTGTGCTAAAGTGTGGGGAGTCTGTACCTTGGGAAAGACGGATAGTACCAGGAGGCCGTGCTGGCAACCCTGGATTGCTGTTGAAAGACGTTCTAACTATTTTCAGGGTATAAAATTAACTGCTGTATCAGAAGGCACGTGTGCATATTTAAAAACTGAGCATTACCCAGCAGTTTCATGCCTTCTGCCCTGGAGGTGGGTGACTAAGTGACTGCAGCAGTCCAGGCAGTGGGAGAGGAGCTAGCAGAGCCAGCTCGCCACAGAAGCAATGACTCAGTCACTGGCACCCTGAGGACCGAGCATGTGGGATCCTGCGCAGAGCCTCTGCCCCACAGTTCAACCGAAGGTCTGTCTGCACGGTCCGGCACTGACTGCGGCACTGGACTTCACTTTGAGGGGATTTCTGAATGAACAAATACTTTTATTTCCCACACACCAGTCAGTAGTAATGGCATTTTATTTTGTCATGTGTGAATTGCAAAAACATTAAACCCTAGGAATTAATGCTTCTTTTGAGATAGAGACTATCTTTATAACTTACGAGACCTACACATAGTGAAGCTCTTTAGCATAATGATTAAAAAAACAAAGTTGATCAGCATCTAATAGTTGAATTTTCTGGCGCGTCTTAGGACATGTGTCCCTTTATATATATTGCATAGCCTGTGAAGCTTTAAAACAGGCAACGCAGAAAACATGGCTGCGGCCTTCCCGTGCTCTACATGCAGCGCATCGGCCTCCCCACCTTCCTGTAGCTTCCTTCGTCAGCAGGTTCGTGACAACAAAACCCGTTCTGCCAAGGACACGGATTCCTGGGGAAGTGAGCTAAGACAGTGGAAAAACACAGCCTCGAATGAGCCTTATCACTTCTTTTTTTAATGTATACTTCCTAATAGTCCTGATATTTACGGTGACCTACTTATGATCAAGAAAAAGCACTTCTGTACAGAGCTCATAAACATGCATATGTGCATACACATAGCTGTCTAGGTGTATGTAGACAAACACACACACACATAATTAGCTAAAAAACTGAGATTGATTATTAACTGCAGGTTAAGAATTCATGCTGCAAAAAAAAAAAAAGAAAAAAGAAAAATTCTAGGAAAGCTGATTTATGAGATAAATTTTATAAACTGCCTTCGAATATCCATAAAGTTTCTAATGGAGAAAAAGAAACCTTACCCTTAGTTGTGACTTTTCGCCAAATATATAGAGGGCCGCTTGGCGTTTCAAGAGCTGGTTTTGCAGGTAGGCGCTGTTGCTAAAGGAGGCCGCGTGATCCTTGCCTGCCAGCCGGGCGCCAACATCGACGAAGGATGTTGGAGAACTGATCAGGCGAGTACTAGAGCGAAGACTTGCCCACACACCTTTACAAAAGCCAAAATAATTGAGGTAATCTGATGGGGGAAGACTACTGACGTGGGAAAAAGATGCATGCTCTGTAGGTATAGTTTGAGAGGTAACAGCAAGTTAATTAACCTAGGGAATCATGGACCACACTGGTCATTTGTCATTTACCTTTTCAATGTATAAGCATTATTCAATACAGCATTTCCAAACCATACAAGATTAGGTGTGGAAGGACCCAAGAAGTCACCAGAGTCTCAACTCTGCTGTATTCTGATGTAAAGTCAGTATTTATAAGCAAATACTGGGACCATGAAGAGAAAGAGTACACTGAGCTGGGAAACAAAGAAGGTGGCAGGGGCAGTAAGGAAGCCCGAGGCAGGGGCAGGGGTGGGGGTATCTTCAACTCAAGATACAGTTATATCTTGAGCAAAGGACTGCTCATCAATCAAGGAAATGTGGGGTGGCCCCACTTCTCAGGGCTGCGGGAAAGAAGTAAGAACAGTCTTCTGCTTTAGTCAGTCAATTCAACAGGAAATCCAGATTAAGAACAACATTAGGGCTTTACTAAACTTACTAAAATCTTGGGCTGGATTTAGAATTAATATTTGCGTATCATGCCAAAATGAGGTAATTTAAAATTAGTAAAGATTATATTAAACTCTTTTTCTCCAGTATCCATGAAAAATGGTGAGACATTGTACACTTAGTAATGTACATTTCACTGAATCTTAGGAGGCTTTATTTAAAATTTATAGTCAGAAGCAGAGGTTTTCTCATGGAATGGCCATGCTAAGCTGCTAGAAGAAGCTTGTAAGTTGACCTTAATTATATATTAATTAGAAAAATCAAGGATTTCTATATGCAAGTGAGCTATTAGATGTTAAATACCCAAGCACAAAAGCATGCACTACGTTGAAATTTGCCTGCCTCTGTACAGCACCTTCAAAACAACAAAGCCCCTTATAAACGCCCACGACCGCAGCGCTCATCTCGGAGGTGCGGTCACGGGGTACGAGGCGCTGCCCCTGCTGCCCTGAGTGGGGCTTCCTCTCTACAGCTGGACAGTCTGCTTGGGGAGCTTCACTCTTTGCCCGATGTTAAATCAAGCCGTGCTTCCGGTAGCTGGAAGTCACCAGGATAATGTCACAGTTGCTTCTCTCTTTACAGGGCAAGTACAGGGTCAGGAGACCAGTTCCTAAGGAAAGGTTTTATATGAACCTGTGATTTCATAGAAATCTGTGATTTCTGCTTAACATGTACGGATCTTTCTAGATAACCTATGACCTTGTCCTAGATATTAATGCAAGTTTTTGGAAATGAAATCACAGAGGAAATTCAGAATGTGGGTGAGAATGAAAGATAATTTGACAAACAGATGTGACAAACGCCACTTGTAACACACATGCTTTCACATGGAGGTGGTTAAAAGGAATGACACATCAGGACGGTAATACGGTACCTTGATTACGGACTCCCCCCTTAGCTGAAGATGTGGGGTTTGACTGAGTAAAACATCTATCTCTGTGCCCACGCACTGGTAGGGAAGATTGAAGACAGAGGAGGAATGACATGTATACAGCAGCGAACATCAGAGCAAATTGGGTAAGAGAAGAAGTGTAGGTTATTTAATTTTTAAAATTAAGTTAACATAGGAGAAAAATGTAAATATAATGAAAGTAGAAGATTTGATTAACAAATAAAAAGCTGCACAGTCACACAAAAAAGATGAACTGAGCACCTGGTAAATGAAATTTCAGCACCTGTTTATAAATATAAGCGCAATGAAATGAACAGCACAGCAGACAGTGCCACTAAAAAATTATACCAAATGGAATATGCTTCTGAAGATTGTCCTTGGGTGACCAACACAACTGGAATTTAGGGTGGGGAGTGAACGTTAGGGACCCCCGGCCCTCGTGTTTAGGGAGGCTGACTGAGCGGCGCGCGCTGCCTGCGGCACGGCACGCCTGTCCCCTGAGCAAGGCCGTCACATCGGGAGTAACGCTCTAGCGACCATTTGGAATAACTACGAGCATGTTTTTGCAATAGAGCATTAAGCACTGCCACACTATCTTCTTTTTTTTATTTAGAAATTACGTTTACTCTCCATAACAAAGTTAATGAGAAGCAAAAATTCATGATCCTGTGACAATACCCAATGCTGCTAAAAATATAGCTTGTGATGATTGAGGTAATGACTTCTCCTGAAACCCTACTTGCACCAAAATAAGGCAGTAGTAGAGATAATACTTTTGTAATTTGAGTAATATTGTTTTTCTTTTTTTTCTGGCAAAAGAAAGCACTTTGTGACTATGGCAAATTTTTACCTGGTAATAACACAAAATGGTGAGCAGTAAGTTACAGTTATATCTTGAGCAAAGGACTGCTCATCAATCAAGGAAATGACTCTGTATTTGTTCAGGATTGAAAACTTTAACAGCAGCACTACTAAGCCATACTTTGCAACACTGCATAAAATGTGACATAACTTGACAAAAGGAAAATCATCAGAAGTGATTATACATTCCTGCCTCACTCCTTCTGAAGAGGGAAATGAAAGGCACTGATGGCTTTGGTGGCCGAAGAAAGTCAGAAGCTGAGGTTTGCAGAGGTGCTGGCTGACCGCACACAGAGAATGCTACCGCGGGGCAGAACAGAGGCCTGAGAAGGCAAGGCGAAGATGCAAGGCGTCCGGTGTGTTGGCGACCGCTCTCCTTGCTGCCCAGGTGCTGAGCTTTCCTACTGAACATGGGGCACTGAATGCTCACAGTGAAGTATGAGTTGTTTGGCTCCTGATTCTGAAATGCTGCTCCCTAAACTTACCACACTTTCTTATGCCAGCACCTCTATCTAGAATGATTTCTCCCAGTTCTTTACCAAACTATCCCTTA
Source organism: Glossophaga mutica (assembly GCA_039655065.1). NCBI lineage: Eukaryota > Metazoa > Chordata > Mammalia > Chiroptera > Phyllostomidae > Glossophaga > Glossophaga mutica. The sequence continues at coordinate 40,884,578 of CM077308.1, read as the reverse complement.
CAATCTGGAAACGACAAGAACTTCTGAAAACCATTCCCGACTGTCCCCCGAGCTGCGGAGAGCTCTGTTCGAACTCTGACCGCACTGCACTGTGAGAATCAGAACATCAGGCCACACCAGCCTGTGTGCTCCGAAGGGCGGGGGCCTAATCACGCTTATTTGTATTTCCACACTGAGAGCCTGTTTATATACATATGTTATATGTATAACATTGGATTAGTTTCTTTTTGAAAACTGATACACTGTGATCTGTTGCAGTCTTCTACTCTATCTTCAACTCAATTATTTGCCCTGAAAGAATGAAAAGAGGGGGTGTTAAAAAATTTAGGTACTGCCCCTACAGAGAGGCTCATAAATGAAAAATTGCCAACCATCGCATAACAGAAAATCAGCAATGACAAAATGGCCCGTCCTGATACAGGGCCAGCAGAGGGCTTTGAGAACTATAACTCCATCCGGCAGTGGCGCTAACCCTAGGAATTACACCATTCCACTGCTGGGAGGTCTGCTTAGCTTCTGGAGTGATTCCCAGGTGGGAAATGCTTGTTTTGAACATGGAACACCAGCCTGGAGTTGCATTTTTCCAAACTGCAGCACCCCCTTACTAGTTTGTAAAATCATTTTAGTAGGTCTAATCAGTATTTTTTTTAAAGTGAAACAGATTAAAATGGAAAATACTATGTGCGCTGCATGTGGTACAGATAAATATTATTTCATGAAACTTTTGTTTTGGTACATACACACTTGCATTGTGACTCAGCCCTGAATTGTGATATAAAATGAATATGTATGAATACATGTAGGTATAAAATGTATTCCTTACTGCGCGTCAGGATCAAACAGTTTGAACTGGCATAGGCTGAGAGCATATGCCGTCTATCTTCCAATCTGGCTTAAGTCAACTTAAATGCTAATGTAGCCCTTCCTCCCACTTCAGTGAAGTATCAGGCAACAATACTGATACTAACCACAACGATGATAATGGAACTAACATTTATTGAGCTCCTAGTATGAGCCAGTAACTAGTTAGGTGCTTTAGATATATTATTTCATTTATTCCTTGTAAACACTCTGAAGCTAGATACTATTTATTATTTCCATTTTACAGATGAGGATATTGAGCATTAAGAGGTTTCCTAAGTTGCTCAATATCATGCACTAAATGGTAGGGCTATTTGAATTTGAATATAACGGAATCAAACTCCTAGTGTCCTGTCACCTAAGCAACCATGTCACCATGGACCTCTCCAGCAGGGTCTGACTAAGGGGACTGCTTCAGGGAAAAAGTGGCATAGTTTGTTCATCACACCCATGAGAATAGGTTGTTGTCCTCTCCATTGTGTTCAGACAAAAGAAAACAAAGGAAAAGAGATGCTTGGGTTAGATGTGGGGATGGGGTCCTGATTTATCAAAGTATGAGAAACAAACTACAGTCCGAGAAACTGCACTGAAATGGACTGAACTCAGCCTTGTCCCAATTACACTGTTTTTGCTAAGTGACCTTGACATCGAATAGATCTCAAAGCCTCTTAAAATATCTATTCTGGAGGTTATTTAAAGGATAAAATAACACTTGTAGGAAAACTTATAGGCCATGGAAATGTAAAGTATGAAAAATTTAAAAAGCTGGCTCCCAGCCCAGGACGGGTGGCTCAGTTGGTTGGAGCGTTTTCCCTGTGCACCAAAGGGTTGTGGGTAAGATCCTGGTGGGGGTATGTCAGGGAGGCAACCGGTCAATGTTTCTCTCTTTCCCCTCCTCTCTAAAATCAACAAAGCATATCCTTGGGTGAGGATTAAAAAGAAAAGCTGCCTCCATGGGGCTACTTCTTAAATATACTTAGCTATTGCATTTTTAAATTTAAGAGGCAGTACCAATTTTCTCATAATGCAGTTTTCAACTAAAAAAAAAAATTTATCCAAGTTGTGAGTATATGAGTTTTTCCCCCCTATGGGGCTCAAAAGCTATTTTAATTTTAAATGAAAAGCAATGTGATCTATTCACATCTTTAGTTTTTCTAAACTGTTCTTGTGTAAAGAAGGTTGCTTCCCCTGCCTTAGGAACTCCTCCGCATGCACATCGATGCAAGGTGATCATGCTGACAGAAAAAAGGGTGAAGGAGAAGGAGATCAGTCTACACTGGATCACCAGAGTGAGAAAGGCACACAGTAGAAATAACATAAAAATTTGGAAACTAGGACCTAAGACTCTATGACAATGAAAGGAAAGAAAAAAAACCCCTGAAAATACACAGAAGGGAATAAAGGAGAAGGTTAAGAGGATGATTTAGAGATAGGAGGCTCTTCCCACACAAGGTAAACGAGAACCTTCAGGAGGAGTACCTAGCTCCCTGGAAGAATGAAGAGACTCTGTACCTGAGGGCAGGCACGAGAAACAAACCGTGCGCAGGGCATGCACATGTCTACATCTACCCTTGTGCTGATCGCGTGTCTGCCCGTCATGCTCCTGTTAATGAGGAATCTCCTGAGACTTCCCCAACTTGCTTGCCCCGGTCCATTCTGGCTACTCTGTGTGAGGAGGAAGGCCACTATAGGAAGAGACAGAGGAAGCAGATCTAGGGATCAGAGAAGGTGAAGGTGTCAGGAAACAGGAGAATCTTATCTTTCAGTTAATCACTGGAACCTTGGAAGATCTAGGAGGCTTTGGGAGTAAAGGATTAAGAGATGGAATAAAAGAATAAGACTTATGTTTCTGAATCCTAACACAAGATACCAGAAGGATGGGCACCTAAGTTAGGAGCAAAAAAACTGTCACACCAAGTTCACAGAAATTTTCAGAAGAAAATATTTGGGAAGGCTGTCAGAAATAATAATTATGACCTCATTTTGCATAGAAAGGATCAGGAACAAATTACATACAAGATTTTAACCCTAGAGGTGAATATACCTTTCAGGTACTTTTGAGAAGAACAAAGAATGGACTCATAATTAGAGTGTAACCACTAGTGGGGATCCCCTTGTATAAAAAGGTCCGAGGCCAATATTTAAAAAAAAAAAAAGAAGAAGATATGCAGTTGAAACAGACTAATGAATATTCATGAGCCTTGTACCAACATAGGAGAGACAATTTTGAAGCTAAAATTTACATTACAGGTTATTTGGCCAAATGGAGAAACAGATAATGTGTTCTTGATGATGTTTACAAAAGCAAAACATAAGAGCCAGGTGTGGGGCTTCAACTAACCAAACACATGCTGGAAACTCCATTCTGTTTATGGAAAAATTGCTGACATGCCTTGCTGACATCGTCAACTTTCACATGGAGAACAGAATAGTAAGAGGAACAGCAACCTTGAGCCAAATCTGATAGGAAGGCTTGGGAACATAAATACCAGGAACTGTAGAAGAAAGTCATTGTACTATATTTTAGTTCAAATTCACCAAGAAAGAAATGATGAGAAGAATGAAGTTTGCATCTTAAACTAGAAAACAATGGTATTTAAAAAATTCAGTAAAAAGCGGAATTTCTATGTTGTAGTCCTAATCCCCAGTACTTCGGAATGTGACCTCATCTGGAAATGTGAACTCACTGCAGATGTGATTAGTTAAGATGAGATCATACAGGAATCTGGTGGGCGCCCAGTTCTGTATGGTCGGTGTCCTTACGAAAAGGGGAAAGTTGGAGACAGACACATAGGGAGAATGCCATGTGGAGATGAAAGCAGGAATCTAGGTGACGCTTCTACAAGCTAAGGAATGTCAAAGACGATCACTGAACTGTTCGAAGCTGGAACCTGGGGAAAAGGCATAGGACAGGTCATTCCTCGTAGCCCGAAGAAGGCATGGACCCTGACAACATCTTGATTTTGGACGTCTAGCCAACAGAACTGTGAGAAAATAATTAAGTCACACAGTTTGTGGCACTTTGTCACAGCAGCCCTAGCAAACTAAGACAGTAACCTGAAGGCCTAACTGGGAAGATGACTGAAGAAGGTTGAAAGCTCTTACAAAATCCTACAATAGCAGGAAGTTCTGATGAGGAAGGAAAAAATAACGAGCACTGAAGCACCCATCCGACTGCCAGGAGATGTGCATGGTAATCTTGGCTTTCAAAGGGGAAAACAACACATGTTGTAAAAGGGAACCTTGATGTTGACTCTGAAACAAATTCCAGAATGGGTTATTAATGAACTACTTATGATTGCTTAGGAAAAAGCACTAATTCCTATAAGAAGTCATTTTACACTGATTGTAAAATCTTTAGTGACATAGTTAACAGCTTGAAAGATTGGGGAAAAGTGGATTAAAAAAGATGGGAAGAGACAAAGAAACATGGGCCAGGTGAGTCTCAGTAGGAGGACTCATAACCAGCGTAGATGAACAGATTAAGCTCCTGCTTCAGAGGGGCTGAAGAGACACTATTTTGCTGAAGGTTCCTGTCCTTACCTCTGATTTGTGCAACATTTTTTTTTTTAACAAAAAGTCACATGAGAACAGTGATCAAATCTATGGATGACAGGAGGACTGGAAAAACAGCTGACACAGTAGTGGACAGAATCAGGATCGAATGTCTGAAACAACAGTCCACCACTGAAGAAGATTTCATTTTGTAGGCATAGGACACAGTCTGTTTAGGCCTAAAAAACTAACCCTCAAAACCAGTATACTGTTAAGAACAATAGCTCATGTGCAGCAGAGAGATTTCAAGTGATGCTGATCTCAGTAAGGGTCAACCTAGCGATGGGGCCATCCCTAACGCAGTCTTGGGCTCCACGAGTTCAATTCTGTGGAGAGTCCACAGAATGAAAGGGATAGTGAACGGATGGCAACCACTGGAACTGGGGTTATTTAGCATTCACTACAGTTGTCAGAGAAAAAAGATGAGAACAGTTTTTAAATTTGAAGGGCTACAGTGTGGGAGATGAGGTTTAGAATTTTCTAACTTTAGAAGGCAGAATGAGGGTCAATATGTAAGTTATATGGTGGTAGATTTTCAGATCAATAGAAGAAGGAATTTCTAACAGTTGCTTACAAATGCAAGGGACTACTTTTGGGGGAAGAAATGAGTTTCCCTTTACTGATGATGTTCAAGCAGAGCCAAGATCACATACTGGGTGTGTCTGCAAGGGGACTCAGCATCGCCTGGGCATGAGAGGAAGAGTCCCTGAGTCTGAAATTCCGCTGTGAGGCGGTAGGACTTCATTCACCATGGAGAAGCCTGGTCTGGAATTTCCTCCGAAGAGTAAAAGAATCTAAGAAACCCCCAGAGACCACATTAGAGTACCCTTTAGAGCTAAACAAACCAACACTCGGCCTTTCTCTATTTCCTCATGCCAGCAGCTACAGCCCAGAGGGAAAAAGGTAACTTGAATATCTTTCTCTCTTATTCCTCAAACTAACATTTCAGAGAACAGGAGTAAAAATAACGGGCACTGGAGGCACCGCCCTCGGGCTGCGATCACATCTCCCCAGCTGTTCATGCTTCTGCGATCGGTCTTCCTACCTGCAAACCCGAAGCACTGTGGGTCTGCAAAGGGCTGCCTTGCCATTTGCAGTGCTCCCCTCACCTCCCCGTGCTTCCACAAACTCATCGATACGTGAGATTTCAGCAATTACTACACCTCTTGTCTCAAGAGGTGAAACTCATGTGTCGCCATACTAGAAATAAATTTGATCATTCATTTAGAAGAGAGTAATTAAAAACAATTTGAACCATAATTAGTTGATTTAAAGTATCACTATCTAGAAAAAATTTTTCTGCTTTTACGATTGTATCAGTGCTCAGTTATAAAATCAGTCTTACTAACCTCCTCGAGCAAAGCTATTGGATGGGTTTACATCCAAATGTCCTGGCACTACCTGCTTAAGCACAGTGGACATTCTTGCAGTTCTCCTTTCAGTCCCTAAAGTCAGCCAAAAAGAAGAACAAAAACCATGTCGTTCGGGTTAACATTACTCAAATGACAAAAAGTTATCTTCATGTGTAGCATGTCTAATTGCTGCCAAACATTGTACTTTTTAAGCACCCAAAGCTTTAACAGAGATAACAAGGCACTGTTACTATTTCCTCAGAGATACACGCATTTGCAAGATTACAGGGAGTTAGGTTTGGCAAGTGCAATCAGAGAATTCAATGACAAATGAAGCAAGGCATGCATGGTGTTACTTTACAAGAAAAGCCACTTTCTGCTTATGTTGAGCTAATTCAAATAGCTGATTAAGCCAAGGAGACCAACTTTTCAAGTCACATGCTCCTGTGTCTAACACATCAGGGTTACCTCTACATGAACCCTTTGGGGGTTCCATCACATGATAACTGAAACAAAATATTAGTACAAGTCTTAATGGTTTCATCCAAATCTAGTGAAAACAAACTCTATTGCAAATCATAAAAGACTAAAGAAATTTCAGGAATTTTAAACATGATGATTTCAATAATATACATTTAATAAACATGTTCACCTTATGCATTTAACGTTGTAATAATATTTTAAAGTCCATGTAAAATACATTCTAGGAAAAAAAACACCCAGATGACTTTATATATGTTCCCCACCTCCTCTCATATTACTCTTTTGAAAAGGAAATAGCTGAATCTCTAAATTTGGTTACTATACAATTTAACAGTGGTGCCCTGATTTCTAACTAAAAGGAGCCAAAGTTATAGCTGCACAAGGTAAAACTTTAAGGGGTCATGTTGAACAGTGCAAATAACTAAAGAGATTAACCCTAGGAATGAATCTGACTTTTCACAGCTGGCAAGAACAAAAGTATCAAATGTTACCTGGAGGCAGAGCAAGTGCTGGCCTGACGGTGAGGCTGTTATTGCCACGGAGCTTCTGATGAACAGAAACTGCACTCAGTATGGCTTGCAAGTACTTTTCCTGTTCTATGCTGCTGGAAGATTCTAAAGAGGAGGTAGGAGCTATAAAAGAAAAAGATATTGAATAAAACAACCTGTCTCTATGTTAATAAGTCTTTTATACATGTGTTTTTTTTCCTTTTTCTTTCTATATACAGTCTTCAAGTTACCACACCCAAATACAGAAACCAGCCCCACTTAAAGCTCCAAACTATCAAGTGGCTAATCCTCCCATGATATTGGTTTCACCACACCTACTTCTTGATTGCCTCATCCTCCTCCCAGAAAGAGCCTAGGTGTGGAAAACCGGCACAGGGCTGTCCTTCCAAGAGCAGCCAGTGTTTCTCATTTACCGAGCCACTCAAATGAAGGTTCACAAAAGACGACATCTTGATGACCTCCCCTGACCATTCTGTCCATGCTCCTGTTTAGGAGTAGAGGACGGAGCGTTCCCTCAGCATCCTGGAATGGGCAGAGGTTGGGATTTCCCAGGGCCAGCAGCTTTACTCCAATTCTGCCACATGGGCTGAACAGGGGACAGGAATGTGCAGGGGCTGTTTGTGGGAAGAGCGGAGGGGGATGGGGAGAAGACAGGAGAGCTACTGCTAGATTCCCTGGCCCTTCTAAAAGACGGGCAAAAAGGATGCACAGATGGGAGCAACTGTGAGAGCAGTTCTGGGTGTGAGGGAGCCTGAGCCCGGTTTCTGGGGAGCAAAACGAATCACTGAATGGGCCCAGGCACTTTGCAAAGGGGCATCAGCAGAGTCTTGTTAGAAAGACAACAGAGATTAACAAATTCTCTTAAACGCGAACAGGGAATAGTTAGAATTTCATATTTTATCAGTTTTAAGATGCCATCATTATGTTTTATTAAGAAATGCACCATTATTTTATGTACTAAGAATAAAAACTGCCATTTAAACTAGGACATAACTCTTTCCGATCACTTCAATTATAAGATGTATCCTGGTTTTAAATATACTAAAATGTGAGCAAATGTATAAGCTCAAAAATGTAAAATACAGTACTTATATTAGATTAAAAAATAAGAAACTAGAGGAATAAAATAGTTTCCATTTTTTCCAACTAAAAGCTCAGCAATATGCTCATCAATGCTCCCAAAATGACTCACTCACTTTATTTAACTTACATACACTGTGTTCTATTGTACCCACTAAGTAGCTTGGGAGGATTCCTCAGGGAGAGACAATTCAGAGCCAGGGAGAATAAATACAATAGTAACAATACAGTGTTGGGTGTGTGCTGCCCTCAGTCAACTGAATGATCAGAGGCATGTTAGCCAGCTTTTTATTCTCTGGAGGAAAGCAGATGAGAATGAAGAAATACCAAAAAGCACATGGTTTTACTGGCTGAACCACAGAACCTGACTTACCTCATTCTGAAAAAGAAAAAAATGCAGCCATCCCTAAATTGGATCTGATATCTTAGTGGCCCACTGTTTAATTTTACTGAGCATCTATTATAAGCTGGAAGTTATGAGAAAATTCAGCAAAATATAGCTCCTGACTGACTTCAAGGCCTCAGATTTGGTGCTCATAAGTATCCTCAGAAAGAGAGATAGTGGCACTTATTATTTTTGTTTTCTTAAGTTGGGCAACTTCTGGCTTCCAAAAACCTCTATGCTTGAGAGACCCTGAAACAGCACTTTGGTCATTGGTTTGCTGACTTGTTTTTGTGTGTGTGTTACTTGCAGGAATGAAACAGGGTATCTCATACCACATGGGACAGAATCCCTACTTGCCCCCAAAGCTGTTAAATATATCTGAATGCTTCCCAGAAGAAAAGAAAAATAGTAGTATAATTTATTTCCCATATGTGGATATTTTGGTCTGCTGAAATAAAAACAGCCTAGAACCAAAGACTTTATTACCATATTTTTCAGACCATAAGATGCACCTAGGTTATAGAGGAAAATAGGAAAAAGAATTTTTGAAGCAAAAAATGTGGTAATATATTTAATAATATAAATAACATCATATTTCATCCATGTAAATGTAAAGAGAACTCAACAGCAGCATTAACAACCATTATTCCTCCCAAATTGGGGGGGGGGGGAGAGAAAAAGAAAAAAAAAGTGCATCTTATAGTCCAAAAAATATGGTATGTTAATTTCTATTAAGATCCAAATACAGACAGACATATTAAGATGTCAAATTCAAGGTGGAGCCCCGCATTTCCAAGCGTAGTTCTTGTTCAAGTTTTACATGTTGGGTACGGCACAGGGGTGAGAGGCCTGACGACAGGGAACAACCGGCATTCCCAGATTTTACTTCTTGTAGTTTTAGGAACACTCTGGAATGGAAGGATCATAGTTGTGCTGTACAGAGGTGCTTACCTGCCTGGGGGGAGTTCTGAGATTTGAAAAGACCCACTACTCCCTTCCCATGGAATCCTCCAGATCGGAGGAGCAGGGTACTGCTTCTTGAGTTCTTCCAACATACGACAGGCAGGCGATTGTGTCGGTAGCAGCGGGCTACTCTTGGTAAACTACTGTCCTGCACAGCCTGAGGTACAACTAAAAGGCCAGGATAGCTTCACGGACATGAGGGAGAAAGAGAATGGTTTGGGTGGGTGAGGGAGAAGGGTAAGGGGAGGAAGAGGGAAAAGAAATGGGGGCAGTGGGAGAGAGAGAATATAAAAATATGAGTATCGTAATACCATAGTCATTTTTTCTTTTTATTTTAAGATCAAATCTCTAAGCTGGTTTATTTCTTCTAAAATTTTTTCATTGCTTATTTCCCACAGTCATTTTCTAAGACTCAGAAACATTGGTTGAGAGGTAAGATGTGTATTTTAAACAAAGAACTCAGTCTCAAATCAATTCTTTAGGGGTTGAGAAGAAAAGGCCTAAATGGTGAAAACAGTTAACTCACCTACTAATTAGTAGTTTTTTTTTTTTTTTTTCCAAATAGGCCCCTTTCATTGCTACTGCAGACTTTTGCTGAATAGCCTCAGCTTAGAAAATAAAGATGGTATGTAGAACTAGTTAAAAAGCTTCTGTTAAACTGATGACCTCCTTTACCTTACATACTGCTTTTCGTCAACTTGGAATAAAGATTGTAAGATCAGTGTATTAATGCCAATTTGATGAGAATGACAGGTCAAACTGTCACCTGATTAGACTGCTGAAATGACGAGAGACTAGAGCACACTAATATCAGATGGCCTGATATGGTGAAAGGGTTAAAAATAAAATCAAATGATTTCTGGTGTAAAAACAATATGCTTGACTGTCAAACAAGTTTAAATATTTTAACACTACATGTTGATAATATTTTAAAAACATTAGCTCATAAAACTACAAAATATGTTGGGAAAATAGACAAGGGTGCCTTGTTTTTATAGATTAATGAGTGTAAGAAGATAGGTTTCAGGGTCATTTCCTTCCTTTAGTTTATTTAGAAATATCATACTAAAGAGATCTCTAATCAGTAACCTCCCACCTCTAAGTCCATATTGTGTGTGTGGTTTTTTAAAACTGTGGTAATATATACCTAACATAACGTTTAACACGGTAACCATTGTAGGTGTACAAGTCGGTGACATTAAGTACCAGAACTTCTAGAAGTTCTAACATTTCCAGAACTTCTAATCCCCTACCTTGATACACACCAGTGCCCAGAGCGGGGAGATGAAATCTGGTTTACGGTCATGGAAATCATAACCTTCAAGGACTTCAGTGAATGACTGACTTTCCATACCTAACTAGCGATGCCTTGGAAGCATTCTGAAAGCCTAGCATGTGGTGCCCTGGGAAGGCAGAGGCTGTGTTCTCTAACACCACAAACTGATGAAGAGATCTCACTGCAGACACAGGCATTCCAGAAGAGTGGAAAAGCAGTTCCACCATCAGGGCCCTCTACTTCTAATTCCACTTTACTATCTGTTTTCCCGCTCAGTTGTTTCTAGATACACTGATTTCGTATATTAGGTAAGGGAGTATTGCTTAATGGCTTCAGGGGCTGCTTCCGTAACTGGGAAAGAACCAGCATACCCTTCACTCCTTGCCTCCGTCGTGGACTGCCCCCTCCTTCCGTGGGACATGAGCACGACAAACCATGCTTCCTACACACAGGATCTAAGACTTGCTTGCCCCCAGGCACGGGCTTGAGTGACAACCGGACAACCATGAGTGCTGGGCAACCCTCGTTGAGTCTGCAGGCCAGCAGAGGCAACTCTGAGTGCGAGTCTCATCTGGCGATGAAAGGTAAGTCCATCTGCCTGCCACCCAGCCTACTCCACCACCCACAGCCATCAGCTCTGGGCGTCAGTGTCAGCCTCAGGAGGTAAGACTGGCTTTCGGAAGCTGCCGTGGAAGCTTTTTAATAAAAAACTAACACAAGTGCTTAAAATGTAAATGAGTCCACAGCACTACCACCTAACTTAGCTCAAGAAGCGGACCGTTCCCAGCATCCAAGGAGATTCCCTTGTGTCTTCTCCCAGTCACTATTTCCCTCTCCTCAAAGATTATCACTACCCTTGGGTGCCAACAACATGGATAAGTTTGGCCTGTTTTTGAATTTTAGAAAAAAGAACGAGCAGAAGTTATTCTTTTGTTTCTAACTTCATTTGCTCGACATTATGTTTGTCAGATCCATGCACACTATCGTGTCTGCTGTAGTTCGTTCATTTTCGTCGCTGTACAGTGTCCCACTGTGTGATGACGCTACCTGTTCCACTGCCGGTTTCTAGTTTTTGACTATGTAAGAAAATGTTTCCATGAACCTTTCTGCAGATTTATTTTGGGAGCACGTGTACGTTTCTGTTGGAAATTGTACCCCACCTGGGAGCAGAAGCGGCAGGTAACAGGCTATGCACACATTCACTAGGTGTTTAGATGTTAGGAGATGCCGCCGGACAGCTTTCAAAGTCTTTCAACCAATTTACAGTCCCAGCAGCGGTGAATGAGAGTTCTACTTGTTTGACACTCTTCCTGCGTTTTGTATTGTTGGTCTTTTAAATTTTAGCCATTTCTGCAGGTATAAAGTAGTCTCACTGGGACTTTAATTTGTATTTATTTGAAGACTAGTAAGTTGAGCATCTTTTCAGATATTCACTGGCCACCAGGACATCTTCTCTTGCCATTTTTATGGCCTTTTTACTCTCTTAATGGTATCTTCTGATGCACAGAAGTTGTTACCAATCTTCTGCTTTATGGGTAGTGCTTTTCCTGTCCTAACACATCGTAAGGTCTTTAAGGTATTCTCCTATCTTTTAGAAGCTTTCTTGTTTTAACCTTTTATATGTAGATCTACAGACCAATGGAACTGATTTTTGTGTATGCTATAAGGCAGTGGTCAAAATTAATTTTTTTCTTGTATGGATATCCAACACCATTTATTGTAAAAACATTTTTCCTCTGCTCTTAAGCGCTGTCTTTATCTTAAATCAAGTGTTCATATATGTTGAACTCTTTCTAGCTTCTCTATTCTGCTCCCCTGGTCTGTTCATCTATCCTTGTGCCAATCGCATGCTGTCTTACAGTGCAGCTTTACAAAGCAATCCTGTAGGATTACTAAAATATCCTGTTGTTTTATTTTGTAAGCCTATTCTGACTACTCTTGGCCTTTGCATTTTTTATATAACTCTTAAAAATTATCATTTCAATTTCCATAAACATTTTTCTGAGATTTTGATTGGGACCACACTGAATCTCTAGGTCAGTATTTGGAGAAATCACACAGTTTTAGAGTATTAAGCATTCTAATCTAAGAACATGAAATATCTTTTTACTTAAATCTTTAATGGTCCTCAATATTGTTTTGACTGTTCGGTGTAGAGGTCTTACACATCTTTCATTAGATTTATTCCTAAGTATTTAATGTTTTTACTGCTACCCTAAATAATACCAGTAGTACCAAAATAACATTACTTAAAATTTTTTTAAATTATTTGTATTTGGTATATACATGACTAATTTTTGTACAACAGTCTTATCTAGTGACTAAATTCACTTTTTAATTTAAAATTCACTTTTTAATTTAAAAAATTTATTTGTAGATTCCTTCAGATTTTCTACGCATACAATCAGGTCATCACTGATTGTACTAAATTCACTTTTTAATTTAAAAAATTTATTTGTAAATTCCTTCAGATTTTCTATGCATACAATCAGGTCATCTACAAATAATAATGGTTTTATTTCTTTCTTCTGCCATCTTTATACCTTTCAATTTTTATTTTTTGTCTTTTTTTGTGTTCTAGGACCTCCAGTGAAACAGCAAATAGAAGGTAGCAGTGGGCATCCTTGTCTTGTCTTACTCCCAGAGTAAAAGTTTTCAATATCTTACCATTAAATAATTTTTGCTGTAAAAATTTTTTAGACACTAGATTAAAAAAGCTTCCCTTCTATTTTAATTTGTTGAAAATTTTTTTTGTAAAAATCATAAAATTATTCTCTGTATATAATGAACTTACATTTTTCTTCTTAATTCTTTTAATGTGGCAACTTATGCTAATTGATTATCAGCTGTCGAGTTAGTTCCGTGTTCCTGCGATAAATTCCACTTGGTCATAGTGAACTGTCCTATGTGAAACGAACCTTGGTCTTTATTGCTAGTAAAATTTTTCTTTAAAATCTACTTTGATACTTATATAGTTAATAACTTTTTTAAAGGTAGTTTAGCACAGTGTATTTGTTCTATCTCTTTACTCTCAAACTTTAGTATTCTTGTATATTAGTTATATCCCTTATAAAGCAGCAGTAAGCTTTTAAAAATTCTGATAGTCTTTTTACTTTAATTGGAACATTTAGTCAATTTATAAGTAATTTACTTACTAATATATTTGAATTTAAATTGACCATTTTACTACTTGCTTCCTATTTGTTCTATCTGTTCCCTGTTTTCTTATCTCTTTCTTGTCTTCTTTCGGAGGCAAGAAAGGTAGAGGGACACATATTAGTTTATATCACCATAAGTGCTTTATAACAAGTGTTCGATTACATTTTTATTTTGTTTCTGATGGGCTGAAATGATAAACAAGGTCTACTTTCTCACAGGCAGGCGCAATTCTGAGAGCCAGCTTCCTGAACGGCAGGGCATCACACCCTGAGGCCGTCACTTACACTAATCTACAAAGAGAATTCAGTTAGAAGGACAAAGGAAAATTACCGCACACTCAACAGAACCACAACGTTCCAGTACCCAAAGCAAATTTTTTATTTGGCCTAAATATCAAACTCTATTCCCAACTTGTTTTTCAAGTTTCACATTGGTAGTATTTGTAAACTTCAATTGGCATTTACAGTGAGATCTTTATAGTTCTTCTAGAACAGTGGGGTTAAAACTAATGGTAACCCTGGGACAACTTTCTAATATATGTGCAGGGCTTATAATTTACAAAGTGCTTCACAGAATTATTCTATTTATCCACACCAGGAATTTATAAATGCAAAGAAAAGAACTTCCCTGGAGAAGGGAATGATTTAACTGTGGATGGTAAAAATATAGTTTTAAAAAACAAAGCATGGCACAGGGCTTAACAGATAGACAAAACAGCAAGAGGTAAGAATAGAAAAAGATTATGTGTTCATTGACATCCTTTGAGTAATATTCCTTGAAAATATTCTAATTAGATAGCATAAGAAAACCCTGTCTACACTTGGGTCAGCAAATTACAGCGTCTGGGCCAAAACTGGCTCTCCCTTTTCATTCTCTGACTGTCTATGGCTGCTTTTGGAGCAGAGCTGAGAAATTGCAACAACAGACCATATAGCCTGCAAAACTGAAAATGTGTACTATCTGGTCTTTCATAGGAAAAATTTGTAGTCCTTGGCCAACAGCAGACTCTTATCTTTCCTATCTGCCTGGGCAAATCCTACTCCTACTTTGGTTACCTTCAGGCACAGCAGAAAAGAGGCAAATGGGAGAAGACAAATAAGGGGAATTCGTAAAGGGGACAAAAGCTATTGTTCCTCTCACCTTCTGATCTAATACAGGCACTGTTCAGTGATGTAATTACACTTCTGAGAATGCCAGTGAGGTGCTTGCTCGGGCTGCATGAAGTGTCCCTTAATCACACATATCCCTGGGGAACTCACTCCTGTTTCTGACGTTTTTCTCTCTCTCTGGGCTATGGATGAAAATAGCCCACTCAGGACTCAAAAGGAAGAAAGGAAAGAAGGTCTCTTTTGGAGCCCTGAACACACTAACCTCTGGCAGAGTGAGTACATCCTGTTGGAAGCCGTAATTCGAAAATACTCTGGTTTTGATCGAGAAGAGCTGCCGCTTATGGTTCCCAAACCTAAACGCTGATAGTCTCTGAAACAAGCTTTTTCCACTAGCTGTTCCATAGTAGACTTCTCCGAGGCCTTCAGAGTGGTACTGGTGGGGAGTTCACTGTCATCTGAAACTGTGAAGGTGGAAAGAGGTTTTGAAAAAATGATATAGCTCAAAGTAGAATATTAAAAACTTCCTTTTGGAGAGGCTTCTTAAACCAAGAGAGGTTTATATTAAGGCTACAGATCCATAGATATCACAAATCACATAATTTCTAGCAGAAGTCATTATGTTCAAACAATCTGAACGGTAACGAACAGTCAAGAAATAAAGTATCAGGAGCTCAACTGACTCAAAATGTCAGAATTAACTCAACATGTCTAACAAAATACGATTTTGATTTCATTACCCGTAGTTTTAAGTCAGGCTTGCTTATTAATGCCAAAGTATAATGATTTCTATTTAGGACTCTAATATCATTTTTAATATGATCACTATACAAACTCACCACCCAGGTTTCAGTTACCTTTCCAAAGCATAAACTTTTATTAGAAATTTCTAGATTAAGCAGAAGTTCATTAGTGGGAAAAGACCTTTCTTAGACAGGTATAAAGAAGTTATACTTTTTCTGTGGAAATATTTTTGTCAGAGGATGTGGTATACCTGGTAAACCCCTTCACAATTTTGTGATCACAGGTTTTAGATGTGGAAGAATT
Source organism: Glossophaga mutica (assembly GCA_039655065.1). Classification (NCBI taxonomy): domain Eukaryota; kingdom Metazoa; phylum Chordata; class Mammalia; order Chiroptera; family Phyllostomidae; genus Glossophaga; species Glossophaga mutica. The sequence goes on along the minus strand of CM077308.1, from coordinate 40,868,802 downwards.
CACCCAATAATCAAGTATTTTAAGGAGGATTAAAAAAGACACATTAGGAATTGGTAGTATAGGTTCTAACTAAAAAAAAGTCTATTGTGAACTCTCTGAATTTACTTTTCTATTTATTTGTAAAGTAAGAGAAGTCAAATTAAAGCTTTCAAATTTTTTGGAAATGTTCTCAAAGTTACAATGTCAAAGGGAAAAATAAGGCTCTCTTCCATTAAAAGAAAAAAAAAACCAATCCAACCTAACAGCTTATCCCTACAAATACCACAAATATACAACTTTGTGTATTAGTTCATGAACTTCACAATGCAAGTATATTATCAGGTATCAGTTTTGTGTAGCCTTTTTATTTTCAGAGAAGCCAGAAACATTATAGAATTTGGTCTTTTGGCAGAATAACCATCACAGAGTATAGTTTTTGTTCCATTATATCACAAACATGTTGAATTAGAAGAGTCACTGGTGATGGACAGCAATCATTTTTTAGGCTTTCCATGTGACTGTGCAGAGGCCAGGGTTCCAACAAATGGTCACTTCAGTGATGGAATGGTGAGTCTCTTCATTGTCGCCAGGGGCGAGCTTGTAGGCACGTGTACCAAAATGGAGACCTTTAGCCAGTGATCTCTCTCAAGATGAGGCTTATTATTACTATTATTTTATAACTGTATAAACACTGATGATTGACTCTAAAATCCTGAGAAGGAAAAGGGTACAATGGCATCCCGCTTCTCTACGAGATCAAATTCTCTCTAGTGTTAATTCCATAAGCATACTCAATGCTGGAGTTAGGAATAGAAAACGGTCAATCAGGCGGTTTGCTCCTGGTTTTCTGTCCCCGTTTTCTTGACTGAGAGGTATCTCAGCTTCCCAGATTCTGTCCTTTTAAATATTTAGCAGGCATTTAAAAAAATCATCTAAGAATCCCTTCGTCTTACGTCTTCCATTTGGATTAAGAACATCCACAATATTCTCACCAAGAACCCAAATCTTCAATTGCAAATATCCAATGTTCTTATCTTCTTATTCTTAACCCACAGTGATAAGGTACGGGTACTACTTTATAACTCAATTTCTTATGCAGTGGGGTTTCTTTCTTTCTCCCTTTAAGAAGACCCATATAACCTTGGCTAATCAGCTCTACAGATTTAGTGAAGAAGTATAATTTAACAAAATCTTACATGAACAATGGAATACTGGGATTTTTTTTTTTTTTTTAAGTTCTAAGAAGCTGATAAGTGCCTCCAATCTTCTAGGTTTTTGTGAGTCAGGTTTATGTGCAACTAGTCTTAGTGTCTTATTCTTACTCATATAAGGAGAAAGAACAAAATTCGTTCATGAAGGAAAACAAGTTCTCACATACCAGATATGTCATCTTCTTCATTCCACCCAGGACGATTCACTCTCTCTTCCACAATGGTCCCTGTCCTCTTCTTCAGTAAGTACTGACGCCCAATGGTCATTTTCCCTGCCCTTTTGGCACCTTTCACAATCGTTTTTGAGAAGGTGCTACAAGCCATAAAACCAAAGAGAATGTCAATTTGTATGAAGATATCACTCATACTTTTGATGGCCCCAAAGCTCAACTTGTTTTTCCTCCATTTCCACAGCTACTAGTATTGTAGCTACTAGTATTGTATCCAGACCTGCATTAAGCCTCTCCTTCTTTAGATTACTTTCTACATGGCGGCAGATTAATTTCCAATAAAACACTGTTGCCATCAGGACACTGTTTTAGGTAAACAGTGCAAGAACCTAGAGCGGGACACAAGGTACTTCTCGCCCCCAACCTAAAAGCCTCAGTTTGGCTTTCTGGTCAAGCAGGCCCTAACCCACTCTGGTTATCCACGCCACTGCCTCCTCTGGTTCCCACAAACGATGCCATGGAAGTCCTGTGAGGAAGCCAGCCAGCCCCTTCCACTGATGCAAGCTCTGCTCACTCACAGGCTTTTCTTTGATATCATATGACAGTTATAGTTGGCAACACCTCACTTCTTAAATGCTTTGAGTGCTATGTCTGGTGTTCTACCTTCTGACACTGTAAACCTTTTGAGATATAGAAAAGAGTAACACATGTCCCCTTTTTGTGAGTAGAAAAAAAATAAGAAATCAGAAATTTGAGCATCCTTTTGAGAATCAGCTTTAATTAAACAGACACCAGTGTGTAAATCACATGGACCTAAAAGTACTTTATTTATTTATATAGTTTACCTTTTTTTGCTGATATAAATCTGGTTATTTATAATCCAGAGCATTAAACAAAGAACCTATTTCCTAAATAATCATATTGAGATGAAGGTTTCGACTAAGATTGTTTTTTATTGCATTCTTCTCTACCACAAAGGACAGAACTCTTTTTGTGTTTTCTTACCATCTGGTGAAAAGTGATAAGGATTCTTTTATTGTCAAATAGTTGTATCAAACCTGTCTTTAGTCATTTGAAATGTAAATCTGCAGGTTATGAAATATATTTTAGATAATTGTTAGAAATCATAAAATACTGGTATTTCCTAAATTAAAGTCTACTGTGAATCACTTCAAGTATAATTTAAAATCAATGTGACTTTTGAAAATTTTTTCCAACTATAGCTATAGCTGTAGCTTTGTTTTATACAATCAAGACAATTCTGCTCTAGCTGGTGTGGCTCAGTGGATTGAGCACTGGCCAGCGACACAAAAGGTTACTGGTTTGATTCTTGGTCAGGGCACATGCCTGGGTTGTGGGTCACGTCCCTAGTTGGGGGTGTGTGAGAGGTGACAGATCGATGCTTCTCTCACACATCGATATTTCTCTCCCTCTCTTTCCTTCCCCTCTCTGAAAAAATAAATAAAATCTTTTTTTTAAAGACAATTCTAAGATATTTAAAACGTTTAAACTGCTATCTCTCTTCTGTAGCTGGATAGTATAAACTTGATACAATAAGCTTAACTTTATATATACCCTCTCCGATAATGCCCAGCATAACTCACTTTCAGGCAAAGGAAAAGCTTTTTTTTTCTTTAAAGTCTGCAAACTACTCCCTAACATGTAATTTGTATTGGCAGATACCCAAATTTCAGATGATTAATGATTAAAGAACTAAAATATTAGCCCCTATATTTTATCACTAATTGAAGAGAATTTTAAAGCAACTTAGTTTGTAATAACTGAAATTTAAATTTCAACATAAATTCCTAAAAATTTTCATTAGAAAATTAGGGCTTCTACTAAAGAAATATGACAACTAAACACAATGCCCGATCCTGGATTGGATCCTTTACCAGGCAGGAAAAACAAGTAGTTATAAAGGCTCATCAGCAAAATCTGAATATGAACTCTGGGTAAATGTAAGTTTTATACCAATTAAATTTCCTGGTTGTGATTACTGCACTGTGGTTACATACGACAGTATCTTTATTCTTAGTAAATACAGACTGATGTATTTTAGAATAAAGAGGCATTATGTCTATAACTCAAATGGTTTAGAAAAAATGTGTATGTGAGAGAATGATAAAGAAAATGGAGCAAATATAAACAGTTGTGAATACAAGTAAAGGGTACACAGGATTCTCTGTACTAGGCTGTAACTCTTCTGTAAATTTGAAATTGTATTAAAACAAAAAGTTACAAAAAAGAAAAAGAAAAAATAAAGACTCCCATTTTTAGATCAAAGCAAAACTCTCCACTAGGCCTGGGTATTACTGAAAACTGAATGGATTGCTCAAAGGCAGTTAGCAAGTGATCTTTATGGAAAAAAGGAAAATAGAATTTCACATTTAAAAATGGATCATGAGCATAGACATGAGAGTCAAGCCTCCTGTAGCTTTCATTTTTTTCTTTCTTTTTTTTTTAAATCAGTATTTTTTAATTGTTGATATTGTACAGTTTTCTGTCTTTTACCCCGCCCCAGCCCACCGCCCCAGCCCTCCCCACCTTCCTCCCATTTTGTAGCTTTCATTTTTGAAACCTGTTACAAATATCAATGCTGCCTTCTGAGCCTGGTCCAACAGGCTCAACAGAATGGCCAAGAAAGAGAGCAGCTGTTACGCCCGGACCCAAGGGCCAGGCCGCGCCCCACGACAGTCGCCTGTGCAGGGCTAAAGTGAAGAGAGCAGACGGTGTTCTTACCGAAAGGAAGTGTTCTTTTCCTTCTGTTTGGGTAAAATTATTTGTGGGGTAGTTTGCCCAGTAGCAAAGGCAAAGGTGGTGAAAATGGACTGAGGGTAACGGAACTTCATCAGCTGCTTCTTAAAGATCTCTACTACTTCTGGACTCACTTCTTCATCAAACGCTACTTTAATCAACTAGAAACAAAGAGATTAAACACATCCGAAGCATTAAGGAATTCCAGATAATTTCCCCCAAATTACTAAAATAACAATAATAAATGGCAAGAGTTTGCAGGGTGAAGGGACCTTGGATGTCATGAGATACAATTTTTTAATTTTAAAAATAAAAATGGTGGCTCAGAGAGGTTTAATTGACATAGATGTTTAGTTAGCAAGAAAAACCACGTATCTTGAAGTCGCCTCACTTTCCAACTACCTCTTCTCTGATGTGATGAGGAAGTTAACTGCTAGTGGCTGAAGGAGGAAACACGACCTTCTTACTTCTCAATTGCTGGTTCGAGATAGGGAATTTGGCCTAACCAGGTCTCTTCCTACCCTGAGACATTATAAATCTAGTAAGAAAAAACTCAGTGTGCCTGGAATCCTAACCAGTATAGCCAGCAATATTCTAATCTAGAGTCTTTTGGCAGCTGGAACAGTGGAGAAATCTCTAGGAAGGCACTGCTCTCAGGGGATGGGAGAAGGTCTGCAGCCCAGAGATCTGCAGCCTCACATTCCCATAATTAGCATATGGAGGAACAAGGGAGGGCTTCTTGACCAGAAGGAATGAGGAAAGGATGGGAGCCCTTGGAAACCTGAGAAGTCAGAGGCAAAGCCTTAAGAACAGGAAGGAAAAAAACAAAGAGAACACCACTCATCCAGCGTCTGGTCTGCACCAGTAATTCCACAAGTCCTGATACGTTCAGAGCTCCCTGACGCAGATGCTGAGGGAACTGCTTCCTATGTAAAGGCTTTCTCAAACACGAACTGAGGCATGACTTGGCAGACAACAAAACTCAGTTGTGTGTGTCTGAATTTCTAAGATCACTAAATATTGACTGATAATCTGTTGATGTTCTGAGTTGGCCACAGGGCTCAGGAAATGAGGGATTCAATTAAAGACTATTCATGTGTTACATAGTTGAAGATTATCCTCTCAGACCCTCTGATCCTCCTCATCTACCAACCGCTGACCACATGACCAGAGAAAGCGGCCCTGACATCATTTGTAGAAAACTTTTAAATAACAGAAGAATGGCCCCCTTTCTTAATACCTGAAAAGATGCCGATGTGATCTGCAGTCCTTCTTGCATGTTCTGCTGTAGCTGGTTCTGCACTGTAATCTTCTTCTCCTTGGTGATGGAGGCAATCGGAATACTTCTCATAACTGTCTGCTCACCAACTACAGGAAGACAGGGCACAGACTCAGCAACAGCACGTTCCAGCGCATTTCTAGCATCTCTGTGGCTCATCCCGTCAGCCTCTGCTGGAGAAATGCATCTGGAGAGGGCAATGCCCAGGAATGCAGAGAGATAAAACACCATGATTCTGGACTCACATTCATTAATTTTATTGCATGGCCATTCACTTCTGCATGCTTGAAAGCTACAGAATGATTCCTGGAGGAAGTGAGAGGGAAGGTGGGCTTTGAAGAGAGAGTAGGTTTGGATCTGTAGAGGGGTAGAGGGAGGGCAGTTCAGACAGCCACACCAGGAGCAGAACAGGGACAACAGAAGGCAAGGCTCTCTCAGCTCTCAGGCCAGAGGGGTGACCTCTGAATCAGGTTTATGGGACTTAAGTGGCAATACGTTTATCCATTCATTATCATCAGAATTCCTTATTTCTTGGACCTGTCAATTCCTAACCTGGAATATTCTGATTATCCTCTTATGTTAAGCTCATACCCAGAGGATAAACAAAATCAGGATGTACATAGGATTTAAGTTCATGGATGTATTCAACACCTACGTTTATATAACACATCTAAAATGATCAGATTTCTATGTGTACTATAAGGGACAAATAGTACATTAAAATTTTAAAAAGAGAAATAAACTAAAAGAGGCAAATAAAAAGGTTTTCTCTAATAAAAATTGTGAAATTACACCCAAAAGTGACAGGATAAAACAAGAGAACAATACAGCTTTCATACTAAGTATGCCATTGATTTGCTAGAAATAAATAAATTACAGCAATTGAAATGACCAAGGGTCTCATATATTCATCTGACCAATATGTATGTTTATGGTCACTGAACTTACAAAAATCAAAATACAAAAAAATCATAAGTACTGGATATGTACTTAGTATCATGGTATCTTTTAAAAATACATATGCTTTCAAATACAAATGTAATTTATGTGTAATAATTTGACAGTAGAAGGCTGAGAAATTTTGCTCTATTTTCACTCTTTTTAAAAAATCAGCACAACTATTCCCATAGATTCATTTTATTTATTGAAATTTATGAGCTTTTTGCTTACTATGCATTAAGCAATCTTTCATGACCAAGATAATGGACCATCTTGATTCTACCCACACAAGAGCTATACAACTGTGAGCTTTTCCAAGACATTACATTTCATATGTCTAAATTCTACTGTCTAACGAAATGCATGGCACACAGTGTGCAATCAGCAGATGTTGATGGACGAGTAATTTCAGGTGAGGGAGGAACTTCAGTGACCACTTGTCCCAATAGTGCCCAGTCCTCAGCATGCATCTCAGTAATTTCTGGGGGTTAAAAGCACACAGATGCCTAGGTCTCTGCATTCTTAGCATCCTAATTCAGATTATTATTCAACTGTTTGAGGGTTGGGCCCAGAACTGGTATTTTTTAAAATATATATATTTATTGATTTTACAGAGAGAGGAAGGAAGAGAGAGAGAGAAACATCTGTTGGTTGCCTCCCACATACACCCTGAATGGGGATTGAATCAGCAACCTAGGTCTGCGCCCTGACGGGGGATTGAACCCACAACCTTTTGGTGTATGAGACAACACTCCAATTAACAGAGCCATATCGGCAAGGGAGTTTAAAAAAAAGAAAAGCTTTCTAGATAATTCAAATTCATCAGTCAAGGTTTGTGAACCACTGCATTATCACTAATCAAGCTCAATTTGCTCACTGTATCAAAGGGGAAACTGAAACATAGAGAGGTTAGGGGACCTAAGAAACCGATCTAAAGATTGGTCACAGCAATCTAAATCTGAGCTGCTTGATTTGTAGTCCAATAGTTTTACCCGACCAGTAAGTTTTTCCATCAACTAGAATAGTTTGGATAGAGACTACAGTGATTTTAAAGAGATTTGATAGGACATGCTATTCCTTTCTAACATAGAAGACCAGGTAGGGTAACAGAAAACAGAAATGGAAGTTGAGGAAATGTAGTGAACAGAAGTTGCCTGCTAAGAGGGAAGTGGGGTCAGTTGAAATGGGATGAGAGGGAGGTGGGGTTAGTTAGTTGGTGCAGTACAACCCCGTGGTGCCTAGCACATTGTTCCAAAAAAGTTAGCTATGCAGTTATAGTTATCTGTAGGACTCAAAGAGGTGGGGCAAACCGGCAAAGGGCATTGTTAGCAACCAGATACTGTGATTCTTCCTAGGTCACAATATGCTGTTGGTGAAATTATGATCATTTCAGTGAATTTACTGTTAAGAAGATACCCTTGGTTCTTCAAGTAAGAATCTGTGATCCAAATTATCATTAGCTGTGATGGACAAAAGTATTCTAAAAAACCCCTGTGTGGCATAAGGCTCACTTCGAATCTGAAGTGATCTGCAAACCACTGTACACGGATGGAATCAAGTCCTCATGTAGTACATACGTATCCGGGTTCTGATGGCATAACATGAGCCATACCTAGCTGATCATGGGGAGTCCCTCTGAACAGAATTCTGTACGTGGTGAGGAACAAGGCTCCTTCTGCTGGCAGCAGCTGAGGCCCTCCAAGAAGGCCTCCAGTGGCTTCTTCTCTTCCATCAGGATCCAACAGGACGCGAAGACCTTCACAAACAAGTTCTTCCCCTGGCAGTAGAGCAGGTCTAAGAATCTTGGGCTAACAACAGAAAAAGTATTGTAAACATTACTATTGTGGGGTTTCCAACACTTAGACAAGGTTATCTTCCTGTTACAGATCTAAAAAACCTGAGCCAGACTTCCCAAACAGCCAAAATGAGAAAACAGATTTGGGAAGAGCACAGATGTCATATCTGCATGCAAGTGTGAAAAGATTCTTTGCAGCATCACTTATTAAAAGGAAGTCATTGGAAATTACTAAAATGTTTGAAACATGTATTCAATGCAATCATTTAAAAAATACATGAATCTTTGAGTGTTAACACAGAATGATATTCAGAATATACTGTTAAGTAAAAAAAACAAATTGCAAACAAGTCTGTATATTATGATCCCTTTTTTGGAAAAAAAAAAATTCTGAGACTATGAACCAAACTGTCAAAGGTGGTGCCATTATGGTTAAGGGTAGTGGTGGGGTGGGGTGGGCTTTGCACAATCTGTATTTCTTTAATGCTTCAATTTTATGCAAAGAGAACTGTTATGTTAGTAAATGGAAAAGAAACAAGTACTTAAAAAATGGATGTGTCTTTAAAAAGACCCACCTTTCTTAGCCCTTACTCAAGATTAACACAATAAATGGCCAAGTAATGAACATTTATACATCTTGGGAAATAAGGAACTACATGATACACTCCTCTGAAGAGTTCAGTAATAGAAAAAAATATCCATCTCTCCTGAAGAGCTAGTATGTTACTTTTTAAATAAAAAACTACATAAATCAGCATTATTCTTTTTCTTGGCTCCAAGAAGACCGGAGCTAAATGTAAAGGCCAAAGCATAATGAACACCGTGTCTCAGATTTCTGACAGAATTATCTTTCCTATGCATCTGGCTTCTGCTTTCTCCTTTGAATTTAACAATTCTGTTGTCTGAACCCTAACCCACAGACTGAACCTGAAGACAGCCTGACCGGTGCCAGACTAGCTGCAAAATGGCCGTCTGGGAGGCTTGTTAAAGCACAGATTCCCAGGCCAAGTCCCAGGGTACTCCAGTTGGGAAATAACGAACCACTACTCCAGCTGGGAGTAGGGTTCAGGACTCTCAATTTCTAATAGACTTCCCAGATACTTGTGATGTATGCTTGTAATGTATACAGATGTAAGGACCTGGTATTTTTATGGTAATAGTCTTAAGTCCTTTTTTTGGGAGTAGGCAGGGCATAAAATCTTAGCTTGAGCTTGGAAGTCAGAATGTTCATAATTTATGCTCTGCTTATAAAAGCAGACTCAACAAGAGGTTACTATTGCTTCTTTGTTGAATCCACTATTCAGTATCCTTTTTATGAGGACCTATGTGATGAACTCCTCTGAAAGTTTTATGTATTATTAAAACTGGAGCTGGTCTCTGTAAAAGGTTAGGAGAAGGTACTTTCTGGGGCACAAGAGACTATTATTGCTGTTTTTAAGAAGAGATGCTATACCCTGAAAGCGTGTGGTCTGAAATAATTACCTTCTGTATAGGTGGAAGTCTTCTACTCTCCCGATGCACTGCTTCTAGGGTCTCAATGTGCATAGCCACAATTCCTAGGATGAGTCAGAGTTTTCAAAATGAAAGAGCACAAAACATGCAGAATTATAACAAACTCCGGATATTTTAGATTTGAAAAGTAAAAATACTGTGGTGGTTCCTCAAAGAGTTAATTGTAGATTCAGCAACAACTCCTAGGGATATGCCCAAAAGAACTGAAAACAAGGACTCAAACAGACACTTCTATGTGAAGATTCAGAGTAGCAGTATTCCCCAAAGCCAGAAGGTGGAAACAAGCCAAGTGTCTATCAACAGATGAATGGATAAACAAAACGCGGTACAACAGAATATTATTCAGCTGTAAAAAGGAATGAAGTTCTGATAACTGCTACTACATGGATGAACCTTGAAAACACCGTGCAAAGTTAAAGAAGCCAGACAGAAAAGAATGGATATTATATGATTTCACTTATATTTAATATCCTGAATAGGCAACTTTATAGAGACAAACAGCGGATTAGAGGTTACCAGGAGCTAGGGAGTAGAGAATAGGGAGTTACTGCTTAATGGGTACAGAGCGTCTGTTTTGGAGGGATGTAAAAGTTTTACAATAGATAGCGGAGTGGTGAAGATTGTATAACATTGTGATTGTAATTAATACCACTGAGTTTTATACTGAAAATGGTTTAAAATGGCAAATTTTGTTACTATATTTTACCACAATTTAAAAATATTTGAAAAAGCTAATCAGACATAAGTACAGGTGGCCCTCCATATCTGTGGGTTCCAAATCCACAGATTCAACTAACTGTGGATCAAAAATATTTTAAAAAGTTACATTGTGGCTGAATATACTATGTGGTTAGGTCTACGATGATTGCGGCCATACTCAATCTATACAGACTTTCTTGTCATTATTCCCTAAACAATACAGTACGACAACTACTTACATAGCATTTACACTGTATTGGTATTATAAGTAATCTGGAGATGACTTAAAGTAGATTGGAGGATGTATGTAGGTTATATGCAAATACTATGCCATTTTCTATAAGGGACTTGGGGCATCAACAGATCCTGCAACCAGTCCTCCATGGACAGCAAGGGAGGACTGTAAACAGCATGGCTAAACTGCACGGAAGACAAGCATTACAGGTATTATACTAGAAAAAGTAGACCTGTAAGAACAGTTCTCACTTGAAGATCTCCAATATTCTGTTTATCTAGTATCTGCAAAATGATTACCTGGTATCATGCAATGAAGGCTCTTGATGTGATCCTGTGTAACTCCACTCTCTGTACAAACTTTGTCAATAAACCGTGTGATGAAACGCACCACAGAATTGGCAACATCATTATTCTCTGAATCTTCAAACCCACTTTCGGTGTCATAGCTCTCAGCTACACTTCCTGCAATACTAAGAGAGTCAGGAAAAGAAAGCATGGTCAGTATTCAACGCATGACAAATGAGTACTATATCACAGTCAATTTCCACAGCAATTTAAACTTCTACTCACAGAAGGCTCACTTAGCGCCGTGGCTCCTTGGTAAGTGATAATGGTGAAACATGGTATTCTGCTTGCCTACATTAGGAAGCTACTGTCAGGGATTGTTCTTTTTTTGGGGTAAGGAATACTTTCTGTCATTCTCCTAAAAGGAACCCAGGAAGCACAGAAAATAAAGCAAAAGGGGACTCTTTCATTTATTATCTGATACTTAAAACTTTTTTGGGGGAAAAAAAAAACTTGTCCCCCTAAGTTAATTACCACAGAGAGTCAAAATAACACAGCTATCTTTGGCCTTTGGCAACAGGGAGACATTTACCTGGTAGGCAAAGTAAAAGAACTATTTTCAGCAATAGCACACTCTTCCAAATGGAAGAACAAAATTGTCCTAAGAACCCTTCTCTTATCAATATTTATGTTGCTCTAAGTGCATCACAACCCTTTTGGTCACTCTGAAACCATCACTCTTCTGTAGGTGATAAAACCATTCAAGAGAAGGGAGTAGATCCGAAGTGCAGCAGATATGATAGCTCAAGCCCTGCCCTTGTTGGTTATTCAGTTCCCACTATTCAACAAGTGCTCCACCCCCTGCTTCTTTTTGACAGCCAATCACGGAGAACACTCACCTGCCTCTTCTAACCTACTCAGTTCTCTTTCCCCCAAACCCAATCACACGAGCTGAATCGGCGTTAAAGTAAAGCCAAGCAGCGAATACGACATCCCAATACAGCCCATTCCAAAGCATTAAAGAACGTGGTGCTTTAGCCAGTCGCTATGTAAGTCAGGTTGTAGAAAACATCATGAAGGGGAAAAAAGCAAGGAAGGAAAAAGAGCGGTGGACGTGCTACTTCAGAGAAGGAAGTCAGGGAGGCCTCATGGAGTAGGTGACATCTGAGCCAAGAAGGAAATGTCAAAGAAAGTATTCCAGACTGTAGGGCAAGTACAAAGGCCCTGAGGCAGTATTATGCTTAGAGTGTCTGACATTAGCCTTAGCAGAGAGACAAGTCTGGCAGACCAGAAAATGACAGGAGATGAGGTCAGAGCAGGTAGTGGGGGGCCAGATCCTGTCAGGCCTTGGGCTGTGTTCCCAGTGGTAGGAAAATCTGTTGTGGGGTTGAGAGACAGCGAGGCTGAGGACATGGCCACAGGCAAACACGATGGACAAACGAGGAAAAGAGGGCCAAGAAACAACCATGTTAGCAAGAAAGAGCTCATTAGTAATTTTCCAAAGTGCTGCCTATAAATTGCTATGGCAGAAAGTAACTGAAGGGCTGGATCAGCAGTGGGTGAGACTGGAAAAATCAGGTCATGAAGGAGAAGAAAATACGGTGGTGGTTAAGAAGAGTCGAATGAAGTGAAGCTCTTTTAGTGGAAAACAGCTGAGCAAGTCTGAAAATAGTTAATTTCTGAAACAGGTACATCAACATTCACCCAAAATACTTCATATTCTCCGCTGAGCCGGGAAGAATAGGAAGAGTCTCTGTGCGCCCACATTCCGGTACCTGTTTGTCACAATGCTGTTGCTCCCACTCTCCCAGTCCCCCGGTGCCGACGTTCTCAGGAGCTTGTTTTTACTTGTATCTAGCGGAACCAGCAGGTTGACCATGAGGTTTGCGAAGTGAATGGCCTGACTGAAGACAGTGCTTTCCTCCCGCTGCACCAGCTCCTGCTGAGCCGATTTGCTCAGAGTAGGCCAAAGGCGGAGCTGTTCGGCTGCCAGGTCCATGGCTGTCTTCTCCTGATATTGGTCACCAGGGAGCTTGTCCTAAAAAACAAAGCAACACAACCCAAATCTATTACTTTACATGTGCTTCAAAAAACATGGAAGATGTTTTAATCATCTGTCTATTAAATACCCATATCAGCAAAAATGAAAACATATACACAAAATATAACAATAAATAAAACCTAATCTTTTCTACCCAGATCCAGGAAGGCCTGGAACCAAGTGACAAACCCAAGGAAGCAATAGCCAAGCACAGATGGATACACTGCTGAGATTTCACTGCATTTATTTATCTTTGTGGCTCCATCCCTTTTTGGTTGCCAGTTACAACAAATTATTAACCTGAGTCCTATAAGTACTCAGGTATGAATGTTCAAGTCACATCACTAATGCTCTGATAGATTTCTTTTCTTCTGCTCTCTGGGAGAAGGAGATGGAGAGTCCAAAGTCAAAATGAGCTAGATTTCCTTGTACATGTGGGAGCCAAACATTATACATGAATATATGGCTGACTATGACTTTTTAAGAGGGGTTTCCTAATAGGGTAAGGAGTTAAACACTAATAGTAACTGACATCTGCATAATACTTTAAAGCTTGTGAAGAGCTGGTCCATCTACATCTTACTTGTCTCTAACCTGGGGCTCAGAGACAGACTCCTTTAGAATACAGACAGAAGCAGTGACATGCTTGCTTTATGAATGCTATTGAGATATACCAGTGTTAGCATTAGAGCTGCTAAAAAACTACTAAAGCACCCCACTGGCCCAGTTATTTCTGGGATATGACCTTAAGCCAACAGTGTTTTTCCTTTCCCAAGTGCACTTGGTGTTTTGAAAGGAAAATCTGAGTTTAAGTTAAATTAAGCCCAATTTACACTAACAGTGCACAATAATTTGGAATATCCGATAGAGGCCAGAGAGTGCTATTTGTTATTAAAGTTTCTGTTCTTACCGCACTCAATATTAGATCAAGAATATGTTTAAATTTATAAGGCATAGAAATATTTGAATACTATTGTGTAGTTTCTGTTAGATGTCTCAATTCACTTATCTCACAAATGTGAGGCCAACTTAAAATAAAGAATGTTGGAACGGATCAGCAGCAATGTGTTAGCCCAGCATGTACTGATACAATTAAGTTACTCTTAAAGTGAATCCACACTGACAGTTAGCCTTTCATTAGCCTCACTCAATTAATGAGGATGCAAATTTCTAACATTTATTGTTTATTATCTGTGAGGCACTCTTCAATGTGCTTTACCTGTCTCAGATATTAACATCTTAGAGAATCGTACCTAGTCATCTTACCAGTGAGGAAAAAAGGCACAGAGGGTAACATGAATTGCTGAAGGCCAGATAGTGAACATTTTAAAATTTCAGAAAAATTTAAACGACTCTTTCCAATTAAAAACAAACTTTCTCTATTTTTAAATATTTTATGGATATTCAAAAATATTTCATGCTGATACAATATATAGGAACATAGAATATTACTACACAAAGACCCAGATTCATTATATTTTTTGTGTTTGTTTCCATTTGTATATTATTTTTTTTTAATTTTTATTTTAATGGTTGATCTTGTACAGTTTTTTGTCTTTTATTCCCAGATTCATTATTGGCATAATTTTGAGCAAGACTAGTGAATTACACATTTATTTTTAAGTCAGTTAATTTTAATTTGACATTTCTTCAAGAAGTTAATGGCACAAAGACATTGCCTAGGTATTTTAGGTATGTTCTTTCTGTTCAATTTCCTATAATTGTTTCCAGGAAATTCTTACTTATTAAATTACAATAAAATATTCTAGTGTTAATGGACTGTATTAAGAAGTAATTATGGAAAAAATACAACATCAGAAATCAACAGCAGGAAGATGCTCACCCCAGAGCTCCATAAAGTAAGCTCCGAGCATATGTGCAGGTAAGTGGCTAGATTTCCTTTTGCCCTGGGAAAGTCTGAACAAGCTTTCCTAGAAGCCAGGATCCCAGACCCTCACATGTATCCTTCTTTTCTTCTTATCTTACCTTTTGCCTCAGATGTAGGGCATGATTGTCTTCCTTGGCTGAGAGATAGAGGGAACGAACTTGTTCCTGCACTGCATTGTAAAAGGTTGTCTCCCAAAACTGCTGATTTGTCCAAATGGGGTGGTCCTGCACACAGGTGTAAGCAAACTGGCTGACTCCGGGGGCCAGTTTCTGTGGGAACACACAATATACAGCATACATCACCGCGGGGCTGGCAGAGTTAGGACAGTTCAGAAGGCAACAGGGGCCACAGTTAACTGCAGATGTGCTCAAAGGACTCATCCAAATAGTATTTTACGGCAGTACAAGCCTAGCAACCAGGAACTTACTCATTTTTGAACTGGTAACTTTGGGCTTGCTAGAAAACCCCTAAGGTCTCGGTCACTTTATCCATTAAAATGGAACATTTCAGCAACAGCCACAAGTTGAAGCTATTATATGAATTAGAGAATATATGAAAATGCCTGGTATGGTGCTGTACCAGGTACACAGTAGGCACTGTAGAGCTGGTGGCTTTATTACAATTAGAACACATAATAAAATCCGCTATAACCTAAATACAAAACTCCAGGTAATTTAAAATTTCTTCTACTTGGTTTTAGAGTACCTCTTGTGGGGCTCTGACTGAAATGTGAGTGAGCCTACGGCTTGGCCTCACATACAGAATGAAGGCATATTAGGAATTTGGGGCTCAAGAGGAATTGCATCCTCCCTACTGCTCATGCTAGCCCTTTACCTCCCCAGTAAGGCTGCTGCCTAGCCATGAGAGTCCCTAGCAGACTCCTGGACTTCAAGAGCATTTTCTGGAAACTAAGTCTGGGTATGGGAAAGTAATCTCAAACCGAACCTTCCTTTTCAGGACTTCCTGCTGGGCTTCAGAGTGAGAATAAACCTTACTCTTGTGATTAACAATGGTGGGAAGGAAAACCAATTCTTGTGGGCATTTGAGGACCTTCATCAACATGTCTCATTTAGCACTAAAGATCTTGTAAAGACTCACATTATTACTGCCAACTTAAGGAAGAGAAAACAGAAGTGCAGGGAGGTTTAAGTCCAAGGCCACATAGCAATTACATAAATGGTAAAGTAGGTTTCAAGCCCAGGGTTTGCTTGGTTCCAAAGCCCCTGCTTTTATTACACCAAACTGTCTTGCAAAGGAACTGAAAGCAAAGCATGAAATACATTAAGTACCAATTATCACTGTTGTCTGTTTTTTTTCCCTGCACTTTAGGAATTTATTTCCCAAACTAAAATTCTGCCTGTAACCTCTAATATGATTTCAATTAACAATGTATTTTATTTTATTTTATTTGAATTTTTATGAATTTGAGCCAAACTGATAATATATGTCAAGAAGCAAGCTCTCAAATGTTTCCTCTGTATTTTAAAATTTAAAGATAATTTACTTTGCCAAATTTCAGTTAATGATTTGAGTCATCTTTCCACAGTTGTTGCTTTCATCTCTAAAAGTTAAAAAAAGATGTTTCAAAAATTTTTAATCCATCATTTCTCAGTAAATAGTAGGTAATATTCTCAACAGAGATTCTTTTTGTCCATTTTATTTCGTGGAATTGAGTTAATCTATTTTCTGTGAGTAGAACTAAAGTTTCAGATAATGTAAGTTTTCTTTTGAAGCATTTTAATAAGCTGAATAATCTGAAATGCTGGACACTGAAGATTACTATTAAGGTAATATATAAAACAGTTATGTAGCTAAAGTTGATTCATTTTTTTAGGGATACATAACAGATGTATAATAGAACTAGTAAAAATTATATGTTCAATACATGCCAATTTCCCTCTTGGTCTCAAGCAGACTAAACCTAGAACTGGAATAGGCACCATGCATACCATGAAATGTATAGTTAGAAGTGGTGTGGCTGTGATTTTGCCTATGAGAGTCTGTGTATTTCTATATCCCACGTGTTAAGTCCCTTTCAAGACAGTTCTATGTATTGCTGCTGTGGTGATCCAGTGTACATCTATTAGGTGGCCATAAACTGGGGCTGACCATGAAGCAAAAATCAGGAGTTCCCCAAGGGAATGTTGCACAAGGATCATTGTTGGTCTTCGTAATGCTGTCTGCTCATTGGAAACACAGCTACTATCTCCCTATGGGGAAAGCATGGACACAATGTGTGTGGTGCTGTGAATCAGAGGTGAGCAGAGCCACACACACTGTGAATTACATGCTCCTTCTACACTTTTCTCCAAAATACTTGGGATGTGGGTTGCACACAAGAGGTGTGTCCAGAAAAAATCCAGCCATTGTTAACATAAAAAGAACAGTTTATATGACATCGATGTAACCTGGCAGCCAAGGAGAGTGGACTGGAATGCACACGTGTGAACAACGATGACTTCACTGTACTAATCAGTGGGGGTGGTAGATGCTGTTGAATGAGCATGTGTACTGTGTGGCTGTCAAATTAAAAAATGACTGAGCGAGGAGAGCAATGAGTCTGCATCAAATTTTGCATTAACTTTGAATATTCCTCCATGGAAACTATTCAGGTGATTAAGAAGTCCACAGCTATGGGCAATTGGTGACTGGCAGCTTCATCATGACAATGCGCCTGCTCATGCATCATGTCTTGTGTAGAGTTTTTTGGTGAAACACCCAATCACCCAGGTGACTCAGCCTCCGTACACCCTAGATTTGGCACCCTGCAACTTCTAGCTTTTCTCTAAACTAAAATCACCTTTGAAAAGGAAGAGATTTAAGAGCATCAGTGAGATTCAGCACAATACAATAGGGCAGCTGATGGCAACTGGAAGAAGTGTGAGGTCCCAAGGTGCCTACTTTGAAGGGGACTGAGGCATTATTGTCTTGTGTACAATGTTTCTTGTATCTTATATCTTCTTCCATAACTGTCTCTATTTTTCATAGTACATGGCTGGACACCTTCTTGACAGACCTCATCTATTTTTTGCCCCGAAGCATTCCAAGGACTAACAGTGACCATACAGCACTGCACAAGCCTGTTTTGAAAGAGATTAAAGGCACGAAATCCAAACAAGATTAAAGCACAATTCTCAACTGTCTTTCCCATAAAGATAGTCAGAGGCAGCACCATTTCTTACACATGCAATGTAATGAATAGCAACTCTTAAAAATTTAGAGTTCTAAAATCATGTTAACATAGTTAAGCTCAGAAAAACAGCTCTTAACAAATCCTTATCAGGTTTTCACATAAAGTATTTTCAGAATCACCAACACAGCAAAAGTTATTAACTATAAATTTCTTACTACAACTCGACAGCAACAGGAATCTGAGAGTACACCAAAGCCCTGTCTTTCTTTCAGCATTTTTGTTACTGATGCTGCATATCCACTTGCCTTGGCATCTGTCAGTTATTACCTCCCTGTTTATTCACAAACTAAGAGTGAATATGCAAACACTTTTCTAAATCTTTGAACAGAAGAGAACTGTCCATGTTCTCTCTAGGCAGAAACATGGTGTAAAAGAGAGTGACAGAAGCTCAGAGGGTCAGAACCCACGGCTTGGCCATTAGGGAGAATTGTAGCAGGGTGGAGTGATTATAGGGTACTTTTCAGTGGCAAGACGGTCACAAATGACTATGGCATCTCATACATGCATAAAAATCATTAATTTCCCAACTAGAAATATTATTTTTCCAAACATGAAATTTGCCTGTTTTCCTTGTGGCTTCCTGCTATGTCTTTTTAACCGCAAGCACAGGGCACTGTGCCCCTTGCTGTTAGGATGGGCAGGGCCATGGCACTGATGGGCAGGGCCATGGCACTGATGGGCAGGCCATGTTCTTAGGACCAGCAGAGGGCAGTAGCACACTGTTCTGCCCAGATTCCACCAGGGCTTGAGATAGGAATTGCAAAAATAGAGCTTTGCAGTCTGGCTGGGCTAGAAAGTGGGTGGTAAGGTGAATACTGTATGTCTCACTGTGCATTTTAGAGACCCTGTAAGAAAATGAATTCACCCAAGGTCACACAGCAAAATGGGCAGAAGAAAAGGGAATAGAAATAAGGCTTTCCATTATTCTACAACATTTCTGTAAGATACAAAAATTAAGATATTCCACAAAACAAAACTATAGTAAAATTATCTAGAATAAGATGCAATGAGACTGTTTAGGGTTTCAGTATATCCCGTGATAGCACTAGAAGACTCAGTAAACAAGAAAAATAAGCTCCCGTGGATAAAGCTATCTCCTGATTTTAATCACTTCCTTGGTTTGAAGAAAAAACTTTCCCGAGATGGTTTCTCACAATGGCCCACATCCTGCTGCACGACCTTCCATTCTGCATGGAGAGGAGACTCAGTCCACACGCACAGTGTGAGGGTGGCGGTGGCAGGGCACGCTGCTGTCCAATGATATCGCTCTTTCCCTTCAGCTTCGGCAACCACATTTACTTTACCTTTCATGATTCTTATGATTCTGTCTTAAAGAAACACGTGATATTTTGCCATGCAATTTTATGAGATGTTTAAGAATGTGCTGCCTTCCTTCCTTATCTAGAAAAAACAGCCCTGGAGATACTAGATTAAGCAATACCATTCATTTCCCACAAAGCATTCAAAGGAAACCCAGCATGGGACAGGATACGGAGAATAAACTCACGAGCTCACCAACTGGCAGGCCAGATCCAGGTCTGAGTAAGTGGACACAAATCACCTCAGAGAGGAGTTGGTAAGAGAAAGGTTAAGATATCAATATGAGAGACCTAAAGCTAGCCATGTTTGACCTCCAGGCCCAAGGCTCCAATTAGGAAGCTCAGAGACAAAGCAGATTCCAGAAAAAAAAAGCTGGCTGGTGAGACTGATCCTTTAAATACGTAATGGTCTTGAAGAACAACGCAGAATACAAAGATTCACAGTTCAAACTGTTGGCTACCTCGTATCCAGTTCTGGCACTGGAATACAAGAGGACTTCACTGCACAGCTGAGGGATGGTGCCAGGCAATCCCTTTATGATTCTACACTGATCTGACCAAGTCCAGGTATTCAGTCACTTTAAGAATTAATTTCTGAGTATTTTCCGATGAACCTGAAAGTGCTTAGTCTTAAAGGGACAAACAAAAGGAAGACAGGAATAGGAAAAATATGTATCCAAAACCTGTGTTTATCAGATCTTAACCAAATCTTAAACACATTTGCTTTGTGCATCTGTTTTAAACAGAGGACACACAATGTTATGGGTCTGGCTGGAGCTCACTGTGCACCTTGACCCCATTCCCCCCGCCCTAGAGTTAACAATGACCCTAAGTTAGGTGGGTTTCATTCCCATTTATGTTTCACACCTGTATATATTCATAAAGAATATACAGGATTGTACTGTAGGTTTCATTTTACCCCTTACTGATGTTTTTCAAAGTATACAAGCTATATTTCGTTGATTTATATAATATTAAACTCAACTATGTAATCAATTGGGACAAAACACAACTGGCTCTTTGTAAACATACAACTCAGAAAGGGAAGAAGAGTGTGACCTATAAACAATGAGTATTTAGGATACTGGGTTGATTTAGTCAGTGGGATTTATAGAATGGCAAGTAATCCAATTAGTTAAACAGAGGTGACTGTGAAATCTACTACAGTTTTTCCTGTTCTACTACCTGATACTGTAAGATTGAACAGTTCAAGTAACCTCAAATTCATAGTCCTCTAAACTTCTCCTGGGTTGCTTAGCAGATCCACACACACAATTTCTGCAGAAGTTTGTTCATTCACCAGCATTAGCCAGTATTCATTTGATGTGTCAATGTCAGAAGCTGGAATGATGGGGCTGAAGTCCTTAAACCACTTATCTTTCTAATGATTCTCCATAATGGTAACTACTGAGAGATCAGAGGATGAATTAATATATTTTCTTTGTGGTCCAGAAATTAGTAGAAATCAAATACAAGTTTGCTGTCAAGTCTTTTGCTTGGATTTGGTATTCCTAAAAATAAAAGACGGGACCCAAATCTAACCCCCCTCCCTTTCTGGCAGGTCTTTAAACTTTTTTATACAAATGGTACCATATTGTGTTTCGGTCTGTACTTTGTTTTTTCATACATTTTGTTGTTAAACTTATTGAGGTAATAATGATAAATAATTATTATTATAATGAACCTGTACTGAGTTCTCTCTGTATATATTTATCATTATATATTTGTTTTTACAGAAATGTTATGAGCCATTGAGGTAAGTACTATTATTAACCCTGTTTTAGAAGGTAAAGAAACTGAGGCACAGAGAAGGTAAGCAACTATCCAAGAGAACAGTGCCAGGAAGTGGTGGAGCCTGAGCTTGGATTCAAACCCTCAGAGTTTAGTTACAGCATTTAGTTTCTTAATCACCACACAGTTTTAACTACAGTGTGAAATTCCACTGTATGAATATATAGCATTTCCTTGTTTCTGTTAATGGACATTTGTAGAGTTTCCAGTTTTCTGCCATTGTAAACAATGGTGTGTGAACATTAACATACACTGTCAACTGTCAATTCTGATTGCTAGTTTCAGTACCTTTAATAGTGCCTGGGAGTGCTTGAGGGGCCCAAGACATATAATCCCCACTGTTATCTGTACCCATAAACATTTTTTGGTTACTGTACACTGGTTATTTTTCCAATGAAAATTATTTAACACAGATTTTTTTTGAAAAATTATTTAAAAAATTAACAATAATTCTTTAATATAAAATACCTAGTCAGTGTTTAAATTTTAATTATCTTATAAATGTTAAAGAAGTTTTTCTGGCTTTGTAAAAAAAACCAGTCTAACTCAGGAAAAATCCAAATAAGGTACGTGTATCACTATTAGTTTATATGTCTGTGAGGTCAGTTTTAATCTATACATCCCTCTGTCTGTCTGTCTGTCTGCCCCCCAACCCCCTTGCAATCTATTTGGTAAAGAGATGGAATCATTTGCCCAATAGAGTTTCTATCAGTCTGGTGGTTGCTAAATGTGTCACAGTGGTGTGATGTGACATATATTTTTTGTCCTCTGTATTCACTGCAAATTAGTAGTTGGATCTAGAGGCTTGATCAGATTCAGGTTTGAATGTCTGGCAAGAATCCTGAATCACATCTGGCTGCCTCTCTTGTTGTGATGTTAAAAGTTGTTGATGGATGGGTGTTGCGTTTTTAACAAATTGGAAGCAAGACCTTCCACCAGCAAAGATTATGACTCCCTTTATCGCAATTCTCACTTTCTTCCAGTGGTCCGGAACGGAACCTACAATATTTCAAGGCTCCACCCCCTCACTACGTAATAGCCGCGACCAGACTAAAACCAAAACAACAACAACAAAAAAAAACCACCAAAAATGGCTCAAACCGGAAAACAAATAAAAGCCCCAGAGCCAATTCCTCTAAGCAGTGAAGAGATAGCCAACCTGTCAGATGCACAGTTCAAAGCACTGGTCATCAAAATGCTCACAGAATTGGTTGATTTTGCTCACAAACTAGATGAAAAAATGCAGGCTACAATCCGTGAAATGAAGGAAGATGCATGGGGAACTGATAGAGATGGAAGGAAAACTGGGACTCAAATCAATGGAGTGGACCAGAAGGAAGAAACTAACAACCAAACAGAAAACGAGGAAGAAACAAGAATTCAAAAAAATGAGGAGAGGCTTAGGAACCTCCGGGACATCGTTAAACGTCCCAACATCCGAATGATAGGGGTCCCAGAAGGGGAAGAAGAACAGCAACGAGTGGAAAACTTATTTGAACAAATAATAAAGGAGAACTTCCCCAATCTGGCAAAGGAAATAGACTACCAGGACGTCCAGGAAGCTCAGAGAGTCCCAAAGAAGTTGGACCCAAGGAGGAACACACCAAGGCACATCGTAATTACACTAGCCAAGATTAAAATGAAGCAGAGAATTCTAGAAGCAGCAAGGGATAAGGGGACAGTCACCTACAAGGGAGTTCCCATCAGACTGTCAGCTGATTTCTCAAAAGAAGAAAAAGGCCCTTCAGGCAAGAAGGGGCTGGAAAGAAATATTTGAAAATCTTGAAAAGCAGGGACCTACATCCAAAATTGCTCTATCCAGCAAAGCTGTCATTTAGAATGGAAGGGAAGATAAAGTGCTTCTCAGATAAGGTCAAGTTGAAGGAGTTCATCATCACCAAGCCCTTATTATATGAAATGTTAAAGGGACTTATCTAAGAAAAAGAAGATAAAACTATGACAGTGAAAAGACAACAAACTCATAGCTATCAAGAACCACACCTAAAACAAAAGCAAACTAAGCAAACAGCTAGAACAGGAACAGAACCACAGAAATGGAGATCATATGGAGGGTTAGCAACAGGGGCGTGGGAGGAGGAGAGGGGGGAAAAGGTACAGAGAATGAGTAGCATAGATAATGGGAAAAAAATAGACAGGGGAAGGGCAAGAATAGTATGGGAAATGTAGAAGCTAGAAAACTTATGAGCCATGGACATGAACTAAAGGGGGGAATGTGGGTGGGAGAGGGTGGGTAGGGTGGAGGGGAATGATGGGGGAGAAATGGGACAACTGTAATAGCATAATCAATAAAATATATTTAAAAAAAAAAGTTGTTGATGGTCAGTGCCTAGATTCATTAATCATTAGGAGTAAAAAAAAAAAATAGTGATAATCTCATTCTAGCATTACTCCTTCATTTATTAGTTGGAGTATTTCTATAAAGAGAACTTTCCTTCATCGACTATTTGGTGTTCCAAACGTGGAGTCTGTATCAGAAAGCAGTAATTAACACATAATTTTATCTTTTCATTTACCAGTTTTTTAAAAAAGTTGTTTTCTACCATCTACCATACATGACCAACTAGTTTTTTACTCATATTTTAATGAACTCATGGATTTAAAAAATTTATTTAATTATTCTTAAATTTGTTTAGAAACAAATAAAAATCTAACCACGAGTGTTTACTGAAAATTTGTGTTTTTCATGAACTCAATACCAAGCACTATGGGACCCCTGTCTACAAAGTGCCTGTAATTTCTTATGAAGACACAGGAAATCCACATGCGACGGCTGACGAACCTGATAACGTTGTTTACAACGGCACTGTAAACTGGGAACGTAATCAGCAAAGAAGACTGGCAGATACACACCAAGGTGTGTTCTCTGAGGTGTAACGGCAAGGGGAGCAAGGAGAAGAAAGGGGTGTGCGGGTCCTGGCACAGGAAACGCAGGAATTTGGTGAGTCACAGCTCTCACATGTGTACTTGCAAATGGCCCAGAAGCTCAACAAAATGTTTACTACAGCATTATCTTTAATAGCTATGCCCCTCCCCCAAAGTTAGCAATTTTAATGTCTAACTATAGAGAAGAAAGGTTAGATACATCATTGACAGAAAAGAAAATCATGCTACCATTAAAGTGGTTAATATGGTGATGTCCGATCAAATATACTGTGATTGTGCCTGTAAGCACAGGGACTGGGAGGAAAAAGGCAAACTGAAAATGAGTGAAAGGTAAAAGAATTTTGAACAATTTATTTTCCTTCTTCAAAAATAATTTAAAGAGTTTTTTTTGTTAAATGAGGCAAATTGAATATTTTTTGGTCTCCAAATCCCACTGAAAGGACAAAAATGTACAAGAACAAATGAATGAGACAGGAGATGAGACCAGATCAGCAATGTTAATAAATTTTGGAAGTCATAAAATGGATTTATAAGCAAAAACGAATTTTGAAGATCAGATAAAGCTGACATTCCATATTACCTAAAGAAGGAAAAGCCCTTTTCACATTTTAAAAGCATGAATTTTAAGGTAGATGAATTATATCACAATAAAAATAATGCAAGCAACCCAAATGTTCATTAACTGGTGAACATAATGTGAGCTATATCTGTATGTATAGTAGTACTGGGAGGCAATAAGAAGATCTGAGGTGCTGGGACATGCTATACCGTGGATGAACCATGGAAACATTATGCAAAGTGGAAGAATGTAAAGTTTCCAGGACAGGCAGGTTCACAGAGACGGACAGTAGATCAGTGGTGGCCTGGAGCTGGGAGATGGGGAACAGGCAGTGACAACTGATGGGCGTGGTGTTTCACCCTGTGATGATGAAAATGTCTTACAATTGATTTCAGTGGTAGGGAATATAGTAGAAACCATTAAATTATGCTTTCAATGGATGAAATGCATGGTATGTGATTATAGTTTAATAAAATATTTCTCAAAGGTTGCTGACAGGAGAAACTGGGTGAGGACATGTGGAAACTATATTATCTTTGCAACTTTTGGTAAATATCAAAATACTAAAAAATAAAGGTCTACTTTTAAAAAAGGATGGAAAGCTGGTGTGGCTATATTAACAGAAGATGCTTTAGATGTCAAAGTAAAGAATATTACCACAGACAAAAAAGGTCATTTCATCACGGTAAAGGGTCAAGTGTTCAAGAAGACACAAAACCCCAAAGAGTTTGTGTACCAAATAAAAAAGCTTCCAAAGACATGAAGGAAATCTGATACAAATTCAGGAAGAAATAAACATATGACTATTGTTGGAGACTTCAATATTTTCTCTAAGTATTTAATAAAAATGGAAGCAGAAAGTCAGCATGGATATAACAGACCTGAATTCCACTATCGACCAACTTAAACTGACTGGCACTGATAGCACAACGGCAAAACACCCATGCCTTGCACACGTATGCAAAGCAATTACCAAGACTACCTGCATTCTGAGTGATAAAATAAGTCTTCTGTTTAAAAGGATTCAAATCATACAAAGTACATTCTGTGATCAAAGTGGAATTAAATTAGAAACCAGTAACAGAAAGGTATCTGGAAAATCTCCAGGTATTTGGAAACTAAATAGCTCATGGGTCCAAGAAGAAATAAAAGGGGAAATTAGAAAGTACTTTGTACTAAATGAAAATACAACGTATCAGAACTTGTGGGATGCCACCAAAGCAATACTCTGGGGGCAGATTTACAGCACTAAGTGTCTGTACTGGAAAAGAAGAATGGCCTCAAATCAATGACCTCAGCTTACGCTTACAGAAAACTAGAAAAAGAAGAGCAAACTAAAAGCCAAAGCAAGCAGAAAAAGGGAATTAATGAAGATTAAAGCATTCATTAATGAAACAGGAAAAAAAAAATCAATGAAACCTAAAGCTGGTTCTTTGAGATTGATAAAGCTGACAAATCTCTAGCCAGACTGATTAAATATAAAAAGACAAAATTACCAATATCAGGAATGAAAGGTAACAGTACTAAAGATTCTACAGATATGAGAAGGATCATAAAGGAATATTATGAACAACTTTATGTCAATAATACTGATAACTTGTATGAATTGGACAAATTCCTTGAAAGATACAAACTACCAAATTTCAATGGCATTTAATATATACTTAGCAAACTAGGAGCTCAAGGAGACAGTGGGGGCAGTGGCCTAGGTGTTGTACAGGTCGTAGTTGGAAGTCATGGCTGTGTCTGGAAAATACAGGCACCTACCTGCCCAGGGTACAGGAACAGTAAGTGGTTTTAGGATCTGCAGGGCCAGCGAGGCAGACCAGGCACCCAGAAAGCTGGCTATGGCCTTCAGCTCTAGATGACCCGCATGCAATAGGTCAATGCTGTGTTAGGGCAAAAAGACAGAGGTGTGCTCCCTGGAAGAGCACATTTCTTTCCTTGTGTGGTTAAACTTTAGGGGTTAAATCCTCCGATTTGGATAATGTTATCACTATCTTAGAGACTGTTCTAATAACAAAGAATCTATATGGAAAACACAAGGTCTGATTTTCAGTAATTATTAACTTGAATTTTCTTGCCAAGTAAATAATCTAATGACAATAAGCTTTTTCCATATGTTATTTTCTACTTCTTACTAGATGAAAGCAGAAACCACAGTAACACTGAAATACACTTCTGTAGTACATCTTTTCCTTCCTTTCCATCTGCTCAACTTTTCCAGAGACAGAAAAAAATTAAATTAAATTATTTTGTTAGAATTTGGAAAAGCAAAGTAAATCTTGCAAGCATTTCCCATAAACAACAAAATCAACATCATGGGGCCTAAATTTCTGAATTTCACTGATTTTTTGACTCAAAAACTGAAGACTCTTGTCAACGACCAAATAAAGACTGAAATTGTAGGTTGCATCCACGGTACAGTCAGCCGTGGGAGAAGTAACTGCAATTGTCACTCCAGTGCCTACATTTTCTAAGGGTTTTATTTTGAAACTGTGGTCTTCAGAGAATGAACGACAGACAGCCCGTGTGATTCATTAAGGTGGCGCCCATGTCAACGGGCGGCCGCAGAGCTGCAAATGCTGGGGTTGGACCTCGAAAACGCTCTGACCGATAGGATATTCTCAGATGAGTCACATAAGCTCCCAGTTTAAGTTCATTATGACAATAACACCTTCTTGACTTGGATGTATATCTGATAGAGGTAGGCCATCCTATTTTTGAGAGAAAAACTTCGTATTATGAGCTGACTATACATGGGGTGGGGGGACAAGAAAATGTATTTGTTGAAAAAAATATGCCCCTGCTTTTGAGGAAAACAGCTCTTCTTCAACTTTCATTCTACTGTTTCTTATTTATTTTTGGAAAGATTCATTAAAACTGAGACTCTAGCATGAGAAACAAGCTGCTGACATAGCAGCCACTTCCCAGGAAGATTTATCTATTTAATCATATAGACTGGGTCAAAGTTATCCAAGTGTTTGCATGGGTGAGCCCACCACTGTACCTAGAACTCTACGTAATAAGTAAATAGCAGTAATTATCTGGCTAAAATGCACCAAGACAGGTCCAGGGCTAAGTACGAATAAACAGCTATAAAGCTACATTAAATTGTTCTAGGACCAGAGATGGCTGAAACTTCAGGGGGTCATTTTCTACTTCTAAGGCTTTTAGGAACACCACAAATCCACCTTGCCACCCCCATTCTCTAGGCTCTATGTCCATTTATTAATGTCTACAATTTTACTACTCATATTTCCTTCTTAAAGTTTAAGAGCTAGTTCCTCCTAAGAAGTAAATGTCCCTACAGGCTTGGGGATACCCTTACCCAGCTGACAGCAACTGAATACTAAAGAAGGCTTGAAGATTAAGTGTTCTTAAAAGGGTAGAAAAGCAGTCAAGGGGGAGTTGGAAGTGCGAAGCAAGAAAGAATAAGAAGCCCAATGAAGCTGGAACAGGCTGGAGAAACTATGTATATTCCCAATTTGCTGGGTCAGCTCTCCCTGGGAGGTCCAGTTGGGGCTCTGAGAATACGTAGAAAAAGGTTCCCAATTCATGGAGAGGTGGGAGGAGTTCAAATTCAACATATGTAAGTGGCAGTAAGTTTTGCTGCCTATCATCAAACACGTATAAAAATGTGCACATCTGCTGGTCTGAGAGCACAAATGTGAAAGTACAGGCACACACAAACATGTTTAGGTTTGCTAAACCCAAATCACTTGCTTGTTTGAAGTATACAGTCATTAAGTTAAATGAAACTTTGGAGGTTACTTTTTTCATTGACACAGGGAGATGCTAAGACACACAGGAGTAAAGGAACATAACGAAAGTCACAGGGCTAGTGAGAGCAGTGCTGAAACTAGAAAATGATGTTTTTTATAGGACACTAAACAACTGGCTGTATGCTCTCTCTCTAAACTTCCTGAGTACTAGTCACTTGTGTGGATGCCACCCTGCAGGGAAAGAGCTGAAAGCTCTGTGTGCTGAACATATTCTTTGTTTTCTCACTGCTGTGACATTTGTTAAGCTATCTCTTCCACTTGGAATCTCTCCTTCCAATCTCTAATGGTTAAAGTCCTACTCATTCTACAAGGGTCTATTCAAATGCTACCTATCTGTAGTAATCTGTGCCCCCCTAAAATTCATGTGTTGAAGCCCTAACCCCCCAGTATGGTTATATTTGAAGGAAGTAATTAAAGTTAAATAAGGACATAAGGGTGGGGCCCTGATCTGATAGGATTAGTGTCTTTATGTAAGGCAAGATACCAGAGAGCAGGCACCCCCCCTCCCCCAACCTTCCTCCTCTCTCTTCCAGTGCACCTGTGCACTGAGACAGGGTGATGTGAGGGCATAGCAGAAGGTGGCTGCATGCCAGAAGTGGGTCCTTAACCAGAAATGGAACTGCCTGGAACCTTGATCTTGGATTTCTAGCCTCTGGAACTGCAACAAAACAAATGTCTGTTGTTTAAGCCAGCCAATGTATGGTGTTTTGTTATAGCAGCCTGAGCGGACTAAGACACTATCTTGTATAGAACTTTGTTTATCCTTCTCTAACAATTATTTCATTCTATTTTTAAATTTAGGACTATTTTTGCTCAAGAACGTGCTGAAACAACATGTTACACCTATCTCAGAATTATATTAAAGCAGCTTTGGATAGATTTTAGTGTTCAATGTGGTAAAATATAATAGCAATAAGAGTATCTGTATTAATGATCAAAGTAGAGAGGAGTTTTTAAATAAGTAGTATTATGGTACTGTATAAAATAGTGTATTATATGAAATCAGTTCCTACATTATTCCTAATTTTGCATGTTCACGAAGAGATGATACTTATTAAAAGAATAATAATTTATTAGGGTTTAAAAACTAAGCATTAAACTATTAATTGATTAAACATGAATAATTTAACAATTTTGTGTACACTGAGCATCTCTCCTGACAGCCTTTGAGGGCAAAGGCCACCTCTGGCACATCTTGGCATCAACTCAAATGTCTGGTTAAAGTATCTTAACTATGGATACTGGAGACACATAAAATGCTTGTTGAATTCTAAAAAGGTTAACTACATATTTTTTAAGGGTTTCCCCTCTAACATTACAATTTTTATTCTAATTTTACTGGCTAGAAATGTCACCCATGAGCATACTAAAACCATCTAATTTCTCAGTCATTCCAGATGGTTCTCTGACTTCTGAGAATCCCCTGCCGTCAATACTGAAGCACTCCTGTGACTAAGGGTTCCCCCTGCTTTCATTTCTCCAATACTTAAATCTCCCCTCCAGTGGTTTCTCTTTATCTTTATGTCTCTCACATAATGTGAAAATCTATCAGTGACAAACAGGGACAACTGCGAAGCTGCAGAAATTAAAAACAGATGTCATGAGTTAGGTATGAAATATGTCCTTTTGAACATAAAGGGAATTTGCTGAGTCACTAAGTCAAGTATTTATAGCACTGCATAATTTATTTTCTGCTGCAATAACTTATTCTGTAATTCAGCAGCTCCTCCACAAGTCTCTATCAAAACTACGATTTCTCAAAAATGCTAACAATGCTGACTAATAAGAAGGAAACAGTGCTACCTAAGCAAAATTAAACTAGAAGTGTCATCTATTTATAAAGGGCTCTTTAGGGACAAGTTGTTAAAATCCTTGCTTTTGCTACCCATAAGGAGAGTTATGAGTGTTGCGTTTTCCATTCTTCTCTAATTATGTTATCAGGCTGTACCTCACCAAAGGTTTTCTAATTCCTATCCTTAGAGCTTTCTCTACTATGTCACTCCATAAGAATTCACAACCAGAAGAAGCTAAAAGCAAGAGGTTGTAAACCTGGTATCCTATTAGCTCCATCTGGCTACACATGTTTAGTTTTGGCTGTCTAGGGTTTTTAAAAAATTAAGACATTTTGAAATAAAGAGATTCTATGCAAAAGCTAAATTTCCGTTAACAATGTTCCTGCGTCCCTGCATGGTGGGTGACAAGTTCTGGAGATGACCAGTGGGTCTCCTCACTGACATGCTGCTCTCCCTTCCTGGGGCCTGCTAGACTCATGTGCATTATTTGGCCTCAGCAGGCCTTTGGTTTGCAACCCTGGCTAAAAGCAAACCATGCCAGAGATAACCTGCCCTGTGGATCTCCTCCAAGACTCTAATCAACACTTCTCTGTTATACTAGCCTACTACATGGCCCCTGTTCCTCCGGCCCCTCAGTCCTCCTGAACATCTAACTGGGCTCTCAGTTTCTGAAACACAACCACGTCACCGCCCTGTTCAAGAGTGTGCTATTGCACCCTTCTTAGTGTCCAGAATAATATTAGTCTAAACTCCTTAACATGACATTCTAGGCATTCTGTAATTTGATTCTCAATGACCTTTCCCGTCATAGTTTCCATATCTAACCACTAAATAGACTGAGACTACCCTAAAAGGAAGGGTCAAGCAGATACTATGCTGTTCCATCTTTTTCAACATTTTTATCAGCAATTTAGGTAACAATAAGTATGATGAAATTTAAGGAAAAAGGGAATAGAAAATATTTATAATTTGTTTACATCATCCTGTGAGGCGTCTGCCTTAATCTTTTTTTTGGCGAGTATTCAACAAGGAAAACAAAAGGATCTGGGGTCGATGGTGTCTTCATACGACGCACATGTCCATCACAAACAAACATAAAGATACTAGAGTCCCATCGCTTTTTACAGCAGAGGAGCATTCCTAAAGGACTGTTGGATATGGAACCGCATTTTCCCAAGACCAAGAAGAAAAACAGGGTGATGGAAAAAAGATAAAAATTAATTGAAGCAATGATTAAATAAAATAAGATCTGCATTTGCAAAGAAGACTCTGCACAGCATTGGCAACTGAGGATAAATTATATTATAATCACAAACACTTTTCAGAGCACCAAGATGTGTTCAGCACTCTGCCAGGGGCTGGGATGGTGAGCCTCAAATGCACTGTCACGTACAAGGTTTTAAAACTTTGGGCTGGAGCCACTGAAACAGCATACAGCTATGTCAGAGAAACAAGTAACTGCCAATTGTGACACAGCATACAGAGAGTTACGCTTTTCAAAAATGTGCCGTTTATTAGTTCCAAAAAAGGTGATATAATCCAGATTAATTTTTTTATTTTTTATTTTTTTACTCAGTCCTTCTAGAGGATTCACATTCTACTCCTGGTGGACCAATCTCTCATCCTAATACTTTGGCATGGGGCATACCCAGATGTCAGCTGCAATGCACTTCCCAGAAGTCATGTCAGCTTCAGTTAACTTTTTTGGATGGGAAAGATAACAGATTTTAGCTTTGGCCAAGTATAATCTCTGCAACTACCCCCACCACACCAATTAAAGAAACAAATTTGTTTTGTAAAAAAAAAAACCCAAACAATTCAGCAAAATGTGTTCTTTTTCCACAGCTTTCCTGTAACACCACAGATCTTTATAAAGTAATGAGTCAAGTCATCAAATATACAATTGGGAAATCAATTACTTAGTAAGTAGATAAAAATTTAGGTCCAATACAAATGTCTCCTTAACATGAGAGACAGCAAAAATGTAAACGGCAGCCAGAGAACACTTCAGAAAGAGCATTCTTGGACTTGCTTGAGGAAAAACAAACCTCTTCATTACTTGTTAACCTCTGAGAATTTTGAATCAGTACTTTTGTCATTCTGTAGAAAATTTTCTACAAAATTCACAAGTACTGGGGTGAAGCCAGTAAAATTTTGATTGTAACTATGGGGAAGAACAAGAATTATGGATGGTAACACAAAATCCTGAAGCACAGGAAGTGTGAAAATGCGTAATTTCAGCAGATGTCGAAATATGTGAGGTAATTTAGCATGGCGCCATCGATTATCATGTCCGTATAAGGTGTTCTATTTTTGTGAAACTTCTAATACAGTTCTTGAAAATAACTTTGCTTGCACTAATCTATATTTCCTTTGAAACACATTCCATTGGAAAGTTAACAAAATATTATTTAATTTATGTTGGTTCCCGTATAAGGTCAATGCAGAGCACCAACAACAGCTTTGTATTGATCTTGGCATCAAAGATCCACATAATGATAATAATGTTATTAGCTAACACTTACACAGCACTTACTATGTACCAGCATTTCTATTATGTATTGCTGCATAAAAATACAGCCCAAAGGTTGGTAGCTTAAGAACAACCATTTCATTATTTTTCACTAATTTACAGGTTGACTGATGGTCAGGAGAATGGATTCTGGACTCACACCATGTAAGTTTAAATAACTTTGGGTAAGTTACTTAATTTTTCTGTGCGTTATTTTCCTCACCTATTAAATAAAGGTAAAAGTAGGGCTTTAAATCGCCTCACCTCTCAAGGTTACCACAGTGAGGGTTAAGTGGCATGGCACACACAGGCGGCTTAGCACAGCGTCTGGTACCCAGGAAGTAGCCAGTCAATGCAGGTACTATTATTAATTTTGTAAGTTCTTTCCCTTCAACTCAATAATAATAAATAACAAGTTTTCTAAAGGCAGAGGCTCTATCTTCTACGTTGAGGTTCCTCACATGGCTCCCCAAAGGGTTCTGAACACAAAGAAAGAGCTGAATAAATACTCCTTGATTTGCATCAATAGCTGCCCATGGGTTAAAATAGATAATCCTCATCTTTCATTAACCTGTCTTACAGAATTTTAACCTTACGGATCTGAAAAAAGGGCATAAAGTTAATTTCTGGGCCCTACAATTTTAGGTTCCCCTCTTCCCCTAGGCTGGGGAGTATTCTCTTTACAACCACTGTCTACTGGTAAAGAATATTACGTTGTATTAGACATTATCAGCATTTTCGCAAAAGGTAACGACAGTCTTTCAGGGTTTGGGGATCATTAAAAACTTCTGAGTCCAACTAAGGAAATTTTAAGACACTAGGTCCAGGCCTCAGTCTCAAAGATTTTGGTTTCAAATGGCCATCGATGGGAGCTTTGCAGCTGTTGTCTGGAAAAGAACGCCAGGTGATGCTAAACGTGCAGCAGGGCTGAGTCATGGATCCAGGCCAGCGGCTTAGAGCTCACACGGAGCCATGAATGACCTGGAACCAGGGCACTTGGGCTCTCGTATTGAACAATGGATAATCAATTCAACCAGCTTTTCGACGACACGTTCTGGACCATTTAAAGATGGGAGTGCGTTTCAAACCTTTTTAGAAAATATTTTTAGCTTTTCTTCAAGTGAAATCTTATTTGTGAGTTCAATGTATATAAAAAAACCCAAAAGAGAAGTAACTTGGGGTTAGGGATTTCTGCCATATTGCATTAGCTTTTACACTGCTCTTCTCAGCGGGAAGCTGAATCTTGAACTGCATTTTCCTCCTACAGTTTTGGTGGCACGCTTGCTCCTTCTCTCAAGGTTGGAGATTTCACTTTTCCTGGGGCACAACAAAAATGACGACAAGCATGTGTCACATAGCTGTGGGTGCACAAAATACCTACTTGTGCTCACAAGAACCCTGGCCCAGGAGGGAGAGTCCCTACAAAGCCCTGCAGGAAGCACTGCCGTCTGGGCCCGGTTTCTGGCTTCTCACTCCAACTCTCCCATGAGTCCTCCGAGCTAAATTGAGACTTAGCCACTCTCTTCCAATGATTCTTGGTGATACTAAAAGAAAACCTAACAAAATGAGTTTGGGACCTAGGTATTCACACAGCACAATTACTTTCCATTACTACACATGATGTCAACACTCTGAAGTGGGTAATGTTGTTTCAATTGCTTTATTTAAAATTTTTGAAGTATTCATTGAATAATTTAACATCTATAGTCTATTTTTTTCTTCCAACCCTTTTGTTGCTCATGAATAAAACCCTTTGTAGTCAAGGCCTGTATAATTCACAATTATCTCCCCTCTACCACCAAGTTCAACAATAGGTGGGACAGTGGGTAGAAACAGAGATCTTATTAGTTATAATTAAAACCATAGCTGACATTAAGGCTGGCCAGCTCCTTTCTCAAGTTGGGTGACATAACATTTTTACTGCATCTTATACATAGTCATGCAAAGTAAGAAAAGATATATTTTTTGGAGAAGTTCATTTGCTCTAGATGAAAATATGCAAACAAATTTTCATGTTTTGATGAAGTTATTGTGTTGTAAAAATTTTGTTTTAAAATCTATCTGTCAGGGATTACGTGACTGCCTTGGAATCCTGCCACAGGACGAGGCTGCCAGGTACAGGAGGTGGAGGCAGAGTCAGGAGACTCACAGAGGACCACCTCCACAGCCCTGCCCCCATCCTCCCCATGGCTTTTCTGCAGATGAGATGTCTTCTCCCTTCAGTACATTTTTTTCTAAAAAAAGAATGTACATTTTCTTTTTTTAGAAAAGAATGTACTGACTAGAGGGACCAACAGAATATATCAGATTCCACTGTACTGTAGAATAAGAGCCCACTTCAGCTCATAATTATGTTTCTTTTCTCACTGTTTCCTTGTAAAATGAAGTGATTTGTTAATTTTTAATGATACTACATAACCTACTAAGAGACTGCTTGAATTAGCAACATTTTTAAAAGAACTTTATTCTTATTAAAAGAAGTAGGAATTTAGTTCCTTCTCCTGATCTTCTATGTGTGGTTCTCTAGCACTTTTTTTTCTTTTTTTATTATATTTTATTGATTATGCTATTACAGTTGTTCCATTTTCCCCCATCATTCCCCTCCACCCTGCACACCCTCTCCCACCCACATCCCCCCCCCCTTTAGTTCATGTCCATGAGTCATAAGTTCTTTAGCTTCTACATTTCCCATACTATTCTTGCCCTCCCCCGTCTATTTTCTACCCACTATCTATGCTACTCATTCTCTGTACCTTTTCCCCCTCTCTCCTCTTCCCATGCCCCTGTTGATAGCCCTCCATATGATCTCCATTTCTGTGGTTCTGTTCCTGTTCTAGCTATTTGCTTAGTTTGCTTTTGTTTTAGGTGTGGTTGTTAATAGCTGTGAGATTGCTGTCTTTTCACTGTCATATTTTTTATCTTCTTTTTCTTAGATAAGTCCCTTCAACATTTCATATAATAAGGGCTTGGTGATGATGAACTCCTTCAACTTGACCTTATCTGAGAAGCACTTTATCTGTCCATCCATTCTAAATGACAGCTTTGCTGGATAGAGCAATTTTGGATATAGGTCCCTGCTTTTCAAGATTTCAAATATTTCTTTCCAGCCCCTTCTTGCCTGGAAGGTCTCTTTTGAGAAATCAGCTGACAGTCTGATGGGAACTCCCTTGTAGGTGACTGTCCCCTTATCCCTTGCTGCTTCTAGAATTCTCTGCTTCATTTTAATCTTGGCTAATGTAATTACGATGTGCCTTGGTGTGTTCCTCCTTGGGTCCAACTTCTTTGGGACTCTCTGAGCTTCCTGGACGTCCTGGTAGTCTATTTCCTTTGCCAGATTGGGGAAGTTCTCCTTTATTATTTGTTAAAATAAGTTTTCCACTTGTTGCTCTTCTTCTTCCCCTTCTGGGACCCCTATTATTCGGATGTTGGGACGTTTAACGATGTCCTGGAGGTTCCTAAGCCTCTCCTCATTTTTTTGAATTCTTGTTTCTTCCTCGTTTTCTGTTTGGTTGTCAGTTTTTTCCTTCTGGTCCACTCCATTGATTTGAGTCCCAGTTTTCCTTCCATCTCTATCAGTTCCCCATGCATCTTCCTTCATTTCACGGATTGTAGCCTGCATTTTTTCATCTAGTTTGTGAGCAAAATCAACCAATTCTGTGAGCATTCTGATGACCAGTGCTTTGAACTGTGCATCTGATAGGTTGGCTATCTCTTCAGTGCTTAGAGGAATTGGCTCTGGGGCTTTTATTTGTTTTCCGGTTTGAGCCATTTTTGGTGGGTTTTGTTTTGTTTTTAGTCTGGTCGCAGTTATTACGTAGTGAGGGATGGAGCCTTAGGTGTTCCCCAGTGTGGGGCAGCCCAGTCGCCGGGTTGTGACGCTATAGGTGGGGGCGGGGTCCGAGAGGGAACAATGGCCCCTGCTCCGCTCTCTCCTGGACTCCGGCCCTTTTCGCCGCTTCCCCTTCTCCTGGATTATCTGGGCACGCGCGAGTGCTGTTACGTAGTGAGGACTGGAGCCTCTGGCGCTCCCCAGTGTGAGGCAGCCCAGTCGCTGGGTTGTGACGCTGTATGTGGGGGCGGGGTCTGAGAGGGAACAATGGCGCCTGCTCCGCTCTCTCCTGGATTCAGTCCGTTCTGCCACTTCCCCTCTGCCTGGACCGTCTGTGTGTGCACGAATGTGGGACCACCTGGTCAGCCAGCCGCCTTGTGTGGCCTTACTGGTTCTGCACAGTTGCCCCCCTGTGCCCAGGATCCGCCAGCTGCTGCCTGTGAGCCCGGGGACTGCTAGCCGCTGCCTGTGCACCTGGGAACTGCTAGCCGCTGCTGCTTGCGTTCCTGGGTCTGCACCTCCACTTTCTCCTGCCGCGACTCTGCCCCTCTTACCGGTCTGGATGAATGGTTGTTGGACTTCCGTACAGTTCAATTTTCTATCAGTTCTGGTTGTTTTCTTGTTTCTAAATATTTGTTGTCCTTAATTTTGGTTGTGAGAGGAGGCATAGTGTGTCCGCCTACACCTCCATCTTGGCTGGAAGTTCTAGCACTTTCTCATTCGTTGACTCTTCCTTCTTCATTCCAGACTTTCTCCCAAGTTTCTGACTTTCACTATTTTCTCTTCTCTTTTCTTCAAACAGGGTTGGTAACCACGTCTTTAGAAATCTCTTACATTTATTCTTTAGCCACACCTATCTTTCAAGTTGAAATTCTGCAATTCTCATTGTTTTCTATGTAGATGCACACAAAAATTCTACGATAGAGACCACAAACTGGCAGTTTGCATTCCTTTTGTTTTGATATTTATTATGAATCATTAGGACATTTTTCAAAAGTGGATTTCTATCTTCTGTTAAAAAAATGGAAGACCTGGCAACACTGTGCCCACTGTGGAAAGCAGTATGGAGTTGCCTCAAAAAATTAAAAATGGATCTGCCTTACAACCCAGTGATTCCACTTCTGGGAATTTATTTGAAGGAACCCGAAACACTAATTTGAAAGAATATATGCACCCCATGTTCGCTGAAGCATTATTTACAATAGCCAAGATGTGGAAGCAGACCAAGTATCCATCAGTAGATGAGTGGATAAAACAGCTGTGGTACATATACACAATGGAATACTACTCAGCCATAAAAAGTAAGAAAATTTCACCCTTTGTGACAGTATGGATGGACCTGGAGAACACTATGCTAAGTGAAATAAGCCAGTCAGAGAAAGACAAATACCATATGATCTAACTCAGATGTGGAATCTAATGAACAAACTGAACTAACAGCAAAATAGAGACAGACTTACAGACAGAGAACAGGCTGACAGCTCTGGGGGGAGCCTGAGGGGGGTAGAAAAAAGGAAAGAGGGGAACATGGATATGGACAACAGTGTGGTGACGGGGGGTGGTGGGTGGAGGTGGAAGAGGGTCTGGTGTGATAAATGGTAATGAAAAAATACAATAAAAATAAATAAATTAATCTTAAAAAATTAGGAAATATTTCAAAAGCAGATTTCTATCTTTTGAAAAGTAGATCTGGCAACACTATGCCCACATTTTTAGAGCCTGACAACAAATGACCGGGACTAAATAGAAGTAGTTCCTTTAGCACGGAACAAGCATTTTCCAGTTCTGTACAATTTACCCTCAGTCATTTACATCCCTTATCTGCCTTTCTCAAGCATTCGAGTTTGCAATCTTGTTAGAGAGGATAGGAAGGACAGATAGCAGGCCTGACTAGAACTTTTAGATTCCTTCAACCCAAACTACCAAATCCTTACAGTGACACTCTACTTCTAAACACATATAGTTGCCATTATACCACTGGAGAGTTAGTCAGATATTTTGTTTGTTTTCAGTTCAAATAATCAGCATATGCCCTTTCTTTAAGTAGGGAGAGGATAGCCTGATAAGTAGAGTGGTGTGTATGTATCGGGGGAGGGTTGTTCTTCTGGAACCCTTGGAGTGTTATTAGAAAATTCTCTTGACCTAAGAGTAATACACAAACTATATCTTTCCATTCTCCGTCTCTCTCTCTCTTTTTTTTTTTGTGATAGGGATTGCATTAAATCTGCATATTGCTTTGGGTAACATGGCCATTTTAACTACATGGATTCTTCCAATCCATGAACACACATGATCTATTTATTCCTTTTTTAAAAGTATATTTTATTGATTATGCTATTACAGTTGTTCCATTTTTTTCCTCCCCTTTACTTGCCTCCACCCTGCACCCTCCCCACCAGCTGCCCCTGCACCTTAGTTCATGTCCATGAGTCGTACATCTAAATTCTTTGGCTTTCCCATTTCCTATACTATTCTTAACCTTCCCCTATTTTGTACCTACCATTTGTGCTTCTTATTCCCTGTACCTTTTCCCCCATTCTCACCCTTCCCCTCCCCCACTGATAACACTCCATGTGGTCTCCATTTCCGTGAATCTGTTCCTGTTCTAGTTGTTTGCTTAGTTTCTTTTCTTTTTAGGTTCAGTTGTTGATAGTTGTGAGTTTGTTGTCATTTTACTGTTCATAGTTTTGATCTTCTTTTTCTTAGGTAAGTCCCTTTAACATTTCATATAATAAGGGCTTGGTAATGATGAACTCCTTTAACTTGACCTTATCTGGGAAGCACTTTATCTGCCCTTCCATTCTAAAGTTTTTTTTTTTTTTTTTTAAGTATTTTTTATTTTATTTTATTTTATTATTTATTTATCTTTTTAGAGGGGAAGGGTAGGAGAGAAGGAGAGGGAGAGAAATATCAATGTACGGTTGCCTCTCGTGTGTCCCCTGCCGGGAACTGGCCTGCAACCCAGGCATGTGCCCTGACTGGGAATCGAACCGCGATCCTGTGGTTCGCAGGCCCGCGCTCAATCCACTGAGCTACACCAGCCAGGGCTGCCCTTCCATTCTAAATGATAGCTTTGCTGGATAGAGCAATCTTGGATGTAGGTCCTTGCCTTTCATTACTTTGAATACGTCTTTCTAGTCACTTCTTGCCTGCAAGGTTTCTTTTGAGAATCAGCTGATAGTCTAATGGGAACTCCTTTGTAGGTAACTGTCTTCTTTGCTCTTGCTGCTTTTAAGATTCTCTCCGTATCTTGGCTAATGTAATTATGATGTGCCTATGTGTGTGCCTCCTTGGGTCCAACTTCTCTGGGACTCTGTAGGCTTCCTGGAAGTCTATTTCCCTCACCAGACTGGGGAAGTTCTCCTTCATTGTTCAAATAAGTTTTAAATTTCTTGCTGTTCCTCTTCTCCTTCTGGCACCCCTATCATTCGGATGTTGGAACTTTAAAGTTGTCCCAGAGGTTCCTCATTTTTTGAATTCTTGTTTCTTTATTTTGTTCTGGTTGGATGTTTATTTCTTCTTTTTGTTCCAAATTGTTGATTTGAGTTCCAGTTTCCTTCCCTTCACTGTTGGTTCCCTGTATATTTTTCTTTATTTCACTTTTCATAGCCTTCACTTTTTCCTCTATTTTGTGACTGTACTCAACCATTTCTGTGAACATCCTGATTATCAGTGTTTTGAACTCTGCATCTGAAAGGTTGGCTATTTCTTCATTGCTTAGTTCTGTTTTTGGAATTTTGATGTGTTCTTTCGTTTGGGCCATATTTCTTTGTCTCAGTCCAGCTGTTACGTTGTTGTAAGGGGCGGAGCCTTAGGTATTTGCCAGGGTAGCGCAAACCATGTTGCTACATTGTAGCACTGTATG
Source organism: Glossophaga mutica (assembly GCA_039655065.1). Taxonomy (NCBI): domain Eukaryota; kingdom Metazoa; phylum Chordata; class Mammalia; order Chiroptera; family Phyllostomidae; genus Glossophaga; species Glossophaga mutica. The sequence goes on along the minus strand of CM077308.1, from coordinate 40,828,460 downwards.
TAGGGGAGGGGGTCAAACAGGGAACAGTGGAGGCTTTCAGTCACTTTCCCTGCTACCCACAAGCAAATTGGACCCTTTTGGTGCTGATTCCTGGGGGGTGGGTTTGTGTATACTCTAGGACTCCATAAGATCCTAGAATATACACAACAAACTCTCCTGTGGGGCTGGGAGTTTCTCCCACTGCCACAACTCCCACAGATTTTTATAGCCAGAGGTTTTGAGGCTTTCTTTTCCTGCATTGGAATCCTGGTTTGCAAGGTCTGTCTGGCTCTCCAGTTGTTCCTCTCAGTCCTCCAGCCACTGCCTTACTGCAAGTCCTCTCTGCCCCGGCTGCCCGTCTCCACCCCTCCTACTGGTCTGAATGAATGTTTCTTCTTTGACTCCTTGGTTATTGGACTTCCATGCAGTTCAGTTTTCTGGTAGTTCTGGTTACTGGTTATTTTTTGTTGCCTTCTTTGGCTGTGCGAGGAGGCAAAGTGTATCTACCCACACCTCCATCTTGGCTGGAAGTGCTTGCCTTTCCATTCTTTCTCACATTACTGATTTTTTATTGCCTATAGGACCTCTGGTTGGTTTTTACTATATTCATAATACTTCCTGGGAAAACTGAGCTAAATACGACAAGAGGAAGAGGAGGAGAATGAGGAGGAAAAGATGTAATGATAACAACAACAACAATCAACAGCAGTCACTAACATTTACTGAAGGCTTACTGTGTGCTGGGCAGTAAGCCCTTCACATGTGTTACACGATTTAATGCTCATAATAACTCTAGAGGGCAGACACTATTATCATACTTATTTATAGTTAATGACACTGTGGCACAGAGGGGTAAAAAAGATATAACATGCCCAAGGTCATGGAGATATTTATTCTCAGTGTGACTCCAGTGTGCCCACTCACTAGATGGTAAGCTCTGTGAAGGCGGAGGGGGCTGTCTTTTGGAAGCTGTGTATTGTGTATAGTGGATAAAGGAATGGGTTCTAGAGTTAAAATTACTGGAGTATTAAGTCTAGTTATTAATCTTCTTGAAAAGCAGCTTAGGCCTTTGCTGGCCATCTGTACTGTATTTTTCTTTTCTTATTTCATTAACTTCCCTCATTCATTATTAGGAACTGATTATTACAAGACCCAATCCAAGAGACAGGATACACTACTGAACAGATGAAACTTGCTGCTTTCTTGGAGGCTATATTCTAGTGGCAAGACACAGAAAATTAATACAACAAACATGTGTGATGCACACATATACACAAAAGGGTAGGGGGGGGTAAGATTTCTGAAGAGGGATGCGTAAAATTTTAAATAGGATTAACCGGACAGGCCTGACTGAGAAAGCAACATTTAAGCAAAGACATGAGGAAACTGAGGGACGACATCACGGAGTTAATTTAGGAAAAGTGCGTCTGAGTAGGATGAGAAGCAATTGGAGGATTTCTGCACAGAGGAATGACATGATTTTACTTATGTTTTAAAAGGGTAACTCTGGCAGCTGTGTTAACAATAGAATGGAAGGGGCACAGGTGAAAGTAAGAGGGTAATAATCTGTTACATTTGTAAGTATAAACATGTTTACAAATGTCAGTCTCCCCACACAATCCCAAAGGCTCTAGGTTCCAGGTATTGCTAGATGGTTTCCGGTGAGCTGCAACTTTCCAGCTGTAGCACACCACTTTAGATTCTTGCTCCCTTTCCATTTTTCATCTTGAAGACTTCCATCACTTTCTTGTACTTAGTTAAGAATTTAGTAAGACATTTGCATTTTATCCAACATTTTTGGTGTTCTATTGCTGCTGCTGCTGGTGTTTGGGTGGGGAGGGTTTTTTCTGGATATCCAGTATGCTATATTGCCATGGTGGGAGTCCCTAGGTTTGAATCTCACCTTTTTATTCTTCCTAGTTCTATGACCCTGGCAAGTTAAATTTATCGAGAGCCAGTTTTCTCAAATTTAACATGGAAATAATAATCCCTTGATTATGAGATTGTTATGAAGATTATGATCTAATGCCTGTAAAGTGCTTAGCCACAATGCTGGACACATAGTAGGCGCTTAATATACTTCCACTACCACTGTTATCATCTCCACCCTTGAAGCCTCTTACACACAGTAGGTACTCAATAAATGACTGCGGAAGTGATCTAGTCAAAATGCATTACGAACTACAATCCTACCAAAAACGAATCACAAGCGTGCTCAGTGGGAAAGACGGGCAGCGGCCGTCACTAAGTGCATGGGGTCCGGCCGCAGCACCCCCTGCGTGAGTGCAGTTGGTAGGGTAATGATATGGGTGTAACAATTTACAGGTTTTTATTTATTTATTTATTTATTTATTTATTTATTTATTTATTTTCTTTTAGATTTTATTTATTTATCTTTAGAGGGGAAGGGAAGGAGAGAGGGAGAGAAACATCAATGTGTGGTTGCCTCCTGCATGTCCCCTGCCGGGAACTGGCCTGGCAACCCAGGCATGTGCCCTGACTGGGAATCGAACCGCGATCCTTCGGTTCGCAGGCCCGAGCTCAATCCACTGAACAATTTACAGTTTTAATTTGCACATTTAACCTACAATGTCACATGGTGTGCTTGAGTGTGATATTGTTATGTTACAGAATTACATGCTTATGATTTTGTGATAAAAGAATTTGTAATAAAAAAGGGGCGTTATTTGTGCTGGACTGTGTGTATAACAACCAGAGCCAATTGTGTAAAGATGTAACAAGGAGAACTCTCGCCACCCACTCCCTTTAAACAAACGAATAGGGGCAGCACTCACATTAGCTGTGATTTATTAAATGTCTTAAGTTAAATACCCATGCTATATTTATTGCCACCTCTCATTACTCCAGGACCAGAAGTGAAGGGGGAGGAAACTAGCCAAATGTTAGACCCAATAATCTCATGCCTTCAAGAACAGTCAGTGTCTGCAAACAGAGGGAAACAAAGCAGGATCTCCCCTTTGTAACTGGTGGGTCCCACCGAGATGCCAATTTTTCTCTCCCTCCAGGCAGACTTCCCTCAGGGGGTCTGTGGTTCAAATGGTGGCAGTGGGTGGTCTGGGTTCCCTGTGCCTCCTCTTTCCATGAGACTATTACACTCATTAGTTATTAAAAAAAAAAAAAAAGATAGAATCAGACAAAATTCAATTGATCTCTATTTTAAAATTAGTATAACTAAAAATTCCCCCTAAAATGTATCTTACATAGAAATCAATGTTATTTGAATCGTAAATCACACATACAAGTAGGTCTAGAGAAGTGGGTGAAGATTTGAGCTCACTAAAATCAGTTAGCTCTCCATGGGGAAAATTTTATTTCATAAGCTGAATTAATCATGGGGGTAATATGGCATAAAACAATGGACGGCTCAGAACTAACTCAATTCCTCTTCTGAAATCAGCTAACAGTCTTAGGGATATTTGTGGTAATTAGGCATCATCTATTACCCCATTATTCCCTACGAAGAACAGCTCAGCGCATGTTAATAATATAACATATTATTATATATTACATCACATATATTACATATAATATGTAATATTAATATATTATTAAGAAGAATAAAAAAGCTTTTTTCACTCTGGCAATATCTTTGTGGGTAAAATTTTAAAAAGAATTTCATAGTGAATTCTGTATGCAAATCAAACTATCAAGTGTTAGACAATCTATGAGAGAAAATGTTATTTCATGAGCTTGCACCTTGTTTTCTAAAATATAGATATCTGAATTTAAGATAAGCCCAAATTTTTGATGACAAGAAGTCAGACCACATTTTAGGAAGAACTAAAACAATAACTTGATTATATCTAAAAAATGTAAATAATAATAGTTATTATTAAACTGTGCATATAAAGCATTTAGCATAGTTCCTAGTATGTTACAAACATTCAATAAAAGTAATTATTATTATTATTCTTTCATTTGTTTTCTTTCTATGGCAGTTACAATATTTATAGTAAAATTAACATTAATATATTTGTGATTGGCACAGTCACATGACAGTTTATAGATAGGGTCTTATTGATGTTACTATTCCTAATTTGTCATTCAGTTTAATTGGGCCTTAGTGACATTGGAAAAATACATAAATAATTGCTTTTGCAGTTAGGTCTAGATCACATGTAACCTTCAATTTGATGTGAACCAAATTAAACAAATGAATCAACCAATATTATTAGTGAGGAAGTGAAGTTGGGTGAAAGAAAGCAATTACAATCATCATTTTATAGAATCTTTTAGAAAATGGTACCTAATCCATTCACATACATATTTTAAATCTGCATTTATAACTCTCCTTTTTAAAATTAGACTGTTGCCCCAAAGCACTTATGAAAAATTTCTAGAATTTAGCTGTGGACTTTATGTAACCAAGATTCTAATCTTTTCTTAGGACATAAAACACCCTTTACAATAATTGTACTCACATCATATTCTCCCAATCTCTTAGTACAGCAGACACTATTTCCTCTTAAGGCACCAAATTCCAGAACACAAAAACAAATATTAAAAAAACAAGAAGAGAGTCAAGTCAGACCATCTTCCTGTTCCCAAGAATCTAGTTGAACTCCCACATTAAACGGTAATTTGTATTTCAGACTCTGCTGTATTACACACTGATTTAGAAGCAATGGCAGGTCCTTCTTCCAAGGTGGATATTTCTCAGAGAATGATTAGGGTTAACAGTTTTGATTGGAAATTGATAATAAATCTTGAGGTTAAAGCTTAACTGTTGGTAACAAATTATCCTTTGTGAATAACAGCTTCCTGCAACATTAATACAAGTATCTGGTTTTGTGTAGCTTTCATGTACATGAATGCTGAAGGGCGCTCTAAGACCGGCTGAAGCAGAAGAAATAACGGAAAGAGGGCTCTGAAAGGAAAGAGAGGAGAGAACACGGAATGAGCCCAGGAAAGCATGGAGAGCTGACAGCCTGACGAAAGCTTTACATATAAAGTGCCATTAAATAGCCTGATGGTTATTCCTAAGTAACCACATTTCCTCAAATCTTGGGTTTTGCTATTAGTTTATTTAAACATTTTTGAAAAAGTATGAGTGTAGAAGTAAAAAAATCCTCGTTATATGTATATTATTAAAATTCCTTAATGTGGCACACTCGGCCACAGACTGCCTTTCCTTTCTGCCTCCATCTCCCCTCACAAGTCCCCGCAGTGACTCAGGGTGTCTCCTCTGTCCACAGTAGTTATGACTTCCCTGCCTGCCCAGTCCTCACTGCACCCCCAGCTACAAGACAAATGCCTGTTTATCTTTCAAGGCACAAACATGACAATTTCTGTGTGGTGTTCCCTGCTGCGCCAGGAATCAGGGTACTTATACTATGTACGTTATATTTGTTTTCCAATGCTTATATTGTAATTTATTTTACTACTTTTCTGTAAGTGTATGCACTCCTCAAGGGCAGAGACCTTGACTCGTTCACTTTCTACTGCTAACACTTGGGGCATTGTGGAAGTTCAATGTCAAGTGAACTGAATTATACTGAATTTCTTTTGGAGTAGAGAAAAAACCAGAGTTGGAGTAGACTGCCTTATTTTCTGAAGAAAAAACAAAAGGGTCCCAAACCTTTGATCACAGTATGAAAGAAGTTGAAAAGTCTAGAAGAACACTGCAAAAATACTTGTTAATTCTTCACTGAAAAATGCAATAAATTTAATATCCACTCTAGAGCTTTGGAGTAAATGACTCCATAGTTGCCTTATATCACTAGTTTAAATAGTAAATATAAACTCATATTAATGAAGAACAGCAACCCCACACTAACTATAATAATTCATGGCTACTCAGAAGCAGGGGTCTGAGGATAAGGGAGCAGCGGCCTAAGTCTGGAAAGGGGAAGTGAGAGAAGAGGAGGCTGTGAGGAGAGGGAGGGCAGAGAGGAATGTCAGCTGTACTGGAGAACAGGAGCAAGATGAGGGGGGGAGATGAATGGAAGACACCATTTCTCTGGCAATTCTAAAATTCTGCTGTGCTGGAGGCATCTGCAATAATAAACACAGTCATCTCTTTTTCAGGCCAGATTTGGCCTCAGCCCAGTGTTGATGACTGTCTTCACTCTCAAACATTTTTTGGCTGACTTATTTTTAAGATTAGTATTTGATTTTACAGCAGAAGAAAAGATGAAAACAGACTCTCTATTTTCTTTTTCTTTTTTTCTTTGCCAAAAAATGTAATCCTTTGAGACCTTTTTATTAGGAAATACAATGTATCCAGATCATGAAGTCTAAAACAATACATTTTTTTCCTATTTTACAGATTTTTAAGAAACTCTCTTGTCATTTGTCAGTGGAGGGGAAATAGACTGCTGAAATATCTGTATTTTTTTGTATAAGATTTTTCTTTTAGTAGCAATCATAATAATCATAAATGTGAATTTGTTTGGATTCTACCCGTTAGAATTACCTACAAGCTATCTTATCTATAGTAGGACAAATAGGATCCAAAGTAATAATTAAGAGGCAAAGCCACTTAGTTACTCAAGTAACTTCTAAATCATTACGGAAATATAAAAGTGAATCTGGTGTGATTTTTTGAGTATTTAGTATGTTTTACTTTAGAAATGTGGAAATCAGAGATTAATAAATAATGATGTGACAATTATTTAGTAACTGCAGCATACAGTTAATTAGCATTTCCTGACTTTGCCCCCCTCATGGGACGTACTTTGGAGAAATGAAGGAGCAGGAGTGATGCCAGTTCAATACCTCTAAGGAAAAAGACAAAAAAAGCTCCCAGAAGTATAACGCCTAAATGGGGACTCACTCTGAGGAATTCTGTTATAGTTAAAGAAGATAAGCTTTGTACTCAGACAAAGCTGAGTCTGAGCCCTGGCTTCACCACTTACTAGCTGAGTGGTGCAGATTCTCTCTAAACTGTGTTTCCTTCACCTCAGATGGGAATAATACTCATTAAAAGTTGGATTAGGTACTGCCAACTCAAATGTCGCATCTTGTACAAAGCAATAATTCAATAAATATTAACTACCATTATTCCTATCGCCTTCCTCTGAACTTCTGTTCTTTACCATGTTCTATTAGATACACAGGCTTATTAAAAAAATAACAAGCTTTGACATGAAAGATGCAGATAACAGATTTTAATTTACTCATTTTGGAGGGTAGGGTTTGGGGGCAGAATTACTGCTAGAACCTGGTGGCAGGAAGGTCACCGCTCAGGAGATGGATAAGGAAATTTGGTGGTTCTCCATGCCTTAATGTTTACTTTCTGCTTCTCTGATTAGGTAAGCCAGGCTTACACAAATATGTGACCTTTGTCACAAAGGACAGACATACTATCCCATCGCACCACTCTCAATACACTCGTGCTGGGCTTTTATATTTTGAAATAGAAATAACAACTAAGTCTCAGGTTGTTTTTTTTTGTTTTTTAACATTCAGATATGTTAGTGGACGTTCACTTAGAATGTATAAGCAAAAGTTTAAATTTAGCAATAGAAAAATTAAAGAACTGTGAAATCATGTAGATAGAAATGTAAAATTATTTCTTCAAACTGAGAAATCATGCTTTACATTTCACATTTTTCCAAATGTATTTGTTAAAATGTAATTAGTTTAGTTACATATTACATTTTGAAATAGATACCATCTGAAACAATACAGAAGGTGCCCTAAAGTACTCTGGGCGTGGAAAATTCTTTATTTGTAATTAGTAGTCCTACAGAAATTTTCTTCCAATGTGGGTGAACATGAAAAATATTATGCTCTGTAAAAGAAGCCAGACATAAAGAAACATATATTATGTAATTTCATTTATGTGAAATGTCCAGAAAAGTCAAATTTATAGAGACAGAAAGTATATTAGCGGTTGCCTAGGAACAGGGAGTAATCCTAACAATTAAAACTGGCTGTCAGGGCACCATCTTCAAGACAGCCTTCCTTTTAAGAAGCATGAACTACACTCAACTTACTAAAAGAGAAAAGAGAGAAGGAACAGTAGGGGAAGAAACCATAACAAATTCCCAAGGATCTAAAATGATCATATTGTAAGTGGAACATCTTTTATAATAAGTAAAGCTCTAAAAGGTACGTATTACATCTCATCTGGGCCAATGAAATAGTCTGCTCTTATGAGAATGGTAAGTATATGTATTCTATCTTTTCATTTAAAAATATGCAGTCATTAACTATAATTAGGTATATATGTAACTACCTATATTTAAGTATATTGGAAGGATCTCCAAGATGTACTACTAAGTGAAAAAAGCAAGGTAGAAAAACAGTGTGAACGGTTTTATTACTGTGGTTTAAAAAAAGAGAATTTTATCTGTACATTTTGGCAATAATGCCCAATTCCCCTCCTCCTTGCCCAGAAGAAATCAACTGTCAGAGGAAATGGGATAGAGGTGGGAAAGGAAGCTTTTATTTTGTACTTTGTATCTTTCTGCACTATCTGAGTTCTAACCATGTATATGTGTTAATTTCATTTAAAAAAATATCCCTTTGACTGATGGAATTATTTACTGTATAAGCTCCTATTGGCCACGTCGATAATTTATACTTGCTACCTATGATATTCTCTGGCATAGTCACTTTGTATGTTGAGATGTGCAATAAACCTGTAATATTAAAATAAGACTAATCAATGTTATTAAAATATTTTTAAAGTAAGTTTAAAATAGATTAGCAGCTGAGTCCAATCTCTGAAGCAATGCTGAGCAAGACCCAGGAGTTTATACTGACTGCACAGTATGAGAATGGCTCATTTGCAATCTGTGGCTATGATAATGCAATTTGCATGTACAGATTTTCCTGAATTAAGAAATGCACTATGCCCCAGAAATAATTTCCCATAAGACAAATTTATAAAGTAGCTAAGAATGACCCACACTCCCCCTCCCAAACCCTTCTGTGTCAGTTATCAACATACTGCTCTTTCCTCCAAACCCACCTTTGTCTGCTCTGCTTTGTGGTCCAGGAGCTGGACCTGGAAACAGTCCTCTGCTACCAGCTGGCACACTATTAAGCTTTGCCAGTAAAGGGTAGTGAAGGAACACTGAAGTCTGAGTGATTTCTTTCCCTGGTCTGGTGAGCTTTTTCCTTCTGGTTCCTATGGCATGCACCTGCTAGGGGCATGTGGAACACCCAGAAGTGCTCGCCATTTAGTGAGGTTCAGTGGTATCCCGAACGGTGGCTACCTGTGATGTTTCACTGGCACCCTAGTGAGTGGATTCCCAGCAGGTCTTGCCAGAACTCCAGTAGGCAGTTTCCTGCTTGCCAGCCCTGGTCCGTGGCACCTTAGTGAATTTCTGTGCCACCCACTGACCACAGCAGCACCTCTCCAACAAGGACTCCCAGTTTTTTGGGGGAAGGGGCTTCTTCCAAGTTTTCTCCTTTCTTGGGTATCCTGCCTGAGCCCTAGAGGTACTAGTGGTGCCTTCATTTGCTATGCTTACATTCTTTAGAATTCTCTTTATTTCTTAGTAGTTAATCCTGTTACTACTTAACAACTCCTCATATTAAATTTCCCTGTTTGTGTTACTGGTGTTTTTGACTCCTGACTGGACCTTAACTAATTCACACCCCAATCAAATCAAACCAAACCAAACCAAACCAAATCGAATCAACCCAAGCCAAAAACAATTAAATCCGTAACCCCACCCTTGAAACATAAGATTGTATTGTTAATTTTGATAATACAGAGAAACACCACAACATTTAGCCCAACTTAACTAATTGCATTAAAAACTCCCATAAAACTAAAAAACACAGTGTGATGGCTTTGTAATGTGTAAATGAAGCTAAGCAAAAATGGTATTTCCCAGAATTCTCTTCCCTCTATGGTTCTAGGTTAGTGCTGGCCATAAGAGAAATCCGTCCAAGATTTGGATGGCAAAAATGAAGGAGCAGCCATTACACTCCGCAGGTCAGTATAGGATGCCGAGTGCTGCTATAGCCATATACTTTGTCACTGATCTGCTGGTACATCTTGATATGGAGAAGGAACTGAGCTCATAATTCCTCCAGTTCCTACTGGATCTCTCCCATCAGCTTCTCCTACCTAGTCCAGGGCCAGGTGCATGCACAGCTCCATGGCCAACAGTGCTACTTTTCTTGCAGGTCATCTGCACTGTCGAGATTGGACTTAGTAAGAGATAGACACAGATTCCAGTTTGTCCTTGTTTCTTTTCAGTGTCACATCCAGCTTGTCTTCCTGATTGCTGCCGTGATGACCTCCGGGGACTTCAGGCGCAGAGGCAGACCCTAATTCAGACTTCCATAAACGTTTCCCACAGCTTCCATAACAGTTGGTCCCTATAATAAATTCCTTACTTCGTATCACTCATGGTGTTTCCCCTCTCAGGGTCCAACCTTTACTAATGTACATTGTAACGTGGTTAAGTGATTCAGCTTAAAAAGAATGGTAAGTGATTTGGGTCACTTGATCAATTGAGTTGCTACTGTCAATTTTTCCCCCTTCTTTTGTTTCTTCTTCTTTATTTCTATACAATATCTATGTTTTAAAATATGTTAGATGTTGAACTGGGAGATTTTCTTTAACAAATGCCCATGTGAGCACTCTGAGATGCTGTGAAGCTAGTTAGCTAAAAGATGAAGTGTTCTAGCTACTCTGAGACATAGAGTCTCAGGAGTACTCCTGAGGCAGCTTAGGATCCAGGAGAGCCTGGCCTATGTTTCTAACAGTGTTCTCCATGCTAGCTGAAGAATGAGACACAGAGCTACGAAGTTCCGAGAAGACTAGTATATAGGCATTAAAGGAAATCCTAGAGGGCCTGGGGCTGGGTTTAAGATGGAAGGGAAGATGGAAAGATGATGTCAAAACTTCAGCAATGTTATTAGTTCTAAACCCAAAATTCATCTGTTTGACATTTCTGTGATTTAGCCTTGTTTCCTGATCATACTCAGTATGACTCGCCAGTTCTCAGAAGTGTGAATTTCTTAATAAATTCCACTTCCTGTTTCAGAAGAGGATGGAAGGCAAGTAGGAGAATAACGGGATATTCAGTAACTTAGCGGCAGAGAAATAGCTCCTGATTAGGGAGAACTTTGGGTTAAGACTCTTAACTCAGGGACTGTGGACAGACTATTTGAAATAAAGTTTTTAGAAAACTGGCCTTCTCGACAGATCTTTATTGAGCACTTACTAACTGCTAGGAAAGTAGCCAGGCCTCCTCAGTTGGAAATGGTGGAAGAAACGGAAAGGACAGGCAGAACAAAAAGCATAAGACTATTGCTAGCATCTAAGGGCAATACCATTTCATGGCTGGGACTCTACCCAAGGCACTTCATCTTAAGCCAGAGTCCTTCCATACTGCCTCTCGAAGTCCTGAGGCTAACTGCATGTGGCTCAATAGTGAGTCAGCCTGGCTGCCACAGGTTTATCGTTTTCTAGCGCCCATTTCAGAAGGATGTATTAAATGTGCTATTCAGAGTGCAGCTATTTAAATTCTTAGAAGTCCTTCATAGGAAAAGAGAAAATAAAAAGAGTTTGCTGAATTTGTTTGCCATAAAAATAATTTCTTTATGAAGAGGCATGGATAGGAGAAATGTAATAAATGTAAATAACAGAATTATGAGTCACTGAACATCCCAGAAAATCCTCAGAAAGTTCATAGAAATTGCCAATGAAGTTTAATTTCTGCCCCTATTGATTTATTTTGTTTGTTTCTTTGTTCACTCATTCAATAAATATTTACTGATTGACATTAGGATATCATAATGAGTAAGACAGACAATAACCCAACCTCATGGAATTTACTTTCTGTGGTGGGGGAAACACTCAAATGTAAACAAATTAATACATAATTTCAGTTGTTATAAAGTGCTATAAAAAATGAAGTAGGGATAAAATGGGTGGTTCTATTTAGCAGATGATTTAGTATTATAGATTAAATTTTCTACACAAAGTATATAATAAGTGTTATAATAAATATAACCACAGATATGTCTTAGATATATTAAAGGACAGGACTCATGTACTGAATACATTTATATAAATCATAATAGGCTTATATATAGATCAATGAAACTTACCCTATAGAAAGCACTGGTCAAAGGGAGTAATGCTGCAGCAATGTTATATTCTTCTAAACTTGAACAATCCTTATACAAAACAAAGAGAAATAAATATTAGGATATTTACCACAAATCACAAATATGTGGAAACAAAAATGTGGGATATATTGTTGACTGTCCTATGGGGTTCTTACTTTTATTCCAAATTGTTACTAAGAAGCACTAAGTTCTAAGATTATATATAGATATAGATATATAGATAGATATATAGATATACAGTCTGTCTAGAAAGAGTCCAGCCATTGTTAATGTAATGAGAACAGTTTGTGCAACATCGATGTAACCTGGCAGCCAAGGGGAGTGGACTGGAATGAGCATGGGTGAACAATGATGACCTCATGGTACTAGTCTGTGGGAGTGGTAGACACTGTTGAGTGAGCATGTGTACTATATGGCTGTCACATTCAAAATGATAGAGCAAGTAGGGCAAAGAATCTGCATCAAATTTTGCATTATGTTTGAACATTCCTCTATGGAAACTATTTGGATCATTCGGAGGCTGCAGCTATGGGCAAATGTGACTGGCAGCTTCATCACAATGACAACACACCTACTTATGCATCACGTCTGGTGTAGTTTTTTGTGAAACATCAAATCACCCAGGTGACTCAGCCCCACCTACAACCCAGATTTGGTGCCCTGAGACTCCTGGCTTTTCCCAAAACTAAAATCACCTTTGAAAGGGAAAAGATTTCAGACCATCAATGAGATTCAGGACAATATGACTGGGCAGTTGATGGCTATTGGGAGAACTCTGTGAAGTCCCAAGATGCCTACTTTGAAGGGGACTGAGTCATCGTTGTCTTATGTACAATATTTCTTGTATATTATATCTTCTTCAACAAATGTCTCTATTTTTCATATTACATGGCTGGTTACCTTCTGGACAGACCTCGTATATATGTCCTAAAGCTAAATGCTCATGATGAACAGCTACTTTTACCCATCTCCTTCACAAAAATTGTGATACGGCATGTAATTTATACAAAAAAATCTAGAGGGAGTTTTTAGCATATTTAACTACTGCATTTCACTGAATCTAAGACACACTCCCCACCCCACCCCTCACATTTCAACTTCTCTGAGACTGGAATGCATCTTATAATTAGTTGTAAATATTTTTTCTCTCTTGATATTATATACAAAGGGTATTTTGGTATTGATCAGGCAAGAAATATCACTGATGCTAAATCCCATTGGGGATTTGTTGTTGAAATAGTCAGAAAATCTTAGTGGTAACGTAAAGTGGTGCAGTTGCTAAGAAAAGAGTATGGCAATTTTTCAAAACTGAAAAATTGAATTACCATATGATCCTGCATTCTACTCTGGGTATGTACCCAAAACAACAGTGACTTGAACAGATGTCTACATTCATGTTCAGAGTGGCATCATGTAGAACATCCAAATTGCAAAAGCAATCCAACAGATGAATGAATCGAGGAAATGTGCGCATGTACATGTACATGCACGCACACAGGCGTGTCATTCAGCTTGAAAAAGGCAGGCAAATCTGACACATGCTACAATGTGGATGGGCTTGAGGATGTTATGACAAGTGAAATAAGCCACACTGTAAGATCCAGACTAAAAAGCTTCTGCACAGCAAAGAAAACCATCAACAAAATGAAAAGGCAACCTATTACATGGGAGAAAATATTTGCGAATCACTTGTCCAGTAAGAGGTTAATATCCAAAATATTCAAGGAACTCATACATCTCAGTAACCCCCCCAAATAACCCAATTAAAAAATGGGCCAAGGAACTGAACATTTCTTTTTAATCCTCACCTGAAGATTTTATATATATGTGTATATATATATTTAATTTTAGGGGGGGAGAGAGAAAGAGAAAGAGAGAAACATTGATCAGTTGCTTCCTGTATGCTCCCCAACCAGGGATCGAACCCGCAATCTAGGTATGTGTCCTGACTGGGGATAGAACCCACAACCTCTTGATGTACAGGACAACACCCCAACCAACTGAGTCACCCCGCCAGGACTGAACAGACATTTTTCCATGGAAGACATACAAATGGCCAACAGGGACCCGAAAAGGTAGTCAACATCATTAATCATCAGGGAAATGCAAAAAACCACAATGATATCACCTCACATCGGTTAGAGTTGCTTAAATTACAAGTGCTAACAAGGCAGTGGAGAAAGGGGAAGCCTTACACACTGGCGGTGATCATGTAAACTGGGATGGGCACTATGGAAAACAGTATGGAGCTTCCTCAAGAAACTGAAAAACAAAACTACTTTATGATCCACTAACCCCACTTCTGGGTAGATATCCAAAAATAAAATTATCTTAAAGAGACTATTCATACTCTCCTGTTCATTGAAGCATTATTTAAATAGCCAAAGTATGAAAATAAAGTGGTGATCGATGAAGAAATCATAAAGAAAATGTGATTTACTGGTATATGTATAGTGGAATATTATTCAACCTTAAAACAGAAGGAAATCCTGCCGTTTGCACGCTGTGGATGAACCTGGCGAGCATTATGAAAGTGAAACAAGCCAGACAGAAAAAGACAAATACCTCATCAAACTAAAGAAGTTGAACTCAGAAATAGTAAAATGGCGGTCGCCAGGGGCTGGGGCATGGGGGAACTGGGGAGATGTTGGTAAAAGGGAACAAACTGTGAATGATAAGATGAATAAGGTGTGAGAATCTAACATATAACATGGTGATTATAGTTGATAATACTGTATTGAAATTTGCGAAGAAAACAGAAATTAAGTATTCTTACAAAAAAGGGTCTATATGTGAATACGTGAGGTGATGGATATGTTCATTAACTCGACTTTTTGAAATTCTTTCACAATGTATACTATATCTAATCATCATGTTGTGTACTTTAAATGTGTAATAATACAATTTTATTTGTCAAGTGTACCTCTCTGAATAAAACTGGAAATTAATACACAGGCCATGTAGAAAAACATCATTATCTTTTTCTACATGGCATCACTGTATATTCTCTATCATCTCCATGGATTTTATAAAATAATCCCAGAACACGGCAAAAGTGTGAATCATCTTTTTCTTCCTGACTTATTCCTCACCCCTTTGCTTAGGACATTGCTATGCACAAGAATGTCATCCCCTGTGTCCCAGCACATCTGAGTTTCTTTAACAGAAATGCCTTGCATGCTTCTGAAGAATGTCATGAGGCCCAAGGCAATAAAGTTCAACAGACTTGAGCTGTAATCTTCTCCTAAGGAAATGGTTGGGATGCCAAGATGCCTTTTGACTTTGATTTCACAGCAGGGCTTCATTTGTAATAATTCTGTCCAAACTTTAAATGACAACAGCTGTGATATGAAGTCCAACACACTCATTTATAAAAATTTCCCACAAATTAAAAAAAATTAAACAATGGGGAATTTCAATCCATGACCAATTAGCAGGGAACAGGCAATCCTAAAACATTTAAGAGCTATTTATTATCTTACAAAATGTTTACACATTTTAGTGCATGTCTCAAACCTGAGCGCCAGTCAAATGCTGATTGCAAAATATAAATATAAAATTCTTTGCAAATCACGTTAGAGTTGTTCTAAGTTAATTAGGTTGAAAAATGGAAAATTTTTAAAACAGTTCACAACGACTGACATAGCAATAGCATTCTGGAGCAGTGCAGTTATCTATTGGGGAATCAATCCATAAATACACATCCTGAAGTCCCTGGTGCTTTTGCCACATAATAGCGATGTAGTTACAGACATACCAGGCAATTTATAAACTTGCAAGAACTTGAATACTAGACATGTTTTATTCTGAACTTTGCTATGTAGTTTTCCTTTAATTTTCCTGCTACAATTAAGAGTGAGCCCTGCAATCTTAATTTCTCATTACCTTCAATTACTTCATACTTTCGATCTGCATACCTTTGAACTGTCAAGGCCAGCATTCCTGTTTTGTAAAACTTTGGAATCTCTCAAAAATGATATATTTAAACATTAAAGGAAAAAATTGAAAGGCACAACTATCTTCTGCACAAATGTCACATACAACTGACTTTTTTTTAGTTTAGTAGATGTAGCTCAGAAAAAAAAATTTGAATTATCCAAATATTGAGAACATTTGCATCTTCTACATAGGAACAAAACTTAAAACTACCAAAGCCAAAAATACCTCTTTATATCATAGGATTCTGCTGCTCAAAAATGTCCACTTTGATCTGACCAACACAGGATAGCGCCCAAACTCTTCTTCTTGCTCGTGAACCCTCCACGGTATAGACCCAACTCCGTACCCAACTGATCCTATGAGCCTTCTTGCTACAAGCTTTATATATCATCTTCATTCCACATCACAGTTATTCCTACCACATCTAATAATCCTAGAAATACTGTCTATGCCTTGCTTTGTCATTTACATTCCCCTCCTTGGCACCTCCAATACACTGTCCCTTATATTTCTCTACCCTTTCCAAGTATAGTGCTAAACATGAAATAAACAAAAGGACTCTTGCTGTAGTTTCAGCCTCAGGTCATGTTTTAATGCTAAATAAACTTATACGTCCATAGAGAATGTATCAGAATTTTGAATACTATGGTTATTTAACATGTACCACAATTCCCATTGGGGTAAAAGGTGAATACCAGGTTTGACAAATAATATTAAGCTTCAAGTTTTTGAGAGACTGGCCCCAGGCTACTTTAATTCTTTTTTTACAAATCCACTTTTATTAATTTACTTTTCAATCAGTTTAAATCCTTGAGTGGAACAGCATTACATGAATTCTGTGTCCAATGGCCTTAGCAGGAAGGTTGCTTTGGAATTTAGCACAGACCATGCCTCTGTCTCCATGAGCACGAGTTTACCTTTCCCCAGATTACTCTGATTTTGTTCGGTTTGCCATGAGGAGTCACTGTGTTGTTCTTTGCTTTGTACACATAAGTGCATTTCTGTACACATAACCACATTTAGACAGAACTTAGTTTCATCTCGAGCACAACACCTTCAATTTCAAGAAGAGCTGTGTGTTGCCTCTGGTTTCGGGGACCCCGCTTACAACCATCAAAAATGGCCTTGGAGCAGAGCTGTCCACGTGTTTGTGGTTACTGAAGTCCTATTCCCTGCAGGCCACCACAGGCTCCAAGGTGAAGGAAAGAGCTGCTTCAATTTTACACGCCTGGAGACTAGCTCTGCACCTGGCATACAGTAACATTGCTAACACTTATTGAGTGCTCACTGAGTATCAGACATGTTTCAACTATGGGTTTACATAAATTATTTCATTTAATTTTTACAACATCTCTAGGAGGTAGATACTACAATTATTTTCATTTTGTTGATGAAGCAACTGAGTCATTCACAGATTAAATAATTGCCTAGGGTTATGCAGTCACAAATGTAGGAGCCAGGACACAAAACCAGGTAGTCTTACTCTAGTATCTGTGCTTTAAATGTTTTTTTTGTTTGTTTGTTTTGTTTACTCTTAAATGCAATGGGGTATGGAACTAAATCTAAAATGGCATCTGTGGAAACACATAATTTAGGCAAAATTAGTCTTCTAGTAGTTATAAATAATATCCAAGACAGCTGAAAACTATACCACATTTACAAAACAGCAATTGAACATTTAAAATATAATTGCTAAAATTAAAATGCAAAGGAAGGGTTAGAAGAAAATTTTTTTGTCATGATATCTTCAGGAATTTTTTAAAAATTTATTTATTTATTTATTTGAGAGAGGGGAAGGGAGGGAGAAAGACAGGAAAAGAAACACTGGTGTGAGAAACCTCGATTGCCTCTCACATGTACCCTAAACAGGGGACTGAACCCACAACCCAGGTATGTGCCTTGACCAGGAATCAAACCAGTGACCTTTTGCTTTGTGGGATGACGCCCAACCAAGTGCACCATGCCAGTCAGGGCTTCAGGAATTTTTTTAAAATTAAGGAATACAGAGGATCAGGTCAATGTTTCTAAAATATGCCTAATGGGACTGCTGGAAATAGGGAACGGAGAAAGTGAAAAAAAAATAATGAAAAGAATTTAGTCCTTATTTGCAAAGGGTGTCAAATAGCATAAATGAAAAGATAGTTGGTAGAATGAATAAATGTGGTCTATTGATATAAGGGAATACCACATTAAAATGAAAAAATAAATTATGGCTATATCCCTCACCATGGCTCAATCTCCCAAACATGATTTTGAGCCAAAGAATCAAGACCAAAAGAATACATCACTACCACTATCATCATCAAATTAGTCAATACTGAAACATACCTTCTTGATTAACACTGGCCTCTACTTCTATTTATCCCATCAAAGCATGTAAAGGTAAACGTGTGCCAACACGATACAGGATTTTCTAAAGTCTACTACAGCAATGTCAAAGAACTGCTTCAATCACGTAAAAAAGAGATAAGGCACTTGGGATGATTTCATAATAAGTGCTTTAAAAGAAAATGATTTGATGTCAAAAGATTAAGGGAGTCTCTTGAGTAAAATAATGAAGGCCTTAAATATTTTTGGAAAAATGATCATCTTTAGGCTGGTGCTGTATAAGCCAAACACAAAGTAAGCTATCATGGAATTATGTCAGAAAAATTATTTTAATGCTATTCCCTCTTGCAAACAAAAGATTCATACCTGGGTTCGGAGAAAAACGAGCACATTGTAAATATTGTAACCTAAATATTTGTTAAAATAAAATTTTCTAATTTCTTCTTTTAAACATAACAAACAAACGCTTTCCCCAATATTTGGTATGCAATGTTAGTCCCTATTTTAAATGAAGTTACTGGTGGTGACAACGAAAATTAGCACCACTCTTAAGGATGTGAAGGATGTAGGAGTGGTATCATATCTCTATACTTAATTCTCTAGTCTGGTGTCTGCAGAAACCACACAGGTCCTGGAGAATGAAAATATTCTACAGCAAATTCAACCAAGTAGCAGCTCCACTTGTGGTTATGTAACAAAGATGGGTTGTCTTTGCTGAGGCTGATTATCATGGCTTCATGTATATTGTATACAACCACTGATTTGGTGAAAGTATTCCATCAGAGAGAAGGACAGCAAACATTCTGCATTCCTATGAGATGGACAATGGTAAACATTTATAATTTTGCCTCAAGGACACGTTAACTAAACCCTTTCCCATCCAACTTTGGTCTGAAGAAGTTTGGAGCATCTGAACATCATATAGAACATTATAATGATTTACAACGTTGATGATCTACTAATCAGGCTGGATGAGCAAGAAGTCAAGAAGTGTCAACCATGTTGGAAACCTCAGTAAAACATGTGCTATGGAGGATGGGAGATAAACCTTATGGGGGTTCTGGCATTCTGGGACATCTCATGCAAAACAAAAGACAATTTGTTGCATCTTATACCTCCCATCATAGGAAAGAAAGTAGCACTTCTGGTAGGCCTCTCTGGGTTATGGAAGCAGCACATTCCACATCTGTGACTACTGCTCTGACTCATACCAAGTGACACCAAAGCTTCCAGCTGTGAGCAGGACCCGGAGCAGGAAAGGACTCTATAGTAGAAACTGAAATCAATGAGCCCCGTTTCTCATCACACCCAGTGACCCACTGAGAGAATCTGCACTTCCCATTGCTGTAACCCTGCGCTCTGCCAGGTTAGAGGTTCTAGTCCCTGAAGCAGAAACGTTTCCACCAGGAGATAAAACAAGAATCCCATTAATCTATCAACTACAGCTATCATCAAGGTACTTCAGATGCTAATGCAGCCAGGAAAAGAGCTACCATTTTGGCAGAGATAACTAAACCTGAATGCCAGGTGGAGGTAGGGCTAATGTTACACAACAGGAGCAAGGGGTAGTATGTTTGTCACCCAGGTAAACCCCTGGGTACATCTTGGTACTTTCTTGCCAAATTCTGATGGAAAAATGAACAAGAACATCAACCCTGAGCTGAGAAAGACATGGTGACCAGGGACTAGGACCCCTCCAGGATGAGGACCTGGGTCATACTGCTGAGGAAGCCACTGAAAACAAGGATAAGGGAGTCAGGAATGGCTAGCAGAGAAGGGAGATAAGTAACATTTGCAAACCTATGGTCAGCTACAGCAGCAGGGGCTAAAGTTTTTTCCACTTACCCCTTTCTCAGTTTCCTCCAGCAAGAGAGACACACTAGGATTCTGGACACTAGGACTCCACTTCTTCATGGGCCTGAATACACATGAAGAAGTGGAGCCCAGCAGCACAAGAAGTGAACATACCAATGCCCTATAAAGGTACCCATTCAAGAAAAAGACTTGTTGCCCCCATGACTGGTAGTGCTGTCCACAGCCCCTTCTGGGGCAGCCAATATTCAATGAACGATCAAGATGTGGGTATAAAGACCGAACTACTCCAGCTTGGGAACTCTGTGGGTTTAACTGAAGCTATCCTTGGGCCTACAGTATTGCTTGACTTTTCCTTCTGTCTAATTCCACTTCTTTCCTTCCCTTCCACAGGTTATCAATCCCAACAGTACTCCTTAACAAGCATCCTTTGCACCACACTGCCTCAGAATGTGTCTCCAACCTGAAACAACTTCCCAGTAGTCGCAGTGAGCACATCTTTGCCATGGGTTCTGTTTTCTGAGGAACCCAGGCCAGGACTGATCTGTAGATTGAAAAGATCAGTGTGACTACAGGATAATAAATAGGTTTGAAAGGGAACAAGAACTGAAGTCAAATGAATACTTAAAAGGGTGCTACAGCAGACAAGGTAAAAATCAATATAACTTGGTGTTGGTGTTGAGACAGAAGACGTCCCGGATCTCTCAGGTTTTTGTTTGTATAACTGAGTCAATGATGAAGCCATTTGCCAAGATTACAAACAAGGGAAGGCTGAGGGAGGCTGAGGAGATGGATATTGTAAGTTCAGTTTGTGACTATTAAAGTTGAAGTGCCTTTGAGGCAGGAAAATAAAATACCAGGTAGCCAGTTGTATGTATGGGTGTAGAGCTCAGAGAAAAGGTCTGGGGTAGAGAAATAAACCTGTGTGTTAACAACATACAGGTGGTAACTCAAGTTGTGGGTGTGGAAGAGATCATCCTTGAAGAGGGTACAGAATGAGATTTTTTTTTTAAAGCATGTTTTGAAAAACTGAAGGCCACCAAGTAGAGAAGGGTGAGCTTTCAAAGATGGAGAAGGAATGGCCAGACGGAAGGAGGATATGTAGGAAATGCTTCATCATGGAAGGCAAGGAAAGAAAGTGCTTTAAAAGAATCTGCAACTGATAAACTGCTTCCTCTATCTTCAAAGCAAGGAAAAGCTGGTGGACTTAACCATGAAGAGATAACATTAATAATTTATATAGTTTACACAGTTTCAAAGTAGTTCCTATACTGTAGATTCTGTCTGCTTTCCTTTGCAGTCTTTCCCCCAAAGAGTGGACTTTAAGTTCCTGTGAAGGAAAAAGAAAGTGAATTGTAAATCCCCCACGTTTAGAAGGACTAACAAATAAAACCTGGAAAAAAGCCTCCTTCAACATTAGAAAGCCTTCATGTGTATAACTCAGGTTATATAGAAAAACAGTTCTTTTTAGCATTTTAAATCCATGGATTATTATACTGCTTTTATAATATAAGCAAAAGATATATTAATGAAATATATAACCAATTATCACAAAGAACTAGAGACAATTTTATTCATCATTTATATTGTGAAACTAATGATAGCATAAAAGCAAGGAATACCTTAGCTAGCTCTTAGTTTCAAGAATATTCTGGAATGCCATTGTGAATAGTTAAATATGAAAATTGACAGGAACCATTTAAATTAGGACTATCATTGCTCAGTAGCAGTATTTACAAAAATCTTTTGAAAGTCAAAATTGGGCTCAAATCTTTTTGAAAATCAAAATACAATAAATGAAATACATGAAAGTAAGACTCATTTAACCACGTCTAACCACCGTTAAAGATAAAAAAGGCACGGGATTATCAACCTTGTGGCTAAATATATTTTTTCCCAAGCAGTGATAAGAAATACACTCAGTAAGTGTAAAGTGTTGCATAAGGTCAGGGGAGTAACATGAAAGCAGTCCTGGGAACCCTAAGAAAACTATGTGCAAATCCTGAACACCTTTCTTTCTTTTAAAAAAAATCTGAATTGGTATTTAAAAAATTTTTATTGAATTTATTGGAGTTACTTTAGTTAATAAAACGATTAACTTTGGATTCTTACTGGAGAAGGGGGATTGGGAATACTTTTTTTTTCTATGAAAAAACAGGCAGAATTGGGAAGGGGGAAAATTTATTCAAAATTGGGTGACTAAGGTTTGGACAGGAGGAGAGGGTTGAGGGTATAGGAGGGAAAGGCAGGAGCGAGGCCAAGCTCAAGATGCAGACAGAAGCTACCGGTTTTGAGTATAGTTTGTAAGGCCTAATAGGGACACTCTGGGTGCTGGCATGAGCAAACACATCATTCATTTAGCACACACAGGTCTTAGTGTGTATCTGCATAAAACCTAGTCTGCCTTTCACAATCTGGAAGAAATGAGTAAATTCCTAGAAACATACAACCTTCTAAGACTGAATCATGAAGGAATGGAATATCTGAACAGACCAATCACTAGTAAAGAGAATGAATCAGTAATCAAAAAATCTTCCAACAAACAAAAGCCCGGGGCCAGATGGTTTCACATTTGAATTGATAGCAATCATTTTCAAACTCTCCAAAAAAGAGAAGAGGAGGGAACACTTCCAAACTTATTTTATAAGGTCAGTATTACACTGATACCAAAACTGAACAAAGGCACCACAAGAAAAGAAAATTATAGGCCAATATCCCTGATGAACATGAATGCAGAAATCTTCAACAAAATATTAGCAAACAAAAATTCAACAAAACAGTAAAAGGATCATGCACTACGATGAACTAGGGTTTATTCCACAGATGCGAGGATGATTTGACACTGGTAAATTAATCAAAGTGATAAAATGAAGGACAAAAATAATCTCAATAGATGTGGAAAAGCATTTGACAAAATTCAACATCCATTCATGATATAAAAACCCTCAACAAAGTGAATATAGAGGGAATGCACCTCAATATAAAAAGGTCATGTACAAGAAGCCCATAACTAAAAATCCTACTCAATGGTGAAAAGCTAAAAGCTTTTTCTCTAAAATCAGGAACAAGTCAAGGACGCTACTCTTGCCACTTTTATTCAACATAGTATGGGAAGTCCTAACCCAGGGTGAGAAAGGAGGAAGGAAGGAAAGAAGGTAGGAAGGGAGGGAGGGAAGGAAGGTAGGGAAGGAGGAAAGGAGGGAGGGAGGGAAGGAGGGAGGGAGGGAGGGAGGGAAAGGAAGGAAAGCAAGAGAGCAAGAGAGCTCAATTCACAGAGAAAGAAGTAAACCTGTTACTGCTATTTGCAGATGACATGATCTTACATATAGAAAACCCTTAACACTCCATCAAAAAAGTGTTAGAACTAACCAACAAAATCAGTAAAGATGCAGGATACAAAATTAACATAGAAAGTCTGCTGTATTCCTATACACTAATAACACACTATCATAAAGAGAAATTAAGGCTTCTGGTCAAGATGGCAGCGTAGATGAACACAGAACTTGCATCCTCCTGCAACCACAGCAAAATTACAACTGAACTACAGAACAACCTTCATTCAGAACCACCTGAAATCTTGCTGAACAGAAGCCCTATAACCAAAGATATAAAGAAGCCGCATCGAGTCTGTAGGAGGGGCAGAGACTAGCAATAGGCTGGTCCCACGCCCATGTGTGGTGGTTAAAAATTGGGAAGAACATCTTGGCTGCAGAAGCCCCCCTGAGAGTGAGGGGTTGCAGCCCCACATCAGGCCCCCCAGGCCAGGGTTCCACTGCTAGGAAGAAAATCCCCGTAACTTCTGGCTGTGAAAACCAGTGGGAATGGTGGCGCAGCGAGTAGGAGGGCTTCTGGAGTCCTAGGTGTTCCTCTTAAAGGGCCTGGGGCCTGCACAGACTTACTCAAACTTATTGCTCTGAGCTCCAGTGCTGTGACAGCAGCTTGAAAGGGGCCAAGGACATATGGGGAGAAACTGAATTGTCCAGTGAGGGGTGGGGGAGCTGCTTTCTCCCAGACAGAAGTGCTTCCGTCATTGAACAGGTTTAGTCAATATGCATAAAAAATGAAGGCTTCTCAAGAAATTAAAAAGACAAGTACAATATGATCCACTAATTTCACTTCTGCATATTCACAGGAAATTACCGTAAAACACTAACTGGAAATGATATATGCACCCTGTGTTTACTGCAGCATTATTACTATAGCCAAAACATGAAAGCAATCTAAGTGTCCTTCAATGGATGAATGGATAAAGAAAATTATACATGTGTATACTATTATTCAGCCATAAAAAGAAGGAAATCTTGCCATTTGCAACAACTTGGATGGATCTTGAAGATACTAGGTCAAGTGAAAAAAGTCAGATTACTGTTTCACTTACATGTGGAATCTAAAAACAAAAAACAAAACCCTAAAGTAGAACTAATAAACAGCAGAGAACAGACTGGTGGCTGCCACAGGTTGGGGGTGTGGTGGTGGGTGAAATGAGCTAAGGGGGTCAAAAGGTATGAAATTTCAGGCATAAAATAAAGTTGTAATATGTAAAGTGCAGTAAAGTGATTATAATAATAATATATATTTAAAAGTAAAACTTCTTATCACAAGAAAAAATTGTAATTGTGTGGAGATGGATGATGATAACTAGATTTATTGGGATGATTTCGCAGTATATACAAGTATCAAATCATTACGTTGTACACTTAAAACTAATAAAATGTTGTATGTCAATTATATCTCAAAAATAAAAAAAACAAAAAGCCTGTTTTTCAGAATACACACTGAAAGAAATTTATGATCAGTCTGCAGACAATTAGACTGTGTTCTATTTGAAAGGTTTTTACTTCTTTCACATGTGAAAAAAGCCATTACTCTAAGCATCCTTTATGATTCTAGCTTTTCTCCCTAGGATTTTAGTGCTGTGTAGAACAGCAGTACCACATAGCACTGGTTTTAAGATCAGCTGCAAAAGGAGGCCCGTTTTCTGAAACAAAAGTGATCAGCTGGTAATGAGCGCTTTTGGTTGTGGTGCCCAGTACCTTTATTACAGGATGTCAGGAAAGCATGAAGTGGAAAGAGGAATGTCTTTCTAATGCTTGGTGTCTGTCCAGGGCTCCACAACTGCATCTACCCTTAATCTTCCCATTCATTGTGCACAATGCCATGCTTCCTTCTGTCTCTTCTCCAGTTTGCCCCTCTTTTCTTAGTCAATTTGCATATTATAATAGTTCCCAAAATGTGGTCCCTGGACCAGCAGTATGAGTTTGACCTGAGGACTTGTTAAATATGCAAATGCTTGGCCTCCACTTCAGACCTACTGAATCAGAGATCTGGGTGTCGGGACTGGCAATCTGTTTTTACTGGCTCTCCAGTTATTGTAATACATGCTAAACTTTCATAATTACTGGCCTATACTGAGCCACTCTTGTTTTTTCTGATATAACTTTGAACCATTTTGGAAAAATAGGGCAATATCTGTCTTGATTTCAGATACAGGTGAATGTGTGAAATACTTTGTGTTACTCAAATTACTCTACATTTGCTTAAAGTAACTAGTACCAGATTCTTTAGACCAAAATCTAAGAGTTTCAAAAAAATAAGTTAATCTCACTTAGTTTATATTTATATCACTTAGTTTTTATATCTTCATACTTTCAACCAATACATATGGGCGCACAAAATGAAAACTTGTATATGGTCCCTACCATTGGATTAACTTTGTGTTCAAAGGACTTATAAGCTGATGGAACAGAGAGGCAGGTCCAACAAGAGCTAATGCAAGTAAGTGTGTTTAATGTTCCACACCAGAAGTAGAAAGAGATGTTATGGGCACATAGATGAGGAAGTAATTCCACCAGAACAATCAGAAAAAGCTTTATGAAAAAAAAAGAAAAGAAAAGAAAAAGCTTTATGAATGAGGGGCATCTGAGCTGGACGGGAAGATGAACAGGCTATTAGGATTCCTTTCTCTTCTTTCACATCTTTCTCTAATATTTCCCTCTTATGCCATTAGTTAATAGCTGTTATTTGAAGAAATATTATTATGGTTATAGAACAAACACTATTTTAGTGTTTAAGGACTACGTGAAGTACACTGAAGAAAGCACAGGACTGAAGATCATTAAGACCATACTCTTATCTATAGTATGTCACTCTTTGGTGCTAGATCTTGAGCAAATTACTCCACCTCTCTGGACCTTAGCTTCTTCATCTAGAAAAGAATTAGAACTCAATGTTCTCAAATGACCTTTATTTTTACCTTTTATTTGTCTAAAGCTTTCTGAATTCCATTTATGCTTTCAACTGGTTCAATTATTAAAATATTCATCAAGAAAAGGAATGCCTTCTTTTGTGGCTATCAAGGCAAATATCCTCTGCAAATACTTTGGCTACAAAGTAGATTCCAGAAGTGAGTTGTATGAAGTTTACAGAATACAATGTTAGGCTCGAAACATACTCATGACAGACCACATTAGGAAAGACTGTCCTTAAAATTATATTACTTCATCTCTAACGAGAAGTGTCTCAAGAGGCCATAGCAAGTGGTCAAAACCCTGGCTGATCAACTTCCTGCTGTGTTGATGGAAAAGTCATTATTCAAGTTGCAAAACCTGTTCTGAAACATACCCTAATTAAAACAACAACAACAACAACAACAACAACACAACACATAAGGTCAGATTGCATTCCACAATGGAGAAAGAGCCTAAGAGATTTAAATTAAGTGGAAGAAATTTTGCTACAGTGAAACAGACTTTGGGGGTAGATTAGACTCTCTAAAAACATATCTAGAATATTTCAGACCGAATATAATTCTCAGTGCACAGGAACGTAATGAAAACTACTATGGGTATGAAATTTTGAACTTGTCAAAAGTTGAGTGATCTTAAAGAATGAAAAGCTATATAAGAAAGGACATATCTATTTGACTCTAAAATGGGTTGTAGATCTTCACCACTGTCTAGCCTGGCTCCTCCTGGCACATGGAGTCAAGCTGTGAACTGCAAAATGAGGAATTTTGCAGAGACCTTTTGGACATACAACCTTACATGCCAAGTGTCTGTACCAAACTGATTTTCCTCACCCTTTTTAAAAGTGCACGTCTAGCCCTGGATGGGTGGCTCAGTTGGTTGGAGCATCATCCCATACACCAAAGAGGTTGTGGGTTGGATCCCTGATTGGGGTTTGTTCCAGAGGCAGCTGACTGGTATTTCTCTCACACTGATGTTCCTCTCTCTTGCTCTCCCCTCTTCCTCTCTCTCTAAAATCAATAAACATATCCTTGGGTAAGAATAAAAAATAAATAAAAATAAAAGTGCATCTCTAATTTGTGGCCCCAAGCACCTGCCTAAAGTTCGGACAAATACTGCAGCAAGATCCAAGCTAAGTGGATTTCAGTAAAGTGTGAAGTGTGACACAGACAAAAAGTTATAGACTGGAAGGTTTAGTAGCGTGGGTTGAATTTTGTGCCAGTTCCATTATTAAAAAGTGAACTCTGGTAGGGCTTTGATGCTCTCAAGTGGGTTTTTAAAAAATTATTTATTTTTATTTTTACCAGTTTTCTATGATCAGAGTTAAAAGAAAACAAATGTAGGTAAAGTGAAGCAGGACCAGTGTCTTAGGCTAAGGCTTGAACATACAATTCTAGAGCAATAATGTCTGACATAAATATAATGTGAGCCGTATGTATAATTTAAAATTCTAGTAGCATGATTTAAAAAAGTAAAAACAGATAAAATTAGATGTGATAATATATTTTATATATTCTGGCCAAGATGGAGGTGTAGGTAGATACACTTTGCCTCCTCGTGCAACCAAAAGGACAACAACAAATTTAAAAACAAAAAAATAACCAGAACTTCCACAAAAATTTGAACTGTACAGAAGTTGGACAACCAAAGAGTTAAAGAACAAACATTCATCCAGACTGGTAAGAGGGTTGGAGATTGGCAGCCAGGCCAGAGAGGACTCTCGGCAAGGTGGTGACTACAGGACCAGTTGGGAGAGGCAGCAGCTGGCAGAGCGGGTGGACCCACATTTGTGTGCGGATAAACAGGAGGAACAACTAGGGAGGAAGACAGACCATGCAACCCAGGTTCCAGTGCCAAGAAATAAAGTTTCAAAACCTCTGACTGGAAACCCTGTGGGAGAAACTCCCAGCTTCACAGGAGAGTTCGTTGGAGAGACCCACAGGGTCCTAGCATGTACACAAACCCACCAACCTGGGGATCAGCACCAGAAAGGCCCAATTTGCTTGTGGGTAGTGGGGGAAGTGACTAAAAGCCTGAAAGCAGTCTGGGAGCAGAGCAAGAGGCATTGTTCCCTCTCTGATGCCTCCCTCACATACAGCGCCAAAAGGCAGGGTTATCCTGCCCTGGTGAATACCTAAGACTCCACCCCTTACAAGGTAATAGGTGTGCTGAGATGAACAAGTATGGCCCAATTTAAAGAACAGATCAAAGTTTCAAAAATAAAACTAAACAATGAAGAGATAGTCAACCTATCAGATCCAGAATTCAAAACACTGGTAATCAGGATGCTCACAGAAATGGTTAAGTATGGTCGCAAAATGGAGGAAAAAGCAAAGGCTATGTAAAGTGAAATAAAGAAAAACATACAGGAACCAACAGTGAAGGGAAGGAAACCGGGACTCAAATAGATTTGGACCAAAGGAAGAAATAAACATTGAACTGTAACAGAATTAAGAAACAAGAATTTTAAAAAATGAGGAGAGGCTTAGGAACCTCTGGGACAACTTTAAACATTCCAACATCCGAATCATAGGGGTGCCAACAGGAAAAGAGGAAGACCAAGAAATTGAAAACTTATTTGAAAAAATAATGAAAGAGAACTTCCCTAATCTGGCAAAGGAAACACTTTCTGGAAGTCCAGGAAGCACACAGAATCTCAAAGAAATTGGACCCAAGGAAGCACATCATAATTACATTACTCAAGATTAAAGATATGAAGAGAATCTGAAAAGCAGCAAGAGACAAGGAAACAGTTACTTACAAAGGAGTTCCCATAAGACTATCATCTGATTTCTCAAAAGATACTTTGCAGGCAAGAAGGGGCTGGAAAGAAATCTTAGAAGTCATGAAAGGCAAGGATCTAGATCCAAGATTACTCTACCCAGCAAAGCTATTATTTAGAATTGAAAGGCAGATAAAGTGCTTCCCAGATAAGGCCAAATTAAAGGAGTTGATCATCACCAAGCCCTTATTATATGAAATATTAAAGGGATTTATCTAAGAAAAAGATGAGCAAAACTACAAGTAGCAAAATGACAACAAACTCACAACTATCAACAACAGAACCTGAAAACAAAACAAAAACAAAAACAAACTGAGCAAACGGCTAGAACAGAAACAGAATCACAGAAATGGAAAAGGAAGTAAAATGGCAATGAGTAAGTACCTATCAATAATAACCTTAAATGTAAATGGATTAAATGCTCCAATTAAAAGACATAGGATAGCTGAATGGATAAAAAAAAACCTGACCTGTACATGTGCTGCCCAGAAGAGACACACTTCATAACAAAAGACCTACCCAAGCAAATGGACAGGAAAAAAAAAGCTGGGGTAGCAATACTTATATCAGACAAAACAGACGTCAAAACAAAGGCCATAAAAAAAGACACAGACGGACACGTCATAATACTCAAGAAAAAAATCCATCAAGAAGGCATAAACATTATAAACATATATGCACCCAACACAGGAGCACCCAAATATGTAAGGAAAATCTTGGAGGACTTTGAGAAAGATATAGACAGCAACACACTTATACTAGGAGATTTTAACACCCCACTGTCAACAAAGGATAAATCTTCCAAACAAAATATCAACAAGGATATTGTGACATTGAACAATACCCTAGATCAAATGGACTTAACTGATATATATAGAACCATTCATCCCAAAGAAGCAAAATACACATTCTTTTCAAATGTACATGGAACATTTTCAAAAATGGACCTCATGATAAGACACAAAACAAGCCTCAACAAATTCAAGAAAACTGAAATCATATCAAGCATTTTCTCAGACCACAGGGGCTTGAAACTAAAACCAACCTCAAGGAAAAAAATTAAAAAATATTCAAACTCATGGATACTGAATAGCATGCTATTAAATAATGAATGGGTTAATAATGAGATTAAGGAAGAAATAAAAAAGTTTCCGGAAACAAATGAAAATGAACACGCAACAATCCAAAACCTATGGGACACAGTGAAGGCAGTCTTGAGAGGGAAGTTCATAGTGATACAGGCCTAACTAAAAAAGACAAAACCATTTCAAATAAACAACCTAACCCTAAATCTACAAGAACTGGAGGAACAACAACAAACAAAGTCCAGAGTGAATAGAAGGAAGGAAATAATCAAGAGCAGAGCAGAATTAAATGACATGGAGACTAAAAGAATAATTCTAAGGATCAACAAGTCCAGGACCTGGTTCTTTGAAAAGATAAACAAAATCTACAAGTCTGTAACCAGATTCATCAAGAAAAGAAGAGAGATGACCCAAATAAACAAAATCAGAAATGAAAGAGGAGACATTACAATGGATACCACAGAAATACAAAGGATTGTAAGAAATTACTATGAACAACTATATGCCAAGAAATCTGAAAACCTGGGTGAAATGGACAAATTACTAGAAAAATACAATCTTCCAAAACTGAATCAGGAAGAAGCAGAACACCTGAACAGACCAACAACAGCTGACAAAATCAAAGCAGTAATCAAAAAACTCCTGTCACATAAAAGCCCTGGACCAGATGGTTTCGCAGGAGAATTTCACAAAACATTTAAGGAACGCTAACCACTATCCTTCTCAGACTATTCCAAAAAAATCCAAGAGGGAAGACTACAAAACTCTTTATGAGGCCAGCATCATCCTAATCCCAAAACCAGACAAAGACACAACAAAGAAAGAAAACTACAGGCCAATATGGCTGATGAACATAGATGCTAAAATCCTCAATAAAATACTGGCAAACTGCATCCAGCAATACATCAAAAAGATCATATATACCATGATGAAGTGGGATTCATCCCAGGAATGCAAGGATGTTACTATATCTGCAAATCAATAAACATAAAACATCACATAAACAAAAGGAAAGACAAAAATCACTTGATCGTATCAATAGATTCAGAAAAAGCACTTGATAAGGTATTGCACCAATTTATGGTAAAAGCACTCAGCAAAATAGAGGGAGTAGAGGGAGCATACCTCAACATAATAAAGGCCATTTATTAGAAACCTACAGCCAATATCATACTCAAAAAATAAAAGCTTTCTCACTAAGATCAGGAACAAGACAAAGATATCCACTTTCACCACTTCCATTCAACAGAGTATTGGAAGTCCTAGTCACAGCAATCAGACAAGAAAGGCATCTAAATTGGAAAGGAGGAAGCAAAACTGTCCTTGTTTGCAGATGACATGGTAGTCTACATAGAAAACCCTATAGGCTCCGCCAAAAAACTACTCGACCTAATAAGTGAATTTGGCAAAGCAGTGGGATACAAAGTCAATATTCAGAAATCGAAGGCATTTTGTACACAAACAATGAAACATCAGAAACAGAAATCAGGAAAAAAAAAATCCCATTTGCTATAGCAACAAGGAAAATAAAGTACCCAGGAATAAACCTAACCAAGGAGGTAAAAGACCTGTCCTCAGAAAACTACACAACTGTTGAATAAAGAAATTAAGGAAGACACAACTAAATGGAAACATATATTGTGTTCATGGATTGGAAAAATTAACATCATCAAAATTTCCATACTACCCAAAGCAATTTATAGATTCAATGCAATATCTATTAAAATACCAATGACATATTTCACAGATATAGAATGAACATTTCAAAAATCCTTCGGCCCAATAGAAAAACTGATAAAGAATATAAACAAATAGCCACTAACAAAGAAATACAAAAAAATCTTAAAGGGAAATTTCTCAGTCTCATTCTTAATAAAAGAAATAAAAATTAAAGAAAAAATTTTATATAGAACCACGAATGAACCTAAACAGCTACAGCAATTTCGAGAAACAAGAACGAAGTACAAGGGATCACTGTAACTGACATCAAACTATATTACAAGGCCACAGTAATCAAAACTGCCTGGTACTGGCATAAGAACAAGCACATAGATCAATGGAACAGAATAGAAAGCCCAGAAATAAACCCAAGTCTCTACCATCAATTAATATTCGACAAAGGGGGCAGAAGCATAAAATGGAGTAAAAATAGCCTCTTCAACAAATGATGCTGGGACATCTGGACAGCTACGTGCAAAAAAATGAAACCCAACTACCAACTTACACCACAGACAAAAATAAACTCAAGATGGATAAAAGACTTAAATATAAGTCGTGATACCATAAAAGTCCTAGTGGAAACCATAGGCAGGAAAATCTCAGATATTCTACACAGCTGTATTTTCACTGATATGTCCCCTAGAGCAACGGACATAAAGGAAAGAATAAACAAATGGGACCTTATCAAATTAAAAAGTTTCTGCACAGCTAAAGAAAACATCAGCAATATGAAGAGGGAACCAACGGTATGGGAAAATATACTTGCCAATGATATCTCAGACAAGGGTTTGATCACTAAAATATATAAAGAACTCATGCGACTTTAGGAAGACAAACAATCCAATTAAAAAATGGGCAAAGGACCCAAACAGACACTTCTCCAAGGAGGACATACAGAGGGCCCAGAGACATATGAAAAGACGCTCAGCATCACTAGCCATCAGAGAGATGAAAATTAAAACCACAATGAGATAACACTTCATACTAGCCAGAATGGCCATCATACACAAATCGATGAACAATACATGCTGGCGAGGTTGTGGAGAAAAGAGAACCCTAGTACACTGTTGGTAGGAGCCACTGTGGAAAACAGTATGGAATTTCCTCAGAAAGTTAAAAATGGAACTGCTTTTTGACCCAGCAATTCCACTGCTGGGATTATATCCTATGAACCCTGAAACACCAATTCAAAAGAACCTATGCACCCCAATGCTCATAGCAGCACAATTTACAATAGCCAAGTGCTGGAAGCAACCTAGGTGTCCATCAGTAGGTGAGTGGATCACAAACTGTGGTACATTTACATAGTGGAATACTATGCGGCAGAAAGAAAGAAGGAACTCCTACCCTTCACAACAGCATGGATGGAACTGGAGAGCATTATGCTAAGTGAAACAAGCCAGGTGGTGAAAGACAAATACCATATGATCTCACCTGTATGTGGAACCTAATCAACAAAACAAACAAACAAGCAAAATATAACCAGAGACATTGACATAAAGAACAAACTGACAGTAACCAGAGGGGAGGGGGGAGGGAGATAATGGGGGAAAGAAGGGAAAGGGTTGATGTGGAACATGTATAAAGGATCCATGGACAAAGCCAAAGCGGGGAAGGATGCAGGTGGGAAGTGGGGTGGCTGAGGTGGGGGAAAGGGGTTGTGGGAAAATGGAGACAACTGTATTCAAACAACAATAAAAAACATATTATATACACATACATATACATATTTATATATCCTTTAACCCAGTATATTTGAAACACAATCATTTCAACTTGTAATCAATATAAAAATCATTAATGAGATATTTACACTTTTTTCTAAGTCTTCAAAATCCATTATGTATTGCACACTTACAGCCCATTTCTATTCAGACTAGTTACATTTCATGTACTTGGTATACAGTTCCATATGTCACCTTAGTAATGCTGCATTAGACTGTAATATCCTTGACATCTCAGTCTTGAAGACCCAACATTATGGGAACTACAATTTTCCCTCTTTTTTTCCAACAACTTCTCTTTCTTTGGCTTTTAATTACTATTTTTTGAAATATTGCTTAGAAAATTTATGGTAGGGTATATGAAGCCAGGGCATTAAACTTCTCACAGGGCAACTACAAAGTGTCAATCTTTGCACGTTAAAAAACGAAGAGGTTTAGGTTTAGGTAATAAAGTGCTTTTCATAAAATTAGTCATGGAAAAAGGGGGAAGAGGTCAGTCTGAACTTCAAAGGATATTAACCAGGCAGATTCAAAGGCTAGGATGTGGATCTTTTTTCCCTTTGACCTTGCTATTAAACTGAGTTGTCTTTGTTGCAGAATCTCTATAATCTGTCTTAAGTTGTATTTATAAATAAGTATTTCATCTTCTGTGTTTCTTTCCTCTTTTCACAGTGAGACCAGTTCATTTCTGTGCTGAATAAGAAGAAAAATATTGGGGACAAACTGACTTTCCTGAAGCTGTTAGACACTTGTCAACTTCTGACATTGGTGAACTTTCAAATTAGACCTGAGAATCAGGGAAGTTTTGCTTTTATCTTTCTTTCTTTTAAACATACAACCACTGCAAAGATGTAGGAAAAAGAATGGACAGCTTGACTTAAAATTTCACAATGCTATCTGTAACTACTGAGATTTTTTTTTCTTTAATTTTTATTTTCATTGTTGATCTTGTACAGTTTTCTGTCTTTATTCTCACCCGAACCCACCACCCCAACCCTCCCCACCTCCCTCCCATTTCCACCCCCCCCATAGTTTTTGTCCATGTGTCCTTTATACTTGTTCCTGTAAATCCTTCCCCTTTTCCCCTGAAATTCCCTCCCCTCTCTGAGATTTGCATACTAGAATACATATACTTTTCCAGTGTACAAGGTGTATTTACCAATACAGATCATATACTAGACCAAAAATGTATTTCAATGTTTAAAGGATTCAAGTCATAGAAAGTGTGTGTTTTGACCACAATAGAATTAAATTAGAATTAAATGTATTAACAGAGAAATCTCAGAAAGATCCACAAAGATTTTAACTACATTAACCCAATTCTCAATAACCCAAGGGTTCAAGAAGAAATGAAGAGAGTGACACAGTTATTTTGAAATGAATGAAAATGAAGGTATATCTTATCAAAATTTGTTGGCTACTGCGAAGGTAGTACTTAGTGGAAGTTTTATAGCATTAAATGTCTATATTAGCAAAGAAGAAGGGTCTTGAATCAGTCACCGCAGCCTCTACCTTAACAAAATGGATAAAGAGCCCTGGCCGGGTGGCTTAGTTGGTTGGAGCATTGTGCCACACACCCAACCGTTGTGGATTCGACCCCTGTTAGGGCGTGTACAGGAGGCAGCCAATTGATGATTCTCTCACATTGATGTTTCCTTCTTTCTCTTCTCTCTCTTCCTGCATCTCAATTAGTGAACATATCTTCAAGTGAGGATTTAAAAATTATTTTTTAATGTATTTTTCAATTATACATGAAATAACTAGAAGGAAATACTAGATAAATATTGGATCAGAATTCAATAATAGAGTAAAAAAGCAACTGAGAAATCTATGAAACCAATCACTGGCTTGTTGGGAAATTTGATAAAATAGACAAATCTCTAACCAGACTGACGAGGAAAAAGAAAAAAAAGAGTAGACAACAAATGATTTCTATGAAAACAGACATCACTACAGATTCTACAGCGATAAGGGTAATAAGGAAATATAATTAGGATATTTTTGCTTATAAATTGAACAACTTTGATGAAACAAATTCCTTGTAAGACACAAGCTACCAACACCACCCCCTTTTTTTAAAAAGTAGGTAACCTGAATTAAACTACATCTATGAAATAACTGATCTTATAATTACAAACCTCCTCACAAAGAAGAATCCAGGGCTGCATAGCTTAATTGGTGAATTCTACCAAATATTTAAGGAAGAAATCATTCTAATTCTACCAGAATTCTGGTAGGCAAACTCTACCACAAAATTGAATAGGAAGATACACTTGCCAACTCATTTTATGAGGCTAGTAAACTTGCTTCCAAACCAGACAAAAACATTAAAAGAAAACTATGGATTAATTTCCTTATCAACATAGAAAAATTCTAAACACAATTTTAGCAAATAAAATTCAATAGTATATTTTAAAAGTTAATGCACCATGACCAAGTAGAATGGAGAGTTGGTTTCACATTAGAAAAATCTACATAATTCATCATGTTAAAAAACCAAAAAGAAAAAAAATGACCATTTTAATAGACACAGGAAAAAAAATTTTTTTTTTTTAGTACTTTTTTTTTTTTTCCTTTTAGATTTTATTT
The DNA here is from genome assembly GCA_039655065.1 of Glossophaga mutica. Classification (NCBI taxonomy): domain Eukaryota; kingdom Metazoa; phylum Chordata; class Mammalia; order Chiroptera; family Phyllostomidae; genus Glossophaga; species Glossophaga mutica. Next base: position 40,792,192 of record CM077308.1, on the reverse strand, counting down.
ATTTATCTTTAGAGGGGAAGGGAAGGAGAGAGGGAGAGAAACATCAATGTGCGGTTGCCTCTTGTATGTTCCCTGCCGGGAACTGGCCTGGCAACCCAGGCATGTGCCCTGACTGGGAATCGAACCTCGATCCTTTGGTTCGCAGGCCCGCGCTCAATCCACTGAGCTACACCAGCCAGGGCAGGAAAAAATTTTTGACATAATTCAATATCCACTCTTGCATCTAATTTACAGTATTTTTAGGACCTTAAGATGCACCTACGTTTTAGAGGAGGAAAATGGGGGAAAAAATTTGAGCAAAAAATGTGGTAAAATATTTAATAACCTGTGACCTCACTCCTCTGCCGCCCCTCCCCACAGCGAGCCAGGTAAGCTACATTCGGACTATAAGATGCACCCCCCTTTCCTCCCAAATTCTGGGCAAAAAATATGTTACGTGTTGATTTGAGGAGAATTGATCTTTTATTATACTAAGCTTTCCCATGCAATAACTGTCCATTTTTCTGTTCTGTTTCATGCTTTTTTTAATTTTTAATTTTTATATTTGATTTGAGAGAGAGTGGAAGGAATCGAGAAAGAGAGGGAGAGAAATATCCATGTAAGAGAGAAACACTGATTGGCTGCCTTACGTATGGGCCCGAACTGAGGACTGAACCTGCAATCCAGGCATGTGCCCTGACCAGGAATTCAAACAGCAACCTTTCAATTTGTAGAATGACACCCAACCAACTGAGTCACACCAGCCAGGGCTTGTTTTATGCTTTTTAATAAGCATAAACTCCTAGCATCCTAGCTATCAAAGGACCGTTTCTCAAAAAGATATTATCTATGAAAAACCTAAGTTCTGGTAGACATGCATATAAATGTTGTAAACATTGGCAAAGAAGGGGTAGAACTATCTTTTGGAGGTACTGGTACTACTACATGCATAGAAACTGAAGACAATTTAATAGAAAACAGAAGTTTCTAAGAATATTTGCTAAAATGGGTAGATATAAAACATACAAAATCAACAACTTTGAATCATTTTAGCAAAAAGTAACTAGAAATGGAAGTGGGAAAAGCACTCCATTCACAATAGCAATGTAAACTATAAAATACTAGGAAATACATTTACCAAAGCAAAAAACTTGCAAGAAGAAAAACGTAAAAAGCTTACTGACCTTAGCTTGAGGCAATTCAGTTTCAGCATGAGATTGCGCTACCTTAGTGTATGATGCTCAGTGGTGGCAGTGATTTACAAGCAAGTACTCTGCTTAAAGCAAGCAAAGTGGACAGGAAATGTAGGTGGTTTGAGCAGTACTGACAGGAGCACATAGCCCATTAGTAAGCAACTGTAGTTATTTTAGAATAAAAGTATTAATTTTCTTCACTGTATGTGTATTGTTTTTTTCAAATGGTTGTTCAGTTTTAAGGACATAAAATACACATTAAGCTGGCCCTACCTACTTATGGAGTGAGGCTGTTTGCTATTTATGTTGGTCCAGGAAGCACTGAGAAAAAATTTCTGAGAACTAAGGACACTGAACTCAGAAATTTTAGGAACTTCTCAAACCTTTAGCTTAAGAAGTTAGAAATGACAAAATAAAATTAAAAACTAGGCCAAAGTAAACAGTATAAGGCAGAAATTAAACATAAAATGAAGATTTAAAGGCAAAGGGTTTGTAGAGTAATAAAACGGGCAAAACTGATTTAAAAAAATCTTCAAAAAGAAGAAATCATCAATAGACAAATTCCTAGGAAAAAATTACCAAGTTCATGAAAAATGAAGAATCTGAATAATCTATAATTAGAAACTTGAAATATACTGCAAAGGAAATACTAGGTTAAGATGGCTTTACTAGTGAGTTCTTTCACAGAACACATTACTTTATCTAACATTCACTCCTTCAGAGAAGAGGTACTGAGGAACACTTCTTCATTTTCTGACCCTAAGTCTACAACTTGGCTCTAACTCCAGTCAAGAACAGTATGAGAAGTTATAGGCTAATCTCAATCATGTGAAAAATTCTCAACATATCAAGTTCGATAACCCACAGAAACAATGATAGTCGTAGAAAAAGCGTTTCATAAAATTCAACACCTTTTAATAATAAAAATTCTTAACAAACTAGGAATGAAAGAGGACTTTTAAAAAATCTTTATGTTTTACGAGGGGGGGTGGTGGAAGTGGAAGAGGATATAAGAGGGATAAATGGTAATGGGAAAAATACAATAAAAATAAACTATTAAAAAACTTGATGTTTTGATTACAGTTTGCATTAAACACTTTTTTTTGTATTAGCGTCAGGTATATAACATAGCAGACAGACATTCACATAGGTTATAAGGTACGTATTCTCTCCGATAATTCAAGTGCCCACCTGGCACCATAGGTAGTTATTCCACTATTGTTAACTATATTCTCTACGCTTTACCTCATAGCCCATGCCTATTTTGTAACTATCAATTAGTAGAAAGAGGACTTTTTAACCCGATATAGGACAGCTATCAAAATATTTTAGCAAATATAAAACTTAATAATTAAACTTTAAAAGAAGGGTATTACCACTTCTATTTAATGTTATGCTACACATCTTTGACAGGCAATAAGAAAAAATATATAGTTTGGAAAATAAGACAAAAAGCCTTGGTATTACTAGATGATAAGACTGTCAACATAAAGAACTAAAAAGAATATGTAGAGAAGTTATCAGAATTAAGGAAGTTTGCAATATTAATGAATTTATTGTATTTCTATATGTCAGAAAAAAACAATTAGAATATATAATGTTTAAAGAATATCATTTACAATAACAACAGTAACAACAAAAAAACCCAGGATAAACAGGAATAGATCTAACAAGATATATAAGACCTTCATGGAAAAACCATAATGCTACAAAAGACGTTACAGGCTTATATGTATTAAGAAATACATCATGTTTATGGATAGGAAGACTTGCAAAAATGTCACTTTTCCTCTAAATTAGTCTATGGATTCAACATAATTTTAATAAAAGTCCCAACAGTGTTTCTCATTGAATTCAATAAAGTAATTCTAAAATTATAGAGAAAAACAAAGGGAAAAGAATGGGCAAGATATTTCAGAGGAGATACAGCATGGGACTTGCCTTGCAGACATTAAAATTGATTATAAAACTTTACAATTATGTGATGCTTTTGAGAAAACAGGCAAACAGATTAACAGAAGAGAAATCCTGAACAGACCCTCATAGCTACAGAACTGTGACATGTGAAAAGGGGGACACAGCAAAAACGGGAGAAAGAATACAGCAGAATGTTATTGTGGACAGTCTGTTAAATTTCCATTAAACGTCCTTTAGATAGGTATGGCAAACACTCAGTGAAATTTGATAGAGCTAGGTACAACAATAATTTAAATTCCATTCACAAAAGCTGTTATTTTTTTGTCCAGAATATTTGGAAATCATTGTTGGTCTTTTCCACACGTTCAGACAGATGTAACTGAGATGAATAGAATACCAACTTGCTGACTATGAAGAGTGCTACTTAGGCATTTTCCTGAGTTACACCAGAAGTTGTTTCAGGAGATAAGCAATTTAAGGATGGAAAATCTGGAATTGGTTTTTTAATCTGATTGAGATTCAAAAGCATTAATAAATGGGAGAGAAGGAAATTGGCAGGGCACAGAGGATTTTTACCATAATGATGGTACACAGATCATTCTCATTATATCATTATAGCTTTGTCCAAACCCAATAGAAGCATGACCCCAAGAATGAAATACCAAGTTAACTATGGAAGTCAGGTGATTATGATGTGTCATAATAGGTTTATCAATTGTAACAAAATACACTACTCTGGTGGGGAATGCTGATTATAAGGGAGATTACCCATGCGTGGGGGTAGAGGCTATATGAGAAATTTCTGTACCTCCCCTCAATTTTTGTTGTTAATCTAAAGTCGTTCTAAAAAAATCTTAATAAAAATAATGATTAAACCCCCAAATCATCAATAAATCTTTCCCGGTGGTCAATGGGAAACTGGTAGTCCATGGCACTCAATAGCAAAACAATTACTTAAATTATTACCCAGAAACAACTACAATTAAGTGTATAGAGATAATCAAGTAATTGTTGCCATAAATACTGTAGTTCAAATAAGGGAAACAATGAGGGTGGTCTACTGTTTCAGAGGATACTAGAGAATTTAGAGAAAGATCAAACTAAGCTCAGGGCATTAAATTTTTATCACAAGGTTCAGGTAAGGCACCAGACAGTTTCTATGACTGCTCTAAAAGATAAATAAGATCCTGTAGCTGCAGGGATGAGCTGTTTAAATACCATAACAAAATCTAATCCTGTGAGTGACCGAATTACAATACAAACTGAGTTCACAATCTACAGGGTCTCATGTGAGATCAGGGTGTTAACTGGAAAGAAAAGGTTGGAGACTTTGTACTGTGTCAGCTTACTTAGCTAAGCTCAACTGTGTCCTCTAGAATCCCCTTCTCTTTATGGTTCTGAGTTAGAGTTGCCAGAGATTTGGAAGTGCAGCAGCACGTGCATGCACACGCTGTCACTGACCCGGTGGCTTATCTTGTCAGTCAGTCACAGAGCTCCTCCAGCTCCTGCGGAATTTCCTCTGTCAACCACTTTGATTTCTAAGCTACTGTGTGTGCAGCTCTGTAGTGAAGGGAATCAAATTTTGTTTTGAAAGTTCACAGCAGCACCAAAGTTGAAGGCTTAAAAGTAGTGACAGATATACAAGGTCTCCAATTTGTCCTCTTCAAACCCAGGAAAATATATGGACTAAATAATCTGCAAACATCAACTAATTCCAAGTGTACATATATATCCCACATTTTAATTCATGTACTAGGCAAGGGTAAATTTCAACAGTGTACTTCATTACACAGGATTACAAATAATTCCTTTAATATCTATACATGTTGCTAGGTATACGAGGGGGGACCCCAAAAACTGGAATTATCTTCTGGAGCATGGGCCCCTTGCAGTACAGGCTATTCCCGCTAGGAGAGTATTCTAGGAACCCATCAGCATCAGTGAACTTTTTTTGAATGCGTTTGCCCATTTCATGATGAGTGATTTATGAGCATACCTGTGTGGAGAGCAAGACCAATAAAATGGCATTGGTCCAGTCAAAATAGCATAAAATATATAAAACAAAGTGGAGTTATTTATGTCAACCAAGATGGCTGCCAGTCAGCTGTAACACTTTGGTTCAAGAGTGAAACTACCCGTCACGCTAGACACATCAGGCAAGGACACACACCTAAGATAGCCGCACCTGTGAGCAGACCAGCAGTGTCTGCAGAATTTCTCTTAGGGAAATTCCCCACTTGCCATTAGGGATGCCAAGACACTTATCAAGATGCACAGAAGGGTGGAGCACACCTGGCTCTGGAAATCCTTGAAAGACGCTGAAAACTCCCTTGGGCACTGTGCTGTCTCCCAGACCTTCAGACTAAGACTCTGGGACTGGGGTTCGTTACCCCCTAATTCTCTCCTGTGATGTTATCACCAACTGTTTCTGAATAGTTAGCATTGCTATTAGGTTAGTATAGATTTAGATTATATCTACATTAATAAAAGCTGAATGAACCGGCATTAATAAAGTCTGAGTGAAGAGCACAGTCACCTGTATAGGGTCCCTGCTATTTCTCAGTGCCGGTGTCACCTACAGGACTGGTGGTTATGGAGGTGGCTTGGCACTTTTGGTTCTAAGGCCCGGATCAGAAGACCTGAGCAGGGACCGAAAGCTGGTTTACAAGAAAGACTATATTGGGAACACATGCTCGCAACAACCTGCCCACACCGTGCTGAGTGTTCAGCAGCTTATGACCAAAAATGGCATGTCCCACCCTCCCTATTCACTCAATCTCGCCCCAACTGACTTATTTTTTGTTTCCCCGGATGGAAAAAATCCTCGAAGGAAACATTTTGCCAATGTGGAAGAGGTGAAAGAAAAAACAGCAGAAGCATTAAAAGGCATCAAAATCACCAACTTCAAAAAGTGTTTTGAGCAGAGGAAAAAAAAGTCTCAATAGATGTATTGCATCAAATGGAGAGTACTTTGAAGGTGACCTGAAGTGTAAACATGTAAGAATAAATACACAATGTTTTATAAATAAATTCCGGGGGGTTTTTTGGTCCACCTTTGTACACTGAACACATTTTATAAAACTGCTGCATGGTATTCCATGGTGTATATCCACCAAATTTTACCTAGTTACCAACCCTGAGCAACAAATGCTGAGGTTGCCCCAATCTCCCAGCAGAGAGTAACCAGGTACAAGTCCTTTTATGGTCTTGCATAAGGTCTCTCTCTTTCTCTCACACACTCATCTCAATTAGGACTATTGTTGGATCATAGGATCTGGCAACTTTCCTTCTATGTGCCATCTGCTTGCTCTCTGAAACAACTGGGCGTATCTCTGTTCTATCGGTGCATGAGGATTCCTATATTGCCACATCCCTTTAATCTATTAATGTGGTGAATTACACTAGAAGAATTCTGGGATCAACTCCACTATATCATGTTTTACTTTTTTAATGTACTACTGGAACCAATATTTTATTTAGGAGTTCTACATTTACATTGATATGAAAAACGGGGGACTATTTTTTCTTTCCTTCTAATGGTTTTATTTGATTTTGGAATCAGATTTACATTAGCCTAATAAAATAACATTGAAAACACAATACTATCTGACAAAAACATAATGAAATATGTAACACACCATTTACATAAATTACAAATATGTGTGAACCAAATAATATGCATTTTTAAGTGCATCTTCATAAAATAATATATTAAACACATTAAAATTCTCGGAGGAGATTGGGAGCATAATGGTGATATAAATAAATAAGTAAGTAAGTAAGTAAGCAAGTAAGCGAACAAATAAATAAGAAAGGAACCTTGCATGGGCCAAAGATGATAATGTGTTACAAATCAAGGAGGGCCAGGATTGCTCCTAGTTAGTAAGGATGAAAAAACAAAAGGATTCTGAGATCATGGACTTCGGAGGTGAGAGGAACTCTGAGGGCATCTAGTCTAACCTCCTCAACAATGTACAAATCCCTTTTCAGCTTTCTTGAAAATGACCAGAGTATTTGAAGAAATACTCTTTACAATGGGGATTAAATATCTACAAAACTGTCCAATTTGCTGTTGAAAGTTTTAAATGTTAACTCTAATCTACCCCTTTCCAGATTTACCAAATCAGAAATTCTGATGATGGGGTCCAGGAATGCACATTTAAAAAAGTTAAGAAAAATTCTGAAAATGACTGCTCTAGATAATAGGACACTGATTTTTAAAAATCTATCTACATAAAAACTTAACTGTGGAACTTTAAATAAAATACAAATGCTTAAGCCGTATCCCTGGTGCTTCTAATGCAGTGGGTGTAACACTTGCATTTTAAACATATTAGTGACAGTACTATCCACTGAGGTGGTATAATCCAGCTGTATGTGAACTTCAAATTTTACTTTCAAGCAGAGGTCATGAATTATCAAAGCATCCATCTATAGTCTCTTAGATATCCTTGAGCACAGAGACACAAACGTGAGCAGAGGCTGGCTCTGGTTGGGAATTAGATCAGAGCCCAGAAAGGGGAAAAGCTACTGGCCTGTATAGGGATGGAAACTGTTGAAGCAAGCAGCTACTTTTATTACATTCACTTATTCATTTACTCATTCACCAAATTTTCATTGAAAGACTACATGCCAGACATAATGGGGAATATAGGTAAGTCCACAGGCGACTGCATTAATGTGATGAGTGCCACTGCAGGGTCACAGCGGACAGGATGGGGGCAGGACAAGATGCAGTGGAGGCACACAGAAATGGCTACCGGTCCATAATTGATGGGCTGAGGAGGGCTTCCAAGATGAAGTGACGTCTAAACTGAGATTAAAGAGTAAGTAGGAATTAGCTAGGTGAAAGGGCAATTGAGGGACAGGAAGTAGAAAGAAACAGTGTTCCTTGTTTCTAACTTAGGTAATAAGAAGACTGACAGCAGTGAAAGACGAAGCTGTAGAGGTAGGAAGGGGCCAAGACATGATTAGAATTTAATCTTAGGGCAAAGGGAAAGGATTTTAAATTGGAAAGTGACAAGATCCAACTTGAACTATAGAAATATCACTTGGTAAAGCAAGGAAACAGATGTAGGAGAGGGATGGGTTGGCATGGAGGGTAGGGAGACCAGTTAAGAAGTTGGTGCAGTAACAGAGGTACGAAATGTTGGTGACTTAAATCAGGATAGTGGAATTTCAGCATAGAGAAAAATAGATGGGGTTGAGAGACATTAGAAAGTAGAATCTATAAGACTCAGTGGCTGATCAGACATGAGGATGAGGCTAAGAGAAAGAGACTAATTCCATGTTTTTAGCTTATTGGTGCCATTTGTTTAAAGAGTAAACTCAGGAGGAAGAGTTTGTGGGTGGTGACTGGAAACGGATATAAAAGATTATTTTAGTTTAGGGTATCTGAATAGCTTTGGGACACTCAAGTAAAGACTTACAGTAACTACAGAATATTCAGTTGTGGAAGACAGGAGGTAGATTTGGGCTTGAGATACTGATTTGCAAGGCATAAGTAAAGATGTAATGGGAATGAGTAAGATTGCCTAGATAGAATTTTAGATTGGGATATCTAAAGATGAATCTACAGATGCAAAGGAACATACCTTTTGCATGATGGGGGAAGAGAAGCCCTACCAAAGAAGCTGAAAAAAAAAAGTAGAAATCGTATAATCAAAGATAAGGGAAGTGGGTTTTACAAAGAAGTGTGGCCATGGTCATCATCAAATGCAACCACATGTCAAATAAGATAGGAACTGAAAACATTTCCACTAGATTTATTAATGAGTTCCCATCAATGATCTTGGCTGAGAGATGGTAGCTGTTAGAATAGCTGACTTCTTAATGAATTTTCTCCTAAATCTAGTACTCAATGCTGTTGACAACCAAATTAGTTCCTTGACAAGGAACTTAAAACAGTAGACTCATTTAAATAATTACTGCTCCCACAAAATTGTGTAATCATCCATGTATTCAAATAATATCTGAATAGTTTCTATGTGCCAGGTGCTGTGCTGAATACTGAGTGTACACGGATGAACAATATGAACAAGGTCTGTTTTCACTCAGTTAAGGTGGAGATTTTTCAGTAGCAATTGTTATTTTAAAAAATGAAAACAAAGGTTCACGAATTTCCAGAATACAGGTTCTTGATCTAAACTTAAATTTAGTTATACAGAACACCTACTGTCACAGCTTTTGAAGGACACATCATCATTTAAAGCCATAGAGTAAACAAAACAAAACTCAAACTAGATTTGGAACTCACCTCTTCAATTTACAAGCTATGAGATTTGAGAAAATTATTTAACTTCTTTGAGCCTACTTCCAAAGGTAGTAGTGATTGTGGATGACCAATTTCAAGAGCCCCAAAAAGCTGAGGCTGTTTGAGACAGTGAGAGTGATAAGGGTACCCAAGAAGGAAAAGGGCAGGACAACTATGGATACTGACTAGATGGTTCTTTTACAAGGGAGAGTGGGGAATGGAAGCAGAGCTGGAGATCCTTGGTGAACCACGGCTTTGCTCAATGGCCCCTTCTGCTCAGGACATCCTCCATAAGAAATAAACTGAAGGATGACAAAATAAAAGGAATGTGTACACAATGAAGCTTGTTGACTGTGAGCATCAACACAGCATGACCTACTTAAGCTATTCTGTTGAGGAACTCCTAATCTCAGGATCATTAGTAAAATCTTTTTTTTTTTTTTTTTTTTGGCTGGACGCATTTCTCAGAGAACTGTCTTCTGATGTCTTGCCTTGATGGCAAGCTGCCAGAGTTCTGGGAGGTGAAGGGAATGCCAACTGGTATTCTCAATATTTAACCCCCTTGCTTGTAACAAAACAGAATTTTCCTCAGCCAGACCCAGTGTCTCCCAGGCTAGTGATGTCTTCTCTCTTAAAAGTAAATACACAAACAAACTTCTAATCTGCTAGAGTAAAGGAGAGGCAGCTGGCAGTTTGCACAGAATTGGAAAAGGATCTGGTAGAGGAATCCAAATGTACCTCAAGGAGACTGTCGACTAATATTCTTTTTAATGTTCTAGCCCCACCATAAACTCCTGTTTTCAGAGATAACTTGATGTCTCCAATTACTGAGCATTTTGCCTTCTGCAAATTGGGCTGCTTCAAGGGCTTTAAAACTGTCATTCAGGAAGACTTTCTTGAGTTCACTAAGTTACTCCTCCATCAGCTTTCTATCAGCTTTCTAGTTTCCAAAATGTTGTTGTCTCTGCTCCTCTTGCCTGTGGGTCTATGTACTTTAAAAAAATTCTTCCATTTTAGTGGGGTTTTGGGTAATAGCTGAGGTTAAATATATATTTTCGATCTTTTCACTTTAATCAGACGTTACCCTATTTACTTCTCTCATCTCTCTCCCATCACCTTTCTACACTACACATAATAGAAATATATTTCAATTTTCAAAAAACACAGGCCCTCTACATACTTCCCCCTGCCCCCTACTGGCAACTTCCTCTATCTGGAATACTCTCCTCCAAATCCTTGTCTGACAAATGCCTTCTGTGACCACCTCATTTCCAGTCCCACTTTAAATCAAGCAAACCTACAATAGCATATGGAGTAATTTTTCACATGTCTCTGTGAGTGCACATCCCACTATATCATAAATATTGGTTTACCTGTGAATTTTCCCTTCTAGACCATAAACTCCTTAAGAACCAGGATAATACATTAATCATCTCAGTACATCCAGTCGCTAGCACAGAGGCTAAGTACATGGTCAAAGTCAATACGTTTGGTGGAAGAACAGAAAGAAAAGAAGTAAAATATGTGCCCTTATTAAGCAAGATGTATTCTATTGATTAATATAATCTTAATGCGTTAGTCTGTTCTGGGCTGCTATAACAAAATACCACTGGGTATTTTATAAACTGTAGAAATTTATTTCTCACGGATCTAGAGGTTGAAGTCCAAGATCAGGGGGCCAGCATGGTTGGGTGAAGGCTTTCCTTGGGGCTGTGGGCTTCTCAGTGCATCCTTACATGGTCAAAGGGGCTAGGGAACTCAGTTTGCTCTCTTTGATAAGAGCATTAATCAATCTGTGATTGATTAACCACAGAGTATCTGTGAAGGTTCTACCTTCAGGAAATAATCACCTCCCAGAAGTCTATCCTCCTACCATCACCTTGGGGGTCAGGTTTCCAACATATGAATCTGGGAGGGCACATTCAGATCACAGCACTTAGCAAAAACCCAAGTCTGCTACTTCATACCTACAAATTAGTCATCTGCAGTACTTGAATGTCCTTAAAAACTTCTAGATTAAGTCAATCTGATGTTAGAATTTTGGGTTTCCAGAAGAGAAGCCTTTTCCCCCTCATACTTTAAAACCTCTATGCAATTTCCCATATTATTCAGAGTCCTTAGCCTAAGAAGTTCAGTTTAAGAACGTATCCAGCAACCAGTGACTGGAATTTTCAGCTATAGCTGACTGGAATTTTCAGCTATCACAAAATCTGAGGCTTGACTTTGAAGCTTCTCCTCTTTACTAAGGCAGTTTTCTGGTTATTTTAGAGATAGGACATCACACTGAGCCCACTATATAGTCGCTTACTTTTCTTTTGTTTTCATAGTAACTTTTTCAATGAATTGAAAGTCACTGATTTCCATTCTGGCACAAGTTCCTGATCTTGTCACAGACCAGCACTTTAAATGGTACTGTGCTAGATCATCTCATTCTATCCTCCATGTATCTTAACTTCTCTCATGTATTTTCCATCTTCTTGTCTCAATCTTGTCCCACTATGTGTAATCGCTTCAGTTGTGTGTTCCAGCTCACTATACAACTTTTTCAGCGTCTAGTCTGATGTTTAACCTATCCCTAGAGTTTTTGTAATTAAGTATTTATTTCTTTGTTTACTTATTTTTATCCTCCAAAATTTCCAACATTTATCAAAGTTGAAAGAATTTTACATTGAACACTGCACATTTACCATCTAGATTGTATCATTAACATTTTATTACGTTTGCTTTATCATTTATTTATCTATCCATTTCTCTATTAATCCATCTTAATTTTAGTACTTTTCAAAGCAAATTGCAGACATCAAGTATACTCCCCCCTAAGTACTTTAGCATGCATATTATTAGAGTTCAATATTTGTTTATAGGTTTTACTTTACAAAATATTTTTATTGTATTTTTTCCATTACCATTTACCCCGCCCTCCCTCGCACCCACACAACCACACTGCTGTCTGTGTCCATGAGTTCTTTTTCCTTTCTGCTCAATCACTCCACCTCCAACATGTTTTACTTTTGCTGCACAATTATATACAACAAATTATACAAATCTTAAGTGTATATATACTGAGTTGTGACAAATATCACAATATTTTAAAGATTTATTCAAATGGTTGCATGCATCATTAGTTTGTTCATTCTTACTGCCAAATGGCATTATACTGCATGAATACATGATAGTTTAAAAATCTGTACTTTGATTGACGGACTCCTGGGGTGTTTCCAGTTTTAGGCTATTATGGATAAAGCTCCTACAAATACTTTTGTATAAGTTGTTTTGAAAATGTTTTCCTTTCTTTTTGATAAGACCCAGGAGTGAAACTGTTAGCTCCCAGTACAGTGTATGCTTAGTTTTATAAGAATCTCTCAGACTTTTCTCTGAAATGATTGTGCCAGTTTACATTCTCAACATTAAAGTGTGAGAATTCCAATTAACTTTACAACTCTGCCAAAATTTGTCAGTCTAATTTTAGCCACACTGGTGGCTATATAGCATGGTTGATCCTTGAACAAAACAGGTTTGAAATGTGTGGGTTCACATATATGCTGATTTTTTCAATAAATAAATACCTATACTGTTTTCAGTCTCAGCTGGGAGTCCACAGATACAGAAGGTCAGCTGTATGTGCTGACCTACCTCCATTTTACTAGGGGATTTGAGCATCCATGGATTTGGGTATACATAGGAGTCCTGAAACCATGGATAGATACCATGGAACATCTGAGGGTAGTTAAGTTTTGGGGGAATCAAAAGTTATACTCAGATTTTCTGCTGGGTGGAGGGGTGCCTGGGGTGGGGAGAGGGTTGGCTCCCTAACCCCTGCGTTGTTCAAGGGCCAACTGTAGTATCTCATAAAGGTTTTAATTTGCATTTCTCTGGTGACTAATGTTATTGAGTACTTCTTCACATGTTTATTGACCATCACATATCTGATTTTATGAAAGGTCTGTTCAAATTGGCCATTTTAAAACTTGGTTTGGTTGGCTTCTTAAGTTGTAAAAGTTCTCTATATAAACATGACACCAGTTCTTTGCCACATACATATTTTGGGAATATTTTTTCCCAGTCTTATGTATTCATTTTCTCAATGGTATCTTTTGATGAGCATAGTTTAAATTTTGATGAAGTATAATGATTATTTATTTCTTTTCACATAAGAAACTTGTCCATTCCCAAGTCATGAAACTATTCCTTGTTTTTCCCTAAAACTTTTATGGTTTTTTATATTTTATGTTTAGGCCTATGCTCTATCTCAAATTAATTCTTGTGTTTAATGTGAGGTAGAGATTGAGATTCACTCTTTCTATATGAATAATCAGTACTCCAGCAGTAGTTGTGGAGTAACTTCTCTCCCTATTGGACCGCTTTGGTGTCTTTGTCAAAGTCCCACCAATGTGGGTTTGCTTCTGGGGGTTCTTCCTGATTGATCTAACTGTGGATGTTTCTGTCAGTACCATAGTGTCCTGATGGTTATAGGTTGATAGCAACTCTTGAAATCGAGTAGTTTAAGTCCAAAAATTTTATTCTTTTTCAAGATTGCTCTGGCCATTTTAAGTCCTCTGCATTTCCATGGAAATTTGAGACTCACACTGTCAATTTCTAGACAAAAAGTCTGTTGTTATTTTGATTGGATTGCATTCCACCTACAGACCAGTTTGCAGATTCTTAATACTGAGTCTTCTCCATCCTTTGAGTTTTTACTTTAAATGATTACATAATTTAAACTTACCTGGTAATTTCTGTTAGTCTCTTATTATTCATTTTGTATTCAATCTTTTATTTGTTTAAATATTTTAATTATTACATATTCAAACTGGATAATTCCAGTGTATAAAGTCTTTGGGGGTCTAAATCTGTTGTTGGTTGCTTCTGCTGGCACTAGTTCATACTAGTTCATTTGTCTGGTATTTGGTCATTTTGAAATTTTGAGTTTAAGCTGTGGGAATCTTGACTGCCTGAGCTGGGGTCGCCTTATTCTACAAAGGATTTACAATCCCTTCTTCTGGAGGCAAGAGTGAGGGGTGTGCTACCGAACAGGGATTGTTTCATTCCTCTCCCAGTGCTCTAGCCTGATGCAAACTCCCAGGGTCAACCAGTTCTCTCTCCAGAGGCCAAACTTAACAGTGCTCCCAAATCTGTTTTTCCCAACAGCTAATTGCTTAGAATTTGGTGTTCCCTATTAGCCCTTTTTTTGCGAGTAGAACAGGCACCTATTAGAGATTTCCTTTGTTTCTTGGGAAAAACAATGTTCTTTTTTTTACCCCTGGAAATTTTCTAAGATCTATTTCTATGTTAGTGAGAGCGTTCCTTATAACATGCAGTTTATTATGATGCTGGAAGTGAGAGACTTCACTGAGCTTTCAAATGATAATTTATTATTAAAAGATCATAGCTAAGATCTTGATACACAGAAAGTTTTAATCAAGTATGTGCTAAAATGCAAACAGTGAAAGCCACGGTATTTTGGGAGAGATTTACAGTACTCTATTATAAAAAATACCTAAAATATGATCAGTTATTTGAAATGATATGATATGTAGTAATAATCCATAATCTCTATAAACCAGTTCTTTAAAAAAATTCTTTTGGCATTGAAAGACCCTGATAAACAAGACGGCTCCTTGGCAGTACTCACGTTCCATTTCGTTTCCCCTTGAGGACAGGAAAGACAGAATCATTTCGAGCTCACTAAAAGCAAAAATTACTAAAGGTTTTGAGTCACTACCTAAAATTAGTTTATTTAAAGTCCATTTTTTAAAAATAACAACACAGATGTTTGGCCTCTCTGCCTTGAAATGCTATGCTTTTGTAAAAAATGTTCAGAATGTCATGTTAAATCCCCACAAGCACCATTGTTGCAACAGGAATATAAATAGTACTAATAAATCCCAAACTGGTAATAAATAACCTGTGGAAATGAGAGTGTCACACATGCGCCCATTCATAACTCGGAGGAGCCTCTGTGTAACGTTAACAACAGCATGTACTGGGATGAGGATGGGACCCAGTTTTATGTATTTATCAAATACTGAAATGTAAAATATTATGCTCCCATCAGCCCAGATGTATTCAAAAACAGCAAAAAACATCCATGCCCTTTTTTTCCCAGAAATACCAGTTTTGAAAGGAAAAAGAAAAATATCTGTAGCTCAAGGATACTTGGTTATTCTATAAGTGACTTACTAACTAGTATGTGCTAAAACTGTTTGGAGAAAACCTTAAAACTTAGTTCTTCAGTTAATAAATAGCACAGAGAGTACTAATGGAAGAAAGCTCCCTAACATAATTTTTGTAGTTTCATCACCAATTAGTACAGGGAATCAGGAAATTACCTAACTTTAGGGCTTCTAAAGACCTTGATCTGTTAATTACATTCCTTGGTTCTCTATACTGACAGTACCAATGAAACAGTGACAAAGTAACAAAAGACATGAGGTTTTTTTGAGGCAGCACATTTATTGTGTTGTATTCTTTTTGTAAAAGTGTTTGAAAACTTCCTTCCTACAAAAATGAAAATCCTTTAAATAATTATAAACTACATGTTTTTTATGTCTTATATAATTTAAATATGCTTCTAAATGTATGCATGTGTGTATGTGTTTCTAGCTGAGAAAGGTTTAAATTGGAAGTCAAAACTCTTCTAAACCATATGCCAGAGATAACCACTTAGACAGTTAAGAATTTAGTGTCAGTATCCTTCCATATTTTTAGTATGATGTACATACATATATGCATGTAATTTTAGGTGAAAAACAAAATCATACTATATCTACTTTATGTATTTCTTTTTTACCCATCTACCAATGTACTATAGAAGCTTTACAACATGGGTATACATTATAGATGCACCTCGTTCTTTTTTGATTTTATTTATTTATCTTTAGAGAGGAAGGGAAGGAGAAAGGGAGAGAAACATCAATGTGCGGTTGCCTCTTGTATGTCCCCTGCCGGGAACTGGCCTGGCAACCCAGGCATGTGCCCTGACTGGGAATCGAACCGCGATCCTTCGGTTCGCAGGCCCGCGCTCAATCCACTGAGCTACACCAGCCAGGGCTGCACCTCGTTCTATTCAGTAGCTGAATAGTATTCCAAAGAAGAACTGTACCACAGTTAAATTAATATCCAAAGGGTAAGCATTAAGCAGGTTTTTTCAAACTTTGTTGTTATAAACTATCATAGCTAGTCTCTTATACTCTAAATTAAAGCTATATTTCCAGTAAAGGTGAATCACCTCTTACCTTGTCAACTTTCTTAAACAAATTACAAAGTGTTTCTTATAAGATTACATTTTTTTAGGACTTCCAGCCAAGATGGAGGTGAAGGTGGATACGCTTTTCTTCATTGCACAACAAAAATAAGGATGATGACCAATTAAAAAAAAAAAAAAAGAACTGCCAGGAAATCAAACTGCATGGAAGTCTGATAACCAAGGAGTTAAAGAAGAAACATTCATCTGGACTGGTAGGAGGGGCAGATATGGGCAGCTGGAGCAGAGAGGATGTGCAACAAGGTGGTGGCTGGCAGACTGGGTGAGGAGGCAATGGCTGGAGGACTGGGCGGTCCCACATTTGTGTATGGATAAACCAGGAAGAACAACTGGGGAGTGAGGCAGACCGTGCAACCCGGGCTTCCAGCATGGGGAAATAAAGCCTCAAAACCTCTGGCTGTAAAAACCTATGCAGGTTGAGGTGGTGGGAGGAACTCCCAGTCTCACAGGACAGTTCGTTGGAGGGACCCATTGGGTCCTAGAACGTACACAAACCCACCCACCTGGGAATCAGCACCAGGGGGGCCCAATTTACTTGTGGGTAGTGGGGGAAGTGAATGAAAGAGGGGTGAGAGTCAAGCAAGTGACATTGTTCCCTCTCTCACCCCTCCCCCACAGATAGTGCACTAATACAGCAATGTGGGTTGTCCTGCTCTGGTGAATACCAAAGGCTCCACCCCTTACAACTTACCGGGTGCACCAAGACAAAGAAATACAGCCCGAATAAAACAGATCAAAACTCTAGAAAAAGAACTAAGTGATGAGGAGTTAGCTGACCTATCAGATGCAGAGTTCACAACACTGGTAATCAGGGTGCTCACAGAAATGACTGAATACAAATGCAAAACAAAGGAAGAAGTGAAGGCTATGCAAAGTGAAATAAGGGAACCAACCATGAAGGGAAGCAAACTGGAACTCAAATCAATGACTTGAAACAGAAGGAAGACATAAACATTCATCCAGAACAGAATGGAAAAACAAGAATTCAAAAAAATGAGGAGAGGCTTAGACACCTCTGGGACAACTTTAAATGTTTCAACATCCAAATCATAGGGAAGCCAGAAGGAGAAGAAGAGCAAGAAATTACAAACTTATTTGAATAATGAGGGATAACTTCCCCAGTTTGGTGAAGGAAATAGACATGCAATCCCAGGAAGCCCAGAGAGTCCCAAAGAAGTTGGACCCAAGGAGGAACACACCAAGACCATCACAGTTAAATTACCCAAGATTAAATATAAAGAGAGAATCTTAAAAGCAGCAAGGGAAAAGGAGACGGTTACCTACAAAGGAGTTGCCATAAGGCTATCAGCTGATTTCTCAAAAGAAACCTTGCAGGCAAGAAGGAGCTGGAAAGAAGTATTTGAAGTCATGAGAGGCAAGAACCTACAATCAAGATGACTCTATCCAGCGAAGCTTCCATTTAGAATGGAAGGGCAGATAAAGTGCTTCCCAGATAAGGTCAAGTTAAAGGAGTTCATCATCACCAAGCGCTTATTATATGAAATGTGAAAGGGACTTATCTAAGAAAAAGAAGATCAAAGCTATGAACAGTAAAATGATAAACTCAAAACTATGAACAACTGAACCTGAAAAACAAAAACAAACTAAGCAAACAACTAGAACAGGAACAGAATTACAGAAATGAAAATCACATGGAGGGTTATTGGTGGGGAGGAGGAGGAGAGAGAATGGAGGAAAGGGTAGAGGGAAAAAGAAGCATAGTTGGTGGGTACAAATAGACAGAGGGAGGTTAAGAATGATATAGGAAATGGAGAAGCCAAAAAACTTATATGTACGACCCATGGACATGAACTAAGGGGGAGGAATGCTGGTGGGAGGGGGCTTTAGGATGGAGGGGGATAAGAAGAGAAAAAAAGGGGGCAACTATAATAGCATAATCAATAAAATATACTTAAAAATTACATTTTTGATGCTAAGTTTTAAGTTAGAATTTCTGAGTAAGATATCTTTTGAAATGTGTTTGAAAAAATCAATATGCCTTGCAAAAGAGTTTAATAGCAGTACCCTAAGACATTAATGTGTACAAATTATAAGATTATAAGGAAGAATGATACACTGACCACCCATATACCTAGTGACAAATAGGTAACAGAGTATTACTATTACCTTTGAAGAGCTCTATGTTCACTGCCCTTCCTTTCTGTCCCCCAGAGATAATTTTCTTGAATAATTTATTTATTATTCCCTTGATTTTCTTTTTTGCTCAGCCTTATTGAGGTAAAATCAACAAGTAAAATTATAGTGTACAATATGATAATTTAATATATATGCATTATTGTGCTTTTCTTTATACTTTTATCACGTTATATCCCTAAATTAAATATCCCCAAATAATGTTACATGTTTTCAATTTTATACAGTTGGAACTATATTATAATTTAATTGCCTTTTAATTTTTGCACAAACTATCTTATTTAAGATCCATCCAGACTTCCGGCCAAGATGGAGGCATAGGCGGACACACTGCGCCTCCTCTCACAACCAAAATTAAGAACAACAAATATTTAGAAACAAGAAAACAACCAGAACTTATATAAAATTGAACTGTACGGAAGTCCAACAACCATTCATCCAGTCCGGTAAGAGGGGCGGAGTCGCGGCAGGAGAAAGTGGAGGTGCGAACCCGGGAATGCAAGCAGCAGCGGCTGGCAGTTCCCAGGTGCACAGGCGGCAGCTGGAGGTCCCTGGGGCCCACAGGCAGCAGCTGGCGGACCCCAGGCACAGGGGGCAACTGTGCAGACCCAGTGAGGCCACACAAGGCAGCCGTAGGTGGTCCCACATTCGCATGCGCAGACGGTCCAGGCAGAGGGGAAGTGGCGGAAGGGACTGAATCCAGGAGAGAGCGGAGCAGGCGCCATTGTTCCCTCTCAGACCCCGCCCCCACATACAGCGTCACAACCCAGCGACTGGGCTGCCCCACACTGGGGAGCGTCTGAGGCTCCACCCCTCACTACGTAATAGCCGCGACCAGACTAAAACCAAAACAAAACAAAAAAAACCCCACCAAAAATGGCTCAAACCGGAAAACAAATAAAAGCCCCAGAGCCAATTCCTCTAAGCACTGAAGAGATAGCCAACCTATCAGATGCACAGTTCAAAGCACTGGTCATCAAAATGCTCACAGAATTGGTTGATTTTGCTCACAAATTAGATGAGAAAATGCAGGCTACAATACGTGAAATGAAGGAAGATGCATGGGGAACTGATAGAGATGGAAGGAAAATTGGGACTCAAATCAATGGAGTGGACCAGAAGGAAGAAATTAACAACCAAACAGAAAACGAGGAAGAAACAAGAATTCCAAAAAATGAGGAGAGGCTTAGGAACCTCCGGGACATCATTAAACGTACCAACATCCGAATTATAGGGGTCCCAGAAGGGGAAGAAGAAGAGCAACAAGTGGAAAACTTATTTGAACAAATAATCAAGGAGAACTTCCCCAATCTGGCAAAGGAAATAGGCTACCAGGAAGTCCAGGAAGCTCAGAGAGTCCCAAAGAAGTTGGACCCAAGGAGGAACACACCAAGGCACATCGTAATTACATTAGCCAATATTAAAATGAAGCAGAGAATTCTAGAAGCAGCAAGGGATAAGGGGACAGTCACCTACAAAGCAGTTCCCATCAGACTGTCAGCTGATTTCTCAAAAGAGACCTCACAGGCAAGAGGGGGCTGGAAAGAAATATTTGAAATCTTGAAAAGCAGGGACCTACATCCAAAATTGCTCTATCCAGCAAAGCTGCCATTTAGAATGGAAGGACAGATAAAGCGCTTCTCAGATAAGGTCAAGTTCAAGGAATTCATCATCACCAAGCCCTTATTATATGAAATGTTAAAGGGACTTATCTAAGAAAAAGAAGATAAAAATATGACAGTGAAAAGACAGCAAACTCACAGCTATTAAGAACCACACCTAAAACAAAAGCAAACTAAGCAAATAGCTAGAACAGGAACAGAACCACAGAAATGGAGATCACATGGAGGGTTAGCAACAGGGGCGTGGGAGGAGGAGAGGGGGGAAAAGGTAAAGAGAATAAGTAGCATAGATAGTGGGTAGAAAATAGACAGGGGCAGGGTAAGAATAGTATGGGAAATATAGAAGCTAAAGAACTTATGACACGTGGACATGAACTAAAGGGGGGAATGTGGGTGGGAGAGGGTGTGCAGGGTGGGGGGAATGATGGGGCAGAAATGGGACAACTGTAATAGCATAATCAATAAAATATATTTAAAAAAAAAGAAAAAAGATCCATCCACATTGTTTCTTATAGCTAGAATTCATTCATTTTCATGATTAAATGATATTCTAATATAACAAGATAGCATAATTCATCTGTTCTACTGCTGGCATATGGGTTGTATCCAGTCTTCTGCTATTGCAAACACTAAACACGCTTGCGAGTGTCCCTTCGTGTACAGGGGAAAGAGCTCCTTGAAGAGTGGGATCACTGGATCAGAGACTATATTCGCATTCAACTTTATAGGGAAATGACCAATTATTATATTTCTTGTTATCTTATTTCATATTCTAAAGGATTATAGCATTTTACACTCTAGCCAGCAGAGTTTACATGCTTCATTTGTTCCATAATTTCACCAATACTTGATATTATCTGACTTATAAATTATTACAAAATAGTTTATATAAAGCTATTGCATTGTGGTTTTAATTTACATTTCTCCAGCTGTTGACCTAGATCACGTTTTCTTTTGAGATAAACTTTTCGTACACTTATCATCCCAGTGGGTTTCCTTTTCTTTGAAATACTTTTTTAGGTCTGTTGTCCATTTAGAATTTGAATTGCATTAGTCTTACTGATTTTAAGTTTTTATAACCTGAGTACTGATCCATTGGCAGTTTATGCTTTACAAACACCTCACTCTGAAATTTGCATTCTCACTCTCTTTGTGGTATTTTTTGATGAACAGAAGTTCTTAATTTTAATGTAGTCGTATTTATTAATCTTTTAACATCGGCACTATGTGTGACTGCGTAACAAATACTTCCCTATCCCAAAGTCATAAAGATATCTCCTTTATTCTGTTTGAAAAAATGTATAAAATGGCCAATAGACATATGAAAAGATGCCCAACATCACTCATCATCAGAGAAATGCACAATGAGATACCACAATGAGATACCATCTCACGTCTTTCGGAATGGCTGTCATCAACAAATCAACAAACAACAAGGGCTGGTAAGGATGGGGAGAAAAGGGAACCATTTGCATCGCTGGTGAGAATGCAGACTCGTGCAGCCACTGTGCAAAGCAGTATGGAGATACCTCAAAAAATTAAAAATGGGAGTCAAGGATGGGTGGGGTGGAGGGGCATGGTGGGGTGAAAATGGAGACAACTGTACTTGAACAACAATAAAAAATAATAATAAATTAAAAATGGATCTGCCTTTTGACCCAGCAATCCCACTTCTGGGAATATATCTGAAGGAACCCAAAACACTAATTTGAAAAAACATAAGCACCCCCTATGTTCATTGCAGCATTATTTACAATTGCCAAGTTATGGAAGCAGCCCAAGTGTCCGTCTATAGATGAGTGGATAAAACAACTATGGGACATTTACACAGTGATTATGCTCTGCTATAAAGAAGAAGAAAATTTTACCCTTTGCAATAGTATAGATAAACCTGGAGAACATTATGCTAAGTGAAATAAGCCAGTTAGAGAAGGATAAATACCATATGATTTCACTCAGATGTAGAATCTATTGAACAAACTGAACAAGGAAAACAGAGTGGACTCATAGATAGAGAATGGATGACAACTAGTGGGGTGGGGGAGAGGAAATTATGGGGGGAAGGGATTGACCAAAGAGGAAAAAGGACTCATGGACATGGACAGCAGTATGGTGATTGCTAGGGGGAGGTGGTGTAAGGGGACTGAATGTAATGACAAAAATATAATAAGGGTTTTATATATATATATATATTTAACATTTTAAAAAATTATTTTATTGTTCAATTACAGTTGTCTGCATTTTCCCCCCACAACTCTCCCCTACCCCAGCCAAACCCACCTCCCTCCCCTGCTTCCACCCTCCCCCTTGGTTTTGTCCATGTGTCCTTTGTAGTAGTTCCTGAAAACACTTCCCCTCATTATTCCCTCCCACTTCCCCTCTGGTTACTGTCAGATTGTTCTTAATTTCAATGTCTCTGGTTATATTTTGCTAGCTTTTTTCTTTTGTTGATTATGTTCCAGTTAAAGGTGAGATCATATGGTATTTGTTCCTCACTGCCTGGCTGATTTCACTTTATCTAGGCAAAGGCTATACGGGTATTATTTTATCAAGTTTCCTGTTAGTTTGAAATTTAGGAAAGTGAAGAAACGAAAACAAAAGCAAGTAGAAGGTAATAATTAGAATGCCTTCAGTGGGAAACATAAAGTCAGTGGATATAATATTCTTCATTTAAAAGATATAATTTATCAACTTCAAACATGCATGAATTATGTAATCAATACTTAAATCTTTATTAATCCATATACCAAAATAAATGTATTGTCAAAATGGAAAAAAAAAGAAAAATTGTATGGTTGGCCTTTCGTAGTTAAGTCTTTAATCCACATAAAACTGATTTTAGTGTAAACGGTGGTACATCTGTCCATTTTTTGTGTATATGGTACATTGTGTGTACATGGTCACTCAACTGTTTTGGCATTATTTGTTGAATTTCTCATCTTTTTGCCACTGATTTAAAATGTCAACTTTGTTATTAATCATGTTTCCATATATATGTACATTTGTTTATGAACTTTATATTCTGTTCTGTTGCTCAATTTGTTTATGATTATCCAGTAACACACTGTGTTAATTACTACAATCTTAAACTAATTAAAAATTTAAAAAGTTTCATTGCAGGGTAACTGACAAGTAAGATATGTGTTGATAGTGGTGATTTGATATATGTATATATCATAAAAGGATTCTCACAATTGAGTTAATTAACGCATTTATCACCTCACATATTTGTCTTTATGGGGGAGCATGAACATTTCAATTCTACTCCCTTAGCAAATTTCAATTATATAATTCAATGTTATCAACTATAGTCAGCATGTTTTATATAAGATCCTCAGGCCTTATTCATCTTATAGCTACAAGTTTTCATCTGTTTCTAAAGTCTGATGTTTTCCAACGCTTTGTTGTTCTTTTAGGAGTGTGTTGGTAATTCTTAGGGTTTTGCTCTTCAGTTGGGATTCTGAGGGGAACTGCATTGCCTCCTATTTTGAGAAAAACTGATTATTGTAATTCTATAATATTGAGTCTACCAATCTATGAACATGATATATCTTTCCATTTATTTACTTCCTTCATCCACATACTTTATTATCAACTATACCCTGTAATTCTCACTTTTCAATCCATCAGAATTTACCATGCATTTTGTTTAGGTTCTCTGGAGTCCCAAGAGTCTTCAAAATCTTAATATTTAATTACATTTTTTCTGTTTGTGCAAGAAGTTTGAAAGAGGATTTGTGTGTCACTTGAAAAGAATATGCCAATATCACAGAATAACAAGGGAGTCGGGGAAATCAGCTTATTTGCTTCTAATAATATATGTCTTCATGATTTGTAGGAAGTTTATTTCTGTAAGACCATATACATATTTTGAAGCCAACTAGAAATGTATTTTTGTGCTTCACACACACAAAGTGCTTAGTAAAGAATTCATTTATCATTGGTATTATCGACCACTCACTGCCCTCTGTTTTAACAGTGTAACTGAAAACTGACTACAAAGGGCCAACATAAATACACACATGAAGTACAATATAACCAAATATTTTCAAGATGGCTGTTTGGTTTCAGAAATCTGGCTTATAAAACTGGTAAATAACCTTTGTTTTCAAGAGAAAACAAAGAATGAAAAACTCTTAATATTTATGCCAAGTAAGAAATTAGTGTTCCTGACAGAAATGGCATGGACTTTGGCTCTTCATCCTGTGAGCTACAGAAGGCTCAAGACCCTGATAGATCAGCAACTGAACTTCCTGGAAAAATAAAAAGTATTCACAAATAAGAATAATAATATGGAAAAAATTAAAAATTACCTGTAGAGTACAGTTCATCATCCTTATTATGTAATCAAACTGTTGATGGTCTAGTATTGCCCGGTTTTGCTGGACATGTAGACCCAGCTCCTCTGTGAGACACTGTCTTGCTGCCTTTCCTTTCAGGGCTCTCAGTGCAGCAGGAAGGGTCTGAGGACGAGAGAGGCCGGCGTGAACGAGAGGAGCCAATGGAAGAAACTAACTTGTAACCTCAATGAAAACTCAAGTGCATCCTGTAAACTGTTTGACAGTTACTGGTAAAATCAAACTGTTGGAAAAGAGTAGCTTTGCCATTGAGGACAAGTATAAAATAGATTTTTAGTTACTTTTATTTATAAGCAAGCATGAAAAAATAAGTAAAATTAGTTTATATAATTTAAAAAAACATTAACTACACTTTAAAAAAAACTCATCAAAACTCTACCAAAGGACTGTTGCTTCAAATCACAAGTCAAAGCCACAGACACTCAGACACCTTCTTTCAATAATTGGCCACATCCCCATGGCAAGAATAGAAATAAAAATTAAAATGACAAGAAATACAGGGGATTTTCTACTTTTACACTGGTCAGCTATTGAATCACTACTTAGTTTTAATTTATGACTGGAAAGTTCTACAATCTCTTCTCATTTCAATATCAAAATAAAAAAAGAAAAAGGACTCAGAGCAACACATAGAAATCTTTAGGTTTATTCATTCAAAATCTTTCACCTCGGTATCCATAAGAATGCCTCTTTCAGTTAACCCCGCAAAGCTTAGTTAACACACTTTACATAAAATAATAATAGGTTTAACTTTGAAGACCTACAAAAACAGAACAAAGGAGCACATAAGGAGGAAGGGAAGAAGCCTGAGAGCAGGAGGGCGCAACAGGTGTACAGACAGGTACAAGAAACAGGATGTGAGAGCTGAAAGTGAGGACAAAAGAAAGTCTGCGACACCTTGGCCACAGGAAAAAACGCAAACAGACTCAAAACAGAAAGCGGCTTGGGGTCGTTCAGTGTAAGAGTAAAAACTTTATATGCTTCACTAGCCCCTTGTAATAGAGGTTCAGAACTATGATGAATCACTAAGAAAAGGTTACTTTATGTTTAGCATATTTTATTAAAGAAGGTAAGAAAATCTGCTTAATAAGGCACATTTAAGTTGAATACCACAATTTCTATAATTCATTACTAATTCCAACTACAGTCTTTGCAATAAATATAATTACATGTCTAATGACTATGTTGTACACCTGAAACTAATAGAATATTGTATATATCAACTGTAATAAAAAAATTAAAAAAATAATAAAATGTTAAGTTCTTAAGTAATATGCCAAAATAAGATCTAATGAACAATGTCAAAAGTTTGAGGGGAAAAAAAATGACTACCAGTATTTGTCTAAGAGCCATGCAATTAGGTTTGGCCAAGATTTCAAATCTTAGGCATCATTTAAAATGATCAAAACACTTGATAAAGAAAAAGGATGAAATTAGAGGAGAGGTCAGTTGGCAAGCTAAACATGTACATCTGAAAGAGAAATACTGAACTTTTACTTGGGAAAGATGGCATTTTATTACCTTTTCCGTCTCCAACGTTTTATTTTCAAATATGAATGAGATGCAGTTTCTAACAACTTCCAATCTCTGTGCACTGTTGAAAACTGTCGACACCTTGTCCATTATCGAAACTAGTAAAGGAGTATAAAGAAAACACAAGTAAATTAAACTCCTCTGGCAATACAGCAGCATGGGGAATAGTACTGTTTTGAGTTTATATGTCTGTAACTGTTTACATGACAGACATTTAGATTTTACGTTTCCCTTGTTACATGGTCTTGAAGGTATTCCATTTCATTACTTTGATTCTATTTTTAGGTTTCAAAGTTTTGGGCTAGTCAATGGCTTATGGAAGATAATTTGACAGGACAGAGTCCAATGATACACTTAACTCATGCAAATTAATTCCTATTTCACAGGAAAATTATATTAAGCAAAGGTAAACATCTATTTTAACTTTAATTATAAACAAACTGGTAAGTGCTTGGGTCCAGGATCACAGCACAAGTGTATGCAAGAGGGCTCCTAATGAAAAGACAAGTTGGTATTTCTAAGATATTTCAAAAGAAAAACTACAAACTCCAAAGAACTAGATTCTACAAATATGAGTAGAGGGGACTTGAAGAAGCACTGTACCAAAAGAGAAATAAATGATCATAGCCAAAGAACTGCTATTCAAACTTGGGAAAGTCGATTTTTAGTCCTGTAAACCCGGCACCTGTCATGTTCACTGTAATGTTGCATACTTCTGATTTATTACACAGCCTAAAACTACTTAAGATAAATTTAACTCACTAAAAGGATGCCAGAAGGATATATATGAAAGTAGTATTTGGTAAACAAAAAGTAATCTGTAACAAATGAGGTAGC
This sequence comes from Glossophaga mutica, assembly GCA_039655065.1. Taxonomy (NCBI): domain Eukaryota; kingdom Metazoa; phylum Chordata; class Mammalia; order Chiroptera; family Phyllostomidae; genus Glossophaga; species Glossophaga mutica. The sequence goes on along the minus strand of CM077308.1, from coordinate 40,765,082 downwards.
ATCAATAATTTTTAAGCCCAAAAGAAAAATTCCTTATTGTTCATGGCTGCTCTTCAAATAATTTTTAGTCACGTAACATTAAGTCCTGCATAACTATGATGGTTAAACAGATTATTTCATAGGACTTTTCTGTCTGAAATGCTCATTCTTAACTGTGGGCTATGGTGCTTCCCACACACGTAGGTTAGTAGTAGAGATTGAAATAGAAATTGATCTATATTTAGAGTAGAAAACTTCTTAAAGAGTCTCCAAAAAATACCACATACTTTACTGAGAGAGTAACATCTTTAAGCTATGTTTACAAACTTTTAATTCTAAAGTATCTTTAGTAGTATTTTACATTTTCTTTAGAATAAGCCATTAATAAACCCCCCATTTTCTTATAATGAATCTGTTTACCACCAGGGAATTATTATTTTCCTTTGGATATTAGGATTTAGCTCACTCCCAGGAGAAAGTTCTGTTGGAGTCACTGATGCTTCAGGGACTGGCCAAACCCCAGCTGCAGCATTCTGATACTAGATCTCTAACCTCTGATATCAACTCTGGTTTATGGGTGCCTGACTTCCCAGGATTGCCTTCCTAAGGTTTTGGCTATTAAATGATAGTTTCAGACCATCACCATTACTCTGGCCCCCCTGAGGAATAGCTGGAAATTAGTGAACCTCTCAAAATGTGAATATCTGTTAAGGTGACAGCAAATTCTAACTCATTAAATGAGTATCATGTAAAACAAAACAGTCATAGCTTTTAATTTAGGACGAGGGAAATCCTGATTCTGACCAACCCAAGAAACCAGAAAGTTGGGCAGAGGCCCCTGCATGCATGTATCCATTCCTTTTGGTTTTACAGGAAGCTCATGCAGGACTGAAGACTGAGTCATGTGTGCCAGTTACAGTAAGACATCCCATGTGCATCTAAATAAAGAATGTGATGTGAATTGAAAATGAAGAAAGTAAAGAGATTACACAAAGATAACACTGAAGGAAGGCTATAATTCAAGCACATTAAATTTTAAACTTTTACTCTGTTCATGTGGGTATTTAAATAATGCATTCAACAAACTTATGAATATTAAAACTACATGACCAAAATCCTTCAAAAAAATAACTATTTACTATAATATGTCAACCTCTGTCCTCTTCTCTATGTGAAAGTATAATCAACACATGTAAAAGTTGTATAATCTTAGGAAAATAATGGCAAATTAACATTTCTAAATAAATAGTTAAGTAATATTAACATTATCACATAAGTAACATGTTAATAATACATAAATCATGAGCATTATCACATAAATGGTATAATTAATACATTATTATCCATTAATAATAAAACTACAGTCCTGGGTAGGATGGAATAGTTTGTGCAAACTAAAATTTGTACCAGGAACAGTTATAAATGTCAGATAAAATGCAAAAACCATTTACTTACATATCAGAGAACTGCAAAAGCACAAAGATGAGAGGACCTAAGATCCAGAGAAGGGAAAAAGACTAAAGACACATATCCACTTTTTCCCTAGGAGATTTGTCAATACTGGGTGCAGGCAGGAGCCTGGGCATGCACGCTTGGTTCTGGCTACGGCTAGGTTGGCCAGTACAGTTTCTGGTGAAAGCTGAGCTGACAAAAGTGGATGCGTGCTACAGTCCCTATGTAAACCTTTAAAAGAACATTAAAGAAATGTATAAATAACAAGAGATAAATTATGGAATAAGAAAGTTTATTAATCCAAAAGCCAAGAAATCAAGGGAAACCGTAAAACAGGAGGATGAAATAGAAACAACCCGGTAAATTACACCAAAGCTATTACTGTCTCATAAATTTTATATATATCTATATATAGTATAGATATATACAACATATAATATATAGAGCTATATCTACATATAATCTATATTAATAATCTATATAATCTCTATATAATCTCTATATTATATATAGATATATCTCCATATAGTATATATTATATATAGATATATATACACACTAAAATATAAGAAATACACTAAGATAGCTAAGACTTGCTAAAGAAACCCACCACCATACAAGAGGCATACCTTAAATACAGGGACCCAAAATGTTTGAAAATAAAAGGATAAAAAAGATGAGCTACACAGACACTAACCAAAGGAAAACTGGTATAGCTGTATGAACATTGAAGAACACTTTAAGGCAAGAAGCATTAATAAGAGTCAAAGAGGGACATTTCATAATGTCAAAGGGATCAATCACCAGGATGCTATAATATTCGTAAATGTATTTAAATCCAATAAGTCAACTTCAAAATGTGTAAAGAAAAAATAGAACTAAAAAGAGAAATAGGCAATATTACCATTATTATGAAAGATTTAACATATCTCCTTCAAAAAAAGAAGAGATTAATCAGTAAAGAAAGACAACTCGCAGAATGGGAAAAAATATTTGCAAATCATGTATCTGACAAAGGACTTGTATATAGAATATACAGAGAACTCTTAGCAACTCAATAATAAAAAGACAGCCCGAAAGTGGGCAAAGTATCTGAATGGATGTTTCTCCAAAGATACAAAAAAGGCCAACAAACAAATGAAAAGATGTTCTGCACCATTAGTGAATGCAGAGAAACTGGAATGCCCATACATTGCTGGTGGGAATGTAATCTGGTACAGCGGCTTTGTTAAGTAATCTGGTATGTCCTCAAAATGTGAAACATAGACTTATCACATGACCTAGCAATTCCACACCTGGGTATATACCTGCAGGAACTGAAAACATATGTCCACCAAAACTTACACATGAACGCTCAAAGCAACATTATTAATGTTATTCTAGTAGCAGAAGTAGAAAAAAACCCAAATATCCATCAACTGATGAATGAATACCAAAACGTGAATATACAGCTGGTCCTCAACTTAGGACAATGGTTTGAGTCATGATTTTTCAACCTTTCAATGGTGTAAAAGCACTGAGTGTTCAGTAGAAACTGCACTTCAAATTCTGAATTTTTATCTTTCCCGTGCTAGCCACATGCGGTAGGATGCTCTCTCCTGATGCTGGGCAGCTGCAGGGAGACACAGCAATGATGAGGGTAAATGACTGATACTCTCCAGTGCACTGTGCTGCCAGCCTTTGCCGGATGATGTGTTCTGAGCACATTTAACGTAGGCTAGGCCAAGCTATGATGGTGGGTAGGTCAAGTGTACTAAATGCATTTTTAACTTATGGTCTTTTCAACTAATGGTGGATTGATCGGGATGTAACCCCATCCATAAGTCCAGGAGCATCTGCATATCCATATAATGGAGTATTATTCAGCCATAAAAAGCAATGAAGTACGGACACATATTATGTGAATAAACTGAAAATATTATGCTCAATGAAATAAGCCAGTCACAAAGTATAACATATATGATCCCATTTATATAAAATGTCCAGATTAGGCAAATCTACAAAGATAGGAAGTAGATTACTGCCAAAAGCTAGGGAAGAAGTGATTTAGGGGAAAATTGGGAGAAACTGCTAATAGGCATGGGTATTTTTATTTGAGATACTAAAAATTCCCTAAAATTAGACAGTGAAAATGGTTGCAAAACCCTGTGAATATATTAAAAATCACTGAGCTATACACTTTAAATGGGTGAGTTTTACGTCATGTGAATTATATCCCAATACAGTTGTGTTTTCAGAAGCAATGATTCTGCAGGGGTAGGGCTACTGGCAGACAGCCTGTGTGAAGAGCCAGGGAGTCTCTCCCACTGGCCGAGCTGGCAGCAGGAGGACCTCCTTACAGTGAACACATGGAAAACTAGAAATATCAGTGGATAAGGCCCAAGTGCAAAAAGCTAGCAAGATAATTGGATAGAGAAAAAAGCCTTTCCCCTCTTCTGGTACCAGGTTGGGGGTAGGGTAAGAAAAAGGCAGGCACCACAGAAGTCAAATGGCGCAGGGGGAGGTGCCAGACCAGAGAAGCCTGTCAGTCTAGTCTAGGGAAAGAAGGGATTGGTTGGGAGGTGGACCCAGCTGAAGCATGTGAAAGTTTGGGAAGTTGATTGGACATCTTGAGAAAGCACCTGGTCTGTCCCACACCCACGCTAATATAATGTCATGGAAACAAAAAAACATGCTTTTCCTCGTGGCTGATTTCCTCATAACCTGGACTCACATGGCAGGATTCACCTGTTATCATGGGCCACGTGGCCTCAGCAACTGTGTGGCCCATGACCTCTAGGACTAAGCCTCTCTCACTCTCTAGCTCAGCTAGTGATGCACTAGCCAGTGTGTTCTCGTGCTCTCGCAGCCCTAGCAGCTGCATGGCCCATGGCTGTTTGGGCCCCACATACAGGCTCCAGGGGGCAGCCTGAAATGAACAGCGGCTGGGAAGAAGGTAAGCTACCTGGATGTGGACTATTATGCTTAGCAGCTGCCTGCAGGCTCCAAATGGCTGTACTTTAAAATGGAGCAGGCTCTTGACACTGGCTTTGGTCTCGGTTTTGCGGAGAAGATGGACTTTTGAGTCAGAATCTGCCATTCTCCCAGATCACGCAGCAACTGAATAAAACCTCTTTCCGTTCACACCAGCAACTGCCTCACAAGTTTGGCTTTTGTGGTGGCACGCAGATGAAACTCTATTTTTTGGTTTCCTTACAGTAGCAGTTAGATTAATAGTTACCCTTTGTGACAGGCGGTGAATGGAACATCTGGGTGTTGATAATGCTCTGATTCTGGTTACACAAGTTTGTTTAAATTGTGAACATTTATGAAATTGTACACTTAAGTTTTTGTATCTTCTATCTTTTTTAAGATTTCATTTATTTATTTTTAGAGAGAGGAAAGGGGAGGGAGAAAGAGAAGGAAAAAAAATCAATATGAAAAATAAATATTGATTGACTGCCTTTCATACATGCCCCTACCAGGGACTGAACCCACAAACCAGGCATGTGCCCTGACTGGGAATCGAACCAACAACCTTTAGCTTTGTGGGAGGATGCCCAATTGACTGAGTCATACCAGTTAGGGCTGCGTCTTGTATCTTGATGAAAGGTTTACTTTTAAAACAAACAGACAAATACATACCAACAGGTGGACCTGCTGGTACAACACATTTCTTTTCCACTCGTGTAGCAGGAGGTGCATTCTGGTTCTTAGCAAGATTTTCCTGTATTAATTCCTGTACCCGGGTTTCATTAATCTTTGGGAAGGGAAGAATATGAACTCGCAAGTGGGATCCTTCTGTTGGGCGTGGAACTTTCTGAAATGCCATATGAGGGTTTGGATTCTCCTGCAACATGAAACACAGGTAAATTATTCAAAAGGTAAAAGAGCAGATTGTCAGGAAGGGTGTGGGAGGTCAGGGGGATACAAACTGCAATCAGACAGATGATTATATGTACATTCAAAATATATACCTTAAAATATAGAGTCCCAGGATCTTAATTCAGCAGCATCTGACAAGGCTGATCAACCTCTTCCCTTTCCACGAACTTTTTCTGCCACTTGATTTCTAAGTCTTTTGGCTCTACATCTTCATTTTTTATGTTCCCAATCTCTTAACGATGTGAATATCCCAGGGCTCAGATCTTAGGCTTCTCTTCTATTTACACTTACTTCCTTGGTGATAATTTCTACTCTCATATCTTTAAACCATCAAAACACCAATAACTTACAAATTCTTGTCTCCAGCTGAGCTTTCTCCTGAACTCCATACCCATATATTCAATATAAATACTTCCATTTGAGCCCTGGTTGGTGGAGCTCAGTGGATTGAGTGCTGGCCTGTGAGCCAAAATGTTGCCGGTTTGATTCCCAGTCACGGCACATGCCTGGGTGGCAGGCCAGGTCCCCAGTTGGGGGTGTGCAAGAGGCACACCTTGGATGGATGTTTCTCTCCTATTCTTTCTCCCTCCCTTATCCTCTCTCTGAAAATAAATAAAATATTAAAAAAATAAATATATCCACTTGAATTCTAAAAAACATCTAATATGTCCAAAATGGAGGATTTAATCTTCATCTTCTCTAAATCTATTTTCTATAGTCTTCCCCTCTTCAGCATATGGCATATTTATTTTTCCAATCACTCAGGTGAAAAGCTTGGAGTCATCTTCAATGTCTTTCTCTAACACTCCATTATCCACTCCTCTGCAATGCTCTGGATGTTGCCTGCAAAATATGTTTATAATCTGACCGCTTTGCAACGACTTGATTCAAGCCAATATCTCTCATTTAATACTGAACAACTATCTTCTAACTGGTCTCCCTGCTTCCACTCTTGCTCCCTCCCTCTTCCATTCTTTTTTAAAATTATTTTACTGTCGTTCAGTTACAGTTGTCTGCATTTACCCCCACCCCCCCACCCTAGCCATCCCCACCTCTCTGCCTTGCTTCCACCCCCCACTTGGTTTTGTCCATGTGTCATTTATAGTTGTTCCTGAAAACCCTTCTCCCCGTCCCCATTGTCCCCTCCCATCTCCCTTCTCTTCTATTCTTAACACTGCAGACAGAATGAACTAGTTAAAGTATGTTAAATTATCACCTAACTACTCTGCTCATTCAAATAGCTCTTCATTCAGAGTAAAATCCAAAGATTTTACAATAATTTATAAGGCCCTACAAGATCTGGCTTTTCTATGTGACCATGTCTTACTACTGTTTCCTTCTTTCATTCTGTTCCAGACATACCGTTCTTCTTGTTCCTGCCTCAAGGTCTTTGCATTTAACTGTTCCACCACTGATTTATAGCATCCTTTCTCCCTTTTTCTGCCTTTCTTTCCTCAAATGTTACCTTTCTGGGCCACCCTATATAACATTACCCGCCCCCCAACACTTTCTCATTCCCCTTATTATCTTTTCCTTCTTAGCACTTATCACCCTCTCACACACATACATTTTATTTAACTTTATGTCTATCCTTCTCTCAATGACGTGAAGCTCCATGAGGGCAGACTTTTCAGTCAATTAAAAAAAAAATTTGTCCTCTGTATCTAGAAACTGCATGGTACACAGCACATACCCTAAACTACTTGCTACTGGATCCTAACCAATGGGACACAATGTTGAACACATACTAGGATTGTAATAATTGAATTAAGTATGTCAGCCAATATTTTCATAAATCCTCAGGACTAGCATGGATTTTTATCCAGTCACCTAGTTAAGCAGGATTATATTTCAAATACTACAGGCAGAGTGAAATCCATACTTTTTATAAAGTTCCCTGGGGAAGGCTCTTTTGCAACCATTCTGAGACCAATTCCAGCATTTATTATCCTTTGTAACCAGAAAACTACGCCCCCCGCAAAAGAATCTATGTTATTCATATTGTGGATTAAACTCTACACTACCCTCATACATTCTCTGGAGAATTAAAATGACCAACTGTCATCATCTATTAGAGCTGCTCCCACAATTCGTTTTGGTTATTTGGCCCAGACCCAGAAAAAGAAAAGGTTGGGTCATAGCAGATGACATAGGAAGCACATCTCAGCAATACAATAGAAATAATACTTCTTTAAAGTGTCAAAAATGCCTGGGTTCTAGTTTTTGCTCTACTCATTATGTAATGCTGGATACATAACTTTGCTGCACACATACTCTTAGGCTTCTCTTACGAGTTTCCTGAGAAGGTAAAATCAGATGTAAAACTTGTTCTTGTCAAAGTAACCCTCATACACTCTGTATTTTCCCCTTACATCATTAGTAGAGAAGAATAAGTAAGTAAATTCTTATGCCAAGATTTCATGATCACCACTTTCTAAACTATATGTTGAAAAAACTGTTCTAGAATTATTCCTGGATTAACACCAGCATCACTAATCTATAGTTTATAAAATTGCCCTTTTCTAATAGTGTATTTCTTTTTCTCTATTCTTTAGGCAAAAGTCTAAGTGATCTTTCCAAAGTTATAAATATACATTTTATAAAAGCCATTAGGCAGATATTGTTTTAAGGATAGGAAGGTAATTAATGTGGATTTTGAGGTCTAAGTCAGAAGTATTTAAAGTATAATCACTACTTTTGTTTTTATTTATACTCATTTTCCTCATAATAAAAATTAAAACTTTAATATATTTTCCATGATGTAAATAATATTCATTAAAGCAAACTTCAAAACATGGACCAAACAGTCCTATTAAAAAATGGGCAAAGGACCTGAATAGACACTTCTCCAAAGAGGACGTACAGATGGCCAATAGACCTATGAAAAGATGTTCAATGTCACTAATCATCAGAGAAATGCAAATTAAAACCACAATGAGATATCACCTCACTCCTATCAGAATGGCTATTATCAGTAAATCAATAACAACAAGTGCTGGCGAGAATGTGGAGAAAGGGGAACCCTTCTGCACTGTTGGTGGGAATGCAGACTGGTGCAGCCACTGTGGAACTCGATATGGAGTTTGCTCAAAAAATTAAAAATGGAACTGCCTTTTGACCCCAGCAATTCCACTTCTAGGAATTTATCCAAAGAAACCTAAAACACTAATTCAAAAGAATATATGCAGGATTATTACAATAGCCTAGATTTGGAAGCAGCCCAAATGTCCATCAGTAGATGAGTGGGTAAAACAACTATGGGACATTTACACAATGGAATATTACTTGGCCATAAAAAAAGAAGAAAATTTAAAAGCTAAGCAATGAAGAGACAGACAACCTATCTGACACAGAGGTCAAAACATTGGTATTCAGGATGCTCACAACACTGAGTAAGCTCAGTCACAAAACAAAGGAAGAAATAAAGGCTACCCAAAGTGAAATAAAGCAAAATATACAAGGAACCAACAGTGAAGGGAAGGAAACTGGGACTCAAATCAATGATTTGGAACAAAGGAAGAAATAAACATCCAACCAAAACAAAATGAAGAAATAATTCAAAAAAGTGAGGAGAGGCTTAGAAACCTCTGAGATAACTTTAAATGTTCCAATATGCAAAGTATAGGGGTGACAGAAGAAGAACAAGAGCAAGAAGTTAGAAACTTATCTGAAAAAATAATAAAGGAAAACTTACCCGATTTGGTGAAGGAAATAGACTTCCAGGAAGTCCAGGAAGCCCAGAGTCCCAAAGAAATTGGTCCCAAGGAGGAACATACCAAGGCACATAATTAAGTTACCCACGATTAAAGATAAAGAGAGAGCCTTAAAAGCAGCAAGAGAAAAGGAGACAGTTACCTACAAAGAAGTTTCCATTAGACTATCAGCTGCTTGCTGGCAAGAAGGGGCTGGAAGGCAAGAAGTATTTGAAGTGATGAAAGGCCAGGACCTACATCCAAGATTACTCTATCCAGCCAAACTGTCATTTAGAATGGAAGGGCAGATAAAGTGCTTCCCAGATAAGGTTAAGTTAAAGGAGTTCCTCATCACCATGCCCTTATTATATGAAACATTAAAGGGACTTATCTAAGGAATTGAAGAAGATCAAAAACTATGAACAGTAAAACAACAAACTCATAATTATCAACAAATGAACCTAAAAAACAAAAACTAAGCAAACAACTAGAGCAGGAACAGAACCAGAGAAATGGAGATCACATGGAGGGTTATCACTGGGGAGAGGGAGAGGGAGAATGGGGGGAAAAGGTACAGGGAATAAGAAGCATACTTGGTAGGCATAAAATAAACAGGGAGAGGTTAAGAACAGTCTAGGAAACAGAGAAGCTGAAGAACTTGTATGTACAACTCACGGACTTGAACTAAGGTGGAGGCAATGCTGGAGGGCTGGGGGGTGCAGGGAAGAGGGGGGAGAAAGGGGAGAAAAAATTGGGAAAACTGTAATAGCATAATCAATAAAATATACTTAAAACATAAATAAATAAAATCTTTAAAAAAAAGAAGAAGAAAATTTTACCTTTTGCAACAGTATGGATGGACCTGGAGAACATTGTACTAGATGAAATAAGCCAGTTAGAGAGAGACAAATACCATATGATTTCACTCATATGTGGAATCTAATGAACAAACTGAACTAACACGCAAAATAGAGACGGACTCACAGACAGAGAGAAGGCTGACAGCTCTGGGGTGAGGAGTGGGGTGGAGGGATTGAGCAAAAGAGAAAAAGAACTCATGAACACAGATGATAGTGGGGTGATTGTGGGAGAGTGGAGGGTGGTGGGTGGAAGTAGAAGAGAGTATAAGTGGGATAAATGGTAATGGATAAATTACAATAAAAAATAATGTATCAAAATAAATAAAAAATAAAGGCCATGCAGAATATGTTCAATTTATAAAACAACATATACATTTGCATGGAGAAAAAACAAAACTGATGTATCTTTGAACACCTTGAACAGCACTGACATTTAGGAGGTGAACAATAAAATGGTTAATGAATGAAAGAATCTAAAATAAGAAAAACAAAAAACACAAATAAATAAAATTAGTCAAGGCTATTCTGAAGAAGAGTAACTGGGGATATCAAACTTTGCAGATATCAAACCTTACATAAACCTTTAATAATTTATGTAGTATGGCCATTGGTTTTAGTGAAGGGCTAAAAGAACTAATGGAACAGAGAGCCCAGAAATATAACTACGTGTGAAAATTCGACAGAGACAGGAGGCACTATAATTCAGAGGGAAAGGTCGGACAATTCAATGAGAGAGGGAGCTCAAGAAGTATTTTTAATTCATGGTCTCTGATGTTGGAGCACCTGGGTCAAATCTCATGTTAGCAGTGGGACCTGGTGCAGTATACTTTATTATAGTTTCCTCATCTGTAATGAAGACAGTAATATAGTACTTACCTCATAAGGTTCTTGTGAGGATAGAATAAATTGTTACAGGAATGCTTGTAGAACACACACACACACTTCCCCAGAATAATTCCAAAAGCTGATTTCCCAAAGTCTAAGGTACATTCATTTGAAAAGTATTTATTCATTGCATATTCTATGTCATGAAACCATGACTCTCAAATCTGTCTCCCAAGATTCCCATATCACCAGCTACTTGTATTTAACAACAACAATAATAACAGTACTAAATAATAATTTAAATAGAAAGCACTAATTAAAGATATTTCTATTAGTCATTCATAGTGTTTTTCTCTTCTCAGAAGTAATGTGAAATACTGTAAATCAAATTCATAGGAAATACAAAATAATGACCATTTTTAAAATCATTTCAAAGCAAAGTTCAAAGATGAGGCTATCCTGCAGTTTTATATATATTCTACATAAAAATTCAGTAATGGGTTAAAGTTACTAAATTATAATATATTCCATTGTGTTTGGAAGGTTCAAATAAGGCTCATGCCCCCAAATCTAACCCCAAATATTGGTTTTCAGGCGGCTGTGTCTGTGCACTGCTGCCCCCTAACGGTCAGGATGGTAAATATAAAGGACCACATTCACTACCTTTTACCCAGCTTTGTCACATCATGCATGACTTTTGAGAAAACAGCAGAAATGATAGAAAGTTTAAGGCTCATTGAGCACTACATATTTTTAGAAAAATCACTCTTTTAACTCCAAATACTAGTCCCTTGAAGATTACTGAGCTCATTAAAAATGGCACCCCAATTTTTTTGTTGAATCTCCTTATGGACACACAAGGAAATTCATTCCTTTCCCATAGAACAAAGAAGCAAACAAACGGCCATTTTTAATTGTAAATACAAAGTGATAACTAAGGGGTTAAACAATTAAACATTTATAGTGAACACGGTAACCATTTTGTCCAAAGCATCCAAGACGAACTACCCAAGAAAGCTGGCAAAATGCACTATCGCTTGGGAATTCTGAAGCTGGGTAACAATTTTCGAGAAATGCCTCTGTGCTCCTGCGGAAGGGCGCACCACGGTAAGGGGAGGCATGATGATTGCCTCAGACTCGAAAAGTGACACACATACCAGCTGGTATGGAAACATGGATTTTCCTCTTTTCTTGGCAAGCTAAACAAGAATATGCCTATGGCCCACAGAAGACAAGGCGGAGGACACAGGTTAAATAAAAAGCACAGCAAAGCAAAACAAAACCAAAACCCCAATGTCCCCTGGAAATTCAAAGTAAGCAATAGCCACATTGGGAAAAAAAATTTTTCTTCCTACACATTTCATTGGACTCAGCAGTGAATGACAAATTAATGTGACTTTGTTAGAGGTTATCAAGTTTCCCATATTAATTTAGGCATTTAATGATTATTTAAAATACCTAGAGCTATGTGGGACAGCAAGTTACACAAATCCTTTTTAAATACCACTGAACCCAACACAATCACTGAACTAAATGGTTAAACACTGGCAAAATATAACCAAACTTTTTAAAACAGATTTTATTTATTTATTTCTAGAGAAAGGGGAATGGAGAGAGAAAGAGTGGGAGAGAAACATCAATGTGTGGCTGCATCCCACACATTGCATCCCTAACTGGCAACCTGGCCTGCAACCCAGGCATGTGCCCTGATTGGGAGTCGAACTGGAGAAATGGAGACCCTTTGGCTCGCAGGTTGGCACTCAATCCACTGAGCCACACCAACCAGGGATAAATGTAACTAAACTAAAATTTTTAGAGTTGCCTGGCTGTGAACACAATGCTGATGGAATGATACAATCTCAATTTTCCATCTTCCTAGGCCTTTCAATAATCACCCAATTGAATTAATGTCTCATCCTTCATACAAAATTCAGTATATGACTTTAACATCTAATGTGCTAGTTGCCCTAATCCAGGGTTTTTCCAACCTTGGCACTACAGATATTTTGCTAAATAATTCTTGGGCATGTGTTGTGTATATTGTAAGATGTCTAGAAGTATCCCTGACTTCTACCTATCAGATGCCAGTAGCACATCCTCTCCAGCTGTGACAACCAAAAATGTCTCTAGATATTGCCAAATTTCGGGAAGCAGGGGTGGGGAGAGATTGCCCCTGTTGAGAAACACTGCTCTAATTCATGATTCCAGCTGGAAGCTTCATATTCTAAGACCAGTTCTACTTTTATAAGCATCAAGGAAGATTATAGTGCTTAGCTAGCTAAGAGACCTATATTCTCACTCACCTATTGACAGGCAAATTAAAACCACAATAAGATACCACCACACACGGATAAGAATGGCTAAAAACAAAACAAAACAATACAAAACAAAAAACTCAGGATACCAAGTGGTTAAAATATGGAGCAAATGAAACTCTCATATATTGTTGGTGGAAATGCAAAATGGTACAGACACCTGGGAAGACACTCTGGCAATTCTTACAGAGTTAACATTTTGTTACAAGCATTCTAATCCTAAATATCTACCCCAGAGAAATGAAAATTTATGTTCATATGAAAACCTATGCAAATGTTTAGGGGTGGTTTTATTCATAATTGCCAAAACTGTCCTTTGGTTGGTCAACAGATCAATAAAACTTGGTATATCCATACAATGGATTATTACTCAACAATAAAAAGGAATTAACAACAGATAAAAGTAGTGACATGGGTGAATCTGAAATGCATTTGGCTAACTGAAAGACATCAAACTAAAAAAACTACATAACGTTAGGGAAGAAGCAAACACTGAACAGACAAGACAGAGGAGTTGCCAGGAGTCAGAGGTGCTGGGAGAATGTGACTCTCAGGGCACATTAGGAAATTTTTGGAGTAAAAGATATTCTACGTTCTCAAAATGGTGGTGGTGGTCGTATAACTTCATTCATTTGTCAAAACCCAGAGAGGTGCACATTTATAAAGGGCTAATTTTACTATATGAAAATTTATCATCGTGAATCTGACGTAAAAATGAACAAACAAATCAGACATGATAGGGTGAGGAGTTTGATTTCTATGCTTTGGGTTAGGGCCTCATTTTCTCCTAATAATCTAAATAAGTTATGTTTTGCCTCTTTGAAGACTAAAGGTTATCACAATGTTTTACTTCATTCTTATTACAACAACACCACCTCTTTATTTACAATTAGCCAAGAGTACAAAGGAAAACAGTGTAGACTAAATTTGCCAGGCAGTAAAATTAACTTCCTGAAGAAATGTAAGGGTATGGACCTTATGTGACTTAGAATGGCTATTCTGATATTTAGGATTTGTTCTCCTGTTAGGATTTTAAAACCTATTTGTTTCCAGGTTGGGCAATGAAATACTGGTAAGTTACAAATAAAAATCTTGTATGATTTTATAAGAAAGTCCAAGTGCTCTCATTTATCCTTTAACTTTTAAGAAAACTGTCAGACAACTTATACCACCTGGCTAATATTTATGTACTACTGGAGATGCAAAACAAATGACAAAAATGCACTATGTAAAACAGTAAAACACATGTCCAACTAATTTCTGGGTGATCTGAAATGAAGCTTTTATAAAGTTCTTGTCCTGGCTGATCTTAATATTCTCATTTTGTGTGCAGTTAGTGATCCTTTATGAGTGCATATCAAAAATCATAGGCATAGAACAGGTAAGTAGCTAAATGCGCTGTCATGCAGACAGCAAAGACTCAGAAAGCCAAAGTGGGCAGACCGGGAATTATCAATTGAGCAAGGAAAGAAAAGCTGTAAAAATGCATGGCCAATCATCATCATGGTGTAAACCTTACCGATGCTTACAAAATTTGTCTCTAACGGATTTACTCCTTTCTTCTCCTTCACTCCACTTTCCCATTCCCCTCCTCTACCAGTCATCAAATACTTTTCTTAGTTATTTAGGAAGCTCCAGAAAGTCAAAATAGCAGCTAAACCCAGTTACAATTCATCCTATTCCTATCTACTCACATTCCTGACAATTCATTCCTACTCACTAAAAAGCTATATAAAGGAGTAGCAAGAAAAAACTGAAAAATTAAGGTTTGTTGTTAAGGTATTTCAAAGGGAAGTAAGGGAAAGAGGCCAGATACACATACCAGACTTCAGTACAATAAAGTATTTACAAAAACCTGAATGGAATCAACAGCTCTCAGTTATAACCCAATAATAAGGACACAGTAGTTAAATTATAGGTTGGCTCTTGCTTACCAAAGGGAATTTTAGAAATGTGATTTTTAAGAATCCTGACTAGTTAAAAATAGAACCATCTGGATTATTTTCCTTGCATTGAGACCATCCTTCCTTCCTCCCCTCCACTTCCTGTGTGACCAAAGAAAGTATCTTTACCATTGTGCTCTGCTTTTTTAACTTTGTAACGTATTTACTTCAGAAAAGTTGGGACCATCAAGGGCTTTAAAACCTTAAAACTAGAAGGAATTTCGAAAGTCTGAGGACAATCCGTTGAGATTTTCTCAAGTCTTCCCCACGATGTACCCTCCTCTCAGGGTATCAGGGGAAGCAGGCACCTAGAAAACGCTGGCAACAGGAGGTGCCCAATGAATACATACCGAACAAATGGAATTAATAAAATTAAATTAAATAGAACTGGATTGTGGGAGAGAAAAAGTCCAATAAGGGCTCAAGAAATGCAGAGTTCATTTGAAGAGCAATCTCCACCTCCTACCCAGGAATGCAGTCCCTCACGATGACCGTTAAATAGGTGGTAAAGGACTGGGTCCCTTGGTGTCATGCATTCCCCTTTAGGAATATATAATTAGTAGATATTTATTTTACTGCAGTTTTCATCTTGTGTTGGCTTAGTGTTAGCTATCTATCAGAATACTTAAGAGTTCTAGGATAGCAAGAAAAATTTTTACTTTATTTCTGCAGCAAAGCAGCTTGGCATACTCCCTAACATACATTGTGGACTCAGTCATGTAATGGAGACACACCTGTGTCCAAAGCCCAACTCTGGTCTCTTACTGGCTATAAAATTTTGCAGTTCAGGAAGAGGTTGGGGTAAAGGTCTAAGAAATAAACATTCAGTATTAAAAGAATCAGTCCCAGAGTATCAACAGAGTATCAAACACTGACTCACAGCTGATTGTTTTATTTTTTGAAATCCATCAATAAATCACTCCAAGTATGAAATCAGCAATTGAAAATACCACTATTTTTCCAACTGAAGATGAGCCAGCCTAATGGAGTGAAAGAATATAGGCTTAGGAATTGGATAGATAACAATCCCTGAATTTAAAATCTGGATTCAATTACTTAATAGCCATATGATCCTAAGCCAATTATCCCCAGTAAAATGGGGATAATGACACCTACCTTACATTACTGATATGAGGATTAGAGGTGATATATGCAAAGAGCTTAATCTCACGCCTGGCATGTTGTTTTAAACACTCAATATTTATTATTACAATAGGTCGAAAGAAATATCTCATGAGTTCATGACATACATTAGTTCTACGCAGCCATCGTAAATAGCAAAGTCCAGCACAGCCCACAAGTTTTCCTTCTGACCAAATTTTTGTTAAGTTCCAGCGTACAAATCAAGAAATAGATTTATGTGTTGGACAGTTATATGTGGAGTTTAGGGTATCAGTCCAAGGGATGTATTTTAAAGTAACTTCAGAAATAAAATGTGTAAGTAATTGACTAAAGAAACACAATTTAGTATTCCTGCTTTTTTTTTTATCCAATTGGTTCTCAGATTTTGAACAGATATAACCAATGACTCAACATCCAAAAAGGTGCACCTATGCAAATAGTCAAGTTAAACAATACCAGGATACTGGCCCCAAATCCTCCTGAACTGCATCTCCTGAAAAATACATCTTCCCCAACTTCCCCCTGGAAGAGCATACTTTCCACTAACTTTTCTTTCCTTAGTAAAAGAACTGAACTCTGAAAACACTTTACAAGCAGGAGAAAGAACTTGTAATTTATTAGTCAAAACCCATTTTTCCACATGTACATAATCTCCCTGTCATGGCAAGTTCTTTCATTTTCTGGTATTCAAATTATTCTTTCACACCATACCAGTGTGAACTATGAAATCATTTACACTCATTGCATTTTTCACATGGGGAATATTTTCACTATTGAGTTTTTGTAATTGGTCATTGGACAATTGCTATCTTTCAGCTTTTTACTTTCTGTTCAAAACAATTCAGCTCAAATGATTTTCCTGGTCCAGGTAGCCCTCACGGTAATAAGCTAAAGCAGAGCACACCAGTCAGTTCTGTCTGCGTTAGTTCTGGTCTCCAAAGGGTATAACCTTCATGTCATAAAATGCCCAGTATACTCTTAAGAAGACAAAAACCTAAATGAAAATCACAATGAGGGCAAATGACAAAATGGAAAACTACGACTAAAAAGCTTTCATAATATAGTAATTGAGAGAAAAATCATTTAAGAAAATACAATCTATTTTGATGCATAGTACCAACTATAATATCTTATGAATTTAAAGTCCAAAGGTCTGAAGTCAGAACAAAATATTATCACTAGAAAGACAAAATTTTTCAGTTTTTCAAACAAAATACTTTATTAGTACTTTTAACATTGATGATGGTCTAAATAAATATACTTACTTACATTTTTGAACAGCTGCTCAGCAAGTTCTCTAACATGCTTTATCATCTTCAGTGGGTTATTTTCTTCAACTTTAATTCGCTCTACTTCAAAAGCTACCAACTTGAAAAAAGAATCAAATGGCAAAACATCAACTCCAAAATATGGTGAAATAGAAAAATGTGTGATAATTTCATACAAGTAGCAAGCCAAAAAGCACCCAAAATATATAATACTACTAAAAATATTGCATATTTTTACTGGGCTTCCCCTCTAATTCTAGATTTACAGAGTCTGTCCAGTCATTGGATAGTCTTGCGGTTTCTCCGATGATTTTAGGGCCTTATTTCTTCTTGGGAAAAGTATTTCCGGAACTCGGAGGAACCCTTTCATTCTCCAGGCCTCACGTAAATATTTCTCTCACTCAGAGAATTTTGGATGGTTAGAAAGTCTCCAAACATTTCCCTAACTCACAAAACATGAACCAAATGTTCAAGTCAGGTCACTCAGATGGTAGTTCCAGCTCTGATGACCATAAGATTTGGAACAAGTTACTAAAACTCCTGAATTTCAGTTTCTTTGTCTCTAAAATAAGATGAAAGAACAAGAGGCCTTCCAATTCTCAAATTATATAAACTCTAATCCATTTTCCTATTAACTAATTTGCTGGGAGAACTGTGTGTGTATACTTGGAATGGAAAAAAGAGTATTGACAGGAAAAAAATTGTGTGAGGAGGAGGGGTGGACAGAAGGGTGAATTTTTAAAAAAGGGTTTATGATTTTTCCTTCTAGGAACTAAGAGACTCACTGAAATAGACAGACATACAAAACCATGACTTCACCTAGTCTAGGTCGAGATTCAGAAAGACTCTATCTAACAAAGGCAAACACTGCTTTCCTTCTAACAGGCTGATGTGATGGGAGCGTGGGGGTACGCTGCTTCTCAAAGCTCCATAATCCTGTCATGACGCAGGCTGCTGGAAGCTAAATGAAAACAAGGGTTCCTTTCCCAGAAGCACCCATGATTTTCTTACACAAGCACATTCTCATGCAAACCAATTAAATGGCGAAAGAGGGTAGACAAGAAATGACTTAGGTCTGATGTCTCATTCCTTTTAGGCCCCTGACTGAAGTATACATATGAACTGGCTTTCAGTAACATCAACAAGACACCAAAAATCATCACTGATGGCAGAACACAGAACAGGATGAACCCTATGAAGAGATCCAACAGGAATCCTGGACAGAGTCCTTGCCTTATTATTGTTTTCAATCTAAAGAATGAATACACACACACACACACACACACACACACACACGTGTGTATATGTATATATACATATATACATGAATATATATGTATATATTCATATTTTCTTATGTGTATATATAACTTATGTATATAAATATACATAACAAAAGATACACTGCCATATAAAGTTAAGAGACACAAAATAAAGCTTAATGCAGACTAGCAGACCTCCAATCTACTTTGGAGGGGGTGGTAAGATAAGAGCAGAGTAGGAAGAATGGACGATTATGGTCAGACTGAAAGGCAGAGGGAGGGCATACCAGGCAAGGGAAGGTCTTATAAAAACAGTCAGAGGCCACAGCAAGCAAGCTTCCTGAAAGCAACCAATATGACTTATGAGTTGTGATGCAACTGCCAGAGGGGTTTTGGATAGACCAAACTATCCAGTTTGGATAGACTAAGGGAATTTGGATAGAAATGAAAGGGGGTACATAAACCAATGTTACTATTCAGGATGCTTCAGAGACTAATAAAATGAAAGCTAGAAAAGACTCTGAAAAGCATCTAATTTAATCTCCCCAAACACCATCTCAATTACTTAGGATCTAAAGGCTGATATATATTGATATCAGATAATCAATGATCAATCATATTTAATGTTGACATTAGAGAATCAGTGATCAATAACTGATGAAAATGAATTGTTCACCCTCAGGGAATTGCTCCTAAATCCTCATAAGATTTATATTATTAACTAAAGCATTTGGTGTAGTTCTCCATACTCAGAATTAAAACATGTGCTGCTTCTTTCAATCTTACTTTTGAATACTTCATTATGTTAATAGAGAATTAAAGATCCTTCTCTGAACCAAGGGTCTTTAAGACCTTGATTCCTACCATCTCTATATAAAAGAAAACCAGCAGCACCAAAACATGACCACCATTACTATTCTCCACTACACCTTGGGTGCTAGGAGTGTTCTTCTTTTATAGATTTCAAGGAACTTTTATATTTATTGGTTCTGCCATCCAAGTACTAACCAGGCCCGACCCTGCCTAGCTGCTGAGATCAGATGTGATCGGGCACGTTCAGGGTGGTATGGCCTTAGCGTATTGGTTCTAACAGAGTGCTCTTCAGAAACTGAAGTGGGAATAACATTCCTTGTTCCATACACCAGAATGGGCTGCCACGAAAACAGTTAAATGATAAATGGAAAGATGCATTAAAATAAGAGAAATCACAATGAACAAAAAACAGTACACTTATTTTAAATCACATCTGTTTTAACTTTCCCTTTATATGGCCAATTCCTTCAGAATAGAGATTTAAATCTCTTTTATAGATTTAATGTCTCCCAAGGAAGCCATTATGGATTAGGAAGAATGCTACTAAGCTAAACTGTGGCTCTACAACACTGATAGACAACAGGTAACTGTTTGAAATTACATATCTATATATTAAACTTAGACTTTTCCTCCATGAAACCAATAAAGGAATCATGTTATTACCTTTAAAAATAAATCTTCTATGTACACAATCACTCAAAGATTTTAATCAATTATTTAAAATTAAGTTGTTCTAGATTTTATGTATGTTTGTGATATCCTTCAATTACACTTTTTCTAATTTTTCTAATCCACATTTTAATCAAATACCGAAATCTGATAAGCATAATAGTAAATACTTGGATTATTTGATAGTTAATTTAAATTATAGTTATGTTTTTGATTCAAAGTTTAAAATACTATTTTTTACTTTTAACTACTAGCCTCATTTTGACTGTAAATAATGTATTCATTTGATAAAAACTATACCTCATCAAAGAGATCACAGGACCTATAGGGAGGACCTCTCTCTGAAACAAAGCCTGCAAATGCCATTCCATTGAGAACTTTAGTGAGGAAATCGTTCTCAACCAGACCACGCTGCCCCAGGAAAGCTGTCTGTAAGAAAGAAAACGTGAAATGAGTACTTTATCACTCAGCAATGAATGAACAGTCGAAACAAAACATAACGGAAAGATAAAGCTTGAATAAATGTCTTCATGCACAAAGGTGTTACTATAAAATACATCTCTCCAAAAGGTTTTTGATACCTGAAATACCACATGTATTGGAAAGAATAAAAATGAATCTGTTTGTAAAGCAGGAGAAATAAAAAATTAACCCTCCATTTTAAAATAAAAACCAATTTAAAGTTAACATACTCTGAAGAAAAACATGTCAGTTCCATAGTTTTATTAAATATTATCTATCCACACAAAACAGACTTTAAATAACCTCATTTGATATATTAAGGTCAAAATACATGGCCAGAAAAAGACAACCAAGCTGCTTTATTTAGAGTCTGAATTTTGGACAGATTCAACATAGTTCTGTATCTTACCTTGTGAAAATGTATTACTGGTTCTGCATGAATTCTTATAAGTTGTAGGCATGATCTATAGCCTTGGAAAAGTTGTGCAAATAATCTAAGAAAAACTGCACGTACTTCTTTATCCTGAAAATATAAGAAGAAAACATGTTAGGTAACTGAATTTCTTAAAAAATAAATGAAATATCACAAAGTCAAACGTTGTAAAGAACTTGAGGGATTATTCATTAAATCTGTATGTCTGTGCTTCTGACACGTCTCATTTGTGGCAGCCCTGAGTAGTGGGGCATCTAGGCTGTCCCACTGCTGGGACAGCATGGCCCATTAAATGGTTCCTTTTAAAGTTGAACCAAATAAAACTTGCCTCTAGCACATTTAATCTTCTTATCAGAAAAACATAAGTCACAGCATCTCTCCTTTCACTGTATTAAAGAATGGCATAAAACCCAAGTTGTGTGATTTTTAGAGATGTCAACAGAATCGCAAATATAAATAAAAAACTCAAAAGACTATTTTAAAGCATATTTTGGTTATGCTACTATGGTTGTCCCATTTTTTTCTCCCCTTATCCCCCACCATACTGAACCCCTCTCCTACATTCCCCCCCAGCTTAGTTCATGTCCACGGGCTGTGCATATAAGTTCTTTAGCTTCTCCATTTCCTATACCATTCTTAACCACTCATTGCCTACTTTGTACCTACCAATTATGCTTCCTATTCCCTGTACCTTCCCCCCTCCGCATTCTTCCCTCTCCCTCTCCTTGCTGATAACCCCCCATGTGATCTCCATTGTGTGACTCTGTGGAGACTGTGACTCTGTTCCTGTTCTAGTTGTTTGCTTAGTTTTTTTTTTAGGTTCAGTTGTTGACAGTTCTGAGTTTGTTGTCATTTTACTGTTCATAGTTTTGATCATCTTCTTTTTCTTAGATAATCCCCTTTAACATTTCATATAATAAGGGCTTGGTGATGATGAACTCCTTTAATTTGACATTATCTGGGAAGCACCTTATCTGCCCTTCCATTCTAAATAACAGCTTTGCTAGATAGAGTAATCTTGGATGTAGGTCCTTGCCTTTTATGACTCAGAATACTTCTTTCTAGCCCCTTCTTGCCAGCAAGGTTTCTCTTGAGAAATCAGCTGAGAGTCTTAGGGGAACTCCTTTGTAGGTAACTGTCTCCTTTTCTCTTGCTGCTTTTAAGATTTTCTCCTTATCTTTAATCTTGAGTAATGTAATTATGATGTGTCATGGTGTGTTCCTCTTTGGGTCCAACTAGTTGGGTTTCTATGAGCTTCCTGGACTTGCATGTCTACTTCCTTAGCTAGACTGGGGAAGTGTTCTTTCATTATTTTTTCAAATAAGTTTTCAATTTCTTGGTCTTCCTCTTCTTCTGGCACCCCTGTGAGTCAGATGTTGGAACTTTTAAAGTTATCTCAGAGGTTCCTAAGTCTCTCCTCATTTTTTTTGAATTCTTGTTTTTTCACTCTGTTCTGGTTGAAAGTTTATTTCTTCCTTTTGTTCCAAATTGTTGATTTGAGTCCTGGTTTCCTTCCCTTCACTGTTGGTTCCCTGTATATTTTCCTTTATTTCACTTTGCATAGTCTTCACTTCCTTTATTTTGCATCCATATTCAAGTATTTCTCTGAGCATCCGATAGGTTGGCTGTCTCCTAATTGCTTAGTTATTTTTCTGGAGTTTTGATCTGTTCTTTCATTTGGGCCATATTTCTTTGTCTAGGCATACCTGTTATATTGTAAGGGGCAGAGCCTTAGGTATTTACCAGGGCCAGCTACTTCACTGTACTGTGATGCTGTACATGGGGGACGGGTCAGAGAGGAACAATGCCACTTATTCAGCTCTCACCCCACTTTCAGTCACTTCCCCTGCTACCCACAAGTGAATTGCGCCCTTCTGTTGTTGGTTCCCGGGTGTGTGGGCTTGTATACATTCTAGGATCTTGTGGGCCTCTCCAATGGACTCTCCTGTGAGGCTGGGAGTTTCTCCCATTGCTGCAACCCCCACAAGTTTTTACTGCCAGAGGTTCTGAGGCTTTATTTTCCCCGAGCTGGAACCCTGGGTTGCACGGTCTGTCTCACTCCCCAGTTGTTCCTCCCAGTTTATCTGCACGCGAATGTGTGACTGCCCAGTCCGTCAGCCACTGTGTTGCCACACATCCTCTCCTCCCAGGTTTCCCGTCTCCACCCCTCCTACCGGTCTGGAGGAATGTTTCTTCTTTAACTCCTTGGCTATTGGATTTCCATACAGTTCAATTTTCTGGAAGTTCTGGTTTTTATTTTTATTTTTTAATTGGCTGTTATCCTTCTTTTGGTTGTGGAAAGAGGTGAAGCATCTCTACCTATGCCTCCATCTTGGCCGGAACTGTATACCATCAAAAGGCTACTTTTAAAGCCTATAAAATTTTTCCAAAATTTACCCAACTTACAAAAATCTTTTCTTATATTAATAAGGTATGGCAAACTCTGTTTTAATAGTTCAGGTTTCAATGAAATCGCAGTTTTAGAACTGTAAGAAAACATACAGACTTATTTAGTCAGTCCTTTATTTAATTATAAGGGAAGAGTCAAGAATGCTTAAGGAATTTGTTAAAGGTGTCCAGCTCTATGAAGCTCCTAATTGGTGACAAAGTTCATCTATAAGAAATGCACTGATAACGGGGCAAAGAACAGAAGTGTTGTCAAGGAACATGTATAAAGGACTCATGGACAAAGACAATCAGAGTGGGGGAGGACTGAATGTGAGAGGTGGGGATGAGTAGCGTGGGCTAGAGTAATGGGGGAAAAATGGGGACAACTATAATTGAACAAAAATTTTTAAAAAAGCAATTTAACATTAAAAAACCAAATGCACTGAGCAAAATAAAAAAGGGATCTCTATTATATACTCACCCTTTTATGGCTTCTAATTGGAACTGTTTTCATCTGCTCACTCCTCAAACTTGATTCTCTCCTATTACCAACAATTTGTTTCCATTTTTTGTAAGCTACTACCCTCTCCATTTTTTTTTTTTTTTTTAATCCTTGCCTGACCCTTTTGATTTGCCATTTAGCACAATTTTCCAGGCTATAACCTAGGTTCTGATTTTTTTTGTGCCCTACTTACTCATGCCTCCTCGGGATAAGTCTTAGCCCTTCTCCCTACTGGGTCAACGTGCTGCCCTGCGGCTCCTCCCTGAGCAGGACGCAAGGTGAGTCGGTGGCGATTCTCCTAATTTCTAGTTTGGTCCACTTTTTACTAGGCTGTCCACCTAACTATCATTATTTTTTATTAGGCAGTCCATCTAATCCAGTACCTTTAACAACAATACAAATAAAAGTACAGTCCTCTTTAAAACATAAAATTTAAATCTTAAACTTCTTACCAGCATTTTTGAGTGGGATAAAGCTGTTCGTGGAGGGGGAAAAGCATGATCTGCTACTTCCAAATCTGGGTGTAGAATCTAAAGCAAAGAAGTGTTGTTATATGGAAGGTCTTTATGTCGATAAAGCCTACTATTTATTGTACATGGAGCATTAGATGAAAAAGTGTCAATGCATGAATTACAATATATTTTCTCCATGAACTACAATGCTGTTAGCTGAGGCAGCTCTGTATATATACACACTGTAGTGAAAAGATCTCCAAGACAAAATATTTAATGAAAAATACATAAAGTCTCATTTATTGAAAATAAATCTTAAATGTATATATGTACATGCACTGCTATACACATAAATGAAAATGTCATGTTCTGAAAGAAGGTACACTAAGCTATAAAATAGTTAACAATGGGCAAGGAATGGTCTAGGGCAAAGCTATTTGTCTATATAGTTGAAAATTCTAAACAAGCATTTATTTTTAATGTTCTTAGTATAATTAAAAGTGAACTAACTGAAATATTGAGGAGGTGATAAACTTATAAACTTCACAGTCCATATGAGTAAATGTACAATACAACGAAATAAGTACTATAAATATATAAAGAACATATGTGAAATATAAAGTATTATTAATTCAACTTAGGCAAAGCTACAAAAAGAAGGTAACATTTGAATTAGGCTTTGAAGGAAAGCAGGCTGGGGAGCAGGTGAGAAAAAGTATATAGCAATTTTTTTTTTTAGTGCGCAGCAATTCATTTTCAAATACTCAGGTTCTGGTAGTATACTCAAAACAGACCAGAAGACTGAAAACAGTATTTTAAAATGACACTAAAATAAGACACTATTTATAATCCAATCCCCCAATCACTACTACAGAATAAAGTCTTAATGTCTATAAAATCATCCATGGTCATCACACAGTTCAAGTACTGCACTGCCATTTGATTACAATTATTTAGTAAGCAAATGAAGCTTATATACTTGTGCATCAAAGCTCCCACACAGTCCACCAAATGTGATTTCTTTTCGGCCCCCCCCCTCACAATATACTGTGCTCCCATGTTGTGTTTGCAGTACTGTAGCACACAATGCGCCACTGTGCTTGACTCCTACAAAAACTGGCATCCTCAGTTTCCCCCCAAATTAATTCTACGTACTGGTTAAATTTGGTGGCACAGGTCTTGTAGGTGAAGGTTTACCAGTGTGCAGCAGAACCTCTACCAAGAGCCGCTGACTTAAGAGTTCAACTCTTAATCTTTGTTTTCTACTTAATCCCAGAATTATAAATATCAATAGTAAGTAGTCATATGTACGATTTTAAAACTTATTTAACATTTCTAGAACATTAAACTTTTTTCAGTCACTCAAATACTACCTTCTCAGCTTTTGATATATTCATATACCACCAATGCAATTATTTAATTACAAATTACATTAGGAAAAAAAAAAATCAGTTGTCTCTGAATGTTCCCATTCTATAGATACCACTATAACAACTTAAAGACTGATATAAATTTGAATTTTTTTTTAGAATAAAATCCATCCTGGTAAGCCTAGCCTTCTGAGTTCCTATTTTAAGGCAAAAAAAATTTTTTAAACAGCTCAGCCTACAATATTTTTAAAGAAGGATATGAAGCCCTTAAGTTCTAGTCATGGCTTCAAATGCAGAATTTCTATGTTTCAATTTTCTAATGAT
This sequence comes from Glossophaga mutica, assembly GCA_039655065.1. Lineage (NCBI taxonomy): Eukaryota > Metazoa > Chordata > Mammalia > Chiroptera > Phyllostomidae > Glossophaga > Glossophaga mutica. Next base: position 40,739,087 of record CM077308.1, on the reverse strand, counting down.
GTATAAATGGGCACCTAAAACATTATCAGCACAATAAACTACTGTGCTTCTAGAAATCAAATAAGGTAAAATAACTACAAAAAATTTAAATTCATTTCACTGAGAAACATCCAGACAACATGATTTCTTAAAACTTTGCTACATAGGATGCTGGACATTCAATCTATCTATAAGTTACATCTTCCTGTAGCAACTTGAAAACATTGGTAAAACAACATCACACTGTTCTGCGAGTAGCACATCTATCAAAGAGGAATGAGATGTCAACAGGAGGTTGAAGGAGCAGGAACAAGTGCTAGCTTTTAATGGGGGGTTTAGGGCAATCAGTGATTTCAAGGCAGAGACTAGTCTTGTTCTCACTGGTGTGTTTCCAATATACTGAATACGACAGTATCAGTATCCTGGATATTGAATATTCAATACTGAATACTCAGTATCTGATATACTAAATAAATATGCTGAGGAAAAGAATGAATGCATAACAAATATTCAGTTATACATTCAGGATTCAAAGTATATTCTTTAGATAATGTTTGGTAAAGAGTCCTAAATACTATATAAGACTATATTCATGTTTTAAGACCTTTTTAAAAAAGTAATTACAATGTTAATGATATGTAATTCTGATTATCTTAGTTATCTTTAAATTGAGAGAAAACTGCTATTTTACAAAATGGCATACCAATGAAAGAGCTGCTTGAGTCTGATGTAGAAGTGGTTCCGGGAGGGAAGAGAGGTGAATACATTCAGGAATTTTAATAGTGCCTCCATCCAAATCTGCTATGATTACATCTAACTGAAGGAGATAAAAAATTAATATAATTAATAAAATGTATTTGTCGTTAAGCGAATTAATTTAGCCTTCATTAATTTGAAATGACAAGAAAGAGGTGTGGAAGGGACTCTTGCTGTCCACAGCGCTAGAATGCTGGCTGCGTGGCTTCCCGGCTACTGTCTCTAGTGGTCCCCCCTTCTCTGTGATTCTGCTTTCCCAGGTCTCAGCTATCCTCAGGCAACTGGTCCGAAAACACTGAATGGAAAACTGCAGAAATAAGCAATTCATAAGTTTTAAATTGTAACCTGTTAGGAGCTGTGTGATAAAATCTCGAGTTGCCCTGCGCTGTCCTGCTCAGGCATTATCCACACTGCATATGCTACCCGCCCATCTGTCACTTGGGAGCATTGCAGTATCTAGACTGTTGCAGTATTGCAGTGCTTGTTTTCACATCACCCTTGTTCTACCTAATCATGATCCCAAAGTGCAAGAGTAGTGATGCTAGCAGTTCAGATATGCCAGAGAAGCTGTCAAGTGCTTCCTTTAAGTGAAGAGCTACGTACATATAGGAAAAAACATAGTATATATAAAGTTGAAGACTATCTGGTTGCAGGTATCCACTGTGGGCCTTTTAATGTATCTCCTATGGATATGGAGGGACTATCCTATTTCTCAGCTTTGAAATCAGGTGTGGTACTAAGTTTCTGCTAACGGAATGTGGAAAGTAATGTGTACACTTCCAGGAACTCAAAAGAGAGGAGATGTAAGGCTCTCTTTCCCAGTTCACGGCTGAAACTAGGAACTGGCAGCAACCCAACCTTGAATACTCAGATGATGACAATGCCTGAGGGGATTCTGATGGGAAAGAAGAAGGAAAGAAGCTTGGGATTTTAATGAGTTCATGGACTAAACTGGACTGGCACAATGGAACACCTTTATAGATGCTGCACGAATGTTAAATAAAATTCCATTTGTTTGGGCCACTGCATTTTGGATGCTTCACGATAGTAGTGTAGCTATAATCGAAATGACCCAGTAATCATTACGTGAGTTAATAAACAAAGCAATTAGCATACACCCAAATGGCACTGTTTAGGTGCTCAAGAAACTGATTTTTAGCATTTTATAACAATTTACAAATAACTTACATAAAAATGTAGAAAAACAAAAAAGTAAGACAAACTAGCCAAGATTGCTGAAGTTAGTATGTTGAAAACAGGATTAAAATTCATTCTAATTTATTCACCAAAAAATTAAGAAATTTACTTTGGCAACATTTCAACCTCCAGGGGAAAAAAATTTACTGGAAAAAATTTCCTACAAACCAGATGAGTATGTTTCTAATTAGTATTATACTAACTAGGTTTTACTGAACATGTTTGTATTGATTTACACATATTTTTATACAGTGATATCAAAGTTAAAAACTAGATAACAACAAAGAAAATTAGGCAGAATGATAATATATGAATAAGGGTCCTGTTTATAGTTACAATGTTGAATAGTCTTTTGTCAGTTTAAATCCTATGATTTAATTATAATTGTAATTATGCATAAGTACCAATAGAGCTTACCTCTTTTCTGGCATTTAAAACTAAAACAAAAGTAGAAATACAAAATCTTAAAGATCTGTGGATCACAGGTGTCAGCCCAACTTTTCAGGGAAGAAGTATTTTTAAACTTCCTGAAAAGTGTCATGCAATCTGTCCCTTACACATGCAATCTGTCCCTTTACAATCTATACCTGATTTACTCACAGTGTTTGTGAAAACCCCTCACATTGAGAAAACTATTTGGCATCGCTGGGTAACTCTAATGGCTGAAAACTCTCATACTGAGCAAACATTTGTTCCTATATTCACTATACCCACTTACTCTATTTCAGCCTTTAACAAAACAGAAATGTTATCCTTATTTCCTATGACAGGCACTTGAATATTTATATTTAGTCATCAAATAATATCAGGTTAGTACTTAAGAAAATTTCCTTACAACCTCACAGGATATAGTTTCTAAACTCTTGAGGATCCTGGATATCCTTCTCTGAAGCACATTATTTTCTTACAGCCCCCCTTAAAGTGCAGAACAGAGAACCAAACACATTATTCAAGCACTGGCATGCGTGTGAAGCATTACTTTCCTTCTTTGGAGTTTTTACTCACATAGCAAGAGAAACAGAATAATTTGTTGGGGCTCATACTGAACTTGCATTCCACTAAAACCCTTCCTTCTTTTGAAAATGATTTTTGCCTTTTAGTTATCAACCATTCAGCATTAATACAGGCCTCATTTCAAAATATGAATAAAGTACTTATAATAAATGTATAAATAGAATACTACCTAACATTATTTTATCTTCCTTTCCCATAGATAGAATGAAGAATTCAGAAAGATAAAGTTAATATGCCAAAGTGGGGGTATTTAAAAATATTAATAAATTCATTTTGTAAATCTCTGATATTTGCCATAGGAAAAATTACTGTATTTAGATTTTTCAATGATGCTTTTCTTCCAGCCAATTTTTTCGATAGGGAATGAAATGGAGCTGAAAATAGGATCATATTTTTGGACTATAAGACGCACAACCACCCCCCCCCGAAAATGTAGCGGGAACCCTGCACCTCTGCCTCCTGTGACCCCGTTCCACCACTGCCCCCCACACAGAGAGCCAGGCAGGCTACATTTGGACTATAAGACGCACCCCTGTTTCCTCCCAAATTGCAGGGAGGGAGTGTGTCTTATAGTCCAAAAAATACAGTAGTTAGTTGAAATGTTATAAAACTCAAAGTAATATGATTAAACCTCTGGCCTCAATAACTGGCAATTTAAAGATGAATACTTACAAGTTCATGGATATCAGTTTTAAAGATTGAGTGTACTCCAATAATGAAAGGTGTTGGGGAACTTAGAACTTCTAGTAGTTGAGCCGGGAGAATGGGAATATAAGGATAACTGGAAATAATAAAAATATATGAGAGATATATTTGTTTTTCCGTAGTCTAACCATATTTTCATCTACATGCTATAAATTTTTTATATTACCTAAGTTCAGAAATTATCAATAATATCTTCATGGTTATTAATATTTAATTTTCAAAAGGACAGATTTTTTTAACGCTTCAGGTAAAAGCTATGATCGGATATAATGAAATGTAAAATAAGTAGAATGCCCAGTAGCACCCCAATAAATTCAATAAAAAGGAAAAAAGTAAAATAAACAGACTCCTGGGCAGCTTTCTTATCCCTTACCCCTCCTAGGCAAGCAGTCTCCTTGGGTTTTTTAATCTTCCTTGAAAGCAGTTTCCTTACACAACAATGTGACATCACACAGTAACACTGACTCCCTGATGGGCCCTCCCCATCAACACCGGTCATTTGCGTAAAACACGCACTCAAATTCCATTTTTCTATACCTGATTTTTTCATTCAGTAAGAGTGGTAAAGCACAAAAATTAAAGTCTAGACATATCTAAGGGTTAAGAAAAGCACCTACATAAAAATCTTTTAAACTTTTAAAATAAAATCTATAGACAGTCTAAATTTTGTTCTGGTTTGTATGAACTTAAGTTTCCTAGATGTTATGATTATCAAATTGATAAAACCACATATCAGAATAAAATATCAGGCATCACTGCTTAAATTGTCTCATTTTTTACTTTTTATCATGGAAAAATTTTAACACGCCCCTCAAAAACCAGGAAGCCAGACAGGCGTGCGAGGCCCCACGTGTCCAATGCAGCTCTGACCACTACCGATGTGTAACGCACATACACTGCTGCCCTTGTGTTCTCCCCCGACTGTATCACTTGATGCAGATTTCAGACATTATATTATTCATGCCAAATACGTTCATAGGTATCTAAAAAAGATAAGGGCTCTTTTTTAATAGACCCATAATACCAATATATCCCCTAAAATTAATAATTCTTTAATATTAAAAAATCACAGCACTAACTTAGTATTATCACTAACCATATCCAAAGAGAATTAAATGCTACTGACAATACTACTCTTAATTAACTTTTCACTAAATTAATCAACACTCATTAATGGATGGCTTGGAAAAGTTCCAAATTCTAGGCTAGACTTCCATCAGAATTCTGACTTTGTAAAACATGACCTTGTGGTTCAAACTATTATTGTGCAATGGCATTTCGATTGATCGTTAATAACTAACACATAATTCGGGAATAAATAAGAGTACAAGTAAAAATCTCACCTGTATTTAAGAGGAAACATTAAAGATTCCAGGGCCCTACAAGCATCACTAAGTCTCTGGAAACTTGCGGAATGAAAGAGAACCTTGTTTTCTGTGAGGACCGCACAAAAGAGGCTGAGGACATTCTGAATTCCTGAAAAACACAAGAGCACATACTTACCAAATGCATTTCAATTTTATATGTGTTGCCAACAAACATAGACTTAGAATGACATGGAATGAAAAAGCCAGTATTTTTTAAATCCCTGAAAAAAAATATTTGGTTAAACTATAAATTCCATACAACCTATGGTATTTGTTTTTCCAAACTTTTAGTTTTGTCTTTATATTTCAAGTCAACTTAACACTAATTGAACTTACTAGTTGTTTAGAAACATACTATTACCTTCTTTTCAACTAAATTTCCAAGGCCTTTCCTTAAATTCCTATTTTAGATGCTGCCATTGCTCTAATAACTTTTTTCCTTTTTAAAGTTCTTTTTTTCTGATGTTAATATAACCATACCAGCTTTGCTGTTGAAATTTTCCTGGTACAGTGTATCTTTTTCCATATTTTTATTTCATCCTTTTTTCTACCTCTTGTAAATAGCATATAGTTGACATTTTTAAAAAGCCCAGTCTGACAACCTTTTTAACTAGACCATTTATTCAACCTACACTTGTAATTATATACATATATTATTTTATACTTTTATTTGTTCTACTTCTGTTTGCCTTTCTTTATGATTTCTACATATTTATCTTAGCTCTTCTTTTATCTCCTCTGCCAGTGTAGAATTTATAAGCCGTGTTCCTTTACTTATTTCATCTTTTAGTGTCAACTCTAGAAAATACAGCATACATACTTACCAAATTGAGGTTAAGTACATCATTTCTTATTTTCTTTTTTATTACTGCATCATCATTTTTATATCTGCTAAACCTTAATTACATGAACCCACTAAACAAAGAGTCCCCATTAGCTAGCTTTCTCAAAGTAAAATACTTCCTATATTTCCCTTAACCAACATGGCACATGAAAAGTTCTTCTTGGCCCATTATTAGTTGCTATACTCTTCTTTCCAATTTATCTCATATGATATATCTGAACTTACAGTTCAGGTTTTTAATTTTCTCTCATTTAAGCAAATGTAAGAGTTTCATAACTGGTTTCCCTAATCCAGTCCTTATTAATTTCAAATCTATCCTCCAGACAGTTTCTAGAGCATGGACATAAAGTATAAATCTGATTGTCATTTTCATGCCCCAGACCCTTCAATATTTTCCAATACTCTGGGGTAGGGATTTCTAAATGCATTCTGTTTCACGGAAGCAATTTAGTAAAAGAAGATTTGCTTCAACTTGTTTAATATATTAATCTCTCTGAGACTCAGTTGGTAAAATGAGGAGAATATTAAAATCTATCCTATAAAGTTGCTATAAAAAAGTAATGGGATAATGCTTAGAGTTCTCAGCACAGTACCATGATAAATAATCAAGATATATTAGCTGATGTAATGGTTATTCTAATTATCATAGTTGTTACCATTCAGTTCCTTTAAGGTTAGGGTTCTAATGCTAAAAACATTTGAAAACACCTAAACCACACGACTAAGTCTGAGCTCCAGGCCAAAACCCTTCACGGTCCCACTCCCATCTTTCCAATCCCAATGCCCCCCCCCACACACCTGTGTGATCAACATGGGTCCAATCTAGCTCTCAGACACTTACTGCAGTTTGATATCTCTGCTACTTTTGCTTATTTTCTTTCTGCCTGATGTCCCCTTCATTAAAATGAGAATTCCTCAATGACAGCATAGGGCCTTCTACACTGATTTACCTCCCCTTGCCAAGTACATCTGCTAGACAGTAGGCACTCACTGAACTGACAATGTCCCTGAATGGTGACAGGAGTCATTATTAAAAGATGTTAAAACTCCATTAAAAGATGTCAGAGAATATCTTTATAAATGTAGGTAGGGAAAGTATAAAATATACAAATCATAAGTGAAAGGACTGATAAATTGAATAAAATTTGTCAGAAAGGACATTAAAAAATGAAGACAAGTATCAGACTGAAAGAAATTATCTAGAATGTATATAAATGTAAAATAAGTGTACAAAATACAATTTTTAAATCCCTACTAAAATCAATAGGAAAAAAAAAAAAGAATATAGTTGAACCTTGAATAACATTGGTTTGAACTGTGTGGATTCACTTACGCTCAAGTTTTTGTTTTAGTAAGTACTCTAAATGTATTTTTCTCTTCCTTATGACTTTTTAAAAAGATTTTATTTATTTTTACGAAGAGGGGAAGGGAGGGAGAAAGAGAGGAAGACAAACATTGATGTGTGAGAGAAACATCTATCCATTGCCTCTCATACATGCCCCAACAGGGGATGGGTTCTGCAACCCGGGAACGTGTCCTGATGGAGAACAGAACCAGAGACCTTTCGCTTTGTGGGATGACACTCAACCAACTGAGCCAGCCACGCCAGTCAGGGCCCTTATGATTTTCTTAATAACATTTTTTTCTCTAGCTTACTTATTGTAAGACTACAGTGTATAATACATATACAAAATGTGTTAAGCCACTGTTCATGTTATGATTAATGTTTCCAGTCAACAGATTAATAGTAGCTAAGTTTGGAAGGAGTCAGAAGTTATACGTGGATTTCTGACTGCTCGGGGGGTTGGTGCCCCTAACGCTCATGTTGTTCAAGGGTGGAATGTAATATGAATTTACAATTTACAGAACAGGAAACTAAAATGACTGATAAACATAAGAAAAGATGCTCCAACACCTCTAGTAATTAGAAAAATTCAACCCAATAAATTCTTGATATGCCTTTAAATCTACCAAGATAGCTTAAATTAAAGGCTGATAAGTTTTTATGAGGATGGGTAAGGAAAAGGAACTACATATATATTGCTATGAAGAATATAAGTAAAGATGCACATACCCTGTGATCTAGTTATAGTAATTCCAGTTAATTCCATTATTACTCATCACTGAAATTCTTTCATCTGCACCTACTGTATTTTTCGGACTATAAGATGCACCCCCGCCCCCAACGTTTAGGAGGAATAATGGTTGTTAATGCTGTTGTTGAGTTCTGTTTACATTTACATTGGTGAAACATTATGTTATTTATGTTATTAAATATTTTACCACATTTTTTGCTTAAAAAATTTTTTCCCTATTTTCCTCCTCTAAAACCTAGGTGTGTCTTATGGTCCAAAAAATACAGGTAAGTATAAAAAGGTACACTGTAACAATATTTGAAATAATAAAAAAGTGGACACATCCTAAATGTGAAAATGAATGACTAAATTGTGCCAAAATCATGTTATAAAAATATACTTCCTCTGAATGAAGATAGCAAATGTTGACTGAAACAAAAAATTAAAACTAGAAATTTATTATTCAAAATTTGTAAAATTCAATGATTATTCAAGAAATTTAAGTAGAGTTTTCAAGTGATACAAATTTTGGGTTAAGTTCATAGCATTTATACTTGTGAACTTACTATAGTTTAAAACATGACTTAAACTTTGGAGTGCCTGTGCAGCAGTGAAAATAAGAGTTAGTGCTACACAGATCAACATAAATAACTCCCCTACGTATATTACTGAGGAAAGTAAGGTGTAAAATGATTATGTAGAATGATAACATTCATGTATTGTTTAAAACCATACATAACACTACTATATATTATTGCTTAGGTATGTAAGGCCTGTGCAGAAGGTATCCCAGCCATGCAATGTGAAAAATAGAGTCATTTATTGAAGAAGATGAAAGAAATATTGTACATAGGACAATGACGTCTGTCCCCTTCAAAGTAGGCATGTTGGGACCTCACACAGTTCTGCCAATTGCCATCAACTGCCTGAACATATTCTCCTGAATCTCATCAATAGTCTGAAATCTCTTCCCTTTCAGAGGTGATTTTAGTTTTGGGAAAAGCCAGAAGTTGCAGGGCGCCAAATATGAGTTGTAGGTAGGGGCTGAGTCACCTGGGTGATCTGATGTTTCACCAAAAAACTCTGTACCAGACATGATGCATGAGCGGGTGCGCTGTCGTGATGAAGCTGCCAATCACCATTTGCCCATAGCTGTGGCCATCTGAATCATCTGAACAGCTTCCAGGGAGGAATGTTCAAGCTTAACGCATAATGTGATACAGATTTGTTGCTCTACTCGCTCAGTCATTTTGAGTGCCACTGCCACACAGAACACATGCTGATTCAACACTGCCCCCACAGACTAGTACAGTGAAGTCGTCATTGTTTATGCATGTGCATTCCAGTCCACTCTCCTTGGCTGCCCAGTTACATCGATGCTGCGCAAAATGTTCTCATTATATTACAATGACTGAACTTTTTCCAGACAGACTTCATATAAACATATAGTCAACATATGAGGATATGTCTGAAACTAATAAGCACCAAATTCAGAATGTGTTTATCTTTGGGAAGAGTAGGCATATGCAGAAAGTTTCAACTAATTTTATTAAACTAGATTACAAACACATAGATTTTTTAAAAATATTTCTTTGGAAATAATTGAAAACCTACAGAAAAAGTGCAAGAATAAGAACAATGCACAGAGCACTCATCTAGCCTTTACCATAATCCACTTAACATTAAAATGTTGCTCCACAGGCTTTAACATTTGTATTTACATGTGGGTGCACACTCTCTGACTCCCTACACACACACCCCACTCACACCCTCTTCTGGGCCACTTAAATGAGCACATCATAACATTTACCCCTTAATACTTCAGTGTGTTTGTCTTAAAAATAATGCTACGTAACCACACTTATTATTACATTCAGAAAACTTAACAATTTTACAATATTTTAAGTCTAAAATATTTTAAGCCTCACATTTGTATAGTCATGTGTGCCATAAGTTTATAATGAAGCTGAAAAACTCGTATTGCCCAGCTGAAGCCATTGCAACATCTAATGCAACGCATTCATTACTCATGTGTTTGTAGTGATGCTGGTGTGCAACAAACCTACTGTACTAACAGCCACATAAAAGAATAGCACACACAATTATGTACAGTGCATAATATTTGATAATGATAATAAACAACTATATTTTACAGGTTTATATATTTACTATACTACATGTATTTACTGTTATTTTGGAGTGCACTCTTTGCACTTATAAAAAACAGTCTGCTAGAAAACAGTACATCATGCTACACCAGCAACTGTGTCTCTCGATTGCATCATTTCCTCTTGCGCTTGATTTACTCTTATGTTGTTTGGTCTGGTAACATGCTCTACAGACTTGTGGCCTAGAAGCAATAGGCTACAGCATATAGCCTGGGTGTGTAGCAGGCTGTGCTATATAGTTTGAGTGCACTCTATGATTTTCAGACAATGACATCACCTAACACATTTCTCAGAACATATCCCAGTTGTTAAGCAGTACATTTTCAATTTCCAATTTTGTCTACTGATTCAATATTATTCTTTAATAGAGCTTTCCCCCTACTGTCAGGATTCCTTCTAGGATCAGAAACTCCATTTAGTTGTCCTGTTTCTTTACTCTCATTCAATATAAAACATTTCCACAATCTTAAAATTTTTTTTAAGATTTTAAAGTGAAATCCACATACCATAAAATTAACCACTTGGAACAGAACAATGTATTGACTTGCTGATCTACGTAATGTTGAACCATCCTTGCATCCCAGGAATAAATAATCTCCCTTGCTCATTATGTATGTTCCTTTCAACATATTACTGAATTTGGTTTGCTAGGATTTTGCTGAGGATATTTTTATCTACATTCATCAGGATTTTGGCCTGTTGTTGTCTTTTCCTGTAGCATCTATGTCTGGCTCCTAGTATTATGGAAATGTTGGCCTTAAAAAATGAGTGTGGAAGTATCCTCTTGTATTTTTGGAAGAATTTGAGATGGATAGGTATTCGTTCTTCTTTAAATGTTTGTTAGAATTCACCAGGGAAGCCATGTGGTCCCTAACTTTTCTTTTTGGGGATGGTTCTGATTACTAATTCAGTCCCCTTAGTAGTAATTGTTCTGTTCCAATTTCCTATCCTTTATGATTCAGTCTTAGTAGGTTGTATGTTTCTAGGAATTAATCCATTCTTCTAGGTTATCTAATTGTTGGCATCTAATTGTCCATGACAATTTCTTATGATCCTTAGTAATTTGGTGGTATCAGTTTTAATGTCTCCTCTTCCATACCTGATTTTCTAGAATATGTGCTGCCGAAGCGAGCACAATACCTGATTTTCTATATGTTAGTCTAGCTAAAGGGTTGTCAATTTTCTGTATCTTTTTTTAAAAAATTAAAAATAGCTTAGTTTCACTGATCTTTTCTATTGCTTTTTTACTGTTTCATTTATTTCTGCTCTTTGTCATATCCTTCCTTCTAATAACCCTGGGCATAGTTTGTTCTTTTTCTAGTTCCTGGGGTGTAAAGTTAAGTTGTTTAGTACTACACACTTCCCTCTTAGATCTGCTTTTGCTGTACCCAGTAAGTTTTGATATGTAGTGTTTCCATTTTCATTCGTTTCATGATATTTTTGATTTCCTCAATGTCCCACTGGTTGTTCAGAAGCATGTTGTTTAATCTTTACATATTATGAATTTCCTAGTTTTCTTCTTGTTACTGATTTTAGTTTCATACCATTATGGCTGGAAAATAGGCTTGGCATGATTCCAACCTTCTTAAATAATTATTGACTTATTTTGCGCCCGAGTGCACGATCTGTCCTGGAGAATGCTGTCCAACAAGCACCGGAGCAGTGTGCACTCTGTAGCTGTTGGGTGGAAGCCTCCATAGTGTCTGTTAGGTCTATGTGCTCTAACACGTCGTTTAGGTTCTATTTTCCTTATTGATTTTCTGTTTGGAATATGTACCCATCATTGAATATGGGGTTTCTAGCAGACTGTTTTCTGTAAGTACAAAGAGTGCACTCTAAAATAATAAATATATATAGTATAGTAAATACATAAACCTGTAAAATATAGTTCTTTATTATCATTATCGAATACTATACACTGTACATAATTATGTGTGCTATACTTTTATGTGGCTGTTAGTACAGTAGGTTTGTTCACACCAACATCACTACAAACACATGAGTAATGAATGCATTGCATTAGCTACTATTATTATGCTGCTGTCTATTTCCCCCTGCATATCTGTTAATATTTGCTTCATATATTTAGGTACTCTGAAATTGGGTGAATAAATATTTACAATTGTTATATCCTGTGAATGAGTCAACTACTTTAATGTTATATGACCTTTGTCTCTTACAACAGTATTTTGGCTTACAGTCTACTACACCTGAAGTCAGTATAGCTACGGGTGCTTTCTTTTCATTTCCATTCACATGGAATATATTTTTACATGCCTTCACCTTCAGTCTACGTGTGTCCTGAAAGCTGAAGTGAATCTTCTCTCTCAGGCTCTGGTGAGTACAGCAGTCAGCACAAGAATAAGTGCTGGTTAGAAGCTTGACCCTCAGGCAGCTACTTGTATAGTCAAGCCCCTACTAGGGAAACACTGGGACATGGGACTTTTTGCCTTCTCCCTCTGCACTGAGCCCCAGGGTGACAGCCACAGTGAGTGCTCACAAGTCCGTTAAGAACTGCTTCTTTGTTTTCTTTAGTCCTGTGGGACTTTTGAAGGCAAGCTTGGTTGGCTTTCACAGCTAAAAGTTTTGGGAGACTGTCCCTTGTGCGGGAACCTAAAAACTGGAGTGCAGATGCACGGCCCAAACCCTTCAGGGAGAAGCTAGCTTCCCTCTCCATAGTATTATGCCGAGAGTGGGGTTTACAGTGAGAATGTATCTCATTCTTTCCTACACATTTCTGTGTGGGTATTTTCTTAGAAGTCCAATGTGTAGGAGTCGCTCAAATAGTTTCTGGATGTCTCCCAGAGAGAATTGCTCCGTGTATAGCTGTACATTAGGCTCATCTGTGAGAGGAGTAAAATTCAGGAGCCTCCTATATTGCCAACTTGGTGGCGAGTCTCATCTACCTCTCTGTGACTGTTAAATTTCTGGCTGGTCTGCCAGTAGCCTCAAATAGGATTTTTAACTTAGACAAGTAGAATTAAGAGTTAAGGATTAAGAATTAAGGATTTTTAACTTAGACAAGTAGAATTAAGGGTGTTTCCCCTTTCCTTTCCTGCTGGGATCAATACTATTTTTACTGACAATCATGTTGTGGTTTTAAGCTTCCCATCCCATTTGGCAGCAAAGCTGCCAGCTTCATAGCCAACCCTGCCCTGGCAAAACTACCATTTTCACTGATAGAGCTGAGGAATGGGGGAGATGGGAGCAGTCCCAGCTAAGAACACTGTAGATTTCTACTGCTCTCCTCCAAAGCTATAGCATGAAAAATGCTTCTGAGTATATTTGCTTCTGGTCAATATCCAGAGTCCTAAAACAGCTATAGTCAATAATTTTTCGTATAGTTTTATACTGTTTTGGGGGGCGAGGGAAGAATTTGCTGAACTCTTCATACTGTCATAACTGGAAGTGTTGTCTTTGGTGATGTCAGTTTTGTTCATATAAACTTTTTTCAATGCTGTCTAAGTTCTCCAAAGTACAGTTGATATTTTTCCTTCCAACTAACAATCTGTGGTTGGACACTGTGGGGTATGCCAATATCTTGTTCCTCACCAACTACAGGTATACCTCATCTTATTGAACTTTATTGTACTTGGAAGATATTTCATTTTTTACAAATTAAAGGTTTGTGGCAACTCTGCATTCAGCAAGCCTACTGGTGCCATTTTTCTAACACCATTTGCTCACTTCATGTCTCCCTGTCACATATCGATAATTCTTGCAATATTTCAAACTTTTTCATTATTATGTTACGGTGATCTATGATCCGTGACCTTCAGCGTTGCTACTGTAATTGTTTTGGGGCACCATGAGCGATGCCCATATAAGAGGGCAAATTTAATCAATTAATGTTGTGTGTGTTCTGACTGCTCCACCTGCTGGCTGTTCCCCTGTCTCGCTCCCTCTCCTTGGGCCTCCCTAATCCCTGAGACTCAACAATTTTGAAATTAGACCAATTAATAATCCTATAGTGGCCTCTAAATGTTCAAGTAAAAGGAAGAGTTTCACATCTCTCACTTTAAATCAAAAGGTAGAGATGATTCATCTTACTGAGGAAAGCATGTCAAATGCTGAGATAGGCAGTAAACAAGGCTGCCTACACCAAACAACTAGCCAAGTTGTGAATACACAGGAAAAGTTCTTGATGGAAATTAAAAGTGCTACTCCAATGAATACAGAAATGATAAGAAAACAAAATGACCTATGCTGATATAGACGAAGTTTTAATGGTCTGGATAGAAAATAAAACTAGCCACAACATTCCCTTAAGCCAAAGCCTAATCCAGAGCAAGGTCCTAACTCTTTTCAACTTGATGAAGGCTGAGAGAGATGAGGAAGCTGCAGAGCGGTTTTAAGCTAGTAGAGGTTGGTACATGAGGTTTAAGGAAAGAAGCCGTCTCCATAACATAACAGTGCAAGGTGAAGTAGTAAATGCTGATGTGGAAGCTGCAGCAAACTATCCAGATCTAGCTAAGATAATTAATGAAGTGGCTATACTAAACAACACATCTACCATGCAGACAAAACAGCCTTATATCAGGAAAAGACACCACCCAGGACTCTCATGCTAGACAAGTCAATGCCTGGCTTCAAAGCTTCAAGAGACAAGTTGACTCTCTTGCTAGAGGCTAATGCAGCTGGTGACTTTCAGTTGGAGCCAATGTTCATTTACCATTCCAGAAAATCCCAGGGACCTTAAGAATTACACTAAATCTACTCTGCTTATGCTCTAAAAATGGAATAATAAAGCCTGGATGATGGCACATCTGTTTACAACATTGTCTACTGAAAATTTTTTGCCCACTATTGAGACTTACTGCTCAGAAACAAACATTCCTTTCAAAATATCACTGCTCACTGACAATGCAGCACGTCACCGAAGAGCTCTGATGGAAGATATATGAAATTAATGTTGTTTTCATGCCCGCTAACGCAATATCCATTCTGCAGCCCATGGACATAGGAGGAATTTCAACTTTCAAGTTTTAATATTAAAGAAATATATTTCATAAAGCAACAGGTGCTATAGATACTGATTCCTCTGATGGATCTGGGCAAAGTAAATTGAAAACTTTCTGAAAAAGATTCACCATTCTAGATGCCATTAAGAATATTCATGGGGCCCTGGCTGGTGTAGCTCAGTGGACTGAGCGTGGGCCTGCGAACCAAAGGATCGCGGTTCGATTCCCAGTCAGGGCACATGCCTGGGTTGCCAGGCCAGTTCCCGGCAGGGGACATACAAGAGGCAACCGCACATTGATGTTTCTCTCCCTCTCTCCTTCCCTTCCCCTCTAAAGATAAATAAATAAATAATAAAAATAAATAAATAAAATATTTAAAAAAAAAAGAATATTCATGGGAAGAGGTCTAAATATCAACATTAACAGGACTTTGGAAGAAGTCGAATCCAACCCTCATGAGTGATTTTGGGCAGGTGGGGGGGTGGTTCAAGACCTCAGTGGAGGAAGTAACTGCAGATGTGGTGGAAATAGCAAGAAAATTAGAATTAGAAATGGAGCTTGAAGATGTGACTGAAATGCTGCAGTCTCATGATAAAACTTGAATGGATGAACAGATGCTTGTTATGGATGAGCAAAGAAAATGGTTTCCTGATACGAAATTTACTCCTGGTGAAGACTGTTGAAATGACAACAAAGGATTTAGAGTATCACATAAACTTAGTTGATAAAGCGGTGGCAGAGACTGAGAGGACTGACTCCAATTTTGAAAGAAGTTCTACTGTGGGTAAAATGCTATGAAACAGCATCACATGCTACAGAGAAATCGTTTGTGAAAGAGACAACTGATGTGGGAAACTACTGTGGTATTACTTTAAGGAATTCCATAGCAACCTCAGCCTTCAGCAGCCACCACCTTGACCAGTCAGCCACTGTCAACATCAAGGCAAGACCCTTTGTCAGCAAAAAGGATTCTGACTCACTGAAGGCTCAGATGATGGTTAGCATTTTTAGCAAAAAAAAGTATATATTTTTAAAATTAAGGCATGTATGTTGCTTTTTTAGACATAATACCATTGCATACTTAACAGACTATGGTGTAGTATAAACATAACATTTATATGCACTGGGAAACCAAAAAATTTGTGTGCCTTGCTTCACTGTGATATTCACTTTAGTGTGGTGGTCTAAGACCCAACCTGCAAAATCCCTGAGGTATGCCTGCACTGACAATTACTGTCTGAGTCGTCTTTACTATGACCACTAGCTACAAAATGACTTTCCAAGTCCAGTACTTCTCCACATTCACTGGTCAGCGCTCAACATGCAGCAGAGCCCTCACCTGTCCTTCACTGACTTGCTTATTTATATATCCATTATCAGTATGGACTCACGGATTCCTTTTTTTTTTTTAATTCCAACATTATATAAGCCAGTACTGCCTTTAATTATTTTTGTGCTAAACAAGTCCTACATTTAGAGAGTGAGCATCCCTTTAACTTAGTTCCCGTATCCTTGTGACATGAACCATTTTATAAAGTTCTTTCTTACTTTCTGGCTTAACAAAATAATTCAAACTTCTATTGTACCTGCCCTGTCCCTGACCAAAAGCCAGCCATCTCAATAAAAAGTACTAGTTCCTTTTTGTGAAGAATGGTATTAGAGAGCAAGATTCTGGGTATGAGAGTAAACGTTAGATCATCTCTACTAGGGTGTTTTTGTTTCTGAACCACTTCTGCAAGTAGAGGTAGGAAGGATATGCACGCACAGAGTATATACATGCACATACATGAATGCATGTGGACAGACACATGTGTATATGTGTATACCCCCCCCCCCGAGAAGTCATGATCCACACCATTACTTTCAATTCCAATCTAGTTCCACAGGGTCTCCCCACTGACTCCATTACATATTTGTATGTTCCTTCTTCCAATGAGAACCCTGGCTCTGAATAACATAAGTATATTTACTCATTTGCTGGATCTTATATTACATTAAAAAGTTACAGAATTTGTTCAGCCACTCTAACTCTAAATATCACCAATTAAAAAGGAATTATTAACAATTTGTTTACAATTTTCTCCTCAAACCTTTCCAGTACTGAGGTTATATAGTCAAACACTGTGTTCTTGTTTTAAACTGTATTTTACTGATTATGCTATTACAGTTGTCTCAATTTTTCCCTTTGCCTCCCTCCACCCAGTTTCCTCCTTCCTTCCCATGATCTCCCCTCAGTTCACGTCCATGGGTCATGCATGTAAGTCCTTTGGCTTCTCTATTGCCTATTCTGTTCTTAACACCCCCTATTTTGAACCTACTCCATTATGGTTCTAAATCAAATACCTTGTAGTCAAATACTGTGTTCTTAAGTTACTTTGGTTAGTTTTTCCACTTCAGTGTGATTATGCTATTCTTTAAAAGACAGTGGAGCTTATTTCTGTATACTTTTAGTTTTAGAATTTTCTTTTTTGTTCTGTCTCATCATGATTGATCGAATATTATTTTCTGAAGAAGATCTAAACATACTTTGAGAAGTCAAAACTATGTAACAATGTCTATTCAGAGAAGTGTCACTCCTTCCCCAAATTACTATTCTAGTGCCAATATCGATTTACTGGTTGTTATGATGTGCCATGCTTATATAAAATAATATTGTTGGGAGAGGGTAGGCCATGTATACTTGAGGATTCTCTGCACCAATTTAGCAGCTTCTTGTGAGTCAAAGAATTTGAAAATTCTAGTATGTGTGCTACTGAAACGAGCACAAAAGAATTTTAAAATTTATATTTTAAAAGTCCGTGGCTGTATTGGTTTCCAATGGCTTCTATAACAAATTACCATAAACGTGATGAATTAAAACAACAGAAATACAGGGTGGGGCAAAAACTGTAAACCTGCTTTTGCCCCAACATGTATATTATGCTCAGTAAAAGAAGTCAGACATGAGGGAACATATATTGTGTGACTCCATTTATATGAAATGTCCAGAAAAGGCAAATGTATAAAGACAGAAAGTATATTAGTAGTTGCCTAGGCATATTATCTTAAAGTTCTGGAGGTCCGAATTCCACTGCTCGGGTTTTTGAACTTCTAGCAACTGCCCACACTCCTCTTGCTCATGGCTCCCTTCCATCATCAAGGCTGCAAAGGCCAGTGGAGTCTGTCTCCCTTCGGTGATGGGAGAGTGCATCACTTGGACACTGACTCTCCCGCCTCCCTCCTTCTGATGTTTAAGCTCCCTTGTGATTACACTGAGCCCGAGTCAAGGAACTGAGCCTCTGGTTTGATTTTGAAGGATCAGCAGAAGTTAGTTAGGGAGAGAGAGCAGTAAGGCTATCAGAGCCGACAGAAGACTGAGTGCACAGAAATAGAGGACTGATGGAGGAAAAGGCACTGAGAGACCTACAAGTACCTCTGCCAAGGGCAGCTCACGAAGAACTGGTTCACCGAGAGAGGGAGGCTGAGATTTCTTCCTAAAGATCCTGGGGAAGAACTTTTCCCTCCCTACTCCTACCCAAACCCTTTATGATCCCCCACAAGAAAAGATCATCTATTCTGGTGGCCCAGAGAAAATTAACTTCACAGCATCATTTAGTATCAGATAAATTGTGAAGAAAGCATGCATTTGTAAGGCTCTCTATCCTATTTACAGTATTTAAAGAAAAACTAGTTTATGATATTAAGGGGGGAATATTTTACTAAACTTATTAAGACAGGATTTATGTCTCATACAGTAGAAATGAGTTAGGGACAATGTTCTAGTGCTTAAAGGGTAAGGTTTTCATTATCCAGACAGACTACATGGTGTAATACAGAATAATACTCACACCTAATTTACCTATGCTGTAACCCACATGTCAAATATTTTAAGAAATTACACTAATGTTTTTATTCCTAACTAGCAATGCTTGTTGCTGTGTTCATAGCGACACAGTTATTTATAAATCCAGTTTCTTTGAACTACAAGTGAAAATCAGTTTTCTACATAACCTTGAATTGTTCCCTAGTCTTCAGTAGCCAGAATCCATCCAAAGCTGCACAGTAACAGTAGGGAAGACAATATG
This sequence comes from Glossophaga mutica, assembly GCA_039655065.1. Lineage (NCBI taxonomy): Eukaryota > Metazoa > Chordata > Mammalia > Chiroptera > Phyllostomidae > Glossophaga > Glossophaga mutica. The sequence goes on along the minus strand of CM077308.1, from coordinate 40,719,957 downwards.
AAAAACAAACATTCCAGTGATAATTACTACTGATTTCAGTACAATGGTATAAACACATCCTGTTGATTATTAAAATAGTAAGACATTCTGAAAAATTACTTCCTGATTTTAACTTTTCTTTAGGGTTAAATTCATAACATCAAACATTAACAAATGTATTTGTTTCCTGTGTTGAAAGAACAACACCAAAAACTTTTCTTCAGAATCTTTCCCTTCTCTGAATAATAATGATATGCTATACAAACAGAGTACTATGACTCAGCTTTCAAATGGGAAAAATTATTTAAATTAAGGCCATCATATAAAGACACATATTTCAGTAGACTTAAACAATTTATTATAGTTCTTTCTGGTCAATCCACAATGGAGAAAGCAATACAGTAATGGTCATGGCTTTATACAAGGCACAAAAAAGGAGATTTCCCAGACATTGGATCAATATTTGTTGAGTATCTACTATGCTCCAGGCACCATAATACACTAATGAAAAAAAACAAGATCCCTACCTTCACAGATTAACTAAAGCAGTATCTCAAAGAGTTATCAACGGCCAAGACATAGAAACAAAGTACACATCCATGAGTGGATGAATATATAAAGAAAAGGTGTTATGTATAAAACAATGAAATATTATTCAGCCAAAAAATTGAAACCCTGCCTTTTGTGACAACATAGAGAAAACTTGAAAACATTATTCTAAGTAAAACAGGCAGACTAAAACAAATAATTTACGTTCTTATTTATTTGGGGAATCTAAAAGAGGTGAACTCACAGAAATAGAGAGTTGAATACTTGTTGCCAAGTGTTAAAGGTTAGCGGAAATAAGCTAACGTTGGTCAGACGGTACACATTCCAGGCATAAGATGAATACATTCTGGGGATCTTATGTACAGGACGGTAACTATAACTAATGATACCGTACTGGATACTTAAAAGTTGTTGAAAGAGTAGGTCTTATCGCTGTTAGTGCACACACACCGATGATACCTATGTGGGGGGTGCAGGTTTAACTAACCTCACTGAGGTAATCATTCTGCAACACATATGTGCATCACATTGTAAACCTTAGACCTACATGTTATATGTCAATAATGTCTGATCAGTAAAGCTGGAACAAAGTATAAACACAGAAAATACAAAACTAAAGTTGTTTAATTATAAAAACAGAGTGATGATAGCTGAAGGCCCAAGATCGTTTTAATCTTTGACTCAAAAATGTCTAATAAATAATATACTATAAAAACTGAGAATAAGTATTATAAAGCTAGTTTGTTTGCCATGAAAATACAAATTATAAGTAAATAGGTATGACAAAAGATGTCATGAGAATTTCACAAAATTATTTGGCTCAAGGAGAGACACCTGAGTGAAACAGCTATGGAGTGACTAAAATATTGGAGGGGCTATAAACACCAGTTCTTCTGAATACAATCTTATTAACATAAAAAACTGCAGTTTTCCACACTTAAAGCACAAATCTTCAGGTAAACAAACTTAATTCACATAAGCTAAAACAAGAAGCAAACAAACAAACAAAAAAGATGGCAAATGAGAAATTAAAGTAATTAAGAAAATTATGGGGAATGAGGTGGGTGATGGCGGAAGTCCATGTACTAATTTCAGGCAAACAGAGAACTCTCAGACTGTGAAAAACAAATTTATTATCGTACAATCCTGGGAGAGAAGAACCAAGAAAATGTTATCATTAAATTTAGACTTTCACAGGAAAACTAGTCAAGGTTACTAAAGAATCTTATAGTCTTTATCTGCTTCCTGTCTGTGCTTTGTAAAATCCACCACCACCACCCCTCCCCCAACCCAGGTAGTGAACTCTGATAATGGTCTAATGTTGGCTTCCCACAACAGTCCAGCTGAAATGACTGCTGATAAGAGCACGCCTTTAGACACAATTATCAGTACCTCATGCTCTAGAAACTACAACTCTGCACACAGCACTGTTTTAGAGGCATCCTTCTTTCTCCTTTCCTGTCTTATCTTTTCCTTATTCTTTCCCTGAAAAAGTAACTTTTAAATATGTAAGCAAAAGATAATAAAGCTCAAAATACTTGAGAGTAAAATAATGAAATTTGATCCTCAAATGACTAATCATCATGTGTTCTGGCACACTTCATCCATTCACAGAATATCTCCTAATGAAATACATCTGCTATTCTCGCCATGGCTAGCACATTCATTCATTTATTCAACAAACATTGATGCTTTTTGTGGCCAAGGCAGTATGCCAGATATACAGGACACAAAGAAAAAGTTCTGATTATTCTTTTATTTTTCTCCTATCATGAAGTCAGTTATTGAAGCTCACAGTCTAGTAAGGGAAAACTTCATATTAATAGATGGGGAAAAATCATAAGACAGAATTTCCAAGTGCTCAACGGGTTAGCTAGGAATCAATATTTTATCAACCTTCTAGACTTTTTGTTATTTGAGAAGAATAAAATCTCTAATTTATTCAAGCACTGCATTTTAGAAAAATAAGTTATACATATAGTTAGTTTTACAACTCTTAAAAAATATATTTATTGCAAGATAAAACACAATAGAAAACCAAACACATCAACTGCAAAGCTTAGTGAATACATGATAAACAAAACAGATCAAGAAGAACCCCGCCAGCAACCTGAGAAGCCCCTTCCAGAGCCCCGATCACAGCTGCCTCTCTGCTGCCGCAGTGACTGCTATCCCGACTCTATTCTAGTAACCATTTTCTTGATTTTTCCTACAGACAGTTTTCTCGCCCAAATGTGCATATCCAGACACTATAGTTCCATCTCATTCTGTTAAAAATTAGATGTGTTTTAAATCTCTTTTCATCCAGAGCTTCCTCCTTCATTTTTTCCTTTCCTTATATAATTTATTTGTTAAAGAATCTGGAATATGTTACCCATAGTTTCCGAGAGCCTAGATTTTGACAAATGCAGTCTCTCAGTGCAGTTTAATGTGTTCCCTTATCTTCTGCATTTTCTGTGATCAGACTCAGATTTAATCACTCTGGTAAAAACTACAGGTAAGAAGATTTTAAAAAAGATTTTACTCATTGATTTTTAGAGAAAGGGGGAAAAAGATGGAGAAAAACATCAATGTGAAAGAGAAACATCGATAGGTTGCCTCTCGCACATGCCCGTCCAGGGACTAAGGGTGCAACCCAGGCATGTGCCCTGGCTGGGAACTGACCCGGTGACCTTACACTTTGCAGGACGACACCCAGCCCACTGAGCCACACTGGCCAGGTCAAACTACACGTAATGTTTGGCAAGGCTTGGCACATCATATCTGCTTGTTTTTCTTCTTGTGACAAATTACTGATGCTTAGGTCTTCATTCACTGAGGAATGTAACAATGATGTTCTATCTCTATAACTTTCATTTCTTGATAGCATACTTTTAAAAGGAGACAATTCTCCTCAACTATTATTGGGTTACCCTGTATGATATAGTTCATATACAGGCAGAATAAATGTTTGATTCATTTCCTTTACTGATTAAGTTTTCAAGATAACAAATTGGTTCCCTGACATATTCTGGAATAACATTTTTAAAAGATTTTATTTATTCATTTTTAGAGTGAGGGGAAGGGAGAGAAAGAGAAAGAGAGAGAAATATAGATCAGTTGCCTCTTGCACATGCCCCAGCTGGGGACCTGGCCCATAACCCAGGCATGGACCCTGCCCAGGAATCAAACCGGCAACATTTCGCTTTACAGAATGATGCCCAACCAACTGAGCCACACTGATCAATTGGAATAACAATATGTCAATTTTAATATTATTAAGAATTCATGGATTTAAAAATATTTTCTAGGCTTCAACCAACTGCAATTAATATTATTTTTGAGGCTGAAAATTGTACCATCTTAGATCAGTTGCAATCCTCTCCAAGATGGCTTCTGAGTTCTTTTGACAAGGCCCTAATAGTTTTTCTTTATTGAGATATAATTCACACACCATAACACTTCCTTTTAAAGTATACAAGTCAGCGGTTTCTAATATAGTCACATGTAAAACTACCACCAGTGTCTAACTCCAAAACAATTTCATGACCTGAAGAGAACCCCATACTTATTAGCAATCACTTTCTATTGCTCCTTTCCCCCTAGCTCATGGCAACCACTAATCTGCTTTCTGGGCCATGGATTTGCCTATTTAGACACTTCATATAAACGGGATCATATAATATGTATCCTTTTGTGTCTGGCTTCTTTCACTTCACATTTGTTTTCAAGACTCATCCACGCTGTTGCATGTGTCAACACTCACTCCTATGTATGAATGGACAACACTGCTGTGTGGGTATACCACAGTTTGTTTACCCAGACATGACCTAACAGACATTTGAGTTGTGTCCATTTTTTGTTTATCATGGGGTAATGCTGTTATAAACATTCACGTGCAAGCTTTTATGTGGGCATGTTTTCAATTCACTACCAAATTTGATATATATGACATATGAATATGTATACGCCTGTGAAACTGCCATCCCAATTAAGATAATGAACATGAACATCCCAGTTCCCTTGTGTCCCTTGGGAATCCCTCTCTTCCCATCCCCAAGGCAACCAGTGATCAGTTTCTGTCACCACAGATCAGAATGTATTTTCTAGAACTCTCTAGAAACCAAATCACACAATATGCATTGTTTGATCTTTTTTCATTAAACATAATTATTTTCAGATTAATACATGCTACAGCACATATCACTAATTCACTACTTTATATTGCTTCGTAGTCTTCCACTGTACGAATATACCACACATTATTTGTCCATTATCATCACCATTATCCATAACCATTGATGGGCATTGAGCTTATTCCTAATTTTTTTGTATTGTTAAAAATATGGGATGGACTTCCAGCCAAGATGGAGGCATAGGTGGACACACTGTGCCTCCTCTCATAACCAAAATTAAGGACAACAAAGATTTAGAAATAAGAAAACAACTAGAACTGATAGAAAAATTGAACTGTACGGAAATCCAACAACCATTCATCCAGACCAGTAAGAGGGGTGGAGTGTCAGCAGGAAAAAGTGGAGGTTGGTGGACCCAGGCGTGCAGGTGGTGTCTAGCAGACCCCAGGCACACAGGCAGCGGCTAGGGGACCCCGGGCATGGGATGGCAACAGGCAGACCTAGTGAGGCCACGCAAGGTGGCTGGCTGACCAGGTGGTCCCACATTTGCACGCAGATAATCCAGGAGAAAGGGAAGCAGTGGAAGGGACTAGAATTCAACAGAGAGCAGAGCAAGCGCCATTGTTCCCTCTCGCCCCCACATACAGCGTCACAACCCAGTGACTGGGCTGCCCTGCCCTGGGGAACACCTAAGGCTCCGCCCATCACTATATAACAGCTGCGACCAGACCACCCCCCACCCACACAAAAAAAGGCTCAAACGGGATAACAGATCAAAGCCCCAGAGCCAATTCATCTAAGTGACAAGAGATAGCCAACCTATCAGATGCACAGTTCAAAGCCCTCGTGATCAGGATGCTCACAGAAATGGTTGATTTGGGTCGCAAATTAGATGAACGAATAAAGGCTACAATAAGTGAAATGAAGGAAAACACACAGGGAACCAATAGTGATGGGAGGAAAAATGGGACTCAAATCAATGGAGTGGACCAGAAGGAAGAAAGAAACAACCAAACAGAAAACAAGGAAGAAACGAGAATTCAAAAAAAATGAGGAGAGGCTTAGGAACCTCCAGGACATCTTTAAATGTCCCAACATCTGAATTATAGGGGTATCAGAAGGGGAAGAGGAAGAGCAACAAGGGGAAAACTTATTTGAACAAATAATAAAGGAGAACTTCCCCAATCTGGCAAAGGAAATAGACTTCCAGGAAGTCCAGGAAGCTCAGAGAGTCCCAAAGAAGTTGGACCCAAGGAGGAACACACCAAGGCACATCATAATTACATTAGCCAAGATTCAAATGAAGGAGAGAATTCTAGAAGCAGCAAGGGATAAGGGGACAGTCACCTACAAAGGAGTTCCCATCAGACTGTCAGCTGATTTCTCAAAAGAGACCTTCCAGGCAAGAAGGGGCTGGAAAGAAGTATTCCAAGTCATGAAAGGCAAGGACCTACATCCAAGATTGCTCTATCCAGCAAAGCTTTCATTTAGAATGGAAAGGCAGATAAAGTGCTTCTCAGATAAGGTCAAGTTCAAGGAGTTCATCATCACCAAGCCCTTATTCTATGAAATGTTAAAGGGACTTATCTAAGAAAAAGAAGATAAAAAATATGACAGTAAAAAGATAGCAAACTCATAGCTATTAACAACCACACCTAAAACAAAAGCAAACTAAGCAAACAACTAGAACAGGAACAGAACCACAGAAATGGAGATCATATGGAGGATCAGCAACAGAGAAGTGGGAGGAGGAGAGAGGGGGAAAAGGTACAGAGAATAAGTAGCATAGACGGTGGGTAGAAAATAGACAGGGGGAGGGCAAGGATAGTGTGGGAAATGTAGAAGCTAAAGAACTTATGACACATGAACATGAACTAAAGGGGGGAATGTGGGTGGGAGGGGGTATGCAGGGTGGAGGGGAATGATGAGGGAGAAATGGGACAACTGTAATAGCATAATCAATAAAATATATTTTTAACGAAGTGTAAGATAAATGGTAGCATTTGGAAATATAAAATTATCTGTGTCACATCCTTCTATTCCTCTTCAAGGTAAGTCTACTTTGACTGACCTACAGGGGTGTCCAACTTTTTGGTGTCTCTGGACTACACAGAAAGAAGAGTTGTCTTGGGCCACACATTAAATACACAAACACTAATGAAAACTGATAAGCAAAAAAAGGTTTTAAGTAAATTTACAGTTTTGTGTTGGGCCACATTCATAGCCATCCTGGGCCGCACACGGCCCATGGGCTGCAGGTTGGACAGCCCTGTGAGAAATGCAGCCCCTTTAAAAAGTAAAAAAATGCAGTTGAGTAGTACTTGGCTAAAGTCAGTTAAGTCAGTGGGTGGCAGAGACCATAGACAGGCTGTAGGTAGTCCTTGAATCCCTAAAATTACTTCCAAAAGTGAGTGGAGGGAGGATTTAATTAGCAAGATATTCTATAGAGGAATAACTACTCCCAAATAAAACACACATTAAATAATAGCTTTAATTAAATTAGGACTTAGTTGAGATGACTCAGTGAGTAAAAACTTTCAGGGAGAAAGAAAGGAGTGTCTTGAGTTTGAACTATTAAAGGGAAGTGGATATAATGGGGAAGAACTATTGCTCTGGGATTGATATTACAATCCTTCTTTATTTGGATACTAGAAAACTCTAGTTATATTTAATCTGTTCTAAGGCTTTCTGTATTTGACTGATTGAAATATAGCAGCAAAAGAATTAGGATGAAACCACTAATGAAAAAGAAGTGGTAAGTTACAAAGCTGAGAAAGGAACAAAATTTGTGCAAGGAACTAAGAATTCTATGGAGAAGCGGAGTGTCACTTGGTAAGTTGTATTACTCCTCAAATGAAGTACAAGCTGCCCAGTGTACAGGGAGCACTTTCTAGTGTCCTTCCTATCCCCCTCTACCCCCACCAATTCTTCATCCCAGCCATTGGTGGGATGAGAAGGACAGGATTTTTAGTTTCATTAGACAAAATTTCTACAAAAGGAATTCATTTAAGGAAAAGCAAAATAAATATATTACCTATTCATCTTTTAAAGCACAAAGAAAATATGTCTACTTTTGAAAAATTTAACTGACTCCAGGGCAATGGGGGCCTGGGTTAAAGATTACAAAAAAAAAAAAAAAATACTACCCATGTAATTATATATTTTATATATCAAGTATTTAATGGTTTGCTTTTCATTTTCTGGATTCATGTCAGGTAATGTGAGCTTAAACTAAGTTTCGTTTTGTAGGTTTCCACAAGAAGACACTGAAAATAGGACAAAAGACATACCCAACTGCTGGAACAGGAGGGCCACGCTCGTGCCTGTGACAGGAAGGCTGTCGTGCAGAGGAGTCTGGATCAGCTGCCGATCGCCCGCACCCAAGGAAAACAGCTTCTGCAGCGTGGGGAAAACATGCGCACATACAAACACATAAAAGATTTCTTTTCAGACATTTTCTTAAGATTAAAAAAGTCCTTTGATATTCAGATTTAGAGCAGATGATGACCATATTAACATCCAATGAACAGATGCAAAGGGCAACAATGTAACCCAAAACATTCAAGTTACTTTGTGTCCAACTGAATATGGTACAAGAAAATTCAGTAGTTGAAAGTTGAAAAAAATTTTTTTAAATATATTTTATTGATTATGCTATTACAGTTGTCCCATTTCTCCCCCATCATTCCCCTCCACCCTGCACACCCTTCCCACCCACATTCCCCCCTTTAGTTCATGTTCATGTGTCATAAGTTCTTTAGCTTCTCCATTTCCCACACTATTCTTGCCCTCCCCCTGTCTATTTTCTACCCATCGTCTATGCTACTTATTCTCTGTACCTTCCCCCCTCTCTCCCCCACCACTCCCCTGTTGCTAATCCTCCATATTAACAACAAAATACAAAAATCACTTACAATCATACTTAAGTGAAAAGCAATAAAATGTTAAAGTCAACATTTATATGCCAATTACAGTTCAATAAAACCAGAAAAAATAAAAGAAATAGAATATGAACCACATTATTACACACAGTAATTTTTAAATTTCTAGTAGCCACCATAAAAATTTTTAATTAAAATGTAAATAAAGTTAACAAAAATCCCATTAAAATAATGGCCCATAAAACAATTCCACTGGTTAAAGATTAGTTCCAACCTTGAGCAAATGCACATTTCAAATTCTTTCTTTGGAGCAGAGGTAGGAGAGTGAAGGAAGAGAGTGCAGGAGGCAAAAGGGGGTGAAAAAAAACTTAAAATAAAAAAGACACTGGGATAGACAGAAGACACTTTAAAAGACAAGGGGTAAGGAAAAAGGATGGCAATTTCGTTGTAAATAATCTTTGCTAGATTGAGGATAAATGATGTAATTTTTAGAGGACTATCCTCTTCACCAGTATCACATAAGAATAAACAAAGTAAGTGATCAACTAATCAATTCTAGGGTTTCAGGAAAAGTCTTTTTTTTTTTTAAAGTATTGTGCATTAGATACATTAAGTCATAGAGCTGACATTCTTATTTTTCTACTTCAGAAACAAATATGAAAATCTCAAGACATACAGAAGATGAAAAACATGACCACTTTGATAAAGTTTTATTTTAGTAGAAGAGCTTAATTTCCTATTTGAGGCTCAAACTATGGCAAAATCTTTGGGAAGTTTTAAGGTATAGATTACACTTTCCAAACATCTGTGATTTTGGAAAATGATCAACATTACTCTTATTAAAGGTAGCAAACTGAAATAAGAAAAATTAACCCTCTTCTTTCAAATTTGAAAACTAAGCTATTCTATTAAAGATTACACACAACACACAAAAGAGTTTTAAGACCACATATTATTACTGTTATCCAAGGAAATAAATAAATTAATGGATCTATTCAGACATAACTACAAAGTTACAAAAAACTGTTATGAGGGTTTTCTTAACGTTAGTGCCTATTTTTTCCACTCAAAAATTTTTGATCGTTAATTAAATGAGGCATAACTATATAGAGTAAGGGGGGGTACAAAGAAAACATTTTAAAAGTTTGACTTTAAAAAGTGTATTACAAGAAAATGTAAACTGGAGTTCAAGTTACACAAAATATGACTTCTAATTACGCTATGTGAAAGGTGAACCCTGTGTTAAAATTAACCTCATGACCTAAGAAAAGAATGGAATCTTGGGTCTCTAGAAGGCAGACCATAGGGACACTGCTTAACTAAGATCCTCTTAAAAACAAAAATATTTAAAGAATTCTTCTTTTTTTTCTTTTCTTCACAAATTAAATTAACTGGACAAGAGGATAAGAGGTATAGGCCCTCTTCATCCACCTTTTTACTCTATTTACCTGAGACCCTCCAGCCGCTGGGACAAGGCACGCACACAGGTTTGCAATGAGGCTTTCCAAGGAGACATTCAGACTGTCCACATATACAGTGTAGATCAGACCCAGACAAGCCTGCCAAGGGAAGATGCATGTCATTATTTCATGGAAAAAGTAAGCACTAAAAATAAATTGTGGTGACATCTGCTCCTAGGAAAATTTCTCTTTGAACCTAGTAGAGTATATTGTACAGTGACATGGAATAAATTTGAAGCAGCAAATGTTATTAAGTTTATTAAATTTTTCTCCAGAACCAGAAGCTCTAAATGAGCTTTTGAGATGAGCTTATAAAAAGCAGAAATCCATAATTTGTAAAACAGGTGTCTGTGCTGAGAAAACCACTCTAGCAAATGTGTAGGGCTTAAAACTGTTTTCTTTTTGGTCTCAGAATAAACATTTAGAAATTTTATTTTGTTTTGTGACTCTTATAAATTCAGAACATTCTACATAAAAATTTGACTTATGAGAATTATTACAAAAGATCACAAAATAGAGACAAGATATGATTAACACTTTAAGCTCAGAAGAAAGACAAAATGCAATCTTTATGAATCTTTCAGTTTATTAAATTCTGTAATTATGAAAAATTATTATTTGGTAGGAATCATTTCATTGTCACTGAAATACCGACACCAAGTTAATTTTTTTAAAATGCATATCTCAATGAAATGGAAAAATATGCCAGAAATTATGTATTAATTTCCAAAATCCTTCAGAAGATTTTAGGTATGGTTTATACTTTCCAAAGTAGATCTGTGATTTTGGACCATGGTCAACATACTAATACTAAAGGTAGCAACTGAAATTAAAAAAAAAAAAAAAAAGCCCTCTTCTTTCAAAGCTTAAATGTATTTATAGCTAAGTTAAAATTTTTCCTTACATTTGAAAATTCTGAGTGTCTAAGAAAACAAAATACCCAAAGTGAACAATATTTTTAAAGCTATGTTGGCAGTGGTAGTATCAGGACTATTGGAAAACATAAATATCCATCCTCTTTACTTCAACCTGGACTCATCAAAAGAAGGTGAGTAAAAGCACACAAAGTTGATATAGTACTAATGAAGTTTATATTTGCTACAGGTAATCCAATGATTCCTTAAGATACATAAATTTTTAGAATCTGTAAACATGGGGCCTTTAAAAAAAACACATTCTTAAAATTTAAATAGTCACATAAACTACTCAGGTATTTATTTCATCCAACATGAAACACTTCTGCTGTTAACACTAATTTTATTGAATTCCTGAGTCAATTCAATTTAAATACAAGGATATTTGAAATACAAAGGAATGTTACAATCGTTTGCTCAAAACAGATTTATACAACAATATAATATTTTATATATATTGACAACAAAGAGTTTTTTACCCTAAAAATTTCTGGATAATCTAATCTGGATACCAGCACCAGGCTTTTGGGAGCAAACACTTCTGCAGGCTGAATTAAACCAGTCACTTCTACTTCACCTTCAATCTCTTCCTTCTTTGTTCCCTAGAAAAAGAGGCACTGTAATCAACACAGATAGCATTTCCTAGGTTTATAACTCACAAAAAATAGATAATCACACTTTCATATAATTCACAAAATCCAAAATTAATTGCATGATATAATTTATAATATAATTTACAAAACTCAAACTAAAAACAAAAAGCATACTTTGAAAGCCATCTAAATTATAATGCAGGGCATACTTCATGTTTGAAAAGCTCCTTAAGCTCTGGACACATACCACAACTTTATTTGAGCATTTGGTTTCTTTGTGAGGTACCAGTAATCAAAGGTAAATTAGACACATTGAAGTTATTTTAAAATGCAACCCAAAACTAAAAATGACATTTATTTAAATGGAAAGTCAGTTTGCAAGAAAACAAAAATCTGTTTTAGAAGTCAGGCGCTCATTTTCATTTTTGCCTTTCTGCTTGTCCAAATCTTTCAAACAAAAGTAATATTCTTTTAGAATTCTAAGGCTAGCAGACTGTTTGATGCTCTTAGAAGTAAAGCCCAATCAGCCTAAATTCTTTTTGTCCCTGAGCAACAATGGTGATTTTTTTTAAAAGAAAGAATGTTTTTACATACAAACTTCCAGAATGCCCTTCATGCCACTAAACCGTACACTTAAAAATGTCTAAAATGGCAAATCTTTTGTCATATATATTTTAGCATAATAAAAATATCTAGAATAAAAAACACCTAAGTTTCACTTACTAAATATTGGTTAATGAAATAAACTTTGACCAATATTATCCTCATTTATTAGTTAACAAACATTTCCTGTGCATGTACTGTTCCATAATACTATATGATGCACTATACAAGTTTTAAGTAAAAAATAATACAAGGTAATAGAGAAATAATAAATTCATCTTTATTTCTAGATGATATTGTAACATGTTAGGGCATTTCCCCTAACTAGAATTCTCTTTTCCAATAATCAAAGGTCAGCTTAAAATTTATCTTCCTTCCTAAAGCCTTCCCTTTACTGATTTTTCTCTTACTCTCAATTCCTAGTACAGTCCCCCAACATGTCACACCTGCTCATACTTATTCTTCCTGCCAAACCTGTCCCCAAAATGCCACAAAATGCCATATCCAACTTGACATCTCCACTTGAATGACTACCAGTTTTTGGTGAGTACAATGTGCTCCGGTGTATAATGCACACCATGCTTTTGTGCACATTATACACGGAATTATTAGACAGATTATTACACCCATGTATAACGCGCATCCTTATTCTTCCCTCAAAAATTCAGGCAAAAAATGTGCACATATACACAGCAAAAAATGGGTAACAGGTATCTCAAACATGCCCAAAACATAGCTCCAATCTTTCTCCCCAACTTCCACTCCTCCTGCAGAATTCCCTATCTTAGTGGAAATCCTATCCTTGAATTTAGCAAATCAAAAATCTTGATTCCCCTTTCTGCCTTACCCCATATCGAAACTGTCAGCAAATCCTGATTTCTCACAATCTCTATTGCTACCACGACACTGCTGAGTGACCATCATTGCTTGTCTGAATTATTTTTAAGAGGTTCCCTCAGTTTCCTCTATTCCTCTTTAGCTCCACTTTGCTTCCCTGCTCTCCTTAAACATGCTGGGCATTCTCCCAGCCAAAGGTCTTAAGCATTTGTTTGTTGTTCCTTTGCCTGGATTACTGACTTCCTTAGGAAGGTCTTCATTTATGGGACTTCTGCTCTGTTAAGCCTTTGCTGGCACCCTCTTTGAAACTGCAAGGTCCTAACAGTAACCAACCTTGTTCCTTGTTTTCTTCATGGCATTTATTACCATCCAACATATCATCCATGTTTATATTGTGTTTTGCTCCACGAAGACTAGGATTTCTGTCTGGTTTCTTCCCTCTAATTTCCAACTTCCTAAAACAAGAGCTGGGCACATAGCTTACTATTTATTTCCTACATACATGCAGGAATGAATTTTCTTTGAATAGTTTTCTAGGTATTTTACCAAGGGAAGTCTCCTTCCCCTATTCATAGAGGCCATTATTGTATTTTCTATTTCTTTTGGAGCCTGTATAGTTTTTAGTACAAGTTATTAGATGTCTATAAAATGCACATATCCAAAGGGAACTATCCATTTACTTTTTGTATGTGTGATATGGTCCATATGCTCTTGAAAGGTTTTCATTTGTTACAAAGCAAATGCTAAAATTAGATTGTTTGGTTTCTGGGATCCTTAGAAATAATAAAAATGTGATGAATATAAATTTACCAAAGATTTCCACACCTAATGAATCATATTCTTTGTGGATTACTAATAAATTTGAAATGACAAAAGAATGACTGAATTTCCTGAAAGAGATAAAGCTGTCCACATTTTTATGAGATTGTGATAAATACCCTAGAGTACCATTAGAAATCCACTTGAGCAAGGAGATAACAGTTTCAAATAAATAACCAGTAACCTACTTTAACCAAAATGCATTGGTCATTTCTTAAAGCTTAATTTAGTTCTTTAAGTAAACATTCACTAAATGGCATAGTTATTAACAAGAAAGAAAAAAGGTCCAATATGATTTAAATAAGTATTTAAATCACTTTTCATTATAGATGTTGACATTTACTTTGTAAATGTGCTATAAATCATAAGATGCTGTTATTCTAAATTCTAATAGCTCTCCTAAAAGAATATGTTTTAAGTTTAGAGAATTCATGTTCCTTTTTTCAAAGCAAATTTTTTAATACACTCAAAAAGTTTTTAGACCCCCCAAATGTTGGTAAAATAAGATTTGCTCTTGAGATGGTAACATGGTATTTTTTATAGAATGTTTCTATTAATAATTTATCATGTAAGGGACTACTGCCTCTTCCCTGTACCTGCTAGAGTATCTTTTGTGTAATAATTATGTAATTATACTGGATTTATTTGGTTTGGTTTTACAAGGAGAGATTTTCACATACTGAAAACAACTGAGAAACTTAATAAGCAGGAAATTAAAAATAGGCTTTGAGTGTAACAGATGTTATAATAATGCCATAAAATATAATATTTTATTGTATAAAACATTTTCACATATTTCATCTTATTGAACAGTGTTTGCAAGCATTCTTCTAACCTAAGGTTATTCCTAAGGTTTAAGCGGGTTCCCTTAAAGATACAAATTTACTTTAAACACTACTGAGTTGTCTCACAATGACTGCACGATCTCCTCACCTCTCTTACACATCGTTAGCACATGCCGTAACTTGCCCATTTATAGATTTGTCTACTTATTAGTACTATGGACTACATCTGCTAGTAGGATCCCCAACTTCTGTGTAGTTCACATTCTCCTAGTTCACAGTCTCTCTGCTTCATGATATGGGATTAATTCGTACCCACCGTATCAATTTGCTCCCAAAATGCTACTGCCCTGTAAACATAGTCTGAGACAAAAATGCTAATGATACTAGATTGTTGACTTTATGGGATGTCCCACACAGTAGATCGGCACAATCTTTGGGAAGTTTATCCTGTCACTCAGGCTGAGCACTTCAATGTCATCTTTGTTGCATTCCTAATACCTGATTCCCTTTTACCCGGAAAAGACTTGTAGCATTCAATATCCTCTCTGTGCTAAGTTTGTTTTTGATAATACCACTTCACACTTAAAACCTCCCTACAAATTTCTTTAAACACTAAGTTTAAAAAGGAGGGTAAAAGGAATTATGCAAATAAAAAACTTTCCATTCCACATTTCCTTTTTGAAATGTAAGGAATTTGTTACAGCGTACATTATATAGAGTTGCCTCAGTAAAGCAATTCAAGGACTTAAACATTTTTCGATATTAAAAATAAAGGAATTCATGTAACTGCAAAATTCTGTAAGGTCTACAATTCCCTCTGAAAAGCATTTTTATTTCTTGCCAAATAATCTGTTAATCTGTTACATGTCCACATGATAAAACCTAGTTCTTCCTGCATGGTCTGGAAAATAATGACTACGTGAGAAATACACATTTTAGGATAACAAGACTTTATACAAATTAGGCCACTAGTCTTCAGTTCAGAATCTAGTTTACCTCTAGCAAAAAAAAACAAAAACAAAAAACCCTTATATTTTTCCCTTCAAGAGCTCCTGGGATCCATAGTGTTTTGAAGGTGGGACAAATTCATTTGCAGGGCTACTATATACTCACCCTAGAAAGCTTCCTATTTTTAAGTGGCACAAAGTCCACAGGCTCTTTTAAATATATTCCTAAGGCAGCATTTTCCAAAGTGGGTTTTTTTTTTTTTACATCTTTTTTCCCCTTACTCTAGGACATGCTTATTGATTTGAGAGAGGGAGGAGAAGGAAAGAAGAGTAGAGGGAGAGAAACACTGATGTGAGAGAGAGACACTGCTCGGTGGCCTCTCACACATGCCCCAAGTGGGACAGAACCTGCAACCTAGGCATGTGCCCTGATCGGAAACTGAACCTACAACCTGACGGTTTACGGAATGGCACTCCAACCAACTGAGCCACACTGGCCAGGGCTGAAGTGTTTTTTATTGGAAGCAAATAGATATTACTTAGCAAATTGTCTATTAACCAAAGAATTTTGGAAACAATAATTTAAAGCCAAGTTAAAAAGATTTCTTTGCTGCAAAATTTCTCAGACTTTGATATGCAAAGGCCTGGGAGGTTTTACTCCAAAAGAACAGGAGTTGTCTTGGGTCATGGGATTATAGTTGATAAATACCATATAAAAATACTCTACACAAATACAGAGAAAAATAATTTTCTAAAATGTTTACATTTGTATTATCATTACAACAAAAAGTTTAAAATTATAAAAAGCAAACAAATACATCAGTATGTGTTTATTTATTAAACACTGACTACACAGTTGGCCACACAGTGGGTGTTGCAGAAGGACAGGTACGGTCCCTTGTATCGAGAAATTTATAATCTAGCTTAAGGGCTAAAACCAACACAGGTGAAATAACATTAGCCAGTACAAAACATGTTGTAACATTTTGAAATTCATATTTAAAGTGCTTGAGAAACTCTGAGAAGGGATGAGGCCCACAGCAGTGAGCTAGGACCTAAAAAGGATAAATAGAACAGTCAGAGGGAAAGGGAGAGGGAAAAGGCAAAGGAGACTCCAACACTGAGGCAAGTCAAAACATTCAAAAAGGTGAGGCTGGCTGATTTGTAGTATACAGGGTTCAGCAGAGGTAAGACCTGCTTGAGTGCGGTTTGTAGGGTAATAATACGGGTGTAATAATTTGTAGTTTTACTTTGAACATTTCACCTAAAATGTCAAATG
Organism: Glossophaga mutica; assembly: GCA_039655065.1. NCBI lineage: Eukaryota > Metazoa > Chordata > Mammalia > Chiroptera > Phyllostomidae > Glossophaga > Glossophaga mutica. The sequence continues at coordinate 40,703,196 of CM077308.1, read as the reverse complement.
GTGTGTGCTTGAGTGTGATATTGTTATGTTACAGAATGACACAGTAACAGAAGATTTTATAATAAAAAAGGGGCATTATTTGTGCTGGACCTTGTATATCTTCCCTGCCCATTTGTTTTCATAATTTCAATCCTTATGTATCTTTTTAAACTATGATACACTAAACACTAAAATTTTATGCTAGGCATATTGAACTAAAATTCCTTGTCTCTGTTGACATTATTAGTTGATAAAATGGATTAATTTGCAATGTATTTTATGAACAAGAAATATGACAAAGGTAATTTATTGAAAGTTTTAATTTTTGGCATATTTTATTTCAATAACTCTTAATGTATATCTTCTTTAAAACATCTCCCCCCATTAATATCCAGGGAATAAATCAAAATTAATAAATTAATTGTTGTAAACTGAGGAATATCACACTGAGATATGTTTCTGCTCATCATTTATCCCCAACATATAACTGATTCGTTTCAACTGTTAGAAAGCACTCAAGAATTCTTTGGTGTATCTTATAAAATTATTAAGAAAATCAAGGACATTTAAAGTGTCAAAATTATGAGAAATGCTATTAAGCTAATCCTTCTCTGGAGAAAGAGACAGGATGGATCCAATGTTTGTGTGAGGTGAAGAGACAGCAGACAGACTCCATGTGTGTCTTCTACCAAGGTTAACCACCTCAGAACTGGGTTCTCAGAAATTCACGAACATTATTTTGTGAACCACCATAATCAATGGACTCCTCTGAATGTTCTTTTCCATTATTTGTTAAAACTGGCGAAAAATAAGAAATAAAAAAACACTAAGTCATTTTTTAGACTAAACAATTACATCATTCTTATTTGGTGAGTTATAAGATCATACAGCTTAAATTCACGGGTTACGTAAAATATCCTTCCCTGGAATCCTTGAAGGAAAAGCTTTATGTCAGGCACAAAGATTAAGATTTCAATGTTTTTAGTTTTTTCTAAGGAATACATGTCAAACCTTGTTTAATAATCATGTAACATGGCATATTAAAATATTCCATAAAGAAATAAAACATTTGGTTATGCACAACTAACAAGCAATAACTCCAGCAATGCACCTCCCTCCGAAAAATATGTCTTGGTTAGATAACTAGGAATAGTACGCTGTGGTTCATAATTTGGGTGGAAATTTTAAAGTATATCTAACATAAACAAAATTAAAATATATTTTAAAAATCAGATATAGTTAACATGATATAATAATAAAAACAATATTATGTTAGAAGTACCTACTTCATTTTACAAACGAGCAATCTCAGGCCAGAGAAAGGAAATGACTTGCCAAAGTCACACCCCTTGTTAAAGTGCAGTGGAGATTAACAAGTCAGGTCTACCGTGGGCTAGTTCTCTTTCCACTCTCTTGTATTCTTACATGTAACATTTAAGAAACTGTTAAAGAAATAGGCACTAGTTCAAAGAAACTGTTCAGAAGAGATTACCTATGAGAAGTCAAATTGTAAATATAAAAAGATATTCGGACTTTTTTCCTGTAAGTATATTTGGATGTAATAATCTTTCTTATGTTTAAATAAAATAGTGACAACAATACACAGTTCTTACTGCAGCTCTTCCTGGCATAAATTTGTTCTTAAAGCTTAAGAAAAAACACTTAACGTTGAAGGACTTTGGGAACCTATTCTCAAAATTTGGGTTTTTTTTTTAAATTTGAGTAAAATCTTTAAAAACATATTTTCATGATTTTATTTTATATTGTATTTTTTCCATTACCATTCATCCTTGTTATGTCCTCTTCCACCTGCACCTGCCCCCACCCCAGGCAATCACCACATGAGCCCTTTTGCTTTTTTGCTGGATCCCTCTACCCCGTAACCCCGACCCAGAGCTGTCAGCCTGCTCTCCATCAATGAGTCTCTCTCTATTGTGCTTGTTAGTTCAGTTTGTTCATTAGTCCACATATGAGTGAAATTATATGGTATGGTACTTGTTCTCTGTTGTATTAATGTCTCATATATATTTTAAGTAGATAACATTAACTAACCAAAGCTAATTCAGCAAAAGTTTTCCTTACAAAATGCATCTATGAAAATGCCAAGGGGAATGTTAAGATTCAGCATTTTGTCCATCAGCAAATTCTCATTTGAAAACAGAACCCGCTTGTAAAAAGCACAATCTTCACCATTCATACTGTAAGAAAATGCCATGTGTATATGTGCATATGCTGCGAGTTATCAAACTATATAATAAACTCAGAATATATAAATCCCCTAATTTTTTACCTCTGACTTATGTTACTTATGCTAATTTTCACTTGACCCTCTGTTGAATAGGTATAAGGACTAGTCTCTAGACTACTACCAACCATAATGTTGATCATATGAGAAGCAAGCCTAGTTTCACACTTCTCTATGCATAATTTCTAACTCAGTTAAGTAGATCATCATTAACAAAACTTTCCTTGAGGGAATCAATATTTTTCCAAAAAGATATTCATCATAGTGTTATTTATAATATTGACAAAAGGAGAAATAAATGCCCATTAGGAAATTAAGTATATTACATCCTCATGGTCAATTAGTATGTAGATATTAATTATATCTATAGATAGTTTTAGTTTAAAAAACCTTTATTATTGAAAGAAAATAGGTCAAACTATTTTTTCTCTTCTCTTACTATTCTCCCAGTACATTCTAAATTTCCTACAATGAGCATAGCAGAGTTTGATAACTGGGGTGAGGGGTAGAGAAAAACAAAGAAAAAAATGACTGGGTTGTTCTTCAGAAAAAAACCTATCAATCGTTTTGTTATGTGATTTCCTCTACTGTTCCAAGTATTCCCATTAGCTTAGAAATCTATTTTTATTACTTCATTTTTCCAGGCAAATTGCTCAATCATTTGGAATTACTGTATTTTATTATGAGCACTTAAATTTACTTTTTCACCCAAAGCTCAACTTTAAGATTTATTAAAATGTACAGATCCAGTGATATGTAATATTTTCACTGTCAGGTATTAATAATAAATAATAAATAAGACCAATTATGGTCTTACTCTCAACACATTCTTGAACCAATAACACATTGATATAATTTTTGCAGGCTTCTTTCAGTATTTAGGTTTTGGAGGCAGACACAGTTAAGTTGACTTAGTACCTAAATGTCCCTGGGTAAGTCCTTTAGCCTCATCTATAAAATGGGAATGTTAGTAGAGTTACCATGTAACCCAGCAATCCCTCTTCTGGGTATCCACCTGAAAAATTTGAAAAGACTTATTCATAAAGACACATATACACCTATGTTCACTGCAGCACTAATCATGGTAGCCACTGCAGCACTAGACATGGGAACAACCTAAGTGTCCTCTGACCAATAATTGGATAAAGAAAGCGTAGAACATACAACAGAACACTGTTCGGCCATAGGAAAGGATGAAACACTGCCATTTGCAACAACATAGATGGATCTTGAGAGTATTATGCTAAGTGAAGTAAGTCAGAAGGAAAAGGATTAGAACCGTATGGCTTTACTCATATGTGAGATACAAAACTGAAAGCAACAAGTGAACAAACAAGACAAACTCAGAGAAAATAGTACAGGGAAGGACCCCCAAAATGGAATTTATTTATAAAAAGTTGTATATTCTTACATGTTTAAACTTCAGTCACCTTCAAAGTACTTTCTATCTAATGCAATACACCTATTGAGATTTTTTTCCCATTGCTCAAAACAGTTGTTGAAGTCATCAATTTTGATGCTTTTTAATGCTTCGCCATTTTTTGTTTTACCTCTTCTACAATGACAAAACACTTACCTTTGAGGAGCCTTTTCATCCAGAGAAACCAAAACAAGTCACTCAGGATGAAATCAGGTGAATAGGGAGGGTGGGACACAGGGGTCATGCCATTTTTGGTCAGAAACTGCTGAACACTCAGCACGATGTGGGCAGGTGCACTCATAAATACCCATAATGAAATGGACAAATGCTTTGAGAGAGCCCACAAAAAGGAAAAAAAAAAAAAAGTTCACTGAAGCCAAATGCAGCCTCTCACAATGGCAGCTAGTACACTGATGCAGATAAGTTCCTAGAATCCACCCACCTTCCTAGCAGGAGACGCCTGTACTACAAGAGGCCTGCCCTCCAGAAGGTAATTCTGGGTTTTTGGGTCCCTCCTTGTATGAAAGTTACCAGAGGGGAATAGGGTGGAAGTAGTAGGATACAGAGGGTGAAGAGTAAAATACATGATGACAGAGGGAATCTAGACTATGGGTGGTGAGCACATAATGCAATATACAGATGATGAACTGTAGAATTGTACACTTGAAACTTATATGATATTATTAACCAATGTCATCCCATTAATTTAATTCTAAAAACTTGTATAAAAAATAAAATAAAATAATAATAAAATGAGAATGTTAAAAAATACTAATTGGTATTCTTGTGAGAAGAAAATAAACTACACATGAATTAAATAAAATGGAATAAAATAAAGTCTGTAAAAATTTTAGCACAGTTCTTGGAACATAATAAACCTTCAATGTATCAAAAGCACTAAAATCTTTCTTCCTATCCGTAACTTTTTGCCTAAATTGCCTGTTTTTCTTTCCCTTAGTCTAAGTCTTAGCTCTTAAATTTTAAATGGCCACTGAGTCCTTTCAACTTTGTAAGATTCATTACAGCTACCCATCTTCAATTATTAACTCTTTCATTGAACTTGTTCTAATATATGGTACTCTGGTATATCTTTACACTTAAGTTTTGGTTTTACCTCCCAAGCTAGATTTTAGGCACATTGAGATGAAGAAAGATATCTTATGCCTGCTATGTATCTCCCTCTTTATTCTTCGTTTACATTCCCAAAGTATCCTCATTCATTTCCCCCTTTCTTTGATGACACTTTGTTTCCTAACATAACGAATGTCTTTACTACAAATTCTACCAATATTACTGGTTCATAAACACATTTAAAAACTTTAAAGTGATACAACTAAATAAAAATTTAGATAGGTTTAACATTAACAATTTTTTAGAATATGGCATAAAAAGCAATCTCACATCTATCATAATTCACTGATTACTTAAAAATATTACAATTACATTATCTAGCTGAATAATTTTGGAAACATATTACCAAAAATTTTATACCAAAGATTTGCTTGCAATTTTTGACACAGTGTACTGTATCTTGAAGAGATAAAAGTCAACATTTTTAAAGTTGCACAATCACACTTTGGATAGTGTGTGTCCCTAAATTCCTCCTCTATTCAGGCTTCCAAGTAATGTGTCATAGTATATTTGGTATGAAGTAATTCACACCAAACAAGAATTAAAAAATATCTATTTTTGAACTGATGATATGATCCAAAAATAAAAGAAAAACACATTTTTTAACAAACAACAGAGTTGACTGTTCACACTGAAAACAGGAACAACATTACTAATGACCTATAAAGGAATATAATTTGAGTATTAATTTTTTTTTCCAAATTAGACCTCGTTTGTACCATTTTTGGACCAATTCCAAAATTCAACAACTTTCTGTCCTTTCAGCACAGAACTGTTGTCACACAATTCTGCTTAGTATCTACTACCTAAGCACAATTACACAGGAGCCAGAATTTTTTCAAACTTACTTATATTTTCAGAATATTAGTAATTGGGAACACTCACAATTACTAATAATTGTGAATAATTACAAATACTAAGAAGCGGATTTCTAACCATTTATTAACTGACTATAAAACTAAGCAAATTATATTTTTGATCAACTTAAAATGGCAAATGGGATGATATTTAAGCTAAAAACAATAATTTTTTAAACACTGATTTCAAATACACAGAATCCAGATCTTAGTTTCCAATATTTCGTACTCTCATGTGCCAGGGCTCCTTGGAGAAACGGCTGATTTCAAGGCTGATGAAGGAAAGAATTAAAGTGATCCAGGATCAGCCTGTCATAACAGAAAGTGTAAAAAAAGCTTTTTTAAGAAAAATTATGGGGCCTTGTCAAAAGAATATAGGAACAAACCTGAGGAGTATTTGTTGGTCAAATCCAGGATAATCTGTGCATTAACACAAGGAGAACCATTAATTACATGGTAATGAAGAAAAAGAACACATGAGTCTGTATCTCAGGCAGACAAGATGAGACTGCTCTCTGCTTAAAATAAAATGTCAACTACTGACTGGGCAAGTAGAGGGTGTATGGAGTTGAAAAATCATCATTTTGGAACAATCATAAAATTTGGCCCAGCAAGAATCATCACTAAATGCTAACTCCAAGGGGGAATGACAAATGAGTAATAGAATATTTGTACAGCCTTACAGTGTCTTTTTAAAGAATCTTGCTTATTAGTTGCAAGCAAAAAGAATAGCAACCATACAAGGAGGTATCTGACAATCACTTGACCAGGTACCCAAAATTAACATCATCAATAGGAGGCATAGAGGTATTGCATATTTCCAGATTCATTCCATTAGAAGGATTCTAAGGAATATACTTAGTATTCCAAATGTTGGTAGTATTCCAATTGTTGATGTATAACCTGAACCTAAAGATTAGAGAATCAGACAGACAAAACAGTAAACATTCTGCCCTGGCTGGTGTGGCTTGAGTGGCTTGAGTGCTGGTCTGCAAACCAAAGGGTCGCAGGTTCAATTTCCAGTCAGGACACATGTCTGGACTGTAGGCCAGGTCCCCAGTAGGGGACATGCAAGAGGCAACCACACACTGATGTTTCTCCCCCTCTCTTTCTCCCTCTCTTCCCCTCTGTAAAAATAAATAAATAAAATCTTAAAAACAAAACAATAAACATTCTATTAAAAGGGGCATGGGACCTGCATTATTTGTAAATGTCAATGTCATAACACAAAAAAAATGCTGAGCTATTCCAGATGAAAAGAGACAAAAGCGAATTACATTAAATGCATACATGATCTTTAAACTGCATCCTGACTAGAGGACACACAGAAGGGCAATAAGGAACATAATTAGATCAAATGACAAAACTGAAATATGAATGGTGGATTAGATAAAAGTATAATGCTGATATTAAATTTCCTAAAATTGATAACTATAGTATGTTTATGTAAGAGACATAATTATTCCTATGACATATCATTTAAGACTTCAGGGCAAGGGCAGATGATGCATCATATTTCTCCCAAGTTATTCAGGAAAAACATGTTTACATGTAAAGAAGAAAGAGGGACAGACTACAGGAAGGGAGTTATTCAAATAATAAAGAATATTATTTATGATAACAAAGAAATGCGATAAAATATTAAAAACAGGTGCATATGGGTAGTCAGAATACTCAGCTTGGTGTGGGCAGGTGCACTCCTAAATTACCCATCATGAAATGGGTAAACACCTTGAAAGAGTCTTCCAAAAAAAAAAAGTTCACTAAAGCCAAACAATGCCAGCTGGTACATTGATAAAAATGGGTTCCTAGACCACTCACCTGGCAGGGGAAGCTTGTACTACAAGGGGCCTGCCCTCCAGAAGATTTCCACTTTTTGAGGGGTCTCCCCTGTATACAAATGCTTGCAATATTCTTTGAACTTTTCTGTAAGTTTAAAATTATTTCCAAATAAAATTTTGATAAATATCCAAGAACTTCTAGAACCTCTTTACACATACCATATTATCTTTTTTCTTTATTAAGGTATAATTGACAAAACTATAAGCTATTTAAAGAGGTGATTTGACATACAGGCACACTGTGAAAAGGATTCCCCATCCAGTAATTAACATATTAATTAATTGGAAGAATAATTTCAAAATGTTCATACTACCCAAAGCAATCTACAGTTTCAGTGTAATCCCTATCAAAATTCCAATGATATTTTTCTTACAAATAGAACATAGAATAATAAAGTTCATATGGAACCGCAAAAGACCCTAAATAGCCAACGTAATTTTGAGAAAAAATAATAAAATTGGAATCATCACACTTCCTGATTTCAATGTATATTATAAAATTATAGTAATCAAAACAGTAATGGTTTTGGCATAAAAACAGACACATAAGTCAATGGAACAGACTATAGAGCCCAGAAATAAACACATGTTTATATAGTCAATTAACTTGTGACAAAGGAACCAAAAATATAGAATGGTTAAAGGATAGTCCATTCAATAAGTGGTGTTGAAACTGGGTAGCCACACACAAAAGAACGAAACTGAACTCCTATCTTACACCATATACAACAATAGTTCAAAATGTATTAAAGACTTGAATGTAGGACATGAAACCAGCTAACTGTTAAGTGAAATGTGGGATGTAAGCTCCATGATGAAGGCCTTGACAATGAATTTTTACATTTGACACCAAAAGCAACTGCAAAAAAAGCAAAAATTAGTGGGAATGCATGACTCTATAAAGCTTCTGCACAGCAAAATCAAAAAGGACCTAGAGAATGGGAGCAAATATTTGCAAATCATATATCTGATAAGGGGTTAATATCTAAAATGCATAAAGAACTCATACAACAACAAAATCCAACAAAATCTAATAGGCAAAGGCCTTGAACAGACATTTTTCCAAAGAAGAATACAAATGGCAACAGGTACATGAAAAGGTGTTCAACATATCAGAGAAATGCAAATTGAGACTACAGTGAGATCATCAAATATCTTCTAGAATAGCTGTCATCAACAAGACAAGAGGTAATCATGGGAAAAGCTGTGGAGAAAAGGGAACACTCATGCACTTGGTGAAAATGTAAACTGGGGCAACCACTGTGGAAGACAGTATCGATGTTCCTCAAAAACTTACAAACAGAACGACCATATGATTCAGAAATGTCACTTCTGATTATATATCAAAAGGAAATGAAAACAAGGTATCACAGACCTAGCTGTACTCCCACGTTCATTGCAGCATTATTCACAGTAGCCAAGGCAGGGAAACAAGCTGAGTTTCTATCAAGTTGAATGGATTAAATAACCAAAGACACTGAAATAAAGAACAAACTGACAGTAACCAGAGGGGAGGAGGGAAGGAAATAACGAGAAAAGAAAGGGAAGGGTCATCAAGGAACATGTGTAAAGGACCCATGGACAAAGCCAAAGGGGGTGGGAGGTGGGGGTGGGTGGGGAGGGGGAATGTGGCAGTGGGAACATGGAGACAACTGTACTTGAACAACAACGTTTTTAAAAGATTAAACAAAAGGAAAAAATGGAATGGATTAAGATGTAACACACACACCCAGGATTATCCAGCCACAAGAAAGAAGGAAATCCTGCTGTTTATGACATGAATGGACCTTGAGGGCAGCATGCTAAGTGAAATACACCAGACAGGGAAAGACAAATTGTGCATGACATTATTTATATGCAGACTCTGAAGGGGAAAAAAAAGCAAACTCGTAGAAATAGAGAATAGAATGGCGGTTTCGTGGACTGAGGTTTGGGATAATAGGAAGAAGTTGGTAAAAGGATCAAAACTTTCAGCCATAACATGAATAAGCCTGAGGATCTATGAGAGAATATGGTGATTCTAGTTGATAACACTGTATTGTATAACTGAAGATCACTAAGACAGCAGATTATAAATGTTCTCATAAAAAAAAAAAAAAACCTGTAAATATGTGAGGTGATATCCCAATATCATGGGATATCTTTCCATTTATCAACATTCATTAGGGATATTGGGCTGTATTTCTTTTCTTGTAGCATCCTTATCTGGTTTTGGTATCAGGGTAATGCTGGCCTCTTAAAATGAGTTTGGAAGTACTCCCTGCTCTTCTATTTTTCTGAAAGAGTTGGAGGATTGGTATTGATTTTCTTTAAATGTATGGTAGAACTGACTAGTAAAGCCTTCTGGTCTTGGACTTTTCTTTGGTGGGAGGAATTTGCTTATTAATTCGACGTCATTACTACTAATTGGTCTGTTCATATGTTATATTCCTTCATGATTCAGTCCTGGTAGGCTCGTATTTCTAGGAATTTATTCATTTCTTCCAAGTTGTCCAATTTCTTGGCATGTAATTACTCACGATAGTCTCTTATGATCCTTTGTGTTTGTGTCAGTCACATCAGTTCTTTTTCAAAACTTTTAAAAGATTTTGTTTATTTATTTTTAGAGGGGGAAGGAAGGAGAAAGAAAGGGAGAGAAACATTGATGTGTGGTTGCCTCTCGCACACCCCCTACTGGAGACCTGGCCTGCAACCCAGGCATGTGCTCTAGACTGGGAATCAAACCAGCAGCCCTTTGGTTCACAGGCCAGTGCTCAATCCACTGAGCCACACCACCCAGGGCCATATCAATTCTAATGTCTTCCTCTTTCATTTCTAATTTTGAGTCCTTTCTCTTTTTTCTTGGTGTGCTAGGTAAAAGGCTTCCCATTTTGTTTATTTCTTCAAAAAAAAAACACTGACCATTTCTATGGTCTTTTTATTCTCTATTTCATTAAATGTTTCTCTGATCATTACTTCCTTTGTCTACTAATTTTAGGCTTTGTTATTTCTCTAGTTTCCTAAGGTGTAAACTTAAGTTCTTTATTTGAGATCTCTCTTTTTTATATTAATGGAGATATGATCATCACTATGAATTTCCTCCTTATATCTGCTTTTGCTTCATCCCACGTTTTTGGTATGTTGTATTTTCATTTTCATAATATAATTTTTGTTTCCTATTTTGGTTTATTTTTGACCCATTGATTGTTCAGGAACATATTATTAAACCTCTACATACTTGTGAATTTTCCAGTTTTCTTCTTGTAACTAGTTCTAGATTCACACTTTTGTGGTTGGACAATATGCCTGATATGATTTCAATCTTCTTAATTTTATTAAGACTTGCTCTGTGGCCCAACATATGATCTATCCTGGAGAATGTTCCACATATGCTTGAGAAGAATGTGGGTTCTCTGCTACTGTTAGATGATTCTCTATATGTCTGTGAGGTCTGTCTGATCTAACATATAGTTTAAGAACAATTTTCCTTACTGATTTTGTCTGTATGATCTATCCATTGTTGAATGTGGGATACTAAAGTCCTCTATTATTATTGTACTTCTGTCATTATTTTTCCTTCAGATCTGTTAATATTTGCTTTATATACTTAGGTGCTCTAAAGCTTATTGAATGAATATTTACAATTGTTATATCCTCTTGATTGAGTTGGCTACTTTATCACTATACAATGACCTTCTGAGACTCTGATAACAATTTTGGCCTAAAGTCCATTTTGTCTTAGCTATCCTAGCTTTCTTTTGGTTTCCAATTATATGAAATATCTTTTTTCTTTTTGTCCCTTCACTTTCAGTTGCCGTGTGTCCTTAAAGCTGAAGTGAGTCTCTAGTAGGTAACATGTAGTTCGGTCCAATTTTTTAATCCATTTACCATCCTATGTGTTTGAATTGGAGAATTTAGTCTATTCACATTTAAAGTAATTATTGATGGGTATGCACTTACTATTGCCATTTAGTAAATTGTTTCCTGGATATTTTTAAAATTCTTTTGTTCCCTTCTTCCTCTCTTGCTCTCTTCCTTTGTGATTTGATGGTTTCATGGATGGGTATACATAGATTGTTTCATTATCTGTTGTTTGTGGTTACCATGAGGGTTGACATAAAATAACTCGTACTTATGAGAGGCTATTGTAAATTGATAAAAAACTAAAGTTTGAGCACCAGTGTATTATAAAGCTCTACATTCCTCCATTTAGTTTTTGAAGTCATGATTTGTATCCCTTTGTCTTGTATATGTATACATTAACAAATTATGGTAATTGTAGTTATTTTTTACATTTATCTTTTAATCTTCAGAGTTTTTGTAAGTGATTGACCCCCCATCATCACAACATTAGATTGTTCTGAATTTTACTACATATTTACCTTTACAAGTGAGATTTACATTTTCTTGTTTTCCTGTTACTAATTAGCACTCTTTGATTTCAGCTTAAAGAAGTCCCTTTAACACTTCTTGTAAAGCCAGTATACTGTTGATGAACTCCTTTAGCTTTTGCTTGTCTGAAAAACTCATTATCTCTCCCTCAATTCTAAAGAACAGGTTTCTGGTTGGAGTACTATTGGTTGTCAGTTTTTGTCTTTTAGCACTTTAAATACATCTTGCCAGTCCCTTCTGGCCTTCAAAGTTTTTTCTGAAAAATCTGCTCATCATTTTATAAGGGTTCTCTTATAAGAGGCATTACACAAACAAACATTGTTTTTACCTTGCTGCTTTCAAAATTCTCTCCTTTCTTTAACTTTTGACACTTTAATTACAATACATCTTGGTGTTGGTCTCTTTGGCTTCATTTTATTTGGAATTTGCTGAGCTTTGTGGATCTAGATTTCTGTTTTCTTCTCCAAAGTAAGGAAGTTTTCAGCCATTATTTCTGCAAGTACATTTTCTGCCTCTTTCTTTCCCTTCACTTTCTGGAATCCCTATGATGTAAATATTGATCAGCTTGATTTTGTCCAGTAAGACCCATAAGCTACTGTCAAACTTTTTATTCTTTATTTTTGTTGTTTTGATTTCCATTGCCCTCTCCTCAAGTTCACTGATCCTTTCTTCTGTTTTATCTAGACAGATGTTGGGCCCCTCTATTGTATTTTTTCAGTTTAACTTTTTATTCTTCAGCTCTATGACTTCCATTTGCTATTTCTTTGCTGAAATTCTTATTTTGTTCATGCATTCTTCTGAGTTCAGTCAGAATCTTTATGATCATTAATTTAAATTATTAATCTGTGCTTTAAATCTGATATTCCCATTTCATTAAGGTATTTTTCTGAGGTTTGATCATATTCTTTTTTCATTGTTGTTCAAGTACAGTTGTCCGCCTTCCCCCACCTCTGCCCTCTGCCACCCGAGCCATCCACACCTCCCTCCCCTGGTCCCCACGCCCTTGGTTTTGTCCATGTGTCCTTTATACTTGTTCCTGAAAACCCTTCACCCTTTCCCCCACATTATCCCCTCCCATCTCCCCTCTGGGTACTGTCCGTTTGTTCTTAATTTCAATGTTTCTGGTTATATTTTGCTTGCTTGTTTGTTTTGTTGATTAGGTTCCACTTAAAGGTGAGATCAAATGGTATTTGTCCCTCATCACCAGGCTTATTTCACTTGGCATAATGCTTTCCAGTTCGATCCATGCTGTCACAAAGGGTAGGAGCCCCTTTCTTTCTGCTGCGTAGTATTCCATTGTGTAAATGTACCATTGTTTTTTGATCCATTCATTTACTGATGGCCACTTAGGTTGCTTCTAGCACCTGGCTATTATAAATTGTGCTGCTATGAACACTGGGGTGCATATGTTCTTTTGGATTGTTGTTTTAGGATTCTTAGGATATAATCCCAGCAGTGGAATTGCCGGGTCAAAAAGCAGTTCCATTTTTAGTTTTCTGAGGAAATTCCATACTGTTTTCCATAGTGGCTGCACCAGTCTGCAATCCCACCAACAGTGCACTAGGGTTCCATTTTCTCCACAACCTCTCCAACACTTGCTGCTTGTTGCTTTGTTTATGATGGCCATTCTTACCAGTGTGAAGTCGTATCTTATTGTGGTTTTAATTTGCATCTCTCTGATGGCTAGCGATGCTGAACATCTTTTCCTATGTCTCTGGACCCTTTGTATGTCCTCCTTGGAAAAGTGTCTGTTCAAGTCCTTTGCCCATTTTTTAATTGGGTTTTTTGTCTTCCTAGAGTGGAGTCATCTGAGTTCTTTATGTATTTTGAAGATCAAGCCCTTGTCTGAGGTATCGTTGGCCAATATATTTTCCCATATGGTTGGTTCTCTTTTCATTTTAATGATCATATTCTTTAGTTTGGACATATTATTTTATTTCTTTGTCTTCTTGGACTCTCTGTATTAGTTCCTATGCATTAGATAAAACAACCACCACTCCTAGTCTTCAAGGAGGGACATATTGTAGGAGATAAAATTTATCATACAATCTTGTCCTAACTCTTGGCTGGCTCTCAAAATTCTGTGATGGTCCCAGCAGCCTACATTATTCTTAGTGCTCCCTGTAGTTGAGGGTGTGTTAAGACCTGTCAGTGCAGCAAGGGGGCGGATCATAGTCAGCACCTAGATTCATGCTGATTAAAAGATAGGCCCTCAGGCAGCAGCTTTTAATATATGCAAATAGGACTCTATCCAGGAAAGATTAGAAGATGGGCATTTTTTTCAGTAAACTACTTGGAGATGGGTGTTTCTGTCTGCTCCCTCTGTGCTGAGCACTGGAGGGACTGTCTAGTTTGCTTGCTTTAGTTCTGTGGGAAAACTCTAGCCCCGCTTGCCATGAGAACCAGGGGATTAAAAGAGTATTTCCTTTGGATGGCAGATGCAAAATCCAGAGCACTAGATGTGTGTATAAGCTCTTTCCAAAGAGAAACCAATGAACTACAGTAAGCTAGAGAGAATGATAAGGCAGTATCTGCCAGCCTCCTTTATCTCCAGGGAGAATCAAAATCAACCTCTAGACAGGAGCTAAATTAGACACCTAAACTGCAGGCAGCAGCTTTTAAAGTATGAAAATAGGACTCTATCCTTGAAAGACTAGAAGACAGGCGTTTTTCTGTTTCCATAATGCTGAGCCCTAGAGGGATACCCACAGCAAACCTTTGAACCCATTATGAACTCTTTATGTTCTATAGCCTGCTGGGTCTCATGAACACAACTCCTATTGACTTCTAGAGCTAGGAGTTTGGGGGGGGCCAAACCTCACATGGATTCTTAACATTCAGGGGTTAGATATTTGGTCCAAACTCTTCATGCCTGAGGGAAAGCTGTAAATTTAAGTTAATTCCTGATTGCCTGTTACTGTTCTAGGGGTGGGGTTCATGGTGAGACTTTATCTTAGCCTTTTCTACTCATTTCTGTGTGGGTACTTTCTCATTTGCTCAATGTGCAGCACCTTCCTACTCAGGAATTTCTGGATTTCTTGCAGTGGGAATTGCTTCATGCATAGCTGTAGATTCAATGTGTCCATGGAAGGGAGTGAGTTCAGGAGCTTCCTATGTCATCATCTTGGACTGGAACCCCCCTACACTGTCTTAGAGTGTTAGTTTTCTATCAGTTTACTTCAGAAGGGGTGTTAGGGAAGGAGAGAGGAGAGAGAACCTAAATAACCTCAGTTAATTTCATTAGACAATTCTAAACACTTCATTTATTTAATTACTTATTTATTTTTATCCTGACCCAAGGACCTTTTATCATTGCTTTTAGACAGAGAGGAAGGCAGAGAAAAGAAAGAAACAATGCGAGAGAGAAAAACTGACTGGCTGTCTCTAATACAGGCCAGGACTGGGAATGAACCCAAAACCTAAGTATGTGCCCTGACAGGGAATTGAACCACAACTTTTTGGTTATAGATGATGCTCCAACCAACTGGGCCATACTGACAAGGGCTCATTAGATAATACTAGAAAGTTGTAAAGAGATGCCCCCAAGAATATGAAAATAAAATATTGTATTCTCAGCACCAACTTAAATTCTAAAGATCAACATAAATAAATATGAAAGGTCACCTAAAAGAGAAAAAGAGACTGTTGACTAGGAAACACTCTTTCTTATTTAGACTGAATTAATCAAAATAGGAATTTGATTAGATATTCGTTGGTAACATCCACCCAAACATTATTCAGGACAGAGATGACCATAGTCACAGACTTCTAAGCTATCTGTCCTCATTGACATCATAATGCCTAATTTCAAATATAAACAATGGACTCTGTTGGTCTGGCAGTCATTAAATATTTGACATTACTTCTTAGTTTGATTCCACAATCAAAATGCTTCTGATTTTGATATGGCTTCTCACAAAAATCTGACAAGAAGAGAATGTGCTGATAATGCAGATAAAATATATTTTGTTCTATCTAACCTTTTAACTTGTCACTGTAAATTAATAAACTAGTATGCTGGTTTTAATATATCAGTCTTGTTATAAACTTGAATAATATGAATCTGTATCATGAAAAGTGATTTGTCTGTCCTTGTACTGGAAATCAGATTTCTACATCTAGAAAATTCATATCTCGGAGTTTAATTAAAGTAACCAAAAAAACAAATGCTCCTTTGTGAGGCCATTTTGGAAAGCAAGCCAAACCTTTTCCCTGCTGGTAATATTCATTCATCTGTACATAGCAGAAAGTACAGCAAATAATGCAAATCAACTCTCTCAACATCCTCCAAACTCCCTTATAGTTTCTTTCTTGTATTACTGAGGCTTGAAGGCAAAACAAACAAATAACAAGAAAAAGGTTTTCCTGATTCGTTTACAGGGGAGTGGGATTTGCATGCAAATCTGACTTTCTCAGGGAACCATCTACCCATATGAGATTTAAAGAAGTCAACAATTTGAGAATCTGGCTGCACATAAGAGACTGGATTTTTTTAGGGCACTTATGAAGATTATATTGTCTGGTGCCCAACATTGTAACTGCCAACTGGTATTAGGCAGTTCCTAGGAGCCAGAATTAGTTTCCAGCTTACTCTTCACCCACGAAATTATATAAGCTGCCCAATAATACACTGTCATAAATCCTTTCTTGCATAAATTAGAGAAAGTATATCTGACACGTGCACCAGTCCACAGTTGTCCGCAGTATTATGGATGAGATATGAGACAAATTTACACGGACTACCAAGTCCTGTGGAGGAAAAGGACAGCATGGCTACCCTCTCAAGGGGAGAATGTCCCGGAGTGGCCTGGCCACTCTCTCAAGAGGAAAGTGCAGCGTGCCCTTGCCTTGACAGGCTTTTATTGGGTTCAATATACACAGGAATACAAGTAAAGCTCATTAATCACTGTCAGGCATTAAGGGTCAAACAACAGATAGCATACAAAGAACTACAAGGGCTTATTCTGAGTTAGGGTCTGTTAGCTAAAGAGCTACAAAACTTTGGGAAACAAACTCATTTCCTGCTCAGATCCTTATCATTTAATTGAGAGCATTCTTAGCAAAGCAGGTCTCACAGGATTTTACGTATTCTTTCTCAGGCCTGATCACCCGGGGAACCCACCCTTTCTAGCACAGAGCTGCACCATCCTCTGTCATTGTTTCAGGCTTAAGTCAGGCAGAGGAAATAAGGCAGCCAAGAGATTAGGAGACTTCTTGCAGACAGAATGAGGACTCAGGCTATGTCAAAGCTGAGGGTCCATCACCTCCTTTTCCTGTAGCCCCTGAAGTCCTTCCTTGGGGCCTCCATGTGATCGTGCCTGTCTTAGGTTGTTCCCCCCTTGGGGAATCCTACCCGTCACTGGCTAACCGATCAAACATTGGGGGCCAGTTATGGATGAAGTAAAAGGAGCAGAAGCAGCGCTCCTGCCAGGGAGATAAGCTTTGTCTCCTTAGTGGCTTATGGTCCGAAGGTCGCTCACTCAGCCTTAGCCATGGGGCGGGGGGCGAAGGGGGGAGGGGCAGAGTTACAGCTCCTGAAACCAGGCAGGGTCATTCCCAACAATATCCAGTTGTCTGAAACTAAGAATCCCAACTAATAAGCTGAAAGATTCAGCATTTTTCATTTCTATAATTGTAGTCTACAAATTTCTGTCCCATTATCTTACTACTACTACCAATAGTAATGAGTTAACATTTACTTGGTGCTTCAAAAATAGTATCAAGAATTGTGATAAGTGATCTATAAACATCCTTATTAAATACTCCATGGTCCGTGAAAGACCCCCTCAGGAAAAGGACTGATGAGGAAAATTACAGGTTCACCACAACAGGATACAAATCTTAATAAACAAATTCACAGATATGCTATTCTTAGAACCATTCAGATTAAGATTTTTATTTCAAAAGAGAACAATTAAACTTGGATGTAACTGCTGTTCTTGCTCTTATGAACAATACAGTAATTCAATCTTTTTAAAGTAGCTCACTGAACACAAGTTGGCAGTTCTAACAAAAACAAATATGGCATAGAAAAATTCCTAAATGTTGGCATTTTGACTATACTCTGGCTAGAAAAGTTGTTGTACCTGAAGATTGATTTCTGCCTCATAGAAGGTTAGGCACGAGCAGTAATGTCGATCTGAGTCAATATCTGTCAGGACCACCACAAAAAACGTCGGCTGCTTCCTCTCTCTGGACAGCTGCCACCCACTGGGCTGACAAAACTAAATGGGATAAAAAAAAATTGTCACATTTTAAAAGCACAATAATGAAAATTTATTAGTTACAAACCTCTGAGAAATGTTAAATATACCCAAATTTAAAAAAATGCCCATATTACCTCAGCCAATATAAAAAAACAAATCATGTACAGACTCATAATGTGAAACACCTGCACTAATGCACGTATGTATTTTATGAGAATAGCCTAGGTTTTCCACAGATGCCACTCATGCTGAGGCCGAGGTCCACATACATAGGAACAAAGCACCCAAACAAGAGACTTTCCCCCATTAGAAGAGATCATAGAGTGCTGTCTCTATCATTGACGGAAAACATAATTATTTTTAAATTCTTTCATTAATCTACAATTCAGTACAATGAAAAGGATAATCTTGTTCACCAGGACAGACTAAAATCTGGGCTACAAAATACGCTTTAACAAACTTAAAAGAACAGAAATCATGCAATATATACCACGGTGGAATTAAAGTAGAAACCAGAAACAGAAAGATAGCTGAAAAATCCCAAAATACTTAGAAATTAAACAACACAACTCTAAATAACACATGGGTAAAAGCACAATCTCAAAAAACTTTTTAATATTATGAATACATGAAAATAAAAATGCAATCTATCTACATCTGTGGGTTCAACAAAAGCATTACTTAGAGGAAATTTATAGCACTGAATGCATATATTAAAAAAGAAAACTGATCTAAAATGAATAACTTAAGATTCTATCCTAGAAAAGTAGGAAAAAAGCAATTTAAATCCAAAGTAAGCAAAAAAAGTATTTTTTAAATTAGAACAGAAATGAATGAAATGGATAACAGAAACTCAATAGAGAAAAATCAACCAAACCTATAGCTGGTTCTAAAGCTACAGTAAACCCAGAAATAGACCAAACATGACAAAGAAACAAAGACTATACAGTGGAGAAAAAGATAGTCTTTTCAGCAAATGGTACTGGACCAACTAGATATCTACATACAATAATATATTAACACATCTATACACAGACCTTACACCCTTCACAAAAGTTAACTCAAAGTACATCATATACCAAAATGTAAAACACAAAACAACACTAGCAGATAAACAGGGGGAAATCTAGATGATTCTGGGTTCAAATGACTTTAGATATGACATCAAAAGCATGAACCATGAAATAAATAACTGATAAGCTAGACTTTATTAAAACAACAAACTTCTTGCTCTATGAAAGAAACTGTCAAGAAACTAAGAAGATAAGCCAAGGACTGGGAGAAAATATTTGTAAAAGACATATCTGATAATGTACTGTCATCTAAAATATACAAAGAATTCTTAAAACTCAATAATAAAATGAGCCACCCAATTTTAAAGAGGGTAAAGAAAATATAGAGAAAGCAATAAGCATATGAAAACATGCTCGACGTCATTAGGAAATTGCAAATAAAAACAGTAAGATACCACTACACACCTATGATAATGGCCGAAATCCAAAACACTGATAAAGTTAAATGCTGTCAAGGATGTGAAGCAAGAGGAACTCTCATTCATTGCTGATGCGAGTGCAAAACACTGAAGTCACTAGGGAAGAGAGTGTGGCAGTTACAAAACTAACCATACTCTTAGCATATGATTGAGCAATTGTGCTCCTTGGTTTTCAACCCAACGGCACTGAGAACAATATTCTCACAAAACCTTGCTCGTGAATATTTATAGCAATCGATATATCCTCCAGTAGGTGAATGGAAAAATAACTGTGGCACACCCACACCGTAGAATGTCATTTAGCGCCAAAAAGAAATGAGCTATCAAGCAATGAAAAAGCATGGAGAAAACTTAAATGCATATTACTAAGTGAAAAACACCAATTTGAAAGGGCTACATATGGTATGACTTCAACTATATGATATCCTGAAAAATGCAAAACTATGGAGACAGTAGAAATACTAGTGGTTGCCTGCATTTGGGGGTGTTGTGGAGGACAGACAGAACACAGGATTTTTAGGACAGTGGAACTGTTCTGTATGATACTGTTAATGGTGGATACTAAACCAAGGGTGAATTCTAATGTAAATTATGGACTTTTGGTAATAATAATGTATCAAATCAATGCAGTCATCCATCGAGTGTAACAAATGTACCACTGTGGTGAGGAATGGCTAGCTGTGTTTTGGGAGCAGGAAATACATGAAAACTCTGTACTTTCTGCTCAATTTTGCTGTGAATGTAAAACTGCTCTAGAAAGCAAAGTCTTTTTTTTTTTTTTTTTTTTTACAAAGATATCTTGAAGGAAAAAAAGATATCATTAGCAGTGCTGTTCAAGAGATAAAACAGAAATAGAAATGAGCTCCCCATCATAGAAGCACCCTGCGCCAGATTACCTTCTGTTATTCTATTTAAAATCTGCTGGTCTGGCAGAATTTCTTATTCTGTAGAGAAATTGTGAATGTGATTAATGTTTCTCTCCAAATGTAGTAAATCATTCAAATCTCACTTTTCTTATGTCTTTTTAGATTGAATCAATGAGGCAATGAAAGGAGAGACAGGTTTTGGAAAAATTTGATACAGGAGAAAGAAAGTTTTATAGATATGATGATAGAAACTAAGGTCAGAACCAAGGGGATAATAATCATAGTAACTAACATTTACTTCACTGAATTATATGCCAGATGCTATTCTGAGCATTTTGCGTACGTTAACTTGTATAAATTTTCCAAGATTGGTAGCAGGTAAGTTAATATTCTACCTTTTATAAATTAAGAATCTGAGGCATTGAGGAATTAAATAAATTACTCAAGATTACACACTTAATCTGCCCTGGCTGGTATAGCTCTGTGGATTGAGTGCAGGCCTGTGAAGCAAAGGGTCACGGATTCAATTTCCCAGTCAGGGCACATGCCTGGGCTGCAGGCCAGATCCCTGGTATGGGGTGTGCAAGAAGCAACCACACATTGATGTTTCTCTCCCTTTCTCCTTCCCTTCCCCATCCTCTAAAAATAAATAAATAAAATCTTTAAAAAAAGATTACACAGTTAATCTAATAGTTAATATTACAGTCAATATTAATGTAACAGTATAAAAAGTACACTGATGTGTTTACAAATTCCACACTGCAACTAACCTTTAAGAAAAGACTACTTATTAAATTTTGGTGTGGTATTCAAATAAGAGTTTCCACAATTATCTGAAAAGGTTATTAAAATACTCCTCCTCTTTCCAACTGCATATTTGTGGGACCTGATTTTCTTCATATACTTTAATGAAAAAAAAAATTACTGCAAGAGCTTGAAAGCAGAAGCAGATATAAGTATCCAACTATCTTTTATTAGGCCAGTATCGATGATACTTATAAAAATATAAAACAATACCACTCTTTTCCCTATTTTTGTTTTGAAAAATATAGCTATTTTCATTAAAATATGCTATTTAATATGCAATAGTTTATTCAATAGTTCCTTTAAATGAATAAATATATAGCTTTAAATTATCTAGTTCTAATTTCTAATACACAAATGAGTAAATAAAACTACATAAACAAAACTCCTTGAGGATCTTCAATAACTTATGATACTACAGACTGTGAGACACAAAAGTATGAGAGCTGCTACTCTAGTGAAATGCATGTTAGCATGTAACTAGCCCTGGCTTAAGTTACTTGGGTAGCAGAATGCTATAATCTTGGTAGAACTGAGGAATTTTATCAGGTGAAACCAAAACACAGAAGTTTCTTTCAAAATCTTCTTACTGTTTCTCAACAAACTTCTTTGCTGAATCAAGTACATTTTTCTAAAATGAGCTTCAATCAGTTTCAAAATCAGGAAACAGGTGTCTGTGCTTAGGTCATAAAATAATACACTGATTTATACAGCCTGAATCATCAGCTCAACAAACAACTCCTCTGAGGCAAAGTGAACCCATTCTGGATAAGAAAGCATGACCCACACATATGCTGCCTACAAGAAACCCACCTCAGGACAAAAGACATACACAGGCTCAAAGTGAAGGGCTGGAAACAAATTTTCCAAGCAAATGGTCAGGAAAAAAATGCTAGGGTAGCAATACTCATATCAGACAAAATAGACTTCAAAAGAAGAGCCATAAAGAGAGACCCAGAAGGTCACTTCATAATACTCAAGGGAAGAATCCACCAAGAAGACATAAACATTGTAAATATATATGCACCCAACATAGGAGCACCTAAATACATCAAGAAAATCTTAGAGGACTTCAAGAAAGATATTGACAGCAACACGATTATAGTAGGCGATTTTAACGCCCCACTGTCAAAAATGGACAGATTTTCCAAACAAAATATCAAAAACGATATTGTGGCATTGAACAACACTGTACAGGAAATGGACTTAACTGATATATATAGAGCCTAGAGCCCTTCATCCCAAAGAAACTAAATACACTTTCTTTTCAAATGCACATGGAACATTTTCAAAGATAGACCACATGATGAGACACAAAACAAGCCTCAACAAATTCAAGAAAACTGAAATCATACCAAGCACTTTCTCTGACCACAAGGGACTGAAACTGGAAACCAACCCCAAGGGGAAAAACCCAAAACCCTCAAAATCATGGAGATTGAATATCATGCTATTAAACAATGAATGGCTCAAGAATGAAATTAGGGAGGAAATAAAAAAGTTTCTGGAAACAAATGATAATGAACTCTCATTGACTCAAAACTTATGGGACACAGCAAAGGCAGTCCTCAGAGGGAAGTTTATAGCGATACAGGCCTACCTAAAAAAGACAGAAACACCTCAAACAAACAACCTCACCCTACGCCTACAAGAACTCAAGGATCAACAACAAAGACAGCCCAGAGCAAGTAGAAGGAAGGAAATAACCAAGATCAGAGCAGAAGTAAATGACATAGAGACTAAAAGCACAATCCTAAAGATCAATGAATCCAGGAGCTGGTTCTTTGAAAAGATCAACAAAATCGACAAGCCTTTAAGCAGGCTTATCAAGAAAAAGAGAGAGAGGACTCAAATAAACACAATCAGAAATGAAAGAGGAGAGATTACAACTGACACCGCAGAAATACAAAGGATTGTAAGAAATTACTACGAAGAACTGTATGCCAAGAAATTTGAAAACCTAGGTGAAATGGACAAGTTTCTAGAAAAATATAATCTTCCAAAACTCAATGAAGAAGACAGCAGAAAGCCTGAACAGACCAATAACAGCTGATGAAATTGAAGCAGTAATCAAAAAACTCCCGACACACAAAAGCCCTAGACCAGATGGTTTCACAGGAGAATTCTACAAAACATTTAAGGAAGAGCTAACCCCTATTCTTCACAGACTATTCCAAAAAATCCAAAATGATAGAAGACTCCCAAACTCTTTTTATGAAGCCAGCATTAACCTAATCCCAAAACCAGACAAAGACACAACAAAGAAGGAGAACTTCAGGGCAATATAACTGATGAACACAGATGCTAAAATCCTCAATGAAATATTGGCAAACCGCATCCAACAATACACTAAAAAGATCATACACCATGACCAAGTGGGATTCATCCCAGGGATGCAAGGATGGTTTAACATTTGCAAATCAGTAAATGTAATTCATCACATAAACAAAAGCAAAGACAAAAATTACATGATCATATCAATAGATGCAGAAAAAGCATTTGATAAGGTACAAAACCCATTTATGATAAAAACACTCAGCAAAGTGGGACTAGAGGGAGCATTCCTCAACATAATAAAGGCCATATATGAGAAACCTACAGCCAGCATCATATTCAACGAGCAAAAACTAAAATCTTTTCCACTAAAATCAGGAACAAGACAAGGTTGTCCACTTTCACCACTTCTAGTCAACATAGTATTGGAAGTCTTAGCCACAGCGATTAGACAAGAAAAGGAAATAAAAGGCATCCAACTCAGAAAGGAGGAAACAAAACTATCGTTGTTTGCAGATGACATGATAGTATACATAGAAAATCCTATAGACTCGGCCAAAAAAACTGCTCGACCTAATAAATGAATTTGGCCGAACAGCTGGATACAAAGTCAATATCCAGAAATCAAAGGCATTTTTGTATACCAACAATGAAACCACAGAAGCAGAAATCAAAAAAAAAAAAAAAAATCCCATTCGATATAGCAAAAATAAAAAATAAAATACATAGGAATAAACCTAACCAAGGAGGTAAAAGACCTGTATGCAGAAAACTACACAACACTGAAGAAAGAAATCAAGGAAGACACAAACAAATGGAAACACATACTGTGTTCATGGATCGGAAGAATTAACATCATCAAAATGTCCATACTTCCCAAAGCAATGTACAGATTCAATGCAATACCTATTAAAGTACCAATGGCATATTTCACAGACATAGAACAAACACTTCAAAAATTTATATGGAACCATAAACGACCTCGAATAGCTGCAGCAATCTTGAGAAAGAGGAGCAAAGTAGGAGGGATCACAATACCTGATACCAAACTGTATTACAAGGCCACTGTAATCAAAACAGCCTGGTACTGGCATAAAACAGGCACGTGGACCAGTGGAATAGAACAGAGAGCCCAGAAATAAACCCAAGTCTCTACAGTCAATTAATATCGACAAAGGGGGCAGCAACATAAAATGGAATAAAAATAGCCTCTTCAACAAGTGGTGTTGGGAGAACTGGACAGCTACGTGCAAGAAAATGAAACCTGAGCACCAACTTACACCATACACAAAAATAAATTCAAGGTGGATAAAAGATTTAAACATAAGCCGTGACACCATTAAAGTCCTAGAGGAGAACATAGGCAGGAAAATCTCAGATATTCCACGCAGCAACATTTTTACTGATATGTCCCCTAAAGCAAGGGACATAAAGGAAAGAATAAACAAATAGGATCTCATCAAAATAAAAAGCTTCTGCACAGCCAAGGAAAACAGTATTAAAATAAAAAGAGAACTGACTGTGTGGGAAAACATATTTACCAATGATACCTCAGACAAGGGTTTAACCTCCAAAATATACAAAGAACTTACACGACTCCACTCTAAGAAGACAAGTAACCCAATTAAAAAATGGGCAAAGGACTTGGGCAGACACTTCTCCAAGGAGGATATACAGAGGATCCAGAGACACATGAAAAGATGCTCAATATCGCTAGCTATCAGAGAGATGCAAATTAAAATCACAATGAGATACCACTTGACACCAGTCAGAATGGCCCTCATAAACAAAGCAACAAACAACAAGTGTTGGAGAGGTTGTGGAGAAAAGGGGACCCTAGTGCACTGTTGGTGGGAGTGCAGGCTGGTACAACCACTATGGAAAACAGTATGGAATTTTCTAAAAGAACTAAAAATGGATAAACCTTTTGATCCAGCAATTCCACTGCTAGGACTATATCCTAAGAAACCTGAAACACCAATCCAAAAGAACCTATGCACCCCTATGTTTATAGCAGCACAGTTTACAATAGCTAAGTGTTGGAAGCAACCTAGATGCCCATCAGTAAATGAATGGATCAAAAAACTATGGTACATTTACACAACGGAATTCTATGCAGCAGAAAGAAAGAAGGAGCTCATACCCTATGCAACAGCATGGATGGAACTTGAGAGCATCATGCTAAGTGAAATAAGCCAGGCAGTGAAAGACAAATACCATATGATCTCACCTTTAACAGGAACCTAACCAACAAAACAAACAAACAAGCATAATATAACCAAAGACATTGAAATTGAGAACAGGCTGACAATCACCAGAGGGGAGAGGGGAGGGAATTTCAGGGGAAAAGAGGAAGGGTTTACAGGAACAAGTATAAAGGACACATGGACAAAAACTAGGGAGGGTGGAAATGGGAGGGAGGAGGGGAGGGCTGGGGTGGTGGGCTGGGGTGGGAGTAAAAGACAGAAAACTGTACAAGATCAACAATTAAAATAAAAATAAATAAATAAATAAATAAATAAATAAATAAATAAATAAATAAATGTTCAAAAAAAAACAAAGTGAATCCATTCTGTAAATTATAGCAAATAATATTATTTTCTTTGAGGACTGTCATTCATTACTATTAGCTGCTCATTAGGCTTGGTAAATAGTAGAAAGCTATGACAACTGCATATTTTCACAAAATTTAAATAAAACTATAGGTTTTCAACAAGGATTAAATTCTTCATCCTAATTCCAAATATACTAAGTTCTCAAATCAAAGGTACTGGTCAGCCACAGAGTTCACAGATGACAAAATAACTTTTACAAGCAAATAGATCTATTCACTTAGATAAGAAAGCAGATGTTTTGCTGCTTAAAACTGGAAAAAGCGACTCATAATGTGCCAAATTTTCTCAAATGGTTTACAGATACACAAAACATAATTTAAAATTATAGAATAACCAAAAATGTCCATAGCATTATTGGGACTAATTTGAATCACTTCTCAAAGGTGAAATCCTGTAGAAAAGTTCTCTGAATAACAGTCACCCTTAACATTTTTCAAGACTTTCATCTACATCTACAAATTTACAGCTTACCAAAACACATTTTAATTATCCAATTTTCATATAAAAATTAAAGGTGTCCCCTTTTTAAAAAGCCTGTAAGAAATTCCTTCTTCTAGTAGAAAACAATGAACACATAACACCCAGAAGACAATATGAGTTTAGGGTGTAAGACCCCTTGGTTACTTAAGTGGCCTCATTTCCGAGTTTACAATATAACAGGAATGCTATTAAATTCTGATTTTTAAGAAAGTATTAACAATAAAACTTTTGGGAAATTCCAAGGATCATTTTTCAGATTCAGTAAGTATGATACTTCTTCAAAACTAAGTTCAATGTGACCACAGCTAAGACAGTAATGGTAATTCATGGTAAGCCTGGTCAGATTTTTTTTTTTTACTAAATTTTTCACAAAGAGCCTGTCAAGATGGTCAGTTACACACTGGGTACACATGAGATCCCTTATTTGATACTTAAATTACAGTTACGTAAAGGAATTCTTTGATATACTGCATTTAGAAGCATCATTAGAATTAACTCCACAGGATATTTTGATGCTGTATTCTCAAATGAAAATATATTCAGGAAATAAACAACAGCTCTTATAACTGAGTTTATACAAAGGTTTTTCAAAGGATGAAAATGTAACTTTAATGTTTCCTTTTCAAATTCACTCTATGTTAAGATTAAGTAACAACAAAATTTGAGGTATCAGAAGATGACCCCACTATTTAATGAGAAGTGCTCCTGATAGGATTTAGACTTGAAATATAAAAATAGTAGGTGGCTCAATCACTTCAAATCTTCACTGAAAGTATGCTGAGGAAGTAATAAACAATGGGGGAGTGGACACAACAATTCTTGAACCTGAGCTCAAGTCACATTTCTGACAGGAATGTGAGAGAATGTTTAGACAGCTGGAAACAGAGTAGTCACTAAAAGATAGTAAGCAGAATGATAAGCATTAAACAAATAAGATAAAATCAAAATTTTGCTCTCCCCAGTGTCTTTATTGGCAAACAGGAAAAAAATGCAATTGCAGGTGCAAAAGTGTTTGGAATTGACTGTCCTAAATGACTGGCCTATATTTTGCCCTCCCTTTTCAAGTCACTGAGAAAATACATGTATTTGGAGTGATATTATCAATGAACATATCCTATAAGATAACTAATAACATTGTTTTCAAACACACATGTGTCTATGCAACCACTTCTGTTTATAACAACTCCATTCCACCTGAACCTCATCATTTCACACAGAACAGGCTCATACAAATTTTACAACCATTGCCTTTTCAGTATGTTCTTTGTTCAGCTCCGGTTTTCTTTAAGACCTTGGCATAACCTGAAAGCACATGATGCTTCAAGGTTGCAAGGTTAGAACAGGCAGACATTGCTAGACCACACATTAATCCATTACGAATACCACTGCTGTTTATTTCCCTGTTCCTTCAATTGCCCAAATTTATGTACTAGATCATTTGCCAAATAGGCCACTCATCTATAAATATAAAAGTGCCAATAATCCCTCATATTTGTGAAATACTTTACACATAAGTGTATCCTACAAAACTCATTTACAAATGATGAAACCAGTGTATGAGATGTTAAGGTCACATAGCTAGTAAAACAAAGGCAGGGCTACATTTCAAGTCTCTGTATCTCTAGGAACTGTCTTTTCATGAAATTATCTTTAAAAACTAAGTTCATTACCATGCAACCTTTCCTTATAACATTTATCCCCAAATGTGTGTAATATTTACATAAAGGGGATACACACACACACACACACACACAGTTATGAGTCCTGTTTTTCTCTACCTTCTATAACTGTACATTTTCTCACATATTTATCGTTTTAAGAAAATTATTTTAATGACCGAATATTATATCATCATACAGGTAGGTATGCATAAATACCATAACTCAGACAAGCCCCTACTGTTAGTTGTTTAAGGTGTTTATAGTTTTTTAACAACTAATGCTGGGTTAAACATGGTGTTTAATCTTTCCAGACATGTCTCAATATTTTCTTAGGGAAGAAGACTTGGTTTTGTAAAGCACAATCAAAATGAGCACAGAAATGTTTAATTACCCTTGAATTCCTTTTAAAGGTTAGGCAACCCCTAAATTATTTTGTTTTGCTAATAGACTTCTAAAGAGGACAGAAAAGAAGTGATAACAAAGAACTGTTATTGTGACAATATTCTGACCAAAGAAGCACTGATTTGTAAAATAAAGTAACAGAAACCTTAGGAGACTGAAATCTGTTGCCAAGCCAGGCCATGGTAATGGCAGGTGTTGTGCTGACATTACCATACACAGGTATTTTCCAAAAGTTCAGAGAAAACACAGTCATCATAAGCCTTTGGAAGAGAAGCCAATTTAAGATCTGGGAAACTGTGCAATGTTTTGTTACCATAAAATAATGGGTATCGTATATACGTGCCTAATTTTAGTGGACAGTTTTGATGAAGTATACTTAAAAAAAGACTACCCAAGACTATTTGCTTTAAATGAAGCTTAATTTAAATGGCTTACCTATACTTCTTTTAGTAGACATTTACATTCAGCTATTTTATTACTACTATAAAACATACACTGTCCTCATCAGTATAATAAAACTTACTATGTATAAGAGAATGATTGTGTGCCTAGAGAATCCAAGCAATTTATCAAAACACTATTTCAAAAAATAAGAGGGTGGTTATGTAGGCAGATTTAATCACATATAAAAATCAATGGTTTTCTTTGATAGCAGCAATGAGTACTTAGGAAAAAAGATCCTACTTACAATCTTAACAAATTCTCAAAGCCAGAGGATGAGCTAACCTAGCCTCTCAAGTTTTAATATTTTGGCATGTCAGTCTCATGAAGAGGCCTACACATAAGGTTTCTTTTTTTACTTTGAGTTTATTTTTTATGTTTTTTTAAAATATATTTTATTTATTATGCTATTACAGTTGTCCCATTTCTCCCCCATCATTCCCCTCCACTCTGCACACCCCCTCCCACCCACATTCTCCCCTTTAGTTCATGTCCATGTGTCATAAGTTCTTTAGCTTCTACATTTCCCATACTATTCTTGCCCTCCCCCTGTCTATTTTCTACCCACCATCTATGCTACTTATTCTCTGTACCTTTTCCCCCTCTCTCCTCCTCCCACGCCCCTGTTGCTAACCCTCCATATGATTTCCATTTCTGTGGTTCTGTTCCTGTTCTAGCTGTTTGCTTAGTTTGCTTTTGTTTTAGGTGTGGTTCTTAATAGCTGTGAGTTTGCTGTCTTTTCACTGTCATAATTTTGATCTTCTTTTTCTTAGATAAGTCCCTTCAACATTTTATATAATAAGGGCTTGGTGATGATGAACTCCTTGAACTTGACCTTATCTGAGAAGCACTTTATCTTCTCTTCCATTCTAAATGAAAGCTTTGCTGGATAGAGCAATCTTGGATGTAGGTCCTTGACTTTCATGACCTGGAATACTTCTTTCTGGCTCCTTCTTGCCTGTAAGGTCTCTTTTGAGAAATCAGCTGACAGTCTAATGGGAACTTCTTTGTAGATGACTGTCCCCTTATCTCTTGCTGCTTCTAGAATTCTCTCCTTCATTTGAATCTTGGCTAGTATAATTATGATGTGCCTTGGTGTGTTCCTCCTTGGGTCCAACTTCTTTGGGACTCTCTGAGCTTCCTGGACGTCCTGGAAGTCTATTTCCTTTGCCAGATTGGGGAAGTTCTCCTTTGTTATTTGTTCAAATAAGTTTTCCACTTGTTGCTCTTCTTCTTCCCTTTCTGGGACCCCTATAATTCGGATGTTGGGACGTTTAACGATGTCTCGGAGGTTCCTAAGCCTCTCCTCATTTTTTTGAATTCTTGTTTCTTCCTTGTTTTCTGTTTGGTTGTTAGTTTCTTCCTTCTGGTCCACTCCATTGATTTGAGTCCCAGTTTTCCTTCCATTTCTATCGGTTCCCCATGCATCTTCCTTCTTTCACGTATTGTAGCCTGCATTTTTTCATCTAATTTGTGAGCAAAACCAACCAATTCTGTGAGCATCCTGGTCACCAGTGCTTTGAACTGTGCATCTGATAGGTTGGCTATCTCTTCACAGCTTAGAGGAATTGGCTCTGGGGCTTTGATTTTTTTCTCTGGTTTGAGCCATTTTTGGTGTTTTTTTTTGTTTTGGTTTGGTTTGGTTTTAGTCTGGTCTCGGCTATTATGTAGTAAGGGGTGGAGCCTTAGGTGTTCCTCAGGGCGGGGCAGCCCAGTTGCTGGGTTGTGACACTATAGGTGAGGGCGGGGTCCGAGAGGGAAGAATGGCGCCTGTTCCACTCTCTCCTGGACTCCGATCCCTTCTGCCACTTCCCTTTTGCCTGGATTATCTGCGCACGCATGCATGCTGTTACATAGTGAGGCATGGAGCCTCAGGCACTCCCCAGTGTGGGTCAGCCCAGTCACTGAGTTGTGACGCTGTATGTGAGGGCGGGGTCTGAGAGGGAACAATGGCACCTGCTCCGCTCTCTCCTAGATTCAGTCCCTTCCGCCACTTCCCCTCTGCCTAGACCGTTTGCGTGCGCGAATGTGGGACCACCTGGTCAGCCAGCCACCTCGTGCAGCCTCACTGGGTCTGCACAGTTGCCCCCCTGTGCCTGGGGTCCGCCAGCTGCTGCCTGTGGGCCCCGGGGACTGCCAGCCGCCACCTGTGCACCTGGGAACTGCCAGCCGCTGCTGCTTGCGTTCCAGGTCCGCACCTCCACTTTCTCCTGCCGCGACTCCGCCCCCTTACCGGTCTGGATGAATGGTTGTTGGACTTCCGTACAGTTCAATTTTCTATCAATTCTGGTTGTTTTCTTGTTTCTAGATATTTGTTGTCCTTAATTTTGGTTGTGAGAGGAGTCACAGTGTGTCCACCTACGCCTCCATGTTGGCCGAAAGTCCCCACATAAGGCTTTAAATGTAAGATTTCAAGAAGTAAAAACTCCGAAGAGAAAAATTAATATTTGGAATAGCTTCTAACATTCACGTTTTGAACACCACTACATATGATTTACAAATGTAAAACAATTTCAAGATGAAGAGCACAAAAGTTATTAATGATTTCCAGCAAAGAATGGCAGATGAACAAATGTGTTGATCTCAAAGACCTCCAAAATTACAATAAAAAACACAAACAGCAAAGTAATATGAAAGGAGGTTAACAAAAGCTTTGAAACGTTAAGATCCTGGAAGCAGAAAACTGGTTTACACAACAAATTCCTGGAAGAGACAAGGAATGAGAGACACCAGGTATGTAAGAATGTCACTGAATATGGAAGATCAATCAAACAAACACACAGACAAAAAATTCTGTGGCCATAAAGACAATGCAAGAAGAAGCAGAAAACTGGAAACACAGAAGAATGAAGGATTCATTATCACTAAAAAGAGGAATTTATATATCAAAGGACATTTGAAGAACAAGAGAGACATTAAAATTTTTTAACATCATATTAGGGGCTCGAAAGGGACAGATAAATGGAAAATGGTAGAGAAATAAGTAAAAAAAAAAATAGATCACTGAAGGAGTTTTCATTCATAGGTAATGAAAATTTCAGAAAGAGCACATATAAAAATTTTATAAAAGAGGCCAGGAATGGTGGCATTAAGTGAAGCAGGCGCTGGTTAAGGCGGTGGAGAGGCAGGTGGCCTGGGTGAGCCTAGTGCATCTGTGGTCCCAGCTACGGGAACCCTTTACCAGGGTGTGACGGTCATCTCAAAAGATGGAGCCCAGGTACAAATTTCTAGTCAAATGTGTTTAGGATTTTCAGTCAATATGGAAGTGTAGGTTGACAGACTTCGCCTCCTCCTGCAACCATAAAAAGAATTACAACTAGATCGCAAATGAAATAGCGCCCAGAACTATCAGAAAATCAAGCTGTATGAAAGTCCAAAAACAAAGGGTTTAAAGAAGTCATCATTCATACCAATGGTCAGGGAGACTGGAGTTGTAGAGACCGGCAGAGAGCCATGGAGACGAGATGTGAGAAGGAGAGACAGCAGCAGCAGGTGTGCCGGAGCAGACAGTCCCACACTCACATGCGATGGATAAAAATTGGGAGGGACACCTTGGGAGTGAGCAATCCCTGCCCCAGGCCAGACCACACGGCTGAGAGTTCCAGCGCCAGGAAGATGAATCCCCATAACTTCTAGCTGTAAAAAGCAGTAGGGGCTGGGACAACGCAAGAAACTGCCAGATTTTCAGGAAACTTGGCTTAAAAGACCCATGCGGATTTAGAACATATGCAACCCACCCTCTCTGGGATTCAACACCAGGGCAACAGCTGGAAGGCCACAAGCTACATATGGGAAGTGGTTGAAGTAACTGGAAATGGGGTGAGTACCAGGTAAACCTCCAGAAGCCAGGCAGTGGCATAGTCCCCTCTCTGAGCCCTCCCTGCACCCCGCCACAGAACCACAAAGCAGTGAAGTGTGTTGCCCCACCCTAGTGATTACCTAAGGCTCCACCCCAGACAATTTATTGGTGCCTTTTCTATAATAGGCCATGCTACTAAGATAAAGAATCAAAGCAGCTCTACCTAGTACACAAAAGCAAACACACGGAGGCTGCCAAACTGAGGAGACAAAGAAATATGGCCCAAATGAAAGAACAGAACAAAATCCCAGAAAAATAACTAAACGAAATGGAGATAACCAACTCATCAGATGCAGAGTTCAAAATGCTGGTGATTAGGATGCTCAAAGAAATCACTGAGCACTGCAACAAGCATAAAAGAAGAACTGAAGGTTACACTAAGTAAAATAAAGAAAAATCTACAGGGAACCATCAGTGGAAGGAAGGAAGCGGGATTCAAATCAACAATTTAGAACATAAGGAAGAAATAAGCATTCAACCAGAACAGCAAGAAGAAAAAAGAATTCAAAAAATGAAGATAGTGCAATGGCCATCTGGGACATCTCCAAACGTGGCAACATCCAAATCATAGGGATGCCAGAAGGAGAAGAGGAAGAACAAGAAATTGAAAACTTACTTGAAAAAATTAATGAAAGAAAACTCTCCTAATTTGGCTAAGGAAATAGACATACAAGTACAAGAAACACAGAGTCCAAAAAAATTGCACCCAAAGAGGACCACACTAACACACATCATCATTAAAATGTCAAAGGTTAAAGATAAAGAGAGAATCTTAAAAGCAGCAAGAGAAAAGCAGAGAGGCACCTACAAAAAGAATTCCCATAAAACTGTCAGCTGATTTGCAGGCAAGAAGGAACTGGCAAGAAGTATTCAAAGTAATAAAAAGCAAGAACCTACAACCTAGATTACTCTACGCAGCAAAGCTATCATTTAGAATGGAAGGACAGATAAAGTGCTTCCCAGACAAGGTAAAGCTAAAGGAGTTCATCATCACCAAGCCATTATTACATGAAATGTTAAAGGGAGTTATTTAAGAAAAAGATCAAAACTATGAACATTAAAACAGAAACAAATTCACAACTATCAACAACTGAATCTAAAAAACAAACTAAGCAAACAACCAGAACAGGAACAGAATCATAGATGTGGAGATCATGTGGAGGTTTATCAGCTAGGAGGGGGAAGAGGGAGAATGAGGGCAAAGGTGCAGGAAATAAGAAGCATAATTGGCAGGTACAAAACAGACAGGGAGAGGTTAGGAATAGTATAGGAAATGGAGAAGCCGAAGAACTTACAAGCACAACCCATGGACGTGAACTAAGGTGAGGGATTGCTAGAGGGAAGGCAGGTAGTGGGTGGAGGGAGGCAAAGTGGAGAAAATTGGGATAACTATAAAAGCATAATCAATAAAATATATTTTTAAAAATTATAAAAGAAATAACACAGCACTCTTCTCTCAAAAAAACCTAGAACCCTCAGACCTTTTTCCATATGTCTAGCACAATGAATTAATATTTTTAAAGCCCATTAATTTTAACAAATCATCATGACATATCAGAAAATGAAAAATAAAGAGAAGGTCCTAAACATTTCCAAAAAAGAAAAAAAATAGTATTCTACAATAGATCAAAAATCAAAATAGCAACAGAAATTTACATATAATTTATCATATTAACAGATACAATAAGAAAATAAAATCAACTCCACTTAAAAAACAGGACATAACTCATTACATCTATCCTTAAATAAATAACAATAGTATCAGTGATATTATTACTGGACATTAGCTAAAGTAATTACACAGGAGAAAAAAACTGAAGATACAAAAATTGGAAGGTAAAATTTTTATTTACCAATGAAATGATGGTATAACCTGGAAAACTGAAGATGATGGACTATAAAACAACTATAAACAATAGGAGAAAACAACAAGGTAATAAAATATAAAATTAATATATAGAGATACTTTCACTTTGGACTCTCGCTTAAACCCTGCACACTGAAACACCTTAACAAGTTGGACAAAATGTATGTAATAATGGTTTGTAAGATACTGAGTAAGAGGCAATGAAGGACAAATACCTCTGAAAGGCAGGAAACAAACAACGTGAACTATATTAGTGGCCCTGTTTCCTGCCTTGAGAGAGTTAATAGGCCACGCTGCAGGGAGGAGAAACAGAGGCAGAGTCTAGAAGACTCCCTAATTAAGAAGATAGAGCAAAGGCTCTTTGGAGACTAAGGCAGCTGGAGTTCTTAGGGCAGAACATCAGAAACAAGGGAGCTGCACAGAGAAAGAACGTGGGGGATCTGCAAAGGGTTCCTCAAGAACTCAGCAAGGTACTGATTAGTGCATGTGTGTGAGGAAGCCACCTACAGCTTGCCAAAGAGTGATCTGAGAAAATTTAACAGTGCCTACTGTTTAAAAATGGGTGAGAAAAGTACTGATTTCCACCACTCGGGCTGAAAAAATTAATAGTTCACAGAATACTGAATAGAGTACACAGAAAGGTCTTAGGTCAGTAGTGAGATTAATTAGTCCTAGGCTGGATTTGCTCTGAACGCACATAATAAATCATTAACAGCAAGTCCAAAAAGATCTAATTGTTTACAAGTACCATAACTGCATCTCAGAAGTTTAAGAAAATTTATAGAAATACAAAATATCCACCATACAACAAGATAAAATATACAATGTTGATCATTCTATAAAAGATTAACAGGCATGTAAAGAAACAGGGAAAGACAACCCATGATGAGAATCATCAACCAAAACTGACTTAGATTAACAGAGATATTAGAATGAGTAGAAAGAGACAAGGAAAGAGTTACTATCACTGCTTCCCCCGTGTTCAAAAAGTTAGAGACATGGAAAATATAAAAGACTCAAAACAAACTTCTAAAGATGAAAAGATTAATAAACTGGAATTCACACTAATAAAAATTATCTAAAATGAAATATAGAGATAAAAAAAGAACCTCTAAAATGAAAAAAGCATCAGTGAACTCTGGGACTTCAAACAACCTAATATAGTAAGAATCAAGAAAGTGAGGAGAAGAAACAGAAAAAAACATTTAAAGAAATAATGGCCAAGAACAATAACAGATAAAAAATAAGATCTCTACAAAACAATAAAGAGCACCAGATGTGGTAACTACATGGATAAATACATAAAACTTTTTTCTTACTATTTTACTCTCTTTTAAAGATGACTGACTATTCAATCTGCTTTTCATTGTGTAAAACCCATAAAGAGTTGTTTGTACACTCTCAATTCCTCAATATGTAATCAGTGTGGTTTTTGCAAATTTTTTGGCAGAGAATACAATCCCTAATTTCAAACTCTTCACACTGTATACTAAAGAAATGTGACTTTAGATGTAATGAAATTTGTCATTTTAAAAGAAAAAAAGAGATGACTGACTATATGAGCAAACATAACATTGCAGCATGGGGTTATGGTATATATAAAAGTAAAATGCATGCCAACAATAGCACAAAAGTTAGGAAGGGTAAATGAAAGAGAACAGTAGTACCACATGGTTCATATACTATAAGAAAGGTTGTAGAGTGTCACTTGAAGGCAGAGTATGATTAATTAAATACACCATAAGTTAAAGATGTATAAGCCCAAGAAATGGCAAAACAAATAGTTAAAGCTAATAACCAACAAAGGAAATAAAATGGAATAATCAAGAAAAATACTGATTAAATCTAAAATAAAGCAGAAAGTAAAGGGGAAGAAAAGAAAAATGAGATGAATAGAAAACAAATAGCAAAGTGACAGACTCAACCCTAGCCGTATTAATAATCACATAAATGGCAGATATACTGAGAATGGACAAAGAAGCAAGACTCAGCTATACGCTGCTATAGGAAACACTTCAAATACAAAGACCTGAAGAAGTTAAAAGAAAAAGAATGAAAAAACAGCTATCCTCTGCTAGAATTAACCAAAAGAAAGCTGGGTGGCTATATTAATATCCATGTAGATAGAGAGCAAATAGGAGTCAATTCATCAATAGGACACAAAATCCTAAATATGTATGCCCCCTAAGAAAGATCTGCAAAATACATGAAACAAATATGACAGAAATGCAAGAATGATACAAATTTCCTCTATCTTAGTAAAAGATTTCAACACCTCTCTCTTCATTGGACAAGTGGACAAAAAAGTAGGATGTGGAAGATTTGAACAATACCACCAACCAACTTAACCTAATTGATGTTTGTAGAACACTTCACACAACAGCAGAATACACATTCTTTTCAAGCACACTTGGAACATTTGCCAAGATAAGAGCATATTCTGAGCCATAAAATAAGTTGCAATAAATTTTAAAACATGCAACCATAAAAAGTATGTTCTCATACCAAAAGGGAATTAAATTAGAACTCCAAAACAGATCTCAAAAAAAAAGATCTCTGGAAAATGCACAAGATTTGGAAACTATGTAAATAACATGTTCCTAAACAACTCATGGGTTGAAGAAGAAATCAAGAGACAAATTAGAAAGTACAATATTTTAACTAAATGAAGATGAAAAGACTATCAGAATTTGTGAGCTGCTACAAAAGCAGGATACGAGGGAAAGTGACAGCATTAAACACTCAATAGGAAAGGAAATGTCTGGGTCAGTGAACTCATCTTCTACCTTAAGAAACTAGATGAACAAGAGAAAATGGAATTCAAAATAAACAGGAAAAAAGGAACTAATAAGAATCCAAACAGAAATTATGGAAAAAGAGAACAGACAAAATGGAAAAAAAGTAACGAAAGTAAAAGTTGGCTCTTTGAGAAGATAAAAAATCCTGATAATCCTCTCGCAAGACTGACTGAAAAAGAGAAGGAAAAAAGGAAAGAAAAAGAAGAGAAGCAAGACTGGCTATGAGAAATAGAAGACATAAATTGCCTGTATCTGGAATGATAGAGATGATATGACTAAAGATTCTACAAATATTAAAAAGGATCATAAGGGAATATTATGAATAAATTTTTGAAAATAAACTTGACAATTAAATGAATCAAATTCTCTGAAAGACATAAACTACCCAAGCTCACCCATGAAGAAACAGATGGCCTAAATAACTCTATACTTATCAACGAAATTGAAATTGCAGTAAAGAAAACTACAGTCCCAGATGGCGTCACTGGTGAATTCTACTAAAATGTAAGGAATTAATAGTAATAGCGATTCTATACAAAGTCTTTCAAAAAACTGAAAAGGACAGAATACTTTCCAAAGCATTTTATGAGATAAGTATTACCATGATACCAAAACCTCTCAAAGACATTATAAGAAAACTATAGTCCAGTCAGTAACCCGCACAAACATTGTTGCATTCTTTTTTTTTTTTTTTTTTTTTTTTTTTTGGTTTTTTAGCAACCTGAATCCAACAATATAGCAGAAGGTTAACAAGTAACGACCAAGTGGGTTCTATCCCAGGAATATAGGGTTGGTTTATACTTGAAAAGCAACTGAAATAATTCATCATTTTAACATGTTTGCCTAGGAAATTATAACAAAGTAAAAAATAAAAAATGATATTTTAATACAAGCAGAAAAGGCATTTGACAAACTTCAGCATCATTTCTGTTAGACATTCTGAGCATGCTAGGAACAAAAGCAAACTTCCTTAGCATGATAAAAGGCATCTATACAAAACAAACAGCTAACACCATACTCAATGTTGGGGGGAAAATGAATGCCTTCCTGTTAAGATCAGGAACAAGGTAAGCAAGTCCGATATCACCACTTCTATTCAAAGTCATGCTGCAGGTACTAGCCAAGCATTTAGGTAGAGGGAGAGAAGGAGGGAAAGAGGGGGGAAGGCAGGCAGGGAGAAAAGAAAGAAATCTATTCTTGTATATAAATATTCAGGTTTAATTTGAATAGTACAATTAAAACCCATCTATCCTTATCTAGATACACTGTCAACATTGCATCACATACAAATATTTAGATTTTTTTAAATATAGGAATTGCATGTATCTTATTTAGCCTCTAAGGTAGAATTACTAACAGTTACTAACATTGAAATTCTATAAACAGCTTCTAAGAAAAAAATGGGTCATATTACCAAGACTTTGTGTATTTCATGGGAAAACTTAAGATTCCAGTCAGTACAAAGAGTTAGTATTTCCAAAATCTTTCAGGTCCAAAAAATATGCTCACTTCCTGAAACTCATTGCTCTTTTAAGAGATAGAAATACTTGTATATCATCAGGGCGACAGTTATATATGTACTTTTAATTGAAAATGGAAATTAAAAATAGTCATAAAATTCTTTTTGTTTTTTTAAAGAATAAGTTCAAAAGTTAGTGCTTAAATAGAGGAAATAAGGTGAGTTCCAATTCCTCTTCCTTTCTGGTTTATAAACACTGGAATTTTACTAATTTTCTGGATAATAAATGCAAGCAGTGTTATCATTTGGGGCTTTTCCACTTATAGTTCCATTATCATAATCTCAAAAGTCCAAGGAACTCAAGGAATTTTGATTTAAATTGATTCCTTAAAAAGCCTATACATAGTATGACTGGTATTACCTAAAATTTAAACTTGAGAAATTACACCACATGTGAAACATTCATTTGCATTCTTGTCATTTTAAAGTGCTTCTTAATTACCCAAGGGGAAAAAAAACTTGAGAGTGACTGGTTTTCTACTTCAAAAAAAAAAAAAAGGAATTCAAGGGCCTGCTACTCCCTAACACAGCCTCATCTCAAGAGCAAACAGAATGCAAGGTGCCAGGGTATTATTATTTTTAAGGGAAAAGTTTAAAAACAAAAGGAAAAAGCAGGTACCAACTACCCAAGAAAAAAATGACTTATTAGAAGGTCTAAAGAGGGAAAAACTAGACAAAGTGAAATCTTTTATGACATAAAATTACATATACTATATTAGGCTCAGTATACTAAAAACTGGCTTCAAAACAAAAGTACATAAAAAAATCTCAACAAAATATCAGCAAATTTAATTCTGTAATACATAAAAAGAGTACTAATCCCAAACAAGTGGGATTTATCTAGGCAACTTAAGGTTGGTTCAATATTCAAAAATAAATCAATATCTATTATACTAACAGTCTAAAGAAGAAAATTACATCATAACATCAATAGATGAGAAAAAGCAATTACCAAAAACTTCAGGATAAAAATCCTCAGGAAGCTAGGAATACAAGGGAACTTCTTCAACTTGATAAATGGCGTGCACAATAATCTCATAGTAAACGAAAAAAGATGGAATGCTTTCCTCTTATGGACAGGAACAATCCAAGGATATCTACACTCACCATTCTGGCAAGAAAATAAAAAGATAGTATAGACTACAAAAGAAGACATAAAACTGTCCCAGTTTGCAGGTTACAAGAATGTCTATGTAGAAAATCACAAGGAGTCTATGAAAAACATCCCTAGAACTCTGATCTGAAGAAAACTGCAGCACACAGGTTCAACAACACACACACACACCACTCAAGTATCTATAGAATATGAGCAATAAACAGTATAAAACCAACATTTTTACAAAAACAGTAACTCCCAGATTACCTCCAGTAAAGTGGATATATTTGGGTATAAATCTAACAATCGTGGTACTAATAAAAGAAATCAGAGAAGACCTAAAGTAATGGAGACATACAGCATAAGAAGACATACATGTCAACATATTAACAATGTTGATTTTCACCAAAATGACCTATAGATTCAATACAATATCAATCAAAATCCTCGCAGAGCTTCTTTTGTAGATGTAGATAAGCTACTTCTTAAACATTATATGGTAGGACATAAGTACTAGAATAGCTAAAAATAAATTGCAAAAGAAAATTAAGTTGGAGGAACCACCCTACCAAACTTCATTTACTATAAAGCTCTGGTAATCAAGAGAGTGTGGTATTGGTGAAGAAATACAGAGCTCAGAAATACAGAACACAATAGACAGTCCAGAAATAAAGCCACATAAACATGGCCATCGAATCCTTGACAATGGTAAAAAAGCAGTTCAACAATCATTTATCAACAAACGGTGTTGAGACAACAGGTTATTTATATGCATGTAAAAGAAAAATTAACCTCAATCTAAAATTCATATCGTAGCCCTGGCTGGGTAGCTCAGTTGGTTAGAGCACTGTCCCAGTATGCCAATGTTGTGGGTTCAATCTCCAGCCAGGGCACATACCAGAATCAATCAATGGATACACAAATAACTGAAACAACAAATACATGGGTTTTTTTTTTCCCTTCCTTCCATCCCTCCTTCCTTCCTTTTCTTTCTTCTTTCGTCCTTCCTTCCTTTCTTTTTACCTTCCTTCCTTCTGCCCCCCTCCTCTCTCTCTAAAAATCATTTTAAAGATTTAAACTTCCTATCTTATAAAAAGATTAACTCCAAATGGATCACAGATCTAAACACAAAGCATGAAAACATAAAACTCTTTAGAATAAAATAAGAAA
This sequence comes from Glossophaga mutica, assembly GCA_039655065.1. NCBI lineage: Eukaryota > Metazoa > Chordata > Mammalia > Chiroptera > Phyllostomidae > Glossophaga > Glossophaga mutica. Next base: position 40,661,802 of record CM077308.1, on the reverse strand, counting down.
ATCCTTAGGACCTAGGGTTAAGCAAAGAGTTCTTAAAACTTTTACAATAACATCAAAAGTAGGACCCATTAAAATTAATAAATTAGACTTTCTTAAAACTTAAAAACTTTGCATCTAGAAAAGACAGTGTTAAAATGAACAGGCAAGCCTCCAAAATATATAAAGAACTCTCAAAGCCCAACAGTGAAAAACAAAACAAAACAATCCCATTAGATAATATGCAAGAATCCAAATACACATTTCTCAAAATAAGACATATAAATGGCCAGAAATACATGAAAAGATGCTCAACATCATCAATCGTTAGAGAAATGCAAATCAAATACACAGTGAGACAGCACTTCACACCCCTAGATGGGTGCGAACAAAGACTGGTGAAAGTGTTGGCAAGGACTTAGAGAAACTGGAACCCTCATACACTGTTCATGAGAATGTACAACCATGCAGCTGCTTTTTTTTTTTTTTTTTTTTAATCCTCACCCAATGGATAGGCTTACTGGTTTTTAGAGAGAAGGGAAGGGAGGGAAAGGGAGAAGAAGAGAAACTTCAATCAGTTGCCTTTCATATGTGCCCCAACCAGGGACCGAACCCACACCTACATATATGCCCTGACTAGGAATCAAGCCCACGACCTTTCGGTTTACCAGACAACACTTCAACCAACTAGGCCACACTGGCCAGGGCCGGTGCAGCTTTTGGCAGGGGGCGGGGGAGGAGGCGAAAACCTGGCAGTTCAGCACAAGGTTAAACATGGAGCTATCACATGACCCAGTAATCCCATTCCCAGGTATATACCAAAAAGCAATGGAAATATGTGTTCACACAAAATCTTGTGCATGAATGTTCACAGCATATTATTCATAACAGCCAAAAAATGGAAACAATCCAAACGTGCTTCCAAAGGGGACTGGATAAAGAATCATATAACCACATAATGAAATACTAAGTAATAAAAAGGAGTAAGTTACTGATACATGCAGCACCACAGATGAACCTCAAACACATTAAAGTTAATTGAAAGAAAATAGGACCTAACAGATATACACTGTATGAGTGCATTTATACAGCATTCTTGAAAAGATAAATCCACAGTCATGGAGAACACTATCAGTGGTTGCCAGAGGTTACAAGTGGTGGCAGGTCCAATAATAAAGGGAGAGCAGGAAGGAGTTGGTTGGAGTAATGGAACTGTCCTGAATCCTGATGGTAGTGGTGGTTATAAGGATCTAAAAGATCAATTTATTGTACAATAATTTAAATAAAAACTTTTCATGAAATAACAGACAAAATTCTTTTAATCCCAGCAGCTTTCTATGAGAAAACAACAAACATGGCCAAATTGGAGTGTTGAAGGCCAAATAAACAGGATTTTTTGGAGGGGTTTCTGATTACTTAGGGGAATAAGGTGGGTGTCAAGTGTGGCACAATTTATGTTATGGTTTTACTAGAAGCAGACCCTGATATAAGGATTTCAGCATAAGTATTTTGTTTATTCGGGAGATGATCCCAAGAGTAGGGAAGAAAAGGCAGTCACACTATACGATAAAATGACCAGGCTATAGTTGGGCAACTGGGGCTCAACCACGCTGAGGAATTCTGAGACGCAATGTAGGACATGCATTAGAGTTAACCCACTCAAGGGGCAAAGGAGCTGGAGGCTTTTCCCTCAATTTCTGTAGGTACTCAGCTGAAGGGTGTCCCTGGGAAGCATGAACTACCCAGAAGTTCTGGACGGCTGATGACAGGGCCGGAACAGACTCCATGGAACAAAGGACCCCTCAGGCTAAAAGTCGTATGTGCTGACAGTGAGATGTCAGGACAGTGTGCACAGAAACGGAAGGCGCTGATGACAAACGGGCAGGGCACTAACAGTGGTTTTCCAGACTGGTAAGCATGGGTGGTCGGCTGTGAACAGAATTACCTCTAAAATAAAACCCGAGAAGCTGTCTTTGGAGGGTCAGAACAGAGGGGTTATTTTACATTTTACTTTTAGAAATTTTTACCATAAACATAAATACTATCTTTTCAAGGCTAACTGTGAATAGCCAAGGCAGAGATGATGGCAGCTGATTGTGCCCATAGGGCCGAGGATGGGGAGGAATCAGTGGCTTATTTTGAAAGTGCAGTTAATGTGATGAATGTGGTACGTGAGGGGAAGAGAAGACCCTGAATGAGATTTAGGTTGTTGGGGTCTGAGCAACTGTAAGTATTGCTAAATGGGATCAATAACAGTACCTTTTTTCATAGGGTTGTTATGAATACAAATATACTTAGAACAGTGTAGTAAGTGCTCTAGTAACAGAGGGTATATTAAGAAAAATAAAGTAGGCTTACATTAAGTAAAAAAGCATACATAATGAATTACATTTATGTTTCCTAACTACCTTATAAAACTGAAATAAAATTATTCTAATTTTTAAATTATAAAAATTATTAAATTCTTTATTAAACTGAAATTAAGGGACCGCAATTTCTTTAACAAATGACTTGCAAGAAAAGTTAGGAAAGGAAGAAAATTATAATTAAGACAGATTCACGAGATCTATCAAGTAAAAGCAATATATGGAATTTGGTTGCTGATTCAAGCAAACCAACTGTGAAAAACAGTGTAGGAGCAATATACACACGTACATACACAAATGTGGATATATGGAGAATGCTGGATATGTGGTGATATTAAGGAATTATTGTGGATTTTTTAGGTTTGATAATAAGTTTATGGTTATATTAAAAACAAAAATGTCTTATCTTTTAGAAATAAATATAAAAACATCTATGAATGAAATAAGTTGAGCCATGGAATTATCACTTTATATGTAAAAAAATGGATGGCTATAAACAAGTTCACATGATCATATTAACATCTGTGGTTTGTTTCAAAATGATCTAACTGGAAGAGTGAGAAGCTGATGAACAGGCAGGGCTTACCGATGGAAAAAGAGTGACCTGGAGTTAAGGACTGTTGTAGCTGGACAATGAGTACATGGGTTTCACTGTTCTCTATTTTGATGTTTTAATTTTTCTACGGTTTTTTTTATCCTCACCAGAGGACATGCTTATTGCTTTTAGAGAGAGGGGAAGGGAGGGAGAGAGAGAGGGAGAGAAACATCAATGTGAGAAACATCCATCAGCCACCTCTCGCACACACCCTAACTGGAGACGAAACACCCAGCACGTGCCCTGATCAGAAAGTGAGTCCATGACCTCCTGGTTTACAGGATGATGCTCCAACCAACCGAGCCACACCGGCCAGGGATAATTTTCCTATGTTTTTAATGAAAAGAAAACTAAGAAGAGAACCCCCATTTTATATAACTGTGCCTTACCCAATGCTATTAGCACCTTTATATGGCACATAGTGAATACCAAAAACGTAGATGTTGAAATGATATTTAAACCAATATTCCTCTTAGAAAGGCCCATCTATAAGAAATTATGGACTAACAAAACACAGCTAAGTATGTAATTGACAACCAATAAGGGGACTAAAAACCAACAAACTGGTTAAGACTAGCAAATAAAGATCAGATTAAAAAAATGAGAAACACGTTCTTCAAATAAAACTCACTTTTGACTATGACTTTTCATTCTAAAGATTTTACTATCCGTTAAAGTATATGATAGCTACATAGTCTTCACACAATCCTTTCACCTACTTTAAGTCAGCATTTTATATGATTTTATTTAGGCCGACTAAAACCATTTGCTCCAAATTCCATTACCTGTCTTATTTACTAGATATATATGTAGGCATAGACTAGGCAAAGGATATAGAAAATTTTAAATGGACCTATTTTAAAATATGTCTATTAAGCTCTTTATTATCATTAGGGTCTTTTGTTATTATATTATATACCTAATTTTAAAGCAATCTAAAAGAGATTTCTTTTAAAATAAAAGGTTTTTTTACTTATAGGCAGTCAAATATTGTTTATACACATATAAATTAAACATAATTTTCTGAATATAGCCAATGTTAATAAGGATATACTCATCCTATCTTGTGTGTCTCTAAAACAGTGTAAGACATAATAGTTCAAAAGTTATAGAAAAAAACATGTCCTGAATATTAAAAAGAATACTTTAATAAGTATAGCAGTGAAACAATGGAATTAATGATCTCATAGAGAATAAGTGAGTACCCTTACTAGACACATTAAACCAAAAACTAGATGGCAATTTATCAGATATACTAATAAACAGATTAATAAAAAAGGCTAAGTTGATCATCTCATGGCCTTGGACACCAGACAGAAAAGAACTGATTCCTGATTCTGGCCCTAATTTAGGTTATAATCTTGCCAATTTTACTGAACCTCAATCTTTCTTGAACACAAAATATATCTTATTTTGTTGATGTAATATACGTAAATTATTTAGCATAGTACCTGAGACACAGTAAATGATTAATGAACACTAGTATGGAAACTTTAGACTGTCACACAGCTAGTACTCAGATATACTAGCAATCGATATCACCTTCACTGCTACTTTTATTGCAATTATTACACATGAAACAGAAGAAGCCTCTCACCTGAGACATAAAGGATGGGATAGCAGAGAGAACAGAAGGCTGTGGTTGGAGCGCAGGATCCAGGTCCTATATGTCAGTATTGCTATAAACAATAGGTACGGTAATAGTGACCCTGAGGCTCCTGGCAATTAATTCAATTAGTTTACTGAACAACTATAGTCCGTGTCAAGCACTGAAAACAGAGTAACAAAAATAAAATCCCTTTCCTATATGAGTTTACTTTCTAGTCGTTCCGGTGATTCCAATGATGCACTGTTCTTACTTAAATATAAACTAATTGAATTAAAAAAACATGAACCTGAAATATGCATACAGGGCTGGGCAAAAGTAGGTTTACAGTTATATGAAAAATAATACAATAATTAATAAATAGTAATACAAGAGCCCTGGCTGGGCGGCTGGGTTGGTTGGAGCATCATCCCATACACCAAAAGTCTGCAGGCTTGATTCTCAGTCAAGGCACATGCTCAGGCTGTAGGTTAGATGGTCAGACCTCCAGTTTGGGCGTACGGGAGGCAACGGATCGATGCTTCTCTCACATTGATATTTCTCTCTCTCCATTCCTCTCTCTCTCTCTCTCTCTCCACACACACACACACACACACACACACACACACACAAGATACATACATACATATGTATTATATGTACCTAATATACATCCATACATATATACATACATATATCCTTATACATACATACATACATATCTATATCCTCAGGTGAAGATTAAAAATAATAACAAGAATACAAGAATAAACTCTATTTTGCATACTCATCACTGTAAACCTACTTTTGCCAACCCCTGTATAGGAGGTCTCTTTTGTGAAACCAGGCTGAAGCTATATCCCTTAGATTGCTGTTACTATAAAGTTTGCAAAGGAATACTATTTTAAATTATAGTGGTACCTGACATAGAAACCACCAAATATTAAGTACAGAAGCCTCACAAAACACCTGTAATTAAATCCTTTGGCAGCCAAGGATCAAATGAAATTATGTTTCCAAGTACTGATTCAATTCAAGCTGAGATTTGTATTAATGGAAAAAATACAATAAAAAATAAATTATTTTTTAAAAAACCTAAGTTTTTCTATAAATAGTGAGTGGAACACTGCACAAAAGCTATTGTTCTGCAAAACACAAGATACAGTATAACTTGTAATTTGGAAATAAATAAAAATATTCATCTAAGGAAACTAAAGAAGTATGATCCAAGCAGTTCAAAATTTATCAGTTTTAGCTGCATGAGTTTTATAAAAATGTTTGGTATGAAATGCTAACACTGTTTTTGATAAGACCTGTCTAAACAAGATGAATATTATTTGCCAAAACAGAAAAACAATGTTTCAGCACGATATGGGCAGATGGCTAGCCTGAAATTCTATCATCTATCAGTCACCCGAAATATTTATTGCTTATTTATTTAGTGCAACCTCTCTTGAGAAAGGTAATTACAGAATACTCACTGGCTGTTAAATATTATTGTTAGAAGCAGAAAGCAGAGATGGTTATCCGTTTAAGCTGTTTATCTTTGTCCCTTGGAAAAAAATTACAGCAAACAGAACAAAATGTTCTACTGCAAAAGCTCAGTCTAAATGATTCTGGATAATAGCAAAATGGGCGTTTCCTAGGAACTTTAGAGGTAACATCTCAGAAAAGCAACCTAAACAGAAAAATCTTCTTTTCAACAATTATGCTATCAAAAAATAAAACACGCCCTGGCTGGTGTAGCTCAGTGGATTGAGCGCGGGCCTGCGAACCGAAAGATCGCGGTTCGATTCCCAGTCAGGGCACATGCCTGGGTTGCCAGGCCAGTTCCCGGCAGGGGACATACAAGAGGCAACCGCACATTGATGTTTCTCTCCCTCTCTCCTTCCCTTTCCCTCTAAAAATAAATAAATAAATAAATAAAATATTCTTAAAAAAAAAAAAAATAAAACACATAAAGAGAAAACTTTTCCCTTGAAAAAACAACATCTAAATCAGTCATTCACACAAGAAAGATCGACTACCACACCATAAGAGTTTGCCTAGACACAAGCATCAGGACCAATAAGAATGAAGGTTCAGTTGCTTGGAGCATCATCCCATACACCAAAAGGTTGTGGGTTCAGTGCCTGGTCAGGGCACATACCTAGGTTTCAGGTTTGATTCCCAGTCAGTGCACACACAGAAGGCAATTGATTAATGTTTCTTGCATCGATGTTCTCTCTCTCTCTCTCAAATCAGTGAACGTGTCCTCAGGTGAGGATTTTTTTTAAATGATAAAATAACAGTAATAAAACCTATAGTTAAAAAAATGAATGAAGTTTTAATAGGAAAGTCTGACCTAAAAGAAAAAAAGAAACTGTGAAGTGGTCTCCATTCAGATTAGACCATGGGAAAATAAAATAATAGAACATCTTATGATTACATAGCACCTTGGTATTTTTAAAGTCCAAGGAATTTAGATTAATGATCAGCTTACTCAGGGAACTTTTTACTCCTTTCTTGAAGCTAAAGTGTTCCTAGGGGGAGGAGGAGCCTCTTAATTTGTTGGTAAATAACTGTATTTGAGCATTTATCATAGACTACCTTATATTACAACTGATTTTAAAATAATCTGTATGTCCCATTATATTACAAATAACCACAGAGATGTGTTTTATTCAGTTATTTCCCTAGAACCTAACAATATGTCTCTCAACAGATGCTAAGTAGAACTTTTGTTTAATTTGACTCTATTATCTTATACAAGTATCCCATGAGATAATAAAAGCAGATAATCTGCCTGTTTTATAAAGAGGGAACCTGAAATATGGAAAGATTAAATAAAGTTCCCAGATACACCCAGGTAGGTTTTAGGACCTAAGACTTCCAGACTAATAATGTCCCCTTGTATGACAGTGTTTAGAAGATTTGGACAGCAGAAATTCATGGAGTTTTAACTCACAGAATTTAGGCTGAAATTAAGCAATCACAAGTTAGTAATATTCTATAAAGAAACCACTTATGTATTTTCTATTACAGCAGACCAATAAAAGAATAACACAATGTATAATCCTGAGTTTTCCTTGCCTTTCTGGTCCACTGAGAATAAGGAGGAGTTTATTAACATACTATAACCTAGGAGTGTGACTTCAAATCAGAATGGCAAAATAATAAACCTTTGACCCTAACTGTATACCAAAAACATAGATATTACATATAAAACATATGAAAAGATAACACAGGTTCAAAAACAAGATAAATATCTCCAAAGGGCCAGTAATAAAACAGAATTTTTTTTTTAAGTAAACTTCACTAAAAGCTCAGGCTTGGTGATTATAGATCTTAAACAGGACAGAGCTCAGCATCACACCAGTCCTCACCTCCAAGCAATAAACTGGTTCAAGAAGGGAGGGTAGAAAACAGGCACACACAGCAGTCAGCCTTCACCTCTGGGCAGGGAGGGAGAGGGTGCTGACATAACCTGTTAACCTAGTGCAAGACACTGACCCAAAGTGCCAAGTTTCTGTCACCTCTCCAACAGAACTTGTGATAGAATCACAAATTCTGACATGAGACTTGGTTCTGGATTGAAGACAGAGGGTTAAAGTGAAAGTTAACTGAATACATAGAAACAGAAGGAGGAAAGGGAGAGAAAAGTGACAACAGAAAAAAATAATTCCCACTCAAAATAAGCCTGCAAACCAATACTCAAATTGCATGGAAAGCTGGGGACCTGAGTGCAAGATGGGAGAGGGGATGGATGAAAAAGGTGAAGGGATTAAGAAGTACAAACTGTCAGTCACAGAACAGATACAGGGAAGTAAAGTACAGCATAAGGAATGTAATCAGTAGTATGGTAATAACTAAGTATGGTGTCAGATGGGTACCACATTTATCGGGGTTATCATTTAGTAAGCCACAATGTCCAATCACTGGCCTACATACCTAAAACTAAAATAATACTGTATGTCAACTATAATTAAAAAGAAAAATTATTTAAAATCAAAAAACTATATGGAGAAATGTAATGCTCAAAATCAGAGCCATAAAAATAAATAATAAAACATGAATTTACTCAGTATGAAATTAATTTTACAGAAATAAACAACAAAAATGTTTAAAATAAGTTCATATTGAATGTTCAATGAGATAAATGAAAATAAAACTTCAATTGAAAGTGAGTAAGAAATAATGAAAACAAAAGCAGGAAACCTGTGGTTATAAAGAAAACTCAACTAAAATTTTTGAAAATAAACTCTTCTCTATATAAAGACAGAATTCTTGAATTGGAAGATAGGACTGATATATTCACCAAAAATTCAACACAAATAGTCAATAATAATTTAATTGAAACCATAGCTAAAAGACATATGAGGTAGATTAAGAAGTTCCAATATTCATGTAATATGAATTTTAAAAAAAGGGGCAGAAAGAAAAGAAGAAACAATTGCTAAAAATTTGAGGACAAAAGAAAAATCAATTTTCATATTAATAATGAAACTAGACATTTGGAGTCAGCATCAAGAGATTTTTTTTTAATTGTTTCTTGATCTGTGAATTTCTGAGAAATCACAGATTTCTCTCCTTTCTGAATATCTTACCATTCTATCAAATGACACATTCTCATGAAAAATGAAGGCTAAGTGGGCCTGTTGGGTCATATGATGTCTGCTTGGGGGAAGCAAGGGTAGTTCCAGTAATCCAGCTGTAAGGCCAAAGTTACCTGACAGGAGGTGGAATATAGAAGTTCTATTTCTCGGGCTCCAGAAAGAGTTCATTTGACAAGCAGGGGAGGTGGCTTTACTTTTCTGTTTTATCTCTTTCTTCCATCCAATTCAAATAAACTCAAGTAATAAGTCAAATCCGAAACATGCACTGACTGAGTACAAGGCCCTGCACTACATATTACAATACAAAAGGTACAAAGCTATCTTATCTTTAAAAGTTTACAATTTAGGCCCTGGCTGGCATGGCTCAGTGAATGAAGCACGGGCCTGCATGTCTACAGGTTTATGAGAATTACTGATTCCCAGTCAGGGCACATGCCTGGGTTGCGGGCCAGGTCCCCAGTGAGGGGTGCTCCAGAGGCAACCACGCATTGATGTTTCTTTCCATCTCTTTCTCCTTCCTGTCCCCTCTCTCTAAAAATAAATAAATGAAATTGTTAAATAAAAGGGTTAACAATTTAGATAAGATAAAAAGTTGAAAAGTAAATGATAGGCCATGATGAAATAATGAGAACTAGATTAAATATCCTGCCAGAAACAGAACTTTGTAAAAAGAAAAAAACTACACAAAATTATGAAATAGTTTTTAAGATACTGGATATCTTACGGTAAATGAGGTGACCTCAGTGAGTGCCCCAGCTTCCCACACTGAGTTTCCAGGTTGCAGCACAGAGAGGGATAAATTGACAGACTCCCTGAGCTGAGCAAACGGAGCAGACGGAGCAGACAGAGCAGACAGAGCAGATATCCAGAAAGACCAAGGGAGCCAGGGTGTGCAGAGCAGACGACCACAGCAAAGAGAAATGCTCAGAAAGAAAACCCCAGAGATTTGCAGGGTTCCCCTCCAGTATCTAGGAGTATGGTTCAGAAGAAGAAGAAGAAGAAAAGTAATAAAGATCTGTGTGGGGGGTATGAGTGAGAGAGACAGAGACACAGAGGCAGAGAAAACAGAAATAAAAACAATAAAGAAAAATCAATAAAAGCAAAAGTTGGTTCTCTGAAAAGTTCAATAAAATTTATAAATCTCTAGCCAGACTGAGCAAAGAAAAAAGAGAAGACACAAATTTCCTGGAATAGAAAAACAGTTACCACAGATTCAATAAAAAATAATATAATAATAAAGAAGTATTTCAAATAACTTTGTGCTCATAAAGTCAACAATGCAGATGAAATGATAAAACCTTTAAAAGACACAAAATTTTAAAGAAGCTCAAGAAGAAATACACAGCCATATCTTTGAATTTCTAGTTTAAAACCTTCTGCCCTGGCTGGTATGCCAAGTGGATGGAGCACCGGCCTGCAAACTGTCTACATAAAAAATCCCAAAAAACCTACAAAAAGCTACTAGAACTAATAAGTGAGCTTAGCAAGGATTCAAAACACAAGAACAATATTTTAAAAAAACCACTTACAGGTACATCAGAAAATATGAATTATTTGGGAATAAATCTAACAAAATATATGCAAACTTTATATGCAAAAACTACAAACCAATAATAAATGAAAGAAAAAAGCTCTGAATAAGAAATATGTTAATTATCAATAGATTGGAAGATTTAATTTCATTTACATATCTATTCTCTCCACATTGATCAATAGATTGAATACAATCCCAATCAATATCCCAGTAAGATTGTTTTCTGTACAAATCTACAAGCTTATTCTAAAGTTTATATTGAAATTCAAAGGAATCAGAATAGCCAAAATAACTTTGAAGAAGAAAAAATGGAAAACTCATAGTAATAGATTTCATGAAAATATAAAACTGCAGCAGTTAAGATAGGGTAGTATTAGCCAAAAAACAGACTCAGGTATCAACGGAACAGAATAGACAAAGTCGATACACAGGAGCATACATACAGGATGGGGCAAAAGTAGGTTTACAGGTGTTTATATGTAAAATAATACAATAATTAATAAATAATAATCCAACAATAATTAATAACTAGTAATACAAGAATAAAACTGTTTCGCATACGCACAACTGTAAACCTACCCTGCCCACCCTGTATATGAACACTTGATTTTCAGAAAGGCAACTCAATAGAGAAAAGATATTTTCTCAAATAATGACACTGTAACAACTGGGAACCCAAATCCACAAAAAGAACCCTCAAACCGTAATTTCCACAATATTTAAATTTAAATTTAAATGGATATTGAACTAAATGGAAAAGCTACAACTATAAAACTACTAGAAGAGAACATAAAAATAAAATCTTTGTGACCTTAGATTAGGCAAAGCTTAGATATAATGCTAAAAGCACCAAAGAAAAAATTTATAAACCGGATTTCACCAAAACAACAACAACAAAAAAAAACTTTGTACTTCAAAAGAAACTTATAAAAATGAGAAGATAGCTACAGATTAAGAGAAACATTCATACCATATATGAATATATGAGATTATATTAAAAACTTTTCTTGTAATTCAATGATAAGGAAACAAACAACTCAGTTTTTAAAATGGGAAAATATTAGAACAGAAATTTCACCAAAGAATATATTTCAGATGGCAACTAACCACATTAAGATACCAATATGCAACTGTTAGAATGGCTCAAATTAAATAGATTGAATCTACCAAGTGTTGGCCAGGATACATAAGAACTAGAAAACTTATACAATGTTTGTAAGAATATAATTTGGTAAAATGTGTTTGGAAAACAGTTTAGCAATTTCCTCACAAAGTTAAATATACAGCTATCATATTATACAGTTATTCAAATTTCAGGAATTTACCCAAGAGAAATAAAATCGTGTAAACATAAAGACTTCACACAAATGTTCTTTAGCAGCTTTACTTATAATAGTTGAAAACTGGAAACAACTAAATGTCCATCAACAGGTGAATAGATAAAATTGTAGTATATACATACAAGGAGAAACTATTCAGGAATTGTTGCGGATCGTTCAGCCTGGTTTCAGGAGTTGTAACCCTCACCCCATGGTGGGCTGTGTAAGAGCCCAAGGGACCCACTTCATCTGGATCTGTTCTGTCACAAGGACGTGACCTACTAAGGAGACAAAGCTTATTTCCCTGGCAGGAGCACTGCTTCTGCCTCACTCATCTCTGGCCCCATTGCTTGGTTGGCAGTCAATGACGGATAAGACTCCTTATGGGAGGGGCAACCTAAGCCAGACACAACCACTTGGGAGGCCTCATGGAAGGACTGGGGCGGGGGGGTTTGCAGCAAAGAGGATGTGATGGACCCTCACCCCCCAGCTATTCTGACATAGCCCAAGTCCTCATTTCCATCTGGGAGATGTCTCCTGCTTCCTAATAGGCTTAAAGCCTGAAACTGTGGGGGTGAGCGGTGCAGCCCTGTGCTGGCCAGGACAGCTCCTAAAGCCCTGTGAAACCTGCTTTGCTAAAAGTGCTCTCCCTTAGGTGATAAGTGTCCCAGGAGGAAATGAGTATGTCCCAAAGTTTGGCAACCCCCTTTCCTGACAAACACTGGCTCGGATTAAGCCCTCAGATTTCTTTGACATGTTAAACCTGTATTCCGGTGTGTTGGAGCCCAATAAAAGCCTAGAGAGGATGGGGCTCTGGGTCATTCTCCTCTGAGAGTTTGACCCCTTTCCTCCCCAAGCAGTAATGTCTTGGTAGTTTTTATTTTCATCTGTGACAGAGGGATGGGGCTCTGCGGGCTGAGCCCCCCCCACATCTGGCGCCCAGGACAGGGTCCCCCGCAAGGAATAAAAAGACATAATTTATTAATAGATGCAAAAACAAATATGAATCTCAAAATAATACTGTTTAAAGAAGCTAGACAAAAAATATATACTGCATGAGTCTATTTATATTAAATATTCTAGAAAATGCAAACTAATCTATAGTGACAGAAAGCCTGAGAATATAAGGCAAAGAAAGAGAAACTTTTGGGAGATGACAGACATACATTCATTTTTTATTATGTTAAAAATTTTATGGGTGTACACATATCAAAACTCAAATTATGTATTTTAAATATGTAGTTTATTATACCTCAATGAAAAACAATGCATGTAAATAAATATTTCCAGAACTTTGAGAAGTTAGAATACTTAATCCTCTTAAAACAGTGAAATTATATAGCCCCATGATTTTGTATATCAAATCATTATAATAGTAAGGGTTTTAAGAAATAATAAACTAGCTGATCTGATCTGTTTTCACATGAAAATTTTACCTACAAATCCTTTAAGTACTTAAACTACAAAAAAAAAATTTTACAGGGAAAAAAAAGGTTACTTACAAGAATAAGGCCCTTAAAAAAGCAAAACTGTATTTTGTTCATCTATCAATCTTCATAGCCTAGGGACACTACCTGGAGCAGAGTAAATTAAATGTTTACTCAAGTAATAAGCTAATAAGCTCAGATCATTTTCCTTCTGAATTACTCACTGGCAAGGTCTGTAGTTAAGAGTCATGGGTAATGTGGAATTATTCTATTACAAAGAAAACTCTGACCTTTCCCTCTTCCTAGCCCCTTGCACTCTCACTTTCTCACAATCTATTACCTACCCTTGAACTACGAATCAACTTCACAGAGTCTGCTAGTCTTCAGTCACACTCTGCCTTACAGATCTTACTATTCACCCTAGATTAGCAAGGTCACTGAAAAAAATAAATTCTGCCCTAACAAGTGTGGCTCAGTTGGGCATTGTCCTGCAAAGCAAAAGGTCACCAGTTCCATTCCTGGTCAGGGCACATGCCTAGGTTGCGGTCCGTTCCCAGTTGGGGAGTGTACCTCTCTCAAATAGATGTTTCTCTCACTCTCTTTCTCACTCCCTCCCCCTTCTTTAAAATAACCAAAAAAAACCATACAAACAAACAAAATCCTATTCCACTGCCCAACATTCAAAGACTTTTTTTTGGAAATTCTGACCCTGAAAAATTTTCCAGGAGCTCTGGCCAAGATAGAAGTGTAGGCAAGAAACACTTCCCATCCTCGCACAACCAAGAAAAAGATAACAACCAATTTAAAAACAACCACTAGAACTGCAAGAAAATTAAACTGCACGGAAGTCCAACAACCAGGGAGTTAAAGACACATTCATCCAGACCAGTAGGAGAGGCGGACATGGGGACAGAGAGGACCAGCAGCAGCAAGGCAGCAGACTGCAGGGGTGGCCCCACATTGGCTCATGGATAAGTTGAGAGGAACAACTGGGGAGCGAGACAGACCATGAAACCCAGGTTTCAGTGCGGGAAACTAAAGAATCAAATCCTCTGGCTCTAAAAATCTGTGGGGGTTGCAGCAGCAGGAGAAATTCCTAGTCTCACAGGAAAGTCCTTTGGAGAGGCCCACAGGGTCCTAGAACACACACAAACCCACATACCTGTGAATCAGCACCTGAAAGGGCACAATCTGCTTATGGGAAAAGAGGGAAGTGATGGAAAGCGGGGCAAGAGCTGAGCAAGTGGCACTGTTCCCTCTCTGACCCTTCCTCCACAGAAAGCGCCAAAACAGAGAAGAGAGCTGTCCTGCCCTGGCAAATACCTAAGACTCCGCCCCTTACGAGGTAACAGGTGCACCCAGACAAAGAAATATGGCCCAAATAAAAGAACAGAGCAAAACTCCAGAAAAAAAGAACTAAGTGACAAAGAGATACACAACCTATCTGATGCAGAGTTCATAACACTGGTAATCAGGATGTTCACAGAAATGATTGAGTATGGTTACAAAATAAAGAAAGAAATAAAGGCTATGCAAAGTGAAATAAATGAAAATATACAGGGAACTAACAATGAAGGGAAGGAAACTGGGACTCAAATCAATGATTTGCAGCAAGAGGAAGTTAAACATTCCAATGTTTAACTTCCCCTTGCTCCAATGTTTACTTCCTCCTCCAAGTCATTGAAAGAAGAAACAAGAACAGAATGAAGAAACAAGAATTCAAAAAAAAATGAGGAGAGGCTTAGGAACCTCTAGGAAAACTTCAAACTTTCCAACATCTAAATTATAGGGGTTCCAGAAGAAGAAGAGGAAGAATAAGAAATTGTTCTTACTTAAAAACTTACTTGAAAAAATAATGAAGAAAAACTTCCTCAATCTGGCAAAGGAAATAGATTTCCAGGAAGTCCAGGAAGCTCAGAGGGTCCCAAAGAAGTTGACCCAAGGAACCACACACCAAGGCACATCATAATTACATTATTCAAGATTGAACATAAGGAGAGAATCTTAAAAACAGCAAGAGAAAAGGAGACAGTTACCTACAAAGGAGTTCCCCTAAGACTATCAGCTGATTTCTCAAAAGAAACTTTGCAGGCAAGAAGGGACAGCAAAGTAGTATTCAAAGTCATGAAAGGCAAGGACCTACATCCAAGATGACTCTATCCAGCAAAGCTATCATTTAGAATGGAAAGGCACGTAAAATGCTTCCTAGATAAGGTCAAGTTAAAGGAGTTCATCATCACCAAGCCCTTTTTATATGAAATGTTAAAGGGTCTTATCTAAGAAAAAAGATAAAAAACTATGAACAGTAAAATGACAACAAACTCACAACTATCAACAACTGAACCTAAAAAGCAAAAACTGAGCAAACAACTAGAACAGGAACAGAATAACAGAAATGGAGATCATATGGAAGGTTATCAGTGGGGCAGGCAGAGGGGGAGAATGTGGGAAAAAGAAGCATAATAGGTAGGTACAACATAGACGGGGGAGGTTAAGAATCGTATAGGAAATGTAGAAGCCAACGAACTTGTATGTACAACCCATAAATATGAATTAAGCAGGGTGGTGCTAGAGGGTGGGGGGAGGAGGGGTATAAAGGGGAGGAATAAAAAGGGACCACTGTAATAGCATAATCAGTAACATATACTTTTTAAAAAGATATAAAATATTTTCCAGACTTTTCTCTTATTCTATTTCTCCAGCCTAAACAACTGTGTGCCACTATCTTGTGTGCTACTGTGTTCACTATTTTCAAGCACACCTGGGACTTCCTTGATTCTGTATCTTTCAAAATGTTCCATCTTTGAAAGCCTGCCTCATCTTCCAATTGTTCATCAAAGTACTATAAATCTTTCAACCCTTAGCTTAATCTCACTTCCTCTATAGACAGGTCCTTGGTTTAATTTAAATAACTATTACTTCCATGAGTGGCCATGGAAGTGACACCTCTTGTGAGCAAATATTATGTGTACAGAGGGCAGTCCCCAAAAAAATGGTACACGAGGGAAATAAGATTGTTTTGTAAGTAAAATTTAAAGAATCAATACATTTTACTAGAATAAAGTCACCTTTCTGAGAAATTCTGGTCCATAGGACAAGTGAAGAAACAACTAATGACTTTCTGAATCATTTTAAAACATTTTCTCAAAAGAACAGTATTAACTAGAAAGGAGTGGGAGAAATGGAAAATACACAAACACTCAGAAATAAAAACTCAGTGAGTATACCAATGTTCATAACAGCATTACTCACAATAGCCAAAAGGTAGAAACAACTCAAATGCCTATCAACAGACCAACGAATAAACAAAAGGCAGTATATTCATATAAGGGAGTATCACTGTTCAGCTTTAAAAAGGAGTGAAAATCTGATACATGCTACAACATGGAAGAACCTTAGAGACATTATGCTAGGTGAAACAAGACACAAACGGATAAATATTGTATGATTCTATGTATATGAGATAACTAGAAAAATTCATACAGATGGGAAGTACAACAGTGGTTACCAGGGGCTGGCAGAGGAGGGGAAATGAGGAGTTATTGCTAAATGGATATAGAGTTTCTGTAAGGAATGATGAAAAAACTCTAGAAAAAAAGAGTGGTGATAATGGTTGCACAATAATTTAATGCCACTGAACTGTAGACTAAAAATAATTAAAAACACAAATTTTACGTTATATATATCTTACCACAAATAATGAAACTTAATGAAAGAAAAACTGACTGGTCTCATTTGAACATTGACCCAGGTAGAAGGGAACATGTCTACCTAACAAATATGAATTTACTATGAAAAAAAGAACACATAAAATTATCAGAACCTGGCATAATTAAACAATCCAAAGACAATTTCCCACTGAGTCCAAAGTGTTAAGCAGGTATGCTAAATCAAATACACATACTACCCTCTCCCCACCATTTTGGTTTTCCAGTTCTGGGGGCTATGTAAAAGGAGATTCTACTAGGAAATCTAACTTTTATGGCACTACAACTATCACACAGAAAAATATACAAAAATGGTATTTGAGAAATAATTATTGGAAATTCATCCACTTCTAGAGGTGATAAACTGTGAAGTATCACTGAGTACCAACTATTGCAAGACAGTATGGTATGATCAAGTACATCAAACTATACCACTATCTTCACTTTTGGAGAATACCATCCATTCTGGGACTAGATAGGTAAATGTTAAAAGGTAAACACAATACAAAGTAACATCCACTTGGTGCTAAATGAATGGCACAAATAAAAGCTCTCACAGGAGCTATAAGAAGGAAGAAATCTCCAGATGAAATGTTAACACGAACTTTCCTATACACTTGTCCATGGTTTTCAAAAAGTGTTAGTTCTCTACTTGGTTACTACTCTCCTCCATGTGATGTCTTCCCTAACTATTCCAGCCTTTATACATCTTTATACTATATAGCATATTCTGTGTTCAACTTTTTATAAGTAGGGTTGTCAGCCCAACAATTATGCATTAACAAAAAGTAACCATATTGCTTAGCATAATTCTGTACATAAAGTGCCCTAAAGAGACTCAATGAACCAAAATGACAGTTTCCAAGTTAAGCACTCAGAAATAATGCCTACTGTACACAATAAATGCAAATAATTAATTACTGTTTAATGTTTGCAACACAGACCACTTTGCAGGCAGGGATATGGCAGAGAAAAGGGCCTATATTTCATCTGTTTTTCTCCCTTAAAAAGTATTAACACTATGGACATGGAAGGCATTTAACAACTGCTTTTATTTCAAGATAATTCTATACTTTCGAGGTGATCCAATGCATATTTTTGCGGTTTGCTGCAGGAGGTATATTTAATGAAGCGTGAAATGACCTAATGTCAAGAAAATTCTCAGTTACAATGAAGCTTCAGTTCTCAGTAGATTTCTAGGGAGTTTTTGAGTTTTGCTTCCATGTTTCTCTTACTTGGAAGAGGTCCAGTGGGTATTGGCCCAATTTGGAGTACTTAAGTATAAGTTTCATTCAATATTATCTGTAATGTAAAATTTAATCATCCTAAATTAATTGATAAGGAATTTAAAGTTAAAAATTTCAGGACTACCAAAGATAAACACAACAGAGAAAAAAATGCTGAACATAATCTGAAGTTTAAGTATTTTTTTAAAAAATGCCTCTCCGGATCACATACAAAAGCAGAGTAAAAGCAAAGTTAGTAATTTTAAGACACAGAAATTAAAATAAGAACTCTCAGAGAACAGTAAGGGTCTACTGCCCTAGAAAGATCCATAATTTGTCAACTAAAAGAGTAAGTAATACTCCACTTTTTTCCTAGAGATAATGTATATCAATAGTTTTATTTTTTCCTAGAAAATGGATCATTTTATTGCTATATTTAGTTTTAAAATCTCTTACTCTAAAAAGTAGATATCTGTAAATACAGGACCTAAGTTGCCATTTATGTAACTGATGTATACCTGTGAATGCCTGAAGTATGAAATTTTAAATAAAAAACTTTGGCCTGCCCTAAAATAGAACCTAACTTATTCACAAAAATTAAAGAAAGATATATTGTAAGTCATGTCCAATGCTACCACGTAATCATATAACACATATTATTTATTATACACCTGTTTTCTCTAATGTTTAGAACTAGAAAATTAATTCTGCCAATTTAGGTCAACTTGCTATCTGCACCAAAGTCACAATTTCTGTGATGGGAATGAAAGAAGGGTATGAATTAGAAGCAAAGAAGAAGAAGCATTAAAGATCAGGATAAGGGGCTGAATAAGGAGATGGCACCAATTACATTTAAATTCAGGAATTAAACTAAATAAGCATGACCAACACCAAAATGTGTGTGTGTGTGAGAGAGAGAGAGGGAGACAGACAGATGGACAGACAATGAATGACCATGAATGCAGGAATGCAGTATGGACAATTCTACATAATATTCCATTCAACGAGATTATACCCTAGAAAAAGCCTAAGACCAGAAATGAAAGCTTGTTTTCCACATATTTAACTCAATTCGAAAAGGCCTTTTGGGGGAAAAATAGTTACAATGTATATGTTTCAAGTATTTAAGCCACAACATAATTTTCAATCAACATAAACCCAAAATGCACTAGTAATGTCATCTAGTGCTCAGGTTGAAAGAAAACAATCATTTTCTTCCAACATTGAAAAAAAATAGCTGCTTTAAAAAGGATGCATGATTTAGTTTAATATTATCTCTGTACTATACATATTTACCAAATTTAATAAGAACCATGTCAATTTGAGATTGTTTTGCTTTGTGCTACTTTAGAACCTAATTCTTACATATGTAACAGTAGTACTTATAATAGTTGACATAAGCTAAATATTTTTCCAGTGTTATTTTTAGAGCTAACAATTAATAGATATACCATTTCTATTCACTTACTAAATTATAATTGTTAAATTGCTTGAAAAAGAATTATCTTTGGAGTATGGTTTTTTCCTCCTAAAAAGAAAAAAATCACCCAAATTCTTGTAAGCACTCGGTAAATGCTAACATGATATTTTGTAAAAGAGCCAGGCAGAGTCTGAGAGAGGGGGAAAAACAGTATATACTAGGATGAGAGGCACATATCTTCACAAATAAATGCTATCCTTACTTCAACCTGCCATTCCTTAAGGTTCTTTAAATAGTTCAAAATATTTTTAAATTTCTCTCAAGATTTCTTCTTTGACCCATATGTTATTTAGAAATGTGTTGTTAATATCCAAGCATATTGGGATTTTCCAACTATTTTCTATTACTGATTTCTAGCTTAATTCCACTGTGGTCCGAGAATAGACAGTGCATGATTTCCATTCCTTTAAATTTGTTAAGGTGTGTTTTAAAACCCATAATGTGGTTTATCTTGGAAATACTCCATGTGAGCTTGAGAAGAATGTGTATTCTGCTCTTGCTGCATGAAGCGGTGTACAGATACATACATCAAGCTCAATTGTGTTCTCACTGATTTTCTACCTCCTGGATCTGAATTTTTCTGATAGAGGGGTGAAGTCTCTAACAGTGGTTCATCTATTTCTTTTTGTACTTCTATCGGTTTCTGCCTCCCATATTATGGCACTCTCTCACTCCCTCTAGGTGAATACAGGTCATAATATCCTCTTGGAGAATTAACCCATTTATCATTACGTAATGCCCGTTTATCTCCGATAACTCTCCCTCCTGTGAAGCCATATCTGTCTGAAATCAATACAACTAGTTCTGCATTCTCTTTATTAGGTAACATGGTATATCTTTCTGCATCACCTATTTTTAGTCTATGTCCATCTTTATATCTAAAGTGAGTTCCTTGTAGACCGGTTGGTATTGCTTTTTGATCCTATCTAATAATCTGTGACTTTTAACTGGTGTAGGTAAGTCTGTTACCTGAATAACTTCAAAGACAGTTTTTATTGCCTGCTTTTTCCCCTCTGTGTGGAACATGTTCCTGTTTCTTTGCGTGTCTCATAATTTTTGGTTTATACTGTATATTTTAGATAATATATTCTCATCCAGGGATTGTTGCTGTGGATTCTTTATTTAACAACTAGGTTGTACTATTTTAGTGAAATCTACCTCCCTCACAGTGTGTAGACTAATGCTGCTCCTCAAAGGGCACAGCCTAGGGCATGCACAAATACTCTGGGATGCCGCAAGTTTGGGCAGGGCTCTCCCTGTCTCTTTCCCTGATTTCTCTGTGAAGTTGCCTGTCTCTGTTGATAACAAACCCAGCTGTCAGCCTCCCCCAACTGTCCACTCACTGCTTTGTTTTCAAGAGTGAGCTGAACATCAATTGCTCTCTAGTCTTATTCAATCTTACTCAATGAAATCCGGTCTAGGTGGTCTACAATTTATCTTGTTGGACTCACAGAGCCGTGAGTCTCCTCTTAATTGACTACCACCAAAATCACCAGTTTTTGAGCACACCCTTAGGTTTGAACTTTCCCATATTGTTCCAAATAAACTCAGTTCCTTTGGGGAGAACATTGGAGTTTGCTCTTATGACCTGCCTCTCCTCCTACACAAAATTTTGTACCACTTCTCAGAGAGGAGCCAGCCAGGTTCCTCTCTGAGTGACATGAGTATTCGGATGCTGATTGGGTGCAGTCATCTCCAGTCTTCTCCTCTTCCCTTCCCAGTAGGAAACTTCCACCCTATTAGTAAACTGAGATGAGGGCTATTGAGGCCCCAGCATCCTCAGCCCCATGCCTTGGGCTTATTGATTCCTTCCCCCTATGAAGGGGACTAGGTGGAGGAAGAGAGTCCCAGACCTGTTACCTGTTCTTGCCTGGAATACAGCTTTTTCAGCATGGAGCTGGGAACAACTTTAAAAAGCCAGCATTCTGCCCTTCCTGTACAAAAACGAATGGAATGGGGAATAAAGCCTGTGTACTTGTTTCAACCTGCCTGGAGTGAGGCTTCCATTGAGAGAGGGAGCAAGTCATAGCTCGTATGTCACAGAACCTTATTGTTCTCAGTAAAATTTAGTAGATTTTCTTGAATAAATGTTTCTTCTTTTGGAATATGGCCTTAGAACCATTTTCAGAGGCTTTAATGGTTGGTTGGGATTTTATTGTTGGCCAGTTACACTGGTTTTGCTGGGAAGAAGGTCTGCAGAGCATTTCATGCCTCCATTTCAGAAGTCATCTCCAACTAGACCTTTGTCTGTCATTTATTAAGTGTTAAACGACCCTTGTATTCAAGGGATAAAGCCCATTTAAGCAGATTATTACATGATGTATTATATATATTTCTAGATTCCAACTGCTAATATTTTATTAAGTATATTTTAATCTATTTTCACTAGGGACATTAGCCTACTGGTTTTTTTCCCCATAACATCTTGTCCTGATCTTAAGATCAGGATAATGCTTGCCTCATAATAACATGGTAAGCATTTCCTCTTCCTCTATTTACTGAAAGACTCTCTGAATGATTGGAAATAAGTAAATG
Source organism: Glossophaga mutica (assembly GCA_039655065.1). Classification (NCBI taxonomy): domain Eukaryota; kingdom Metazoa; phylum Chordata; class Mammalia; order Chiroptera; family Phyllostomidae; genus Glossophaga; species Glossophaga mutica. Next base: position 40,639,457 of record CM077308.1, on the reverse strand, counting down.
TGGTTGACATTCAAAAGAAAAATAAAGACACGGTGCCCTAGGTATGATATGGGTGACAGAATTTGAGTTTTGCCTAGGAAAGAGTCTTTAGAGACCGGGGTAAAGAAATAGCATAATTAAAGGTACAAATATGAAAAATTTAAAAACAACCTTAGGAAGTAATGAGCCCACTTTGCTAAAACTCAGCAACTTTGGTATCTTGGCAATGAGAAACTGAAACATTTTATAAAAGTTTCTATCTCCAACTTTCAGTTCCTTCATCATGAATCATTACAATACTACAATCTGTTTTTTGCATTGCAACAGTATTTATTTTTAATATATTTTACTGATTATGCTATTACAGTTGTCCCATTTTTTTCTCTCCTTTATTCCCCTCTGCCCTAGCATTTCCCCCAACTAGCATTCCCCCACTTTAGTTCATGTCCATGGGTCATACATGTAAATCCTTTGGCTTCTCCATTTCCCATACTATTCTTAACCTCCCCCTATCTATTTTGTATCTCCCATTTATGTTTCTTATTCCCTGTACCTATCCCCCCATTTTGCCCCCTCCCACTCTCCACTTATAACCCTCCATATGATCTTCATTTCTGTTATTCCGTTCCTGTTCTAATTGTTTGCTTAGTTTGTTTTTGTTTTTGTATTTGTTTTTTTAGGTTCGGTTGTAAATTTGTTGTCATTTTACTGTTGGCATTTTTTTATCATCTGTTCTTAGATAAGTCCCTTTAACATTTCATATAGTAAGGGCTTGGTGATGATGAATTCCTTTAACTTCATCTAATCTGGGAAGCACTTTATCTGCTCTTCCATTCTAAATGATAGCTTTGCTGGGTAGAGTCATCTTGGATATAGGTCCTTGCCTTTCATGACTCTGAATACTTCTTTCCAGTCCCTTCTTGCCTGCAAGGTCTCTTTTGAGAAATCAGCTGATAGTTTTAGGGGAACTCCTTTGTAGGTAACTGTCTCCTTTTCTCTTGCTGTTTTTAAGATTCTCTCCTTATGTTCATTCTTGAATAATGTAATTATGATGTGCCTTGGTATGTGGTTCCTTGGGTCAACTTCTTTGGGACCCTCTGAGCTTCCTAGACTTCCTGGAAGTCTATTTCCTTTGCCAGATTGAGGAAGTTTTTCTTCATTACATTTTCAAATAAGTCTTCAATTTCTTGTTCTTCCTCTTCTTCTTCTGGAACCCCTATGATCCAGATGTTGGAAAGTCTGAAGTCTTCCCGGAGGTTCCTAAGCCTCTTCTCATTTTTTTTTTTTAATTCTTGTTTTTTCATTCTGTTCTGGTTGAATGTTTCTTTCTTCTTTCTGCCCCAAACCATTGATTTGAGTCCCAGTTTCCTTCCCGTCATTGTTGGTTCCCTGTATATTTTTCTTTATTTCACTTTGCATAGCCTTCACTTTTTCCTCTATTTTGTGACCATACTCAACCATTTCTGTGAGCATCCTGATTACCAGTGTTTTGAACTCTGTATCTGATAGGTTAGCTATCTCTTCATGGCTTAATTGAATTTTTTCTGGAGCTTTGATCTGTTCTTTCAGTTGAGCCATATTTTTTGTCTTGGCACGCCTGTTACTTGGTAAGAGGCAGAGCCTTAGGTATTCGCCAGAGCAGGGCAAACGACATTGCTGCGTTGTGGTGCTGTATGCAGAGGAGGCATCTGAGAGGGAACAATGCTGCTTGTTCAACTTTCAGCTGGCTTTCAGTCACTTCCTCTTCTACCCACGAGAAAATTGGATTCTTCTGATGCTGATTCCTGGTTGGGTGGGTTTGTGTACCTTCTAGGACCCTGTGGGTCTTTCCAATGAATTGTCCTGTGAAGTTGGGAGTTCTCCTGCCACCTCAATCCCCATAAGTTTTTTCAGTCAGAGGTTTTGAGGCTTTATTTCCCTATGATGGGACCCTGGGTTGCGCAGTCTGTCTCACTCCCCAGTTGTTCCTCCCAGTCCGCCAGCCACCACCTTGCTCAGTCTGCTAGCAACCACCTTGCCCTCCCTGGTCCTCCAGCTGCTGCCTTGTGGCGAGTCCCCTCCACCCTGGCTGCCCAGGCCTGCCCCTCCTACCAGTCTGGATGAATGTTCCTTCTTTAACTCCTTGGTTGTCGGACTTCCATACAGTTCACGTTTCTGGCAGTTCTGTTACTTTTTGTTTTTAAATTTGTTGTTGTCCTTCTTTTGGTTGTGTGAGTAGGCAAAGTGTATCTACCTACACCTCTACCTTGGCCCATGACAATCTTCTTAAAGTAAATGAATTGTGCTAGTCTTTGTACAACATGAACATGGTATCACTACATCAGAAATACTTTGGAATGATGGAAGCAGCAGGAATTTGATACTCTTTTAGTCCATGAAAAATCTGAACTCACTTTTTTTTTTAAATTAAGGTAATTGGTATATGACATTGTATTGGTTTCATGTCTAATCACCATCTGTCATCATACAATTGACCTTTTTCACTCATTTTGCATAGCCTCCAATCTGTTCTCCATATGTGAGTTTTATTCTGATTTATTTTGTTTTCTTTGTTCATTTATTTCATTTAGAGTCTACAAATATGTGAAATCATACAGTATTTGCCTTTTTCTCTCTGACTTATTTAATTTAGCATAATACCCTCAAGGTCTAGCCATGTTGTTGCAAATGGCAAGATTCTGTAACTGTTATGGCTGAGTAGTATTCTACTATATAATATATATCACATTTCCTTTATCCATTAATCCATCGGTAAACACTTATATTGTGTTCATATCTTGGCTACTGTAAATAATGCTGTGATGAACACAGGGGTATATATATCTTTTTGAATTAGTGTTTTCATTTTCTTTGGATAAATACCCAGAGTAGAATAGCTGGTTAATATGGTATTTCTATATTTAATTTTTTCAACCTCCATACTGTTTTCCATAGTGGCTGCACTAATTTACATTCCCACCAACAAGGGTTCCCTTTTTTCCACCCTTGCCAACATTTGTTATTTCTTGCTTTCTTGACAGCCATTATAATAAGGTAATATTTCACTGAGGCTTTCACATGCATTTCCCTGATGATTAATGATATTGAACATCATTCTGTGCACCTGTGTATTCAGATCTTCTGACTATTTTTTAAATCAGATTGTTTGGTTTTATGTTACTGAACTAAATCAGATTGTTTGGTTTTATGTTATGAACTATATAGTAACATAACTAATATGTTACTCTTCACATATTTTGGATATTAACCCCTTACTGAATACATGATTTACAGTATTTTCTCACATTTGGTAGGTTTCTTTTCATTTTGTTAATGGTTTGCTATACTATGCAATCTTTTAGTCTGATGTAGTCCTATTTGTCTGTTTTTGCTTTTGTTGCCTTTGTCTTTGGTGTCAAATCCAAAAAGTCACCATGAAGAGTGGTATCAAGGAGCCTGATGCCCATGTTTTTTTCTAGTTTTATGGTTTTACATCTTTGTGTGTATGTGTGTAGAATTCATGAATACTATTTTATTAGCTTTTCCTTGACACGAGACATAATAAAATAGAAAGTTCCTTCAAAGTAAATTTTTTTTACTGAATTTATGGAGGTGACAATGGTTAATAAAATCATCAACAAAATGGTAAGACAATGCACTGAATCAGCAAGCAACTAATGTTGGCGAGGATGTGGAGAAGCAGAGCCTTCATGCTCTGTTGGTGGGAATGCAGACTGGCGCAGCCACTGTGGAAAGCAGTATGGAGTTACCTCAAAAAATTAAAAATGGAACTGCCTTATGGGACCCAGCAACTCCACTTCTGGGAATTATCTAAAGAAACCTGAAACACTAATTCAAAAGAATACATGCACTTCTATGTTCACTGCAGCATTATTTATAATAGCCAACCTTTGGAAGCAGCCCAGGTGCCCATTAGTAGATAAACAAGCTGCACCATGACTGGTGGAAGATGGCAGCTGGTAGGTGGAAGCTAAGTCCACTTGCTCTTGCCCCCAACTTGGGATTTTCAGCTGATCTTCCCACAAAGAACCTGAACAATCGGTCCTTCCATTCTAAATGACAGCTTTGCTGGAAAGAGCAATTTTGGATGTAGGTCCCTCACCTAAAACAAAAGCAAACTAAGCAAACAGCTAGAACAGGAACAGAACCACAGAAATGGAGATCATATGGAGGGTTAGCAACAGGGGCATGGGAGGAGGAGAGGGGGGAAGGTACAGAGAATGAGTAGCATAGATAGTGGGTAGAAAATAGACAGGGGCAGGGTAAGAATAGTATGGGAAATGTAGAAGCTAAAGAACTTATGACACAAGGACATGAACTAAAAGGGGGAATGTGGGTGGGAGAGGGTGTGCAGGGTGGGGGGAATGATGGGGGAGAAACGGGACAACTGTAATAACAATCAATAAAATATATTAAAAAAAAAAAAAAAAAAGAACCTGAACAATCGATGGAATCTTAGCTGATATGAAGTTTTGAAGCCAAGGAGTACAGAAGTGGCTTCGCACCACCCGGTAAGGGATTTTATAAGTTGAAGGGGAAAAACCCTCTGTGTGGTGTCTACATCAGCAGAGAGACCAGGGAGAAATCACAACATTGTAGCTCCCTCCCCTACCAGGGAAGGGGGCCCTATTCCCGCACATGAACCTACCCAACCCTAACTGGGAATGACTTGGAAGGATACATGGAGTCTGCAAAATCCAGGATAGGCACACATAGTGAGCAGCACGCCTACAGTTGCAATGCCAACCGGGAGAGTGCCAGATAGGAACTCTATCTCCTAAAACAATCAGGGACCGCACATGGGTCAGTTGGAGGCATCTGAAGGCTGCAGCCAGCCGTGACCAAGAGAGACCTTTTGCTTCGAAGGGAGGTGGTGGTGAGGCAGTGACCCAGTACTGCCGTGTGAGTGCCACATAGAGACATTTGAAAAGGACAGCTGAAGTATGCTGGGCAGGGACCCTGTGTGAAGCTGCTTTGACAGCAGAGACCAGATTGAAAGCAGAGTTTGTTCCCACTGAATCCAGCTGGGCAGGGAGTTCAGAAAGTGGCACAACAAAGGGATTGCTGGGCCCCTGCCCAGTGTGGCTAGCAAACCGAGAACTACGCAGAATGGAGAGAGTTCAGAGAGCTCAAGACTGAGTCTCCTGCAAGGACAGTGGGTTGGGAGTTAGATGGGCAAGGGTTGAACGCCTGAGATTCTTTGCAGCCAGGCACACCTCCCTCCTTCAGCAGCGTAAAAGCCTCTGGGAAGGGAGAAAAGTGCCCAGCAATTGCTTCTGCAGAATTGCAAGCACCAGATCCAATGGGGAAGCTCTGCAGGACAGTCAGGCCAGGCTCAAGAATCCCTGCTAAGCACATTCCTGCAAGAGAAAGAAAGGGAAATGCTAAGGGGGGGCCTTACTGAACTTTTCTCAGCTGTGGCCAGACACTCTGGTTCCTCAGGCCCTATCTCACTGAAACCAGCTGGGCAGAGCGTGCAGAAATTGGCACAGCAAGAGGAATTTAGGGTCCTGTTCAGCCTCAGCTTTTACACTGAGCTGCCATTATCACCAAGTAGGAAAGAGCTGACCCTCTACACAGACTGGCCCCTCACATGAAAAGGACAGCTAATTCATCAGAAACTATACATTATTGGAAATAATCTGGCTCACACCAAGACATGCAGCACAAGGATAGGGGAACACACCCACAATCTTCCCTGAAGACTGAATAGTGCCTCCCCGGGGAGATCCAGGTATCCCACCCTCCCAATTGCACCAGAAGCCCCCTCTAGAGGAATGGAGGTAGTACCTGTGGTGCTGCTGGACATAGATGACCCACCCCTGGGCCTCGAGATGATAAAAAGCCAACAGGGCAGAGTAGCAAGGACCAGCCTGGATGCAGCCAAGCCTGAAGGAGACATCCACAAACTGTGGGCTGCTTACAGCCTCAGACAGGCTGCCTAGAGCTAGACAGGGACACCATCTGATGTTACCAAAGCTAGACCCAGAATGAGAAGACAACAGGCAAACACCAAACTCTACTGAGACAAATTCTATCTCGTGCTTTTTCAGTACTTGTGATTTTTTTTCTTACATAACTTTTTAGCATTTTTATTTTTCTTCAACTTTATCCCTATTATTTCACTTTTTTAGACTTTATTTTCATTTCAAATTTCCTATTTTACTTTTCCCTTGCTTTACTCTATTTTGCCTTCTTCCTCCTTTCTTATTATCATTTTAAATTTTATTTTCTCCCTTTCTATGCCTTACCCTTATTCCTTACGCTTATTATTTCTCCAATCTCTATCCTCTCAAAATCATTCTCTGTCTTTTAGTCATCACACATTATTTTTCACTTTCTTATAATACTCTTATTCTCTTTCTACTGTTATTAACCTTTGCTCATTTGTTGTTGATAAAGTGGTTGTTGTTTTTCCTCAATTTTATTCCTATCTGTTCACTATTTTTTTACTTTCAAATCTCATAATATACTCTTCCCCTTGCTCCATTTTGCCTTCCTCCTGCTCTTTCTTATTTTCGTTTGAAATTTTGTTTTTTTCCCTTTCTTAGCATAGTATCTATTACTTACTCTTACTATTTCTCCTCCCTCTATCCTCTCAAAAATCATTCTTCCTTCCTGTAGACGCCACATATTCTTTTTTCTCTTTCATGTAATATTCTCATTCTCTTTGCACCTTCATTAATCTTTGCTCTTTGTTGTTGACATCGCTGGTGCTGTTGTATCTTCTTCAATTCTGTTCTTATTATTTCACTATTTCTTTATTTCAAACATAAATTATAATCTTCCCTTTTCTTACTCCATTTTCTACTCTTCCTTACCATTTTTATTTACATTTTATTTTCTCCCTTTCATGACCTTGTTTCTAATCCCTGTGCTTATTAGCTCTCCTCCTTCTACCCTTTCAAAATCATTTTCTCTCCTTTACTCATCTCGTATTCTTTTTTCCTTTACTATAATATTTTTATTCTCTTTCCACCTTTATTAATCTTTTGCTCATTTGTTGTTAATATTGCTGTTGTGATGGGGTTATATTTTTGGTGGTGCGGGTACTGTTTTCTCAGTCATTCTGTCTTGTTCTGCCAGCACCCACACAACAGCATACAAGATGTGGTGGGTGCTATGACTCTCAGTCAGCCAGTCAGAGGGGAGAACCCACCAACAAACAAGCCAACAACAATCAAAACTCAATTACAACAAGACAGCCCACATAAACTACAGAAAGGGCACCCCTAGAGCATCCAGCTCAGGAGATCAAGAGGACTGCACCACTGAGTCCCACAGGAGTCCTACCACAGAAGGCCACCCCACAAAGACAGGGAGTCAAAGCAGATCAATCTAATATGCAGAAACAAACAAAAAGATTCACCTAAAGAGGAGAGACAAAGAAACAACCACCAATCAAAAAAAAGAGGAATCACCAGGAAAAAAGCTAAATAAAATTTAGGTAAGTCATTTATCAGACATAGAGTTCAAAGTAATGGTTATAAGGATGTTCAAGGAACTTAGTGAGAACTACAAGGAACTGAGGAGTAACTATATCAGCATTAAAAAGGTACAGAAACTATAAATAACAAGGTGAAAATGAAGAATACAATATCTGAAATAAAGAATACACTAAAAGGAATTAAAAGGAGGCTACATGAAGCACAGGTTCAAATAAGGAAGTTGGAAGACAAGGTAGAGAAAATACACAGTTAGAGCAATACGACAAAAAAAAAAAAAAAAAAAGACTAAAAAAGAACAAGGATAGTTTAAGGGAGCTTCAGGACAAGATGGCATAACAGCATTCACATCATAGGGATACCAGGGGGAAAAATGGAGCAAGGGATTGAAAACCTTTTTGAAAAAATAATGGCAACAAATTCCCTAACTTGGTTAGGGGGAAAAGAACAAGTTCAGGAAGCACAGAAGGTCTCAATCCAGATGAACCTGAAGAGGTCCACTCCAACACATCTGACAATTAAAATGGCAAAACTTAAAGACAGAGGGAGAATCTTAAAAGCAGCAAGAAAGAAAAAGGTAGTAATGTACAAGGGAGCTCCAATAAGGCTATCAGCTGATTTCTCAACAGAAACACTACAAATCAGAACAGAATGGCATGAAATATTCTGAATTAAGAAAAGCAAAGTCCTGCAACCAAGACTACTCTATCCAGAAAAGTTCTCATTTAAAATGGAAGGTGAAATAAAGATCTTCACAAACAAACAAACAAACAAAAGACTAAGGAGAATATATCAAAAAACTCCTGGCATGCAAAAGCCCAGGACCAGATGGCTAAAGAAGAACTAACACCTATCCTTCTGAAACTGTTACAAAAAAATTCAAGAAGAGGGAAGACTCCCAAACCCTTTTTATGTGGCTAGTATTACCATAATTCCAAAACCAAGAAAGACACCACAAAGAAAATTACAGGCCAATATCTCTGATGAACATACATGCTAAAATCCTCAAGAAAATATTGGCGATCTGGATCCAGCAATACATTAAAAAGATCATACACTAAGATCAAGTGGAATTTATTCCAGGGATGGAAGGATGGTACAATATTCACTAATCATTGAGCGTAATACATCACATAAACAAAATGGACAAAAATCTCTTAATGGTATCAATAGATGCTGAAAAAGCATTTGATAACATCCAGCACACATTTATGATTAAAAAAAAAAACCCAAAACACTCAGCCAAGTGGGAATAGAGGGAGCAAACCAAAGGCTATATATGAAAAACCTACTGCCAATATCTTATTCAATGGGCAAAAAACTAAAAGTGTTTCCCTTAAGATCAGGAAGAAGAAAAGGATGTAATGCTTCCACCACTCTTATGCAACATAGTACTGAAAGTTCTAGTCACAGCCATTAGACAAGAAAAAAGAAATAAAAAGCATCGAAGTTGGAAAGGAGGAAATAATGCTGTCATTATTGGCAGATAACATCATTGTGTACATAGAAAACCCTATAGTCTGTGCCAAAAAAAAAAAAAAAAAAAAAAACACAAAACAAAACCAAAAACGACCTAATAAGTGAATCCAGCAAAGTAGCAGGATACAAAGTCAATATTCAGAAATTGATGGCACTTTTATACACCAACAATGAACTATCAGAAAGAGGAACTAAGCAAAAATTCCATTTACTATAAAAACAAAAAAAATAAAGTACCTAGGAATAAATTTAACCAAGGATATAGAAGACCTGCACTCAGAAAACTATAGAACACTGAAGAAAAAACTGAGGAAGATACAAGTAAATGGAAGCATATACCAGGTTCATGGATTTGAAGAATTAACATCATTAAAATGCCCATACTACCCAAAGCTATCTATAGATTCAACACAATTCCTATTAAAATATCAATGGCATATTTCACAGACCTAGAAAAAATATTTCAAAAATTTATATGGAATAAAAAAAGACCTTCAACAGCATCAGCAATCTTAAGAAAGAACAAAGTAGGAGGGATCATAATGCCTGATATCAAACTGTACTACTAGGTGATTGTAATCAAAACAGTCTGATACTGGCATAAGAACAGACAGATAGATCAATGGAACAGATAGAGAGCCCAGATATAAACCCATGTCTCTATGGTCAATATCTGACAAAGGGGGCCAAGATGGAGGTGTAGGCGGACACACTGTGCCTCCTCTCACAACCAAAATTAAGGACAACAAATATTTAGAGACAAGAAAACAACCAGAGCTAATGGAAAATTGAACTGTACGGAAGTCCAACAACCATTCATCCAGATCGGTAAGAGGGGCGGAGTCGTGGCAGGAAAAGTGGAGGTGCGGACCCGGGAACGCAAGCAGCAGCGACTGGCAGTTCCCAGGTGCACAGGTGGCGGCTGGCGGTCCCCGGGCACAGGGGGGCAACTGTGCAGACCCAGTGAGGCCGCAAAAGGCGGCTGGCTGACCAGGTGGTCCCACATTCGCACGCGCAGACGGTCCAGGCAAAGGGGAAGTGGCGGAAAGGACTGAATCCAGGAGAGAGCGGAGCAGGCACCATTGTTCCCTCTCAGACCCCGCCCCCACAAACAGCATCACAACTCAGCGACTGGGCTGCCCCGCCCTGAGGAACACCTAAGGCTCCACCCCTCACTATGTAATAGCCGAGACCAGACTAAAACCAAAACAAAACAAAAAAAACCCTACCAAAAATGGCTCAAACCAGAAGAAAAAATCAAAGCCCCAGAGTCAATTCCTCTAAGCCGTGAAGAGATAGCCAACCTATCAGATGCACAGTTCAAAGCACTGGGGATCAGCATGCTCACAGAGTTGGTTGATTTTGCTCACAAATTAGATGAAAAAATGCAGGCTACAATCCGTGAGATGAAGGAAGATGCATGGGGAACTGATAGAGATGGAAGGAAAACTGGGATTCACATCAATGGAGTGGACCAGAAGGAAGAAACAAACAACCAAACAGAAAACAAGGAAGAAACAAGAATTCAAAAAAATGAGGAGAGGCTTAGGAACCTCCGGGACATCGTTAAACATCCCAACATCCGAATTATAGGGGTCCCAGAAGGGGAAGAAGAAGAGCAACAAGTGGAAAACTTATTTGAACAAATAATAAAGGAGAACTTCCCCAATCTGGTAAAGGAAATAGACTACCAGGACATCCGGGAAGCTCAGAGAGTCCCAAAGAAGTTGAACTCAAGGAGGAATACACCAAGGCACATCATAATTACATTAACCAAGATTCAAATGAAGGAGAGAATTATAGAAGCAGCAAGGGATAAGGGGACAGTCACCTACAAAGCAGTTCCCATCAGACTGTCAGCTGATTTCTCAAAAGAGACCTTACAAGCAAGAAGGGGCTGGAAAGAAATATTTGAAATCTTGAAAGGCAGGGACCCACATCCAAAACTGCTCTATTCAGCAAAGCTGTCATTTAGAATGGAAGGGAAGATAAAGTGCTTCTCAGATAAGGTCAAGTTCAAGGAATTCATCATCACCAAGCCCTTATTATATGAAATGTTAAAGGGACTTATCTAAGAAAAACAAGATAAAAAATAGGACAATAAAAAGACAGCAAACTCACAACTATTAAGAACCACACCTAAAACAAAAGCAAACTAAGCAAACAGCTAGAACAGGAACAGAACCACAGAAATGGAGATCATATGGAGGATTAGCAACAGGGGCGTGGGAGGAAGAGAGAGGGGGAAAAGGTACAGAGAATAAGTAGCATAGATGGTGGTGGGTAGAAAATAGACAGGGAGAGGGCAAGAATAGTGTGGGAAATGTAGAAGCTAAAGAACTTATGACACATGAACATGAACTAAAGGGGGGGAATGTGGGTGGGAGAGGGTGTGCAGGGTGGAGGGGAGTGATGGGGGAGAAATGAGACAACTGTAATAGCATAATCAATAAAATATATTTAAAATAAAAAATATCTGACAAAGGGGGCAGAAGCATAAAATGGAGTGAAAACAGTCTCTTCAATAAATGGTGTTGGGAGAACTGGACTGGTACATCCAAAAAAATGAAATCAGATCACCAACATACATAATACACCAGAATAAACTCAAAATGGATAAAAGTTGTAAACATAAGTTGTGATACCATAAAAGTCCTAATGGAAAACAGGCAGAAAAATTTCAGATATCCCATGTAGTAATATTTTTGCTGATATACCTTCCTCTGGCAAGGGAAATAAAAAATAAACAAGTGGACTACATCAAATTAAAAAGCTTCTGCACAACTAAAGAAACCAGCATCAAAACGAAAAGAAAACTAACTGTATGGGAGAACATATTTGCCAATGATACAATGGACAAGGGTTTGCTCTCCAAAATACATAAAGAACACATATGACTCAACACAAGGAAGACAAGCAATCCAATTAGAAAATGGGCAAAGGAGCTGAATAGACATGTCTCCGATGAGGACATACAAAGGACCAGAGACATATGAGAAAGTGCTCAATATTACTAGCCATCAGAGAGATGAGAATTAAAACCACAACGAGATGTCACCTCACACCTGTGAGAATAGCCATCATCAATAAATCAACAAACAACAAGTGCTGGTGAGTATTTGGAGAAAAGGGAACCTTAGTGCACTGTTGGTGGGAATGTACTGTTGGTGGTGCAGCCACTGTGGAAAACAGTACGGTATTTCCTCAAAAAATTAAAAATGTAACTGCCTTTTGACCCAGTGATTCCACTGCTGGGAATATAAGAATCCTGAATCACCAATTCAAAAGAACTTATGTACCACTATGTTCATAGCTCACTATTTATTTATAATAGCCAAGTGTTAGAAACAGACTAAGTGCTCATCAGTAGGTGAGTGGATTAAAAAACTGTGGGACATTTACATAGTAGAATACTATGCAGCAGAAAAAGAAAGAAGGAACTCCTACCTTTTGTGACAGCATGGATAGAACTGGAGAGCCTTATGCTAAGTGAATTAAGCCAGGCGGTGAAAGACAAATACCATATGATCTCACCTACCTATAGTGAAACCTAATGAACAAAACAAACAAACAAGCAAAACAGAACCAAAGGCATGGAAACAAGGAACAAACTGATAGGGACCAGAGGAAAGGGGGAATGGCGAAAGGAAAAGGAAGGGATTAGTCAAAGAACATGTATGAATGACTCATAGACATGGACAGCGAGCAAAGCTGGGATTGACTGAGGGACTGAGGGTTGGACTGAGTGGAGAGGGGCAAAGGGGAAAAGCCTGGGACACCTGTAATAGAATAAACAATAAAAAAAACTGCATCTGTCAACTGGAAAAAAAAAAATCTGTGGCAGGTTTACACGATGGAATACTACTCAGCCATCAAAAAGAAGGAAATCTTACCCTTGTGACAGCATGGACAGACCTAAAGAGTATTATGGTAAGTGAAATAAACCAGTCAAAGAAAGACAAGCATTGTACCATATGATTTCATTTACATGTGGAATCTAGTAAACAAAATAAAATAACAAAGAAAATAGAAACAGACTCATAATACAGAGAACAGATTCATAGCTATTGGGAGAGGAGTGAAAAAGATGAAGGGATTAAGCTAAATAAATAAAGTAAAACATGGACACAGTCAACAGTATGTAGGGAATAAATGGTGATGGGAGGAGATTTGACTTGGGGTGGAACACACAATAATATACAGGTGATGTTTTATAAACTAGAACTGTATTATAATACACATGAAACCTACATAATTTTATTAACCAATGTCACTCCAATAAATTCAATAAAAATTAAAATAAAATGCTCAAAACAACTATGGGAAAGAGGGCAAAGTCCAGATTTCAAGACCCATTGTAAAGATACAGTATTCATTTAGTGTAGTACTGGCACCAATACAGACAAATAGACCATGGAAGAGAACAGAGTGCGGACACAACTTCATATACGTAGACAAGCAATTTTTGACAAAAATGCAAAGGTAAATTCACTGCAGCAACGATAAGCTTTTCAACAAACAGTCTAGAACAACTGGATTTCCACAGGCAAAAAGTGAACTTTGATCCATACCTTGGCACCATATGCAAAAGTCAACAGAAAATGAGTCATAGACCACAATGTAAAATTTTAAAATTAAATACTGAGATGAAAACATGAGAAAAACATTAGTAACCACTTTGGATTAGGCAACAATTTCTTAGATGAGAACTAAATCACAATCAGTAAAAGAAAACACTTTAATGAAATGCATACTCTTAAAATTTAAAACTTCTACTCTTCAAAAAAATAATTACTATTATGAAAATGAAAACACAAGCTACAGCCTTGGAAAAAATATCAAAGCACGTATCTGTGATAAAGAACTTGTATTCGTAATATATAAAAACTTCTGAAAACATAAAGAGAACAACCCAATTAGAAAAATGCAAAAAACTGAATAGACACTATACCAAAGAAGATATTCAGACAACTAATAACAACACAGAAACATGCTCAACGTCAGTTGTTAAGGAAGTGCATGTGAGAAATCAAGAGGCACTACTACATACCTATTAAAAGGGCTAAAATGAAAAAGACCACTATATTAAGTGTTGGTGAGACATGAGGGAATTAAAAGTTCACATACATTGATGGTGACAAAATAAAATGATATAACCACTTTGGAGAAAAGTTCTTTCCTTCTAAAGGTAAACATACACTTATCATCTGATCCAGCCATTCCACTACTGACATTTTACCCAAGAGAAGAAAAAAAGCATATGTCCAAATAATTTTAAATGTTCATGGCAGTTTTATTTGTAATAGCCAAAAGCTAAAAACAACCCAAAGATCCACCAATAGATAAGTAGATAAACAAATTATAGTATATCTATACACTGTGTATTACTCGGAAGTAAAAAAAAAAAAAAAAAAAAAAAAGGAGCAGACTAATACATGATACAACATGAATGAATCTCAAAATAAATGTGTTGACTGAAATAAGCCAGACAAAACAAAATATATAGTACATGATTCCAATCTATACAAAACTCTAGAAACTGCTGTCTAAATCCACAGTGATAAAAAAGCATGTAAGTGCCTGGCTGGCGTAGCTCAGTGGATTGAGCGCGGGCTGCGAACCAAAGGGTCGCAGGTTCGATTCCCAGTCAGGGCACATGCCTGGGTTGCAGGCCAGGCCCCTAGTGGGGGCCACGTGAGAGGCAACCACACATTGATGTTTCTCTCCCTCTCTTTCTCCCTCCCTTCCCCTCTCTAAAAAAAAAAAAAAAAAAAAAAAAAGTAATAATAATAAAATAAAGGCTTATTTAAAAAAAAAAAAAAGCATGTAAGTGGTAGAGGGAGGGAGGGAGGGGTTAGGGAAGGATGGGACAGAAGAATTACAAAGGAGCAATAGGAAATTCTTAGGGGTGATAAATACAGTCATTATTCCACTGTGGTGGTTTCATGATATATATGTCAAACTTTTCAAGTGCATACTTTATTATATGTAAATTATATCTCAGTAAGCCCACTGAAATTTGAAAAATTGAAGAATACAGAATAACCTTTGTTACACTGATTAGGCAATGATCTCTGAGATATATGACACAAAACAAAACAGGTAATATAAAAATTCATAAAATTGGGCTTTATTAAAATTAAAAATACCTGCTCTTTGAAAGATACTTATAAAAGAATAAAAACACAAGAAACAGATTGAGAAAAAAAATATTTACAAATGATATACCTAGTGAAGGACTTGTATCCAGATAGATTATTTAAAATCTCTATACTCAATAAGAAAATAAAAAATACAATTTTAAAAATGGGCTAAAGATCTAAACACATACTTTATGAAATAACATACACAGGTGGCAAAGTAGCACATAAGAAACTGTTCAATATTATGTCATTAGGGAAGTGAAAATCAGAATAGAAAGGGATGCCACTACCCACCAATGCAATGGTTAAAATTAAAAAGACTGACCCTACCAAGAGTTGGTCAAGGTGTGGCAGCACTGGGATTGGGACTCTGATATACTACTATTGCACACATGGACAGTGGTACAATGTTTTTAAAAAACACTTTAAAACGTTTCTTTAAAAAGTTAAATAGCCCTGGCTGGTATGGCTCAGTGGATTGAGTGCCAGCCTGTGAATCAAAGGGTCGCTGGTTTGACTCCCAGTCAGAGCACATGCCTGGGTTCGGGCCAGGTCCCCATTAGGGGCTGCCCAAGAGGCAATCACACATTGATGTTTCTCTCCCTCTCTTTCTCCCTCCCTTCCCCTTTCTAAAAGTAAATAAATCAAATCTTTAAAAATAAAATAAAAAATTAAATAAACTTTGGGAGTTTATCCAAAGAAACCTGAAAACACTAATTCAAAAGAATATAACAACCCAGGTGTCCATCAGTAAATGAGTTGTGGTACATTTACACAATGGAATACTACTCATCCACAAAAAAGAAGGAACTCTTACCTTTTGCAACAGAAAGATGGACCTGAAGAGTATTATGCTAAGTGAAATAAAAGTATGATTTCACTTGTATGTGGAAGACAAATACCATATGATTCACTTGTATGTACAATATAATTACTTAAACTAACAAAACAGAAACACACTCATAGCTGTCAGAGGGGAGGGGTTAGGGGACTGGGTGAAAATGGTGAAGGAATTAAGCGAGGAAAAAAAAACCCATCTATAAGGAAAATGGGGGTGGGGGGATGTGGAGAGGGTAAATGGGGAATAAATGGTGATGGAAAGAGATATGAGTTGGGGTGGTGAATTACATTACAATATAGAGATGATGTATTATAGAATTGTACACCTGAAACCTATATAATTTTATTAACCAATGTAACCCCAACAAATTCAATGAAAACAAACAAAAAAGTTAAGCAAATATATGTACATAGTTAAATATACCCATTCAACTGTAAAATTTTATCCAAGAGAATGAAAACAAGTCCACACAAAGACATAACACAAATGTTCACTGCAACTGTATTTATAATAGTCAAAAATTGGAAAAAAACAAATGTTCAACAAGTGAATTAATAAACAAATTGTGGGATATACATGCAATGGAATACTATACAGCAATAAAAGGTAAGTTATTAATACATACAACAACAAAGATGGAACTCAAAATAAATATGCTGAGTGAAAGAATCCAGATAAAAAAGCGTATTGACTCCATTTATACAAAGTTCAAGAAAAATATAAACTAATCTTGTAGTTTTATTTGGCTGCTGTGACAAATCACCACAAATTTGGTGGCTTAAAACAACAGAAATTTATGCTATCATGGTTCTGAAGGCCAGAGTTCAAAATCAAGGTGTTGGTAGTATTGGATCCTTCAGAAGGCTCTGAAGAAGAATCTATTCTATGTCTCTTGCCAGCAATGTTTCACAATATTTGGCTTACAGAAGCATCACTCCAATTTCTACCTCCATTGCATCATCTCCTCTCTGTTTTCTCTCCTTCTCTTACAATGCCACTTGTTATTATAGTGGGATTGAGGGCCCACTCTAATCCAAAATAAGCTCATCTCCAGATTCCTGATTACATCTTCCAAATAAAGTCAAATTCACAGGTTCCAAGTGAACTACTTTGGGGAAGGCTACCCTTCAACCCACTAAAAATACATGGTGATTGTCCAGGGATGGGGAGAGATGAGGAGAAAGGGTTACGAAGGGGCATGAAAAAAAATTGCTGAAGTGATGGATATGTCCATCATCCTGACTGTGGTGGTGGCTTCATGGGTATGTTAAAAATTACTAAAGTATATCCTTTGCAATAAGAACATCATCACTTCACCTCTGAGTCTCCAAATAGAACCATCAAATGATATTGACCAAAATAAGTGATGACAAATTCCAAGGAACATAAAGCGGAACGTATGAAAGGATACGGAATTGAGAAAGAACACAACAAACTGAGCTGTAAATCTAATAAATGGCAGAGACTAAGGAGGGAGTTTCACTATCTACAAGGAGAGAATGGTAAAAACTTACAAAGCTTGAAATTAGTACCCTGAACAACGCCTGCTACAAAGAACTCAAGAAATACTTTAAAAGTTAAATATACATATGTATAGAAGAGCCTATGAATCAATAAATTATGAATATATGAAAAGGTAAATGAATGAAGCATTCATTCACTAACCACAAGGTAGAATTAGTCAGGCCAACTGAACCAAAAGTAGGGAGCACAGATCATCAAAGAAGCTTCCAAAAGCACATGGTGATAGGTATGTGCCAATACAGCAAACCAGATTTCTCACAGTAACACTTGTATGATTAAAAAAATTAATGTTCCCATCTTCATTCTCATTTGCCCAGAACAAAATTTTATGCTGTAGTGACCAAAGTGGGATGCAAAGTTAAGAGAAGAAGCAGAAGAGGAGCCCTCAAGGTCTGGTCCCTTCCAAGACTCTTAATAATACCTACAATTTGGTGATGCACTGGAAAATCTGCTGAAACACAAAAATTCTTGCCATATTGTTTAGAAACCACCAAATTAGACACATATGCAGAATGCATTTTTCTATTCCACAGAAAGTTCAAAGTTAAAAGCATAGAAAAGCAAATATCTACAGATTTATCTACAAATAAACTTTATTGTATGTGGAACTATATATCACATGCTAAAAGACTAAAAATAATCCTGGAAAAATACCCAACATACTCGTTAATGAGCAACACCCATTTGTTCTAGTGTACCAAGTTTAATTCACATGACTAGCAGCTTGGTTTGGCAGTATCAATGCATAAGACAAATAATTCATAAAAGTCTGACAATAATATTTTTAGTTCACATGCTTCTTGGATTGAGCTCATAAATGCTTCTACTTTATGCTACTCTAGGGACTCCATTCAGATGCAAATATGTTTGTTAGCCATCATGAGGCTGAGGGAGGAACTCAGTACATACATCATTATGTTCTGAGAATCCAAACTTACACATCACATTTGGGCAGATATTTAGAACACAACAATTACAAAAATGATTGTTGTTGCTTCTAAATGGAGTCAATAAAGTATGACAGAAAAATTGAGAGTATACAATACTGTGTAAGAGAATGCACAAGAGGGGGACAAAAAAAATGACAAACAAACAAAACAGAATTATCTTCTGGAGGGTGCGCTCCTTGTAGTACAGGCTTCCTTGCTACGTGACTGCTCTAGGAATCCATCTGTATCAGTGTACCAACTGGAGTTGTTGTGAGAGGCTGCGTTGAGCTTCAGTGAATTGTTTTTTGCAGACTCTTTCAACTTGTTTGCCCATTTCATGATGGGTGATTTACAAGAGCACCTGCCCACAATGCATTAAGTGTTCCGCAGTTTTGACAAAAAAACAGCAAGACTGCTATGGCCCACCCTCCCTATTCACCTGATCTCGCCCCAGGTGACTTTTTTTGTTCCCCTCAATGAAAAGAGTCCTCAAAGGGAAACATTTTGCCAATATAGAAAAAGTGAAACAAAAAACGGCAGAAGCACTAAAAGGCATCAAAATCAACAAGTTAAAAAACTGTTTTGAGCAATGGAAAAAAGTCTCGATAGGTATATTACATCAAATGGGGAGTACTTTGAAGGTGACCGAAGTTAAACACGTAAGAATAAATACAATTTTTTAATAAATAAATTCCAGGTTTTTTGAGTCCTCCCTTGTATTCCTACTAATGGTTAGGATCACTAATGATCATGACCTTTTAAGTTTAATAATTTATTTGATCTCTCATAAAACTTTTATAAAACAATGTCTGAGAATGACTACACAAAACATCTTATGAGATGTAGGTAGTGTTTACAAGTAACTTGATTACATTATGAAGCACAAACCTTTTTTATTTTTAATGAGGGATAAATATATCTAAAATTAGAACTTAACACAAACATATGAATCAATTGTTTCCCCAACTACTTGCAAACAAAATACTTCAAATTCCACACAAGATTCTGCAAACCCATGAGTACAAACTCTAATCTTGACACTGAATTTGGATCATCTCCATGGAGGAAATCCATGAACCAGATGTGAATTCATTCTTCCAGATGTATTTTACATGTTTGAGGAAAAATAAAACATTTCTTCACTGCCTTTATTTGAGGCCACTTAGAAATCCACAAAGATGCAAAAAGCAAAAGGGAAAACCTACAAATGAGTTTTCCACTACTCTAAAGTAGTCATTTACTGAACTGCTACTAAATTAATCAAACTACACGAACAGTTGCCACATTATCGATTAACATTAAAGTAACTGGTAATTCAGAATCAATTTAACATTTATAATACACCAATTTCCTCAGTGTTCAGTTGTTCTAAACAATTTTTGTTTTTACATTATATGGAAATTAAACAGTAAAATAAAAATACACATACAGTTTTAACTAAAATGTCATAACCTCAATATGACATAAATTTCTACACAGAATAAAATGAATCACAAAACAAAATTTAATAAAATTAGTAATACACCTGAATCTAACTGCATGGTCCCGAAGGTTGAAATCATTTTATAATACCAGTGACACAAGTTCAATAATTTAAAAATTTCATATTAAAAAAATAACCTCCATCATATTAATATCTCAACTAACTATAAATAATCTCTGACACATACCTTTCCTATGCCCTCCACCAGAAATCCTTTAATACTTAACAGCTCCTATTTAAATATTTTTTTAAATGCTAACCAGAAAAATGAGTGATCTTGTTGAAACATTTAATTTTATCCAGGAAATTAATGTACACACATATTAATTAGTTACAATAGTTGTTAAGTGGGTGTAATCTTAAGAAATACTTATAGAACATTGCTTAACACAGTAAAAACATAGCAACACATCATGCATACATGCAAATTACAGAAGTGTGAATACACACACGAGCACAATAAAACTTAATTTTTATACACCTTATGTTTTCTTTTTTGTAGATTCTTCCAATCTTATTTGTTTTTAATATATGATCTTTATGATATTTTTCCCATTACCATTCAGTCCCCTTACATCCCCCTCCCCCCAGCAATCACCACACTGTTGTCCATGCCCGTGAGTCCTTTTTTCTTTCTGCTCAATCCTTCCACCCCTTAACTCCATCACCACTAGCTGTCATCTGTTTGATAAAAGTGTTAAAATTAAGATATCCTGTCATAAAATAAATATTTTAAATGTAGTATCAACCCATTTTAATTTAATAGAAATAAAATATTAGATGATTTCACAGAAAGACTTTATGGTTATCTCAAGAATTTAAATTCTAAAATGACAGATAAAACCTTTCCAGATAGGAAATATTATATACATAATTACTACTAAACTTAAGGGCTAGAATGGTTTCCTATATACATCAAAAGTAAGTGTGGAAATAAGCCAGGTGGTGAAAGACAAATACCATATGATCTCACCTTTAATAGGAACCTAATCAACAAAACAAACAAACAAGCAAAATACAACCAAAGACACTGAAACTGAGAACAGGCTGACCAGAGGGGAGAGGGGAGGGAATTTCAGAGGAAAAGGGGAAGGGTTTACAGGAACAAGTATAAAGGACACATGGACAAAAACTGGGGGTGGGGGGGTGGAAATGGGAGGGAGATGGGGAGGGCTGGGGCAGTGGGCTGGGATGGGAGTAAAAGACAGAAAACTGTACAAGAACAATAATTAAAATAAAATTTTTTAAAAAGTAAGTGTGAAGTATTAAACAAGATTCTG
The DNA here is from genome assembly GCA_039655065.1 of Glossophaga mutica. Taxonomy (NCBI): domain Eukaryota; kingdom Metazoa; phylum Chordata; class Mammalia; order Chiroptera; family Phyllostomidae; genus Glossophaga; species Glossophaga mutica. The sequence continues at coordinate 40,618,354 of CM077308.1, read as the reverse complement.
TGCTATGGGCATCAGTAAAACTGTGCAATAACTGAAGTCAGAGAAACAGTGTTTGTTTTCCAATACTATAAACTACCAGAAATGGGTCATTCTATACCCGCACATTTATTTAATGCATAATTTTGGTGGTATGCCAATAACTCAGCTTCCCTAAGAATTCCTCTCTGGAAGTAACTGTGGTTAGATTTTAAATACAAATAAAGAACAAAAATTTTACTTAAGTGCTCTGTTACAGATGTTTTCTTTTCACTATTAAAAAAAATCTATCAAGCACAAAAATAACTTATTTGTTTGAGAAGAAACCACTTATAAGCTTTATTTAAACTTCACATTTGAATTTGAACATAAAAGTTACTCTTAATAAGTTGGACCCTCTCCTTCTGTCTTCCATTTTCTTAACATTTCTTTTTATTTTATCTTTTCTTTATATATCTGTGCTGTTTTCTGGGTGATACCCTCGAATCCTTCTTCTAATTAATTTTCTCTTCAAATGATTATACAATACTAAAGTATGAAAAATGTTATGGCATATAGAAAGAAAACAAAAGTTTGTTGAATGAAAATCACTGCCATTTCAATTACTGTTTTTTTTTTTTCATTTCTAGGCAATTTGGTCTCTTTCAAATGTTCCTGTTCTTCTTTCATGTTGCAGAAGTTGTCCATTATTATTCCTATTCCTTCTTTTAACCTCTAATCATTTTAAAACACATTTGTTTTATAGCTGCTTTAAAGGTTTTCTATTATCTCAAGTTCTTGTTATATTTACAGTTGTGTGCTGCGTAACAGTGTTTTGGTCAACAATAGACTGCATATGTGACAGTTGTTCCGGGAGATTATCACAGAGTTGAACAATTCCTATCAGCTAGTGACGCTGCAGCCATCACAACGTCACAGAGCAACACACGTTTGTGGTGGTGCTGATGTGGATAAACACACTATGCTGCCAGTCACATGAAAGTACAGCACATGCAATTATGTACTGCACATACTACTTGATAATGACATAAATGATTGTTCCTGGTTTACATATTTACTATTCTATACTTTTATTGTTATTTTAGAGTGTACTGTTCCTACTTATTAAAATGAAGTCTGCCATAAAACAGTAGGCTGTGTTACACTGGCAGCAGTCTCATGCATCTTGTGTTTATTGAGTCTCTTGATTGCATCATTTTCTCTTGTGCTTGATTTAATCTCGGGTTGTTTTATAATTTGGTGTAGCCTAAGTGTAGTGTTTCTAAAGTCTACAGTAGTGCACAGTAATGACCTAGGCTTTCACATTCCCTCGCTGCTGCTCACTCACTGACTCACCAGAACAACTTCCAGTTCTGTAAGCTCCATTCATGCTAAGTGCCATTATACAGGTATAACATTTTTTATCCTTTATACCATATTTCTAGTATAACTTTCCTTTGTTTACAAATGTCTAGATACACAAATACTTACCATTATGTTACAGTTGCCTACAGTATTCGGTACAATAACATGCTGTGCAGGTTTACAGCCTAGGAGCAATAGGCTCTACCATCTGGGTAAGTGCATGCCATGATCATCAGACAAGGACAAAACCACCTAACAACACATTTCTCAGATGGCACCCACATCATTAAGCAGTGTATAACTGTATTCTCTTTCTTGTTGCGTCTACTCATTCTCTACATGGCACTGCCCTGGCCCGGTGGCTCAAGTGGCTGGAGCATCGTCCTGTACACCAAAAAGTTGCAAATTCAGTCCTGATCAGGATGAGCATGGGAGGCAACCAATTAATGTTTCTCTCTCTCTCTCAAATCAATAAGCATATCCTCAGGTGAAGATTAAAAAATAATAAAGAAAGGAAGGGAAGGTGGGAGGGAGGGAGGGGATGAAAGGAGGAAGGAAGGAGGGTATATTTCTTCATTTGCTTTTGCTAGGCCCCAAGTAATTTTACTCTCTGACACAAAGAGTGGAAAGTTCATTTGTACACTTGAGTATGTATAAACAATTTACATATACATAACTTTTTGTTTTATGTTATTCTTTAATTATGATATAGATGACTTCATCATTGTTACAAAAATTCCTGGCTTCAGTAAGCACATAAATATGACATTATTTTACCTGTTTTTCACTGAAAGAATAATACATTCAAATCATACCAGATATGTATATTACTATTCCAAGTACTGGCAGTTCTAATCTTTCTACAAAAACTTTTTGTTAAAAAAATGATTTTTAGAGAGAGAGAGAAAAACAATGACTTATTATTCTGCCCATTCACACATCACTGGTTGATTCTTGTATGCACCCTGATGGGGCACTGACTCTGCAACCCTGGCACATCAGGACAATGCTCTGACCACCTGAGCTATTATTGTACCTGGCCATGGCCTATAAATTGCCTTTTTAATAAAGAACTATATATTGCTGTGTATTTTTAGAAGTAATAGTAATAATAAATTCATTTGGGTAGTATATTAAGAGTTAACATAATCCTTTAAGTAAATTTAAAACACAGTGTCTTTCATTCATTCCCATAACCATCCTGAGAAGAAGATAGGGAAGGACTTACTACCCATGTCTAGAGATAAAGATCTGAGGTCCAAAGCTGCTGGCTTGTGCACACACACATAAGTGTACCATACACCCGCTATTCATTAGTAGTACACATATCTGAGTTTCTATTATTTGTAGCTATTCTTTTTTGTTTCTTGATAACTCTGGATATTAAATCCTGCAGCTCTCCTCACTTATTTTACTGCTTTGATTATTAGTAGTAATACTAATTGAGGCTCCAAATCTACTAGACATATAATACTGGTAGAGGCATTATGAAAACACCATACAATCTGAATTCTAAGACACCTCTTTCACACTTCAGTATTTCTCCAATCAGGATGGGTCTTCTGATTAATGTCACCAAAAAGTTACTGGTGATTATGCATAAAGTAAGTTATGACACTGCTACAAACACAATTGTGCACATAAATATCTATCTGTTCCTCTGAATACTACTTTGGTTAAGGTATTTGCATTTGTAGCACCAAATGAGATTAAATTTGAATTTAAATCCCTAGATGTCTATTTTTTTAAAGATTATACTGTGATAATGGTTTAAAAGGGAAAGCAAGAATATACATTTAAAGTTGGCTGTCACATACCAGATAAATTAAAACAAAGTTAACTGTTACATAGCCAGTTAAGATAATTAAATACAATGGAAAATGAAATCTTTAAGAATTGATTGCTGAATTCCAATTCCAGGACAGAATTCATGCATCAGGGAAAATTCAGATACTCCCTTCTAAAAATAACTCCATGAAGCACTAACAGACCCATTTCTAAAACCCTGCTTCTGTCATGTAGCTCTCCTGCTCATGAATCTGTAATAGCTTCCTATTGCCTCCATGTCAAAGACTCACTTCTATGCAACTTTCAAGGCCACCCATCATCTGGTTTCATAAATTTACACAATTTTAATAAGCATTTTCCCAACTTCTACTTCCCTCAGCCTCTGCTTCAGTCAATCAGTTTCTTTAAGGAAGTCCCTATCTTTCTTACAACCCTGCCTTGATCTGTTCACTTCGCCCATCCTCTGCTTCCTAGAGAATAAACCCTACCACATTTCCATCATAATTCAAGTCTTAATCTACCTAATTTTGAGCTCCTGTTATAGCTAAAGACACTATTATATGAGTTACCAATGGCACTTATCTATTTATTTGCTTCCTAACTAGTCCCCTTTTTCCCCCAATTTAGATCTTAAGAGCCTTGGAAAGATGGAGAACATCATCCACCCTTTTTTGTCTCCAAAGAAAGAGGGGACTTAAAAGATAGGAAACTAAATCTCAGAGAAATTAAATGAAGTGCTAGGTCAAAGAGCTAAATGGTTCAACCCAGTCAAAACCCCAGTTTGGAGATCTTTCCCTTCAACATAGTATTGGCATATGAGGCAAGGAGCAAAACAAAAGATATGTATCAAATCCAGGTCCTGTTTTGCTTTTTAGCTTGATATTTTTTAAAAAATCACAATCAGGGTCTATCATATGTGAGCCTACTAAAATTCCTGTTTCCCAATTAAACTAAAAGTTTCTAAATTTTGAAGTAAAGTTCCAATACAAATTAGGTATGATTATTGGGAGGGGAGCAGGGAGACAGCATCAGTTACGGACTTGCTCAGAGACACCAAGTTGGGTTTAAACTTGCTAAAGCAGCCATAAGAGTCTCTCTTGGGTGCTATTTACAGGTTATTTTTTTCTGATTACAATCATGCAATATGATTCCATTTGGGATTTCAAATAAAGTTGGAATGCTGTATTCCCTAAAGAACGAATAGTGTTTAGTTTAAGGGAGGGGAAAAAGGAATGTGATACTTCTGGTCAAAAGTTCCCTTTCTGGAATTCATGATAAATGAAAAGAATTTTGGCAGTTCCTATGTCATTATGTGTCTCACAAGCAACGTGCAATTCCTCATGTCACTACAACTTGGTTATTCACTGAAACAACTGATCTTATTACAAAACAAGTTAAAGAAACAAACAAAGCCTCCTTCAGTTCCTGCCTTGTTTCATTATTAGCATTCACCTTTCCTTTCACCTCACCCACAATCCCAGATATTCAATGCCAAATGTTGATCTCACTGAAGGGCAGGACATTAGATAATTTAAACATCAGTGAAATTGAATTCAGGTCTCCTTAGTCACTGACTGACTGACTCTATTCCTATTTGTACATTTTTAAAGTAATACTGTCCTTCCCGGAAGTTCTTTTTGCATTCCAGATTACAGCAGGGACTGAAGTACAACAAAGGAAAAACGCAAAAAATCAAGTGCCAAGACAAATTTGAAGCATACACACATATGCAGGTAAGTCTGATTCAAATTCCTGTTCAGTAAGATATTAATCCTTATGAAAATTTTAAAGAAGTATTACTTAATTTAGCCTAAAGAAACTTAATTCTGCCTTTTTATCAAATTTTAAATGTGATCAGAATCTGTATTTAGATTCTAACATACAAAAAGAGACTTTACAAAGCATTTAAAACTCTGCAATAAATAATATGGATTGTACCACACATCCTATTTTTCTAATGTCATGTAATAATCGGATATAAGAAATATTTCCATAAGTTTTTAAATCTCTCATTATAAAACAGAAACTAAATATATCTGCCCCCTGTCCCATATCAGAGATATCACTGAAGTAGTTAAAATTCATGTCTAAAATTTACCTTAGAGGAATTTCAAAACATAACTTTATAAGAACAATAGAAATCAAGACTATTTTATCAGTTGTATACTCTATTTAAACTGATCAGAGTTCATTTAATAAATGACTACTGTCTTTACTTCTACTGCTGATCACCTGCTGGAGCACCCCCAACCCCCAAAAAGCATCTTCCTCTGTTAGAGTCACATCTGCAGGAAAAGGGCTACTAAAAAAAGAACAATCTGCTGTTCCAAGTTAATATCCTGCCAGTGGATATTTGGTAATGCTCAGGTCTGAAAAATGTTTTTAAAGACACAGTATCATATTCTCATATGTTTAAAGCACAAATTCCAGTATCAGAAAATTAAAATGGTAGTTGTATTATTCCTATATTTTACTGAATGAATTTGACACCTCTGTGTGAGTCTCTGATTTATATGCTCTTTTCCTAAAACCCTAAAATAACAAAATTGCTCAGTACTTCCTGTTCCCTTTGCCTTTTGCATCAAACATATTTACCATTTATGATTTTCTGCATAAACACTAGTATCAACAACAAACTAGAGAGAGATTTTATTTTGAAAAATCCAGAAAGTGAGAATTTGGAAATATGAACAGATAAAGATGTTGGAGGTATACCACAACAAACACAATTGTAGTTTAACTGCACTTAATCTTTCAAGTAGATCAAAAGTTTAGGTTAAATAAATGTTATTTAATTGTATGCATGCCACTGCAAAGTTAAAGGTAGATTTAAAAATTCTTAACTAAATGATATGCTATTATCTTGTAGGCACTGATCAAACCATTCATAAAAGAATACAATACATTTGTTTCTACAAATTTCAATTTACTGTTATAAGGTGTTCTCTGAGTTCAACTGATAGCTAAATTAATAACTAATTGCCTAGTAAATAAGAATTTAACAGTATGGAAATCAAAAATCAAAAAATATTTAATTTCCTGAAATGAAATTATTGCAGAAATAACCACATCACATCAAGATCACATGACATTTAGCTGGTAGCTTGCTTTACAATTACTTATGTTTTTCTGTTTATTTTAGTGATTCTCAAACATGACCATGCTATGGAATCACATGGGAGACTTTTAAAATTTTTCAATGCCAGGACCCCACCCCACACCATATGAATCAGAATATCTCGGCAGGTAGGCCTCAGTATCAGTATTTTTTAAATTTTTAATTATGGTAAAAACATATAACATAAAATTTACCATCTTAACTATTTTTCTCTTGCAGCTTTTAAGATTCTCTCATTTTGAAGCTTTGCCATTTTTTATTGTTATTCTATTACAGTTGTCCCATTTTTTCCCTTTTGCCCTCTTCCACCCATCCCACCCCCTGCTATCACAGCGAATTCCCACACTGTTGTCCATGTCTGTGGGTCATTCATACATGTTCTTTGTCCAATCCCGTCCCCTTCTTTCCTCCACAATCCCCTTTCCCCTCTCCTCTGGTCACTTTCATTCTGTTCCATGTTTCCATGCCTGTAGTTCTATTTTGTTCATTAGTTTCTTTTTCTTCATTCGTTACATTCCTTTTCATATGGTATTCGTCCTTCACCACCTGGCTTATTTCACTTAGCATAATATTTTCCAGTTCCATCCATGCTGTTACAAAAGGTACGCATTCCTTCTTTCCTTCTGCTGCACAGTATTCCACTGTGTAAATATACCACAGTTTTTTGATCCACTCATTTACTGATGGGTACTTAGGTTGTTTCCAGCACTTGAGTATTGTAAATAGCACTGCTAGGAACACAGGGGTGCACAAATTCTTTTGAATTGGTAATTTAGGATTCTTAGGGTACATTCCCAGCAGTGGAATCACGGGGTCAAAAGGCAGTTGGTTCCATTTTTAGTTTCTTGAGGAAATCCCATACTGTTTTCCACAGTGGCTGCACCAGAGTGCAGCACAGTGGTTTTCTCCAGTCTGCATTCCCACCAACATTGCACTAAGGCTCCCTTTTCTCTGCATCCTGGCCAGGACTTGTTGTTTGTTGATTTATTTATGATGGCCATTCCAACTGGTGTGAGGTGGTATCTCATTGTGGTTTTAATTTGCATCTCTCTGATAGCTAGTGATGTTGAGCACCTTTTCATGTGTCTGTGGGCCATTTGTATGTCCTCCTTGGAGAAGTGTCTATTCAGCTGCTTTGCTCATTTTTTAACTGGATTCTTTGTTTTCCTGTTGTTGAGTTGTACGAGTTCTTGATATATTTTGGAGATCCAACCCTTGTCCAATGTATCATTGACAAACATGTTCTCTCATACAGTCAGTTCCCTTTTCATTTTGATGGTTTCTTTAGCAGTGCAGAAAATGTTTAGTTTGATGTAGTCACATTTGTTTATTTTTCATTTCTTTTGCCCTAAAACATATATTGGCAAAAATATTGCTACATGCGACATCTGAAATTTTCTTGCCTGTGTTTCCAAAAATATTGCTACATGCAACATCTGAAATTTTCTTGCCTGTGTTTCCCTCTTCCACACTTTTATGGTGTCACAACCTATATTTAAGCCTTTTATCCATTTTGAGTTTATTCTGGTGTATGATGTAAGTTGGTAGTCTAGTTTCATTTTTTGGTATGTACCAGTCCAGCTCTCCCAACACCCTTACTGAAGAGGCTATATTTACTCCACTGTATGCTCCTGCTCCCTTTGACAAATATTAATTGTCCAGAGACTTGGGTTTATTTCTAGGTTCTCTATTCTGTTCCATTGATCTATGTGCCTGTTCTTTTTCTTTCTTTCTTTTCTTTTCTTTTCTTTTTTTTTTTGGAGAGAGAGGGGAAGGGAGAACGAGAGGGAGAGTGTGTGGTTGCCCCTCACACGCCCCCTACTGGGGACCCGGCCCACAACCCAGGCACATGCCCTGATTGGGAATTGAACCGACAACCTTTTGGTTCACAGTCTGGCACTCAATCCACTAAGCTACACCAGCCAGGGCTATGTGCCTGTTCTTATGCCAGTACCAGACTGTTCTGATTACAGTGATCTTGTAGTATAGTTTGATATCAGGTATTGTGATACCTCCTACTTTATTCTTCTTTCTTAAGATTGGTGTGGCTACTTCGTATCTTTTCTGATTCCATATAAATTTTTGAAATATTTGTTCTAGATGACATGATAATGTACATAGAAACCCCTATAGTTTCCACCCCAAAACTACTCAACCTAACAATTGGATCTGGCAAAATAGTGGGATCAAAGTCAATATTCAGAAATTGATGGCATTTTTATACACCAACAAGGAAATATTAGAAAGAGCAACTGAGCAAAAAATACCATTTACTATAGCAACAAGAAAAATAAAGTACCTAGGAATAAATGTAACCAAGGAGGTAAAACACATGTACTCAGAAAATTATAGAACATTGAAGAAAGAAATTTAGAAAGATACAAATATATGGAAGTATATATCGTGTTCATGGATTGGAAGAATTAACATCATTGAAATGTCCATATTACCCAAAGCAATCTATAATTTCAATGCAATTCCTATTAAAATACCAATGGCATATTTCACAGATATAGAAGTTTTGCCATTTTAATTATGATGTATCTTGGTGTGGGCCTCTGTGAATCCGTCTTGTTGGGGATCCTCTGTGCTTCCTGGACTTGTATGTCTATTTCCTTTACCAGGTTAGGGAAGTTTTTGATCATTATGTCTTCAAATAGTTCTCAATTCCTTGCTCACTCTCTTCTCCTTCTGGTATTCCCATGATGCAGTTGTTGTTATGCTTCATGCTGTCACAAAGGTTTCTTAAGCTCTACTCATTTTTTAAAATTTTCTTTTCTTTTTGCTACTCTGCTTGGGTGTTTTTTTTTTCTACCTTATCTTCCAAATCAATGATTTAATCTTTTGCTTCATCTAACCTGTTTATTCCTTGCAGTTTATTATTTACTTCAAATATTGCATTATTTCTTACTGGTCCTTTTTTATGGTTTCTATGTCTTTTGTCATGCTTTTGAGTATTCTTATAATCCTTACTCTAAACTCTGTATTTGGTAAATTGCTTACTTCCATTTCATTTATATCTTCTGGAGAATTCTGTTGTTCTCTCATTTGGGACCTATTTCTTTTTATTCCTATTTTGTCTGCCTCTTTGTATTTGTTTCTATGCATTTAAGTAGATTTGTCCTTGGCAACCTGTTTGTAGCGATCACTGATCCACATCTCGTGGCTCCCTCCGCTCAGTCTGATTGTGTGCAGAAAGAACCAAGCTAAGCACCCAGACTGGTTTTTACCAGCACTGGTCCAGGGAAGGGTCCAATAAAGTCTCAGAGCTCCCAGAGACTCCCCTTGGCCTGCAGGCTTTCTGTTAGGCTTAATCACTTGAATAGCCTCCAGCTATACTACTCAGCAGACTAGCTTAAACTCCACAGGGCGAGAGCAGAGGGATTCCTGTGGGTGGGGCTGATGCTTCCCTCTAGGCTGACATCACAGGGAGGGGAGATCTCTGCTTCAGAAAGACATCCTCCTCAGTATGGGGGTGACTCAGCACAAGGATCCTGGAAGCTGACCATTCAGCTCTCTCCCCAGAGCCACCAACCCCAGACTCTCCCCACAGGACTCTAGTCCACTTTGCCCTCCCTCTAACAATGCCCAAGGTAAGTGGCTGCAAACAAATTTTTGTGTTGGCCCTTTAAGAAGCTCTGTGCTTCTCTAGCCATCTTACCCTGGCACACAGAAATCCCACCACTCTTCATAGCCAGATGTTATTTGGGTTCCTTTCCCAGTTCTGGTGCTCTAGGCTGGGGAGCCCAGCCTGGGATTTAGACCCCATACTTCTCAGAGAGAAACCACCCCGGCTGCTGAAATATCCATCTGATACTTCAGCTGCCACCCATGGGAGACCAGTGAGGCCTCTCATGTCTCCATACTTTTTACCAGCCTTGTTGTGGTGATGTTGTTTCTTCTGTAAGTCCTTGGTTGTAAGGCACCTCTCCAGCTATTATTTTGTTATTCAGGATGATTTTCCTATAATTTAATTGTAATTCCAGTTTGGTCCTAGGAGGTGATTAGTGTAGCTGACACCTACTCTACAACTGCCTTCTTGCCTTCGTACCTATTTTTAAGTGTACAGTTCAATCGTGCTGACTGTGTTCACACCATTGTGCAACTAGATCATTAAAACTGAAACTCTATACCCACTGAATATCTCCCCCAGCTCCTGGCAAACACTATTCTACTTTCTGTTTCTAAGAGTGTGTGACTACTTTAGATACCTCATATAAGTGAAACCATAAGTGAGCTTGAAGGTTCATCCATGTTGTTTCATGTGACAGTATTTCCTTCTTTTTTGAAGCCAATGTGCACATGACATTTTCTTTATCCATTCATCAGTCAAAGGACACCTGGGTTACTGCCACATTTGCTCTGCATTGATTGCGCTAATATCTTTTTGAGACTCTGCTTTCAGTTATTTTGGGTATATATCCAGAAGTAAAACTACAGAATCATATAGCAATTCTATTTTTAATTTTTTTGTGTGAAACTGCCATACTGTTTTCCACAGAAGCTGCACGATCTTACATTCCCACCAACAGTGCACAGGGTACCAAAATTCTCCACATCCTTGCTAAGACTTTTCATTTTCTGACATTTTCTCACAGTAGTCATCCTAATAGGTGGGAGGTAGTATCTCACTGTGGTTTTGGTTTGCATGTCTCTATTAATGATGACCTAACAGAATAACCTTTAGAGTCAGAGATATGGAACTGAATTCAGAAGAGAAAACAATCATGTACTTAGATAATAGCAAAGACATTCAGGTAAGACTGGTTTGCTTCCTCCGCCCCATTCAGACTGCTTGTTTCCCTGAACCTCCCCGTCTCTCCTTTTTACATAGAGTACTCTCTCTTCCAATCCATTTCTCTTATGAAAGAAATTAATATGAATTTGAGAACATTTCTGCTATCTCATTGGGTGTTTACATACAAAGCCTTAACACTGTTTAGATGAGGAAAGATTTTTTTTTTCCAAATGGTAAGAAGAAGCTTAAAAGACAGAGGTACTCGGGGCTGATCCTCTCACAAGCCAATTTTAAAAATAACTAACTAGTATTTGGTTACCTACTTTACCTAAAATTGACCATCTTTTTAAAGCCAACATTAATTTAAGAATGTACTTCAGTAAACACAATTACCTGGAGAATTGTGTGATAAAGTATATATTTCTTAGTTATTTTAGAGTGTGGAGTTAAACTTCAAAACAAGTCCTGAAAATCTAATTAATATTTTAATCATGATGATTTTCCAACATCTCATTTGCTCAACACCCTCAATTATACAGAATACAGCCAAGATTCTAAAAATAAGCCAAACAAGCCAATAGTTAAGTAGTAAAATTAGGTATCAACACCCTTTGCTAAAATGAATTTGATTTTCCTTATAGGAGAACCCTCTGCCTCTCACTGAGGTATTGGATACTATCAGTTTACACACAATTTCAGCAATTTTAATTACATGATTTTCCAGTCTATAACAAATATATTCACACTGGGGGTGAAGATGGCAACATGGAAATCTGAACAAACACAAACATCACTTATCACAGCATATTAGGAAGGGTGCATAGCTCTGAAGGCATGCACTTCTGCAGCTGTGATGCACGTGCATGCGTGCGTACACAATAACTCATCTACACCTTCCTCTGCTCTCAAATCTTAACTCTTTCATGAGTCATCACACAAGCAGCTCATTATTTTCTCTTTTCCCCTCCCTGCCCAGTCTCATCATTCCAATCACCTGACTCAGCTAGCAAAAACCCTCCCCCTATTTTCCCTTCTAAAAGTGAAGAATGCATCAGGGTTAAAGTGTCAAAAAATACTGCAAAATTGAATCCAAAAATGTTCACCTTTGAAAGAGAAAGGTGGAGAGGAAGAATATGGAGGAAAAGAAATGGCAGTTAAGAAGTGAGTCAACAGGCCTAGCTCACAAATACTTGTAATTTATTTGAGTAAAAATATTCATTCCTCCTCTCTCAGTAGTTTATTTGTAACAGACACTTTCAGGTATTACATACTATTAATATTTGTTTTGCGCTCTTCCTCTTTAGTATCAGTAGGAAAAACTGAAGGATTTCCTTATTATCTGGGTAGTTTTATAAAACCCCACAACAGGAAATCTCCCAAAGAATGTGTTATCTAAATTTTTGTATTTTTATTTTAAAAATTTCTTAAAATACACAAGAATTATATCTTCTAGCCCTACTTGATGCTTTTTCTGATGCCACTAAAGTAAATAAATTTTCCTATATTGCTTTAGCTCTATCTATTAATATAGACATTTAACTGGTTTTTTGGATAAAAAATTTTTTCTGTTTATATCTTCCTTTTTTCATAAGTGTCTCATGGAGAGCTTGCAGATAAATCTCCCTAATTCTTTTCCATAAATCTGGAACTTTGTGCATTTACCTAACCATAAGGTTACCAAGTATTTTGCTATTATAAGAAAGGCCAAAAGGGAGTGGGGTGGGCTGGGATGGGGGTAAAACTGTACTTGAACAACAATTAAAATTTAAAAAAAAAAGGCCAATGAACATGCTGGTTGTAACAAATCAGAATCTCTCAACATTAATGTATGAATATGACTACACAGTTATCAATACTTGCTTATGTACCTTTCATAATGCCATTGTTCCCTCCTGGACCCCACCCCCACATGCAGCATCACTACCTAGCAACTGGGCTGCCCCGCCATGGGGAACACCTAAGGCTCTGTCACTCACTACTAACAGCCATGGCCAGACCAAAAAAACAAAAAAAACCCAAATCCAAAAATGGCTCAAACAGGAAAACAAATCAAAGCTCCAGAGCCAATTCATCTAAGTGACGAAGAGATAGCCAACCTATTAGATGCACAGTTCAAAGCACTGGTGATCAGCATGCTCACAGATTTGGTTGATTTTGCTCATAAATTAGATGAACAAATGAAGGCTACACTAAGTGAAATGAAAGAAAACGCACAGGGAACCAATAGAGATAGGAGGAAAACTGGGACTCAAATCAATGGAGTGGACCAGAAGGAAGAAACTAACAACCAAACAGAAAACAAGGAAGAAACAAGAATTCAAAAAAATGAGGAGAGGCTTAGGAACCTGCAGGACATCTTTAAACATCCCAGCATCTGAATTATAGGGGTACCAGAAGGGGAAGAAGAAGAGTGACAAGTGGAAAACTTATCTGAACAAATATTAAAGGAGAACTTCCCCAATCTGGCAAAGGAAATAGACTTCCAGGAAGTCCAGAAAGCTCAGAGAGTCCCCAAGAAGTTGGACCCAAGGAGGAAAACACCAAGGTACATAATTACATTAGCCAAGATTCAAATGAAGGAGAGAATTCTAGAAGCAGCAAGGGATAAGGGGACAGTCACCTACAAGGGAGTTCCCATCAGACTGTCAGCTGATTTCTCAAAAGAGACCTTCCAGGCAAGAAGGGGCTGGAAAGAAATATTTGAAATCTTGAAAAGCAGGGACCTACATCCAAAATTGCTCTATCCAGCAAAGCTGTCATTTAGAATGGAAGGGAAGATAAAGTGCTTCTCAGATAAGGTCAAGTTCAAGGAATTCATCATCACCAAGCCCTTATTATATGAAATGTTAAAGAGACTTATCTAAGAAAAAGAAGATAAAACTATGTCAGTGAAAAGACAACAAACTCATAGCTATCAAGAACCACAACTAAAACAAAAGCAAACTAAGCAAACAGCTAGAACAGGAACAGAACCACAGAAATGGAGATCATATGGAGGGTTAGCAACAGGGGCGTGGGAGGAGGAGAGAGGGGGGAAAAGGTACAGAGAATGAGTAGCATAGATAATGGGAAAAAAATAGACAGGGGGAGGGCAAGAATAGTATGGGAAATGTAGAAGCTAGAAAACTTATGACCCATGGACATGAACTAAAGGGGGGAATGTGGGTGGGAGAGGGTGTGCAGAGTGGAGGGGAATGATGGAGGAGAAATGGGACAATTGTAATAGCATAATCAATAAAATATATTTAAAAAAATAAAGGTACTTTTGCTCTTAAAAAAAAAGAATTTAACTTATTTGTCGATAGATTTATCTTTTGTATTTCTTTTAAGGCTTCTGGGCTTTCTTTTTAACTGAGGAAGGCCACCTCCATCTCTGAATTGTAAAAACAAATAAAAATGTACGGTACATTCTGCTTTCCAGATCACACCATCCCATAACCCTTTTGAACAAATCACAGAGTATTTCTATACCTCTGAGACATTTCAAATACTACATAATAGTTCCCAAAATTTAAGGGGCAAAAGAAGAAAAGTGATTCAAAATACTGACATAAACACTATATGGTAACTTAAAAAAAAAGAAAAAGAAAAAATGTATTTTCTTATATTTACCTTAGGTTTTTAAATCATTTTACTAATTTTATCATGAAAGCTGTAACCATAGTTTTATTCTTTCAATACTAACATAGTTCATTATTGTAAAACATGCTATATTTCCAGAATAAAAACTATATAACATATTACTCAAAACATACTAATAGACTCAATTATCTAATACTTTCTTTAGGACTTTCACATTTATATATATATATATTGCTATCTTCATTAGATTTTCTCTTTTAAAGTAGTGTTGCCTTCATACAATTAAATGAGATGCTTTCTATATTTTCAATGTTTTGAAACTGTTTTAATAAGTGAAGAATTACTAGTTAATGAGCTATGCTAGAAAGGGCAGTAGGCCAAAAAACCACGTGGGTCTGCAGCCTTTAAGACAGATCTTTAACAATTCTTTTCTTAATTATTTAAATTAATTTTTATCTTAGAGAACTTTAAAAAAAAGCTTTAAATATAATACAAAGCCCCTGTATATTCTTCACCAGCTACCTCTAATGTTAACATCTTATATAGCCATGGTACATAGGTCCAAACTAAGAAATTAACATTAGTATGATACTATTAACTAAGCTACAGCCTCTGTCTAGATTCCTGTTTTTTCCCCTCATACCCTTTTCCTGTTCTGGGAGATAACTGGATTGCATTTAGTATCTTGACTCCTTGGTTTCCTCTGACACATGACAGTTTTTCAATCATTTCTTTTTTATAAACCTGACAGATTTAAAATTACCGGTCAGAAATTGTGCGGAATGTCTTGCTGCAGAATGTCCTGCAATTTGGATCTGTCTGATGTGTTCTCATGTCTAGACTGCCAGTACAGGTTTTGGGGAAGAATGCCACAGCAGTGAAAAGCCCTTCTCGTTGCATGTTATCAGTGGTCCACTCTACCAACAGGACTTACTATACTGGTGATGATTACACTGACCATTTGGTTAGTAACAGTGTTTTTCACTTCATCCATTGTTATTAGTCTGCTCAAATTTTCTACTTCTTCTTGAGTTTCATTCTGATAATTTGTATTTTGTTTTAAAATGGTAATTTCTCTCACTTAAAAATTTAAAAACTTACGTTTAAAACTGCACAAAATCTTTCACTCCTTACTGTTAATGTCCTCTCCCTCTGTGGCTATATTGCCTTTGTCAATCCTAATGCTGTGTATCATTGCTTTCATTTTTTTCCTTTTTTTCCTAGCTTTCTTTGAGATTTGCCTATTTTGCACATCTTTTGTTTTGAGTTTTATCATAAGTTATATTTTTGGTTTTCTAATTTTTTGGCAATTTCTAACTCCATTATTTACCAAAGAAGAAGTATTTAGATATCGACAGATAGCCAGGGTGTTGACAGACCAAAAGTTAAGAGAAGGCAAACAAAACAAAGCAGATGACTAAAGCAACAGAGGACTGGAAAATATGGGGCATGCAATCTGACCTAGCTACAATATGTAATACATGCAGGAATGGGAAAGTAAGAACAGGTATAAGCAATACTGAACAGGTTGAAGTGAAATATTATGTTCAATAAATAGGTTTCAAAAGGTACACGTAAAATTTCCATGTAATCTAGCAATCCCATTTCTGGGTATATTTTCAAAAAAGTTACTTAAATAATGATTTAACAAGAGAAATAGAAGACAAGCCATAGATTGGGAGAAAATACTTGCAAAAGACACATCTGATTAAGAACTATTTTCTAAAGTATACAAAGGACTCTTAAAGCTCAAAAATAAGAAAACAAACAACCCACTTAAAAAATGGACCAAAGACCTTAACAGATACCTTATCAGCAAAGATATACAGTTGGCAAATAAGCATATAAAATGATGCTCTACTCCATATGTCATCAGGGACACCCAAATTAAAACAATGTGATATGTGATACCGCTACACATCTTTGGAATAGCCGGAACCCAGAACACTGACAAAAACAAATGCTGGCAAGGATGTGGAGCAATGGGAACTCTCATTCATTGCCAGTGGGTATACAAAGCAGTAAAAATGGTACAGCCATTTTAAAATAGTTTGGTGGTTTCTTATAAAACAAGATATACTCTTACCATATAATACAGCAATCACCTCCCTTGCTGTTTACTTACAAAGTTGAAAATTTTATATCCACATAAAATCCTGCATACTGATGTTCATAGTAGCGTTATTAATAATTACCAAAACTTGGAAGCAACCAAGATGTCCTTTAGAAGGTGAGTGAATAAATAAACTGTGGTATACAGCCAGACAATAAAATATTATTCAACACTAAAAAGAAATGAGCTATTGAGCCATGAAAAGACATGGGTGAAACTTAGATGCTCATTACCCATCTGAAATGGCTACATCCCGTATGATTCCAACCATATGCCATTCTGAAAAAGGCAAAACTCTGGAGACAATAAAAAGATCAGCGATTGTGTGGAGTCTGGGGTCAGTGGGATAACAGAGCACAGAGGAATTTTAGGGCACTGAAAATACTCTGCATGATATGGTAATGATGGACATATGTTTGTACCTCCGTCCAAATCCAGAGAATGTACACCACCAAGAGTGAACCCTAAGGTAAACCGCAGAGTCACTTAGGTGTTATGATATGTCAATGCAGGTTCAACTGTCATAAAAAGTGCACCGTTCTGGTGACAGCAGGTGAGGCAATACATGTGTTGGGGCAGGGGTACATGGAAAATCCCAATGCCCCCTTCTCAATTTCGTTGTAAACCTAAAATTTCCCTAAATAAATGAAGTCTTTTTGTAAAAAACAAACAAACAAACAAAAGAATGAATTGGCAAAGAGTTTCCTGTCAGGTTACTCTCATCCTCACAATCTTCTGAAGAAGGCGCACTAACTCTCCCCACCCCCCGCCCCTGCAATGCTTGCCACCTTTCCCATGCTGTTTTCTCTGTAAACATGCTTTCACTGCCTCCACACCCCACCTCCTGTCTGAATCTCGCCCATCTTCCATGCAGTCTTTCCCAACAATTCCAGTTTTACTTCTGCTTTCTGCCCAAACATCCTTTCATGCCAAAGTATGCCACTTGTGTATAATCAATTTAAGTATTTCATTTATTAACATCATTTATCAGTTAAATATACAGTCTTTACCTATTGGAAGAAACTGAACAAATCATAAGATCTTGATAGGGATTATGTCACTTTTTTTCACATTCTTACACAGCCTATCATTGTGCTAAATAATAGGGTATAAAAAACAAAAATACTGGGTTGGCCAAAAAGTCCATTTTAGTTTTTTCCATAAAATAAAAGATACATTTTTAAAAAATTATTTTATTGTTGTTCAATTACTGTTGTCTGCATTTACCCTCTATCACTACCCCCCACCCCATCCAAACCCACCTCCCTCCCTTGCTTCCACCCCCCAACCTTGGTTTTGTCCATGTGTCCTTTGTAGTTGTTCCTGAAAACCTTTCCCCCCATTATCCCCTCCCACCTCCCCTCTGGTTACTCTCAGATTGTTCTTAATTTCAATGTCTCTGACTATATTTTGCTAGCTTTTTTCTTTTGTTGATTAGGTTCCAGTTAAAGGTGAGATCATATGGTACTTGTCCCTCACCGCCTGGCTTATTTCACTTAGCATAATTCATTTTCACTGGTAACTTTATTGATTTGGATATTTTGAGTATGTTGGCTATCTCCCACTGTTGTCTTCTAGTGGGCAGAGGCCAGGGGTGCTGCTAAACATCTTCCAATGCATAAAAACAGCAAAGAATTATTTGGCCAAAATGTCAATAGTACCAGGAAACTTCACAAACCACTTTTGACACATTCGGTCAGTCACAACAGCTTCTCCATACACTGCACAAATCTATTTTTGTGTTTCAGTTGTGCTTTTACCTTTCTTGAGATAGTAAAACGTAATATACCAAAAATGTTGCCTATTTTCTTCCATCTTCAATATTAAAATGGCTGCACATGAATTCACCAATTTTGATATTTTTAAATGCTTGCTGATATGATAGCTGTCACAATATAGTCTAACAAAATTGTTTAGAATAAATTTAAAGACAACTAAGCACTACTAGAGCAACTGTATGAAAAAAACATAAATCTACAAAAAATAAAACATAATAAACACATACTTGTTTGTTTGTCAGCTCATTATCTATCTTCCTAGCAACACTAGTTCCATGCAGTCAAGGATGAAGTCTATTTTACATACTATCATAGAGAAAGTAACTATCAAACTGCTGGTGAAACATACTGTAAATAAATGCAAATAACTATTGGTTAAGGTACTACAATGACTAATATTTTATAAAGTTCAAAATTTGCACATATGCTTACATCAATAACAGCAACAACAACAACCACCCCTCTTCCCTTCAAAACAATTGATTCTGCCTTCCTGAAAACTAAAAGCAAACGTTAATATTTTTGCAAGGGTCACCACAGAAGAGCCATCTACTTCTGTCCCCACCTATCCCGCAGCACGTTCGAATGTCAACAACACAGGCCACGTGAAGAAGCTGCAGTGGTGCATCACGCACCGGTTACAAGCACTGATGACTGTATAGTACTGAACTTCCAAGTCCTCAACAAACTATCTGTTAGACTGAAAAGTGAGAGATAACATATTTTGTCAGTTTTACTAATTTATATACTAATCTTATTAATTTATTTTGTCGAGAATTTAAAGAAAAATTCTCGACAAAATAAAAGGCAGTGAATTTATAGCTGTAAACCAATAGTTTAAAACAGGCAGAGGAAAGAGCTGTGTTTTCTTTCAAACTATATGTCCTAATAATTTTATATGAAAAAGTGTTTATTATTTCTGCTTGTTTTCTTATCTAGTTTAATTCAGCTGTCAAAACAGGAATTCCTGTCCACCTGAAACAACGCAGACAGTAACCAAACAAGTTGACCACAGGCTCAAAGAGTCATGTCTCCAAAAGAAAACTATTTCTTGCTCCTTTGCTATTATTTCTTTGGTGGTAAGCAGCCTCGAGAAAAGTGGTTTTGTTTTTACCTACCTACAAATTCTCTTCTCAAAGCAATCAGCAGCCATACACTCTGTGTTTAAGCCTTAAGGAAACTAAGAACTTGAACTGAGTAAAGCAGGTGCTCTCAGATCAGCTCACAACCTTATTAGATCCTCCTGCAGTTTAAAAAAAAATTATCTATTTCTATTACTCTTGATGATCACTTTAACTTCACCCATCTAAAAACCCTAAGCAATAACAGATTCAACCTGTAAAATATATTGCACATCCATCCATTTCTCTCCATATTCACTGCCATCACTTTGGTTCAAACCACTTTCTTTAAAGATTTTATTTGTTTTTATTTTTAGAGAGAGGGGAAGGTAGGTGAGGAAGGGGAGACAAACATCAAGCAAAAGATAAACACTGATCAGTTGCCTCTAGTACACACCACAACCAGGGACCGAACCCACAACCCAGTATGTGCCCTGACCAGGAATTGAACCAGCAACCCTTCGTTTTGCAGGAAGATGCCCAACCAACTGAGCCACACCAGTCAGGGCCAAATCATTTTTTTAAAATTGTATTTTATTGATTATGCTATTACAGTTGTCCTGATTTTTTCCCTTTTGCCCCCCTTCACCCAGTGCTCCCTATGCCCTCAGGCAATCCCCCCACATTGTTCATGTCCATGCATCATGCATAGAAGTTCTTTGGCTACTTCACTTCCTATACTGTACTTTACACCCTATGGCTAATCTGTAACTTTGTATTTGTACTTCTTAAATCTCTCCCCTCTTCATCTATTCTCCCCCTCCCATCTGGCAACCATGTAGTAAACTTACTTTTTTTTCTCTTGTTGTTTTTAAGATTCTTTCTCTTTAATCTTTGGCATTTTAATTGCAGTGTGTCTTGGAGTGGGCCTCTTTGCATCCATCATAATTGGGACTCTCTGTGCTTCCTGTGCATGTCTATTTCCTCCACTACATTAGGGAAGTTTTCTTTCATTAATTTTTCAGATAGATTTCCAATTTCTTGCTTTTTCTTCGCCTTCTGGCAACCCTATGAGGTGAATGTTGGACCTTCTGAAGTTGTCCTAGACGCTGTTAACACTATCCTCATTTTTTTTGGACTCTTTTTTTCTTGTTTGCATGGTTGTTTTTGCTTCCTTATGTTGCAAGTCATTGATTTGATTCTCAGCTTCATCTGCTCCACTGTTGGTTCCCTGTAAATTGCTCTTTATTTCAATTATTGTATGCTTTGTTTCTGACTGGGTCTTTTTTATGCTGCTGAGATCCTCACTAAGTTCCTTGAGCATCCTTATACCCAGTATTTTGAACTCTGCATCTAAGAGATTGCGTATCTCCATTTTGTTTAGCTCTTTTTCTGAGTTTTGTTCTGTTCTTTCATTTGGGCCATTTTTTGGTGCTCCGATGTGGTCTGGTGTCTATCTACTGGGTGCACAGGCTCTGGGGTTTCCTGCGTGGTGCAGGCCAAGGTCAGCCCCCACCTTCATTCTGCCCCAGGCACCCTGCCTGAGCGTTAGAGCAATCTGGGATGGCTACTACTTGTGCTGGGCTTGGAGATTCCCAGGAGAAGCCAAGCTGTGAATCTAATCTGGCTGCCACTAGGGCTCACTGAAGCCAGCTGTTGTTTTGTTTGATAGGATTTAGGAGCCAAGACCAGCCACTTTTACAAAACGCAGCTTGGTGGGCCCATAAATTGGGTGGGGCAGAGCCTCTGGGTATCTCCAAGGTGGATCAGTGTTAACAAAGTAGTTGGAGTCTCAGATATGGCACCAGCTCACTGACTGTGTGGAGGGGTTTAGCAAAGGGAAAATCGCCTCTGCTCTCCTTGATGCCCGACAACACTTCAGTTCCTCCGTGTATGCCACTAGTGCCTTTCGAACTGTTACCCTGGTGCTGGAGCTCAGAGACAGTGAGTCTGAGTAGGTGAGTCTGTGTGTGGGTTCTTTAAGAGGAAATACTTGGGGCTCCAGCAGTTTCTTCCACTGATTCAGTCCCCGCTGGGTTTTGTAGGAGAAGCCAGAAGTTGTCCGGACTTATCTTCCTGGCACTGGTATCCTGGGCTGGGGGGCCTAGTGGGTCTGGGACTCCTTGCTCCCACAGTGTCCCTCCCAAATTTTTATCCACGTGGGTGTGGAAGCAGCCTGTTCTGTGTCTGTACCCCCCACCCGCTCCAGTCTGGATGGATGTGGTTTCTTTAATTCCATAGTTGTTAGACTTTCATTCAGCTCGATTTCTGATGTTCCTGAGTGATGGTTGTTGTATATTTTAGTTTTAATTTTGATGGAGCTGTGCGAAGAGGTGAGCCATGTCTGCCTACACTCCATCTTGACTGGAAGTTCCAAACCATTTTTTTTAAATAAAGCTACTGCATCAACTGACGAACTAGCTAACTAACAAACTGCCTGATGTCCTACTTCCATTCTTGCTATATATAGGCTAGTGTGTGAGCTTTCTAAACCCTAGACTACAATTTCAAAATTTTTTCATTAAGCTTAAAAAATTTATTTTGATAATTTTCAAAATTTGAAAAAGAATCTAATGAATATGCATATGCCTACTACTCGCGCTTAACAATTATTAAGATTGTGTTGCAATTACTTCTCTTTTTTTAACTGTGGTATAATTGACATATAACATTATATTCATTTCAGGTATACAACATAATGATTCAGTATTTGTATATAATGTGAAATGACAAGTCCTTCTCTTAATTTTGTTAAAATCAATTAATTGTAAATCATCTAACTTTCCAAAGGATTCATATCCAGACAAGAATGATTTAGTCTCTCACTTTCTGGAAAATACATTAAATGACTGCTCAAAAAATTATCGTATGAATATTAATCATATTCATAAGATATATCACCTAGAGATAACTTCTTTAATCAAATATACCAAAAAGGGTAGAAAAAATTAAAATACTCTAAAATTTCAATATACCACTGTGAAAATAGTATTTTTTAACTTTTTGTTTTGAGATCACTTACAATCTAAGCAAGTTGCAAAGATAGTAGAGAGGAATTTCTTGCACACTTCACCCAGTCTCCCTGAATGGTTACTTCTTAAGCAACTACAGTACAGTATCAAAACCAGGAAACCAAAAGTGGTACAAATGTGTATACACAGTTCTGTCATTTTATCACCTGTACATATTTATGTAATTACCAGCACAAACAAGAAATAAAGCCATTCCATCACCACAAAGACCTCCTTCAGGCTGCACCTTCATAGTTCCATCCAACTTCCTCACTCATCACCATGCCCTGGCAACCAGTAATTTGTTCACAATCTCTATAATTTTGTTATTTTGAGAATGTTATATAAATGGAATCATATACTTTTGAGCCTTCCTGAGATTGGCTTTTTTCCATTCAGTATAATGACTTTAGAACCATTCAAGCTTTTGAGTGTATCAATAGTTTACTACATTTTATTACTCAGTATTATGCAATGGTATATTACACATAGATGGATAGATAATCCTTGTTATTGTTATTTAAGATTGAGATTTGAGAGTGCTCTATATGTTCTACATGCAAATCCATTGTCAGATATGTGGTTTGCCAGTATTTTATCCCAGTCTTATTCTCATCACAGGCATTCTTAATTTTAATAAATTCCAATGTATAAATTTTTCTTTGATAAATTATGCCTTTTGCATCATGTCTAAGAAATCTTAAAGTCTTAGTTCCCAAAAATGTTCTATGTTCTCTTTAAAAGTTGTGTAGTTTTACATGTTAAACTTTAATCTGTGATCCATTTTGAGTTATTTTATACAAATTGTGAACTCTAGGTCAAGATTAACTTTTTTATGGTCTGTCAATATCCAATTTATGTCACAGCACTACACTCTCCACTGAATTGCTTTTTCACCTTTGTCAAAGGTCAGGTAGCTGCTATCACAGGGGGCTGTTTCTGGGTTCACTATTCGGTGCCACTGATCTATATATGTATGTTTCTACGAAGCCACACAGTCTTAATACTCTAGCTATATTGTAAGTCTTTAAATAAAGAACAGTGATTACTCCCACTTTATTCTTCTTTTTCAAAAGTGTTTACCAATCCTAGTTGCTTCACCTTGGTAAGTATATAAAGTATAGAGGAATCTCATCCATGCATTTAAAAAAGTCTTTTGGGATTTTAATAGGAATTATGCTAAACCTATGTATCAATTTGGATAGAATTAGCATCATCACCACATGGAGTCTTCCAATCCATGAATATGATATGCCTATCCATTTATTCACATCTTCTTTGATTTTTATTTTATTCATCAGCATTTTGTAGTTTCAGCACACCCATCCTGTACATGTTCTGTTGGATTTACTCCTAAGTACATCACTTTTTAATTGCTTATAAATGACATCAAATTTTTATTTTTCCACGTGTTCATTGCTACTGTATAGAAATATAATTAATTTTTGTATGTTGACCTCATATGCTGTGAATGTGTGGAATTCACTAGTTCTGAAAATATCTTTGTGAATTCCTTAGGATTTTTTACATAGAACACGTCACCTGCAAACAAGGACATTTTTATTTATTTCTTCCTTTCATTTATATATTTTCTATTTCTTGGTTTTGCCTCACTTTGCTGGTTAGAATTTCCAGTACTGGTCTACGGCCATACCACCCTGAACGTGCCCGATCTCGTCTGATCTTGGAAGCTAAGCAGGATCGGGCCTGGTTAGTACTTGGATGGGAGAATTTCCAGTACTGTATGGAATACAGACAACCTTCCCTCACTGCAAATCTTAGGGGGAGAGCATTCAGTCTTTCACTATTAAGGATAATGTTACCTATAGGCTTTTTGTAGATGCTATCTATCAAGCTGAGATAGTTTATTCCAAGTTTTATTTATTTTTGAAACATAAATATCTTTTATTTTATCATTTCAAACACTCAGTATTAGCTCAATTCTCATAACTCTGTAGCCAAATATGTAGTATGCATTCTTTTTGTTGTTGTTGTTGTTGTTCAAGTACAGCTGTCTCCATTTTCTTCCCACCATACCCATCCCCACCTCCCACCCTTGATCCTACCCCCCTTTAGCTTTGTCCATGGGTCCTTTATACATGTTCCTTGACAACTCTTTCCCTTCTTTCCCCTGTTAGTCCCTCCCCTTCCCCTCTGGTTAGTGTCAGTTTCTTCTTTATTTCAGTGTCTCTGGTTATATTTTGCTTGCTTGTTTGTTTTGTTGATTACGTTCCTCTTATAGATGAGATCATATGTTATTTGTCTTTCACTGCCTGGCTTATTTCAATTAGCATAATGCTCTCCAGATCCATCCATGTTGTCTCGAAGGGTAGGAGCTCCTTCTTTCTTTCTACTGCAATGTACCAATGTTTTTTGATCCACTCATTTACTGATGGGCACTTAGATTGCTTTTTTTAAAATCATGAGTGGGTGTTAAATTTTGTCAAATGCTTTCTCTGCATTGATATGGTCATGTGATGTGATTTTTATTTTTTACAAGTTAACATGATATCGATGACATTGAGTTGATTTTCAAATATTGAAACAGCCTTGCATCCCAATAAATGAATTTAATTGTGGTATATAATTATTTTGCTATATTGTAGAGTTAAATTTGGTAATGTCTTATTAAAAAGTTTTACACCTATATTCAGGAAAAATACTGGTCTGTGGTTTTCTTTTTTGTATTGTCTTGTCTGGTTTCAGTATCAGGGTAACACTGGCTTCCTGAAATAAATTGTGAAGTGTCTTTTCCCCTTTACTTTTTGGAAAGGATTGTGTGAAATTGGTGATAATTCTTTGAACATCTCACAGAATTCTCCAAGTGAAATCATCTAGGCCTGGATATTTCTAGTTTGAAAATTTTAAAATTACAAATTCAATTTCTTTAATAGTTACACTATTATTCAAATTACATTGGGTTGGCCAAAAAGTTCATTTGTTTTTTTTCCGTAAGTTAGCTCTATAGCACTTAGGTATCTTGAACTTCATTGAAAACAATTTTGTTAGATTGTATTGTAACAGCTGTCATATCAGTGTGCATTTTTCAAAAAACTTATCAAAATTGATGAATTTTTGTGTAGCCATTTTAATATTGATAATGGAAGAAAACACAACATTTCTGGCATATTATGCTTTATTATTTCAAGAAAGGCAAAAATGCAGTTGAAACTCAAAACATAAGAAACATTTGTGGAGTGTACAAAGGAGGTGCTGTGACTGATCAAATGTGTCCAAAGAGGTTTGTGAAGTTTCGTGCTAGAGATTTCTCATTGGATGATGCTCCACAGTTGGGTAGATCAGCTGAAGTTGATAGTGATCAAATTGAGACATTAATTGAGAACAGTCAACATTATACCATGCAGGAGGATAGCCAATATACTCAAAATATTCAAATATATAAAGTTACTGGTAAAAATAAAAAATGTGTCTTTTAGTTTACAAAAAAAAAACTAACTGGACTTTTTGGCCAAACCTATATATTTCATATTGGGTGAGCTGAGTAGTTTGTGCTTTTCAAGGCTTTGGTTCATTTCATTTAGCTTGCCAAATTTATGAGTGGAGCCATTTGTAGTATTCCCTTATTTACTGATAGCTGCAGGGTCTGTAGTGATATACCCTGTTTCATTTTCTTGATATTAGTAATTTCTACCTTGTCTCTTACTTGTCAGTCTTATTAGGGAGACTATCAATTTCATGATCTCCTCAAAGAGCCAGCTTTTTGTCTCATTGATTTCCTCTACTGTTCTCCTATTTTCAATTTCATTTGTTTCTACCCTTATGTTTATTATTTCCTTCCTTTTGCTTCTCTAGATTATTTTCCTCCTCTTTTTTCCAGGGTTTTTTTTTTTTTTTTTTGGAAGTAGGAACATAAATTGTTTATTTCAAACTTTTTCTCTTTTCAATGCTCTTTTATATGCTGCTTTGGCTGCATCTCAAATATTTGATATGTCGTATTTCACTTAATGTATTCATAGTATTTCTTTAATTTTTTTCATTTCTTTGACCCATGGATTACTGAAAAACACAGTTTAGTTTTCAAGTGTTTAGTGATTTTCTGTTATTGATTGCTAGTTTTATTCCACTGTGGTCAGAAAACATTCTGTATGATTTCTATTCTTTTTAAATTTTTTCAGGATATGAACTTTTTAACCTGAAAAATTATAAATTTATAGAACATAAGTATTCTATAAATATTGACTAGATCCAATTGGTTGATAGTATATCCTTGCTGATTTTGTCTAGTTGTTCTATCAACTGTTGAGAAAAGGATGTTGTAGTCTTTTAACTATAATTGTGGATTTCTCTATTTCTCCTTTCACTATGTTTTGCTTCATATTTTTGTAATTCTGTTGTTTGGTGCATCCACATTTAAAATTTCTATGACTTCTTGATAGATTGATAATTTCATGGCATAATGCCCTCTCTGTCCCAGTCTTTTATTCTTTCCATTATTTTTCTTTCAAACTACCTATATTATATTTGAAGTGAGTCATACAGATATCATAAAATGGGTCATGATTTCATTTTTAACTACTCGGCCAGATCAGCCTTTTAACTAGTATACTAATACCATTTACAGTAGTGTAATTATTTATATAATAGGGCTTAAGTCTGCCATTTTATTTTTTGTTTTTGTTCCATTTTACATTTCTTTTTCCTCCTTCTGCCTTTTCTTTTTCTGCCTTCTTGTATGTTACTTGAACATTTTTTTTAGAATTCCATTTTTATTTATTTATAGTGCTTTTGATTATATTTCTGTTATAGATGTTGTAGTGGTTGCTCTAAGTATTATATCATATATACCTAATATGAGAATCAACAAACATTAATACTTATTCAAGTAAAGTACAGAAACTTTATCTCCCTTTATGTCCCTTTGGCTGACTCCATGTACAATACAATCATTTTAAATATTTTCTCTACATATTGTGAAAACCACATCAGTGTGTTATAATTTTGCTTTAATTGTCAAACATAATTAAGAAAATCCAAGGAGAAAAAAATTATTGCATATCTCTATTTTTACTCTTCCTATTGTTCTTTCTTCCTCCCTAATGTTCCTTGTTTCCTTCTTCTAACAGTATTTTAATCAAATCTTCAAACTACAAGTTTAGCTCAATTTATGAAAACTGGGTGGCATGCAATTCATTTGACAAGACTAATACTTGTCAAATCAGTTAAACTGGATTTACTTTCTGCCAAAAAAATCTGAATTTATTTTTTATTTAAATAAATGTATTACTATTTATCTCTGTGACAAGCAACTATTTAATCAATTCTGGGGTAAGGCTAGGAGAATATGGGAGGGGAAGGACAGGAGGCATAGAGATGACAGGATGCAAAGGAAATTTGTTGCCTACATAGCCAAGTCTTTATTTGCTTTGTTTTTACAGAAATCTGGGAAGGATGCTTTCTTTGATACCGGTCAGGAGACAGAAGAGATGAAATTCTTAAAGAACTCTACTTGGGACTCTAGGGCAACACATATTATGCATTGTGATGGATACAAAATAGGTTTGTCTTCTGTGAAGAAGAAAAGGGGCTATTGTGAAAGAGAATTGGGAAAGGGATTTACCCTGATACCAAGATATATTCTTAGGAGTATAAATTTGAGGGGAAAACAGACGTTGAGAATGCAAAATTGATTCCTTAAAACTATCCGTGTCTGAATTACTGTTTGGAAAGTCTTCATGTACTCCAGTATAAAACGGCTAATTTTGTCCATCAATTTTACTCCACCAACATATAAAACTGTCAAAAACCATGTGAGAAACCAATTAATTCATATAATTCAACAGTGTAAATGGAGAGGGACATTATTCACATTATAAGCTATTACTACCCAGGAAATTATATTAAATTTGATTTGGAAAAGGATGGATGGAGACTAGATTGTTTTTGGTATATCTGAATATTAAAAACTACTTCCTTTAGGAAAATGTTAAAGTATTCATTTAGTCGGTCTGCTAACAAGTACTTACTATGCACTCTATCATACACAAAGCAGTGTGACAGGCCGCGGCCCTCGGGGGGGACTAAAACTGCATCAGACAGACTGCAGACTCGCCTGCAGCTCTTCTCTTGCATCAGAGCACTGCCATCCGACAGCACTTTCTGTGACGTTGGAACTGTTTCATGTCTCTGCTGTTAAAGATGGTAGCCACTAGGTACATGAGGCTACTAAGCATCTGAAATGTGGCTAATGCAACAGAGAAACTAAGTTTTCAATTTTATTTATTTTTAATAATTTTAATTTATATAATCATATGTGGCTAGTGGTACAGTATTAGTGTGTAGCATCAGATCATAATAAAGGTCCCTTGCATTTACTCTAAGTTCCCAGTTTAAAGTTGTCCATGATTTGTCTGAATTTAAAGCAAATACAATAAGTATGATTGGGAAAGTGTAGTTCCACCTACACAAATGAGTACATGCTGTATAAATAATTTCGTTCCTACCCCATGAGACAAGGTTAGCAGCAGTGCAAGTCAACTATGATATGGATACCATCCAGCAGGTTCTGAAGGGAAATTCTCAGGTGTGGTTCTTTGTATAAATGGCCTTTGAACATGTGAGTATAGGAGGTTAAATTTATATTTCACATAACTTTATTTAAAGATAAGTAAAAGAAAAACGTCTGGGAGGTACATTATTTTTATTACATGACAAACATAAATACTTATTTTTTTAAATAAATATGGACTTAAATTTGTGCCTCTGAGTAAAAAGCACAGGCTTCATGTAATGTCTGCAATGTTGTACTCTGCATCCAGAGGAGGTTCATTCACTATAGTGTTTCCTGGCACTCCGGAAAGAATGGAAAGCTGCGTTACTATAAATCACAAAGAACGTTACAGCCTCTAGTAAGTGCAGCCTCTGCACTAAATGGAGACATTTACAGAAACAACACACTTAAAGGAAATGGCAATATACAATTTCTTTCCCGTTTCCAACAATGCTTTTTGTGCTTGCTGGTTTTGCCCTCCTCTCTACCACCACTCCCTCCACCATAGAAGAACTGCAAATATCTAATGATTTTAGAACAGGAGAGAGATTTGGTTCCCTTAGCTAATGCAATCTGGAAAAACTCTAGAAATCATCTCTTCCAAAACATATTAAAATTGTATTATTATCTATCAAGCAAAATCATCAAAATTGTAGCTTACCCCAAGCTTCCAATGAGGTGTGCTGCTTGATAAAATACTAGACATCTTTTTGTCCTGAGACAAGAATCATAGTTTCCTAGCTCTCCTCATAAAGACCAATTAAGTGTAGGTATAGAAATCCCATCATGGGGCAAATTATAGTGAAACAGCAATCCAGTTCTCCACTAAGACTCCTGACTGATGGGACCTCTCAAAGATAACCTTTAGAACAGTCAGCATCAACCTTATACAAAATTCATATTCATCAAGAAACAGTGCCATAAAGTTCCTAAGTCTAAAAGTGCTCAAGTAAGAGTTATTGCAGCATTTGATGTAAGATTCAAGTTAGTAAGAACAAAAGTAAAAGCCACCCATCCTCTTTAAGCTCTTAAGCCTTGGAACTCTGTACATTTCCTTAAGAAACATTAAAGATTTCAGCCTAGATTTCTCTTAATACTGAAAATCTGAGAAGAAAGCACATGCTGAAGTTATCATCACTGGCAGAGGCATTAAGTGTACAATTTCTAAATATCTTAAATATTTCTCTTAGAAAAAAGCTTGGATAAGGATATTCTGTGACCTGAAATACTGCACAAAAGTTTCTAATTTCTTATCATCCATCCACTGTTTATAAAAATAAATTAATTGCCTTATCTGCTAGAGATTTGGGAATGCAGTTTGGCCTCGTATTTTTCCAGTACTTAAGGGGGACTATGCTGTCTGGTCTTTCTGTAAAGTAAAAGAAGTATGAGGCATGACTCTCACACCTATATTTAAAATTAGGATTATTGTACAAAGCCTCTGACATCAAACAAAACCACAATTACTAAGAAAAACAACCTTGCTTTGAGACTAGCTGTATCAGATCAAATATGTTTCCTTCTACCTACTCAAGTTCCAAAGGTCGTATTATGCTACTTTTCAAACAAAATGAGCTTCTGGTATAACTGGCATTAAGTCACTATTCACCTCAAAAATGACTTCTGCTTTTTGAACATCATAAATAACAGATTATAATGCTATAAAGCACCATTGACTCATTAACACTTCTACTGCCAAGCACATTAAATTTATAGACTGATTTTAATCAAAGAGTACAACTATTTCACTAGCCAGAAGTTTGAGGAAGTATTTGTGTTCAGAATTTATTTTAACTACTTTAAGACAGTTCACAAGTTGAGATATCTCCAAAGAGACTAACCATCTAAAGAAAGGTACCAATTGGAAATGCTATGATAGAATATGTAACTACTACAAACTGCCATAAGGAATCAGTCTGTAAAACTTAGGTTGAACTTACACTTAGGTACTATTAAGAAGACATAAAATACATATCCAGATGTGAAATATTCTGTTACATAGCCAGTAGTCTCATGAAAGTAGTCCACTTGTTAAATTGTTACAAATTCCACCCAATCCCTTGGTTACTCTTTAATATTAACTGGCTCTCATTCCTTACACCTCCAATTAATTAGCCACTGTAGACTTTAGTCAATTAAATTAATTTTGTCTCTAAAGAGAGAAGAAAGAAAGGCATGGCAGAAAGAATTCTGCTAGCCTATGAAAGCATCCCATGTGAAACTATATATAACGAAAGAAAGTAACACTAGTTATAACCTCTGTTCTGAATAATCCATAAAAGCACTAAAGCAATTACAAAGTCAATATTTTTCAAATTACAAAATTTACAATAACTATGTTCCTGGCAAAAAGTACATGACAAATATTTGCTGAGTAAACACATATAAGCATAAATGAACTTGAGGCACATTCCAGGAAGTGGGGATGATGTTAGAAAGAAAAAAGTTCTGTAGTCACTTTCTATGTAATCTTCTATACTCAAAAATTTTTTTTAATTTAAATATTTTATTGTTTATGCTATTACAGTTGTCCCATTGTTTCCCCTTTGCTCCACCCACCAGCCCTGCCCCCCCCCCAATCCCTCAGGCCATCACCACACTGTTATCCATGTCCATGGCTCAGGCATTTACATTCTTTGGCTACTGTGTCCCCTAGGCAGTACTTTACATCCCCATGACTATTCTGTAACAACCAATTTGTACTTCTTAATCCCTTCACCTTTTTTCGCTCATCGCCCAGATCACCCTCCCACCTGGCAACCATGAAAACATCAGTATCTATGATTCTGTTTCTGTTCTGCTTGTTCATTTATTTTGTTTTTTAGATTGTTTATCAATAGGTGTATATTTATTGACAATTTCTTGTTCATATTTTTGATCTTCTCCTTAAAGAAGACACTTGAACATGTCGTATAATATTAGTATGGTGATGATGAACTCCTTTAGCTTTTTCTTATATGGGATAAAAACATCAGTGTGTGGCTGCCTCTCGAGTGCAAGAGGACCTGGCCTGCAACCCAGGCATGTGCCCTAACTGGGAATAGAACCAGTGACCCTTTGGTTGGCAAGTCAGTACTCAATCCACTGAACCACACCATCAGGGCTCCATTCCCTTTTTTATGCTGTTGAGGTCCTCACTAAGTTCACTGAGCATCCTTACAACCACTGTTTTGAACTCTGTATCTAGTAGCTTGCTTGTCTCCATTTTGTTTAGTTCTTTTTCTGGACTTCTGTTCTTTCATTTAGGCCATGTTTCTTTGACTCCTCATTTTGCCAGCCTTCCTGTGTTTGTTTCTATGTATTAGGTAGAGCTGCTACAACTCCCTGGCTTGGAAGAGTGGCCTAACGTAGTAAGTACTCTGTAGGTCCAATGGCACAGCCTCCTCTATCAACCAAACTAGGTACTTGAGATGAGCCCATTGTGTGGGCTATGTACACTCTTGTAGCTGAGCCTTGATTGCTGTTGGCGAGTCAATGAGAGGAATTTACCCAGGCTGATCAGCTGCAAGGACTGGCTGTGACCACTTACTACCATCTCTAACCAGCGTAGAGGATCAGCTGTGCAAGTGTCCACTCCCTAGAGCCAGATTTACTTCAACAGGACTCTGATGCCCACTGAGTCTGCCCCTTAAGTGTGCCCCCGGTTAGGTGGTTGGATGATGGTACTCTGACATGGTCTGTAGCTATCCACTGGGTGCACAGGCTCTGGGGCCTCCCAGGAGGTACAGGCCAAGGTCAGCCACTGCCTGTGTTCTGTCTAGGGATATCCAGCATAAGCTACAAAGTAATACACAGTTGGCTGCTACTTGTGTTGGGCTGGAGGTGCCCAAGTGAGTCCAAGCTGTGAACCCAGACCACTACTACTAGTGCCAGTCCTGGAGTCACTGAGCAATAGGCATGAGATACACTGAGGCCAGATACTGCTTATTTGAGAGAACTTAGGAAAATCGAAAGCATGAGCCAAGAAAACCATTCGTACAGAAAAGCCACTGGAAAAAGCTTCGGTGGATTGGGTGGGGCAGATCCTCAGAGAATTGCCAGGGTGGAGCAAACAGTATGAGCCAGGTTGATAGAGTCTCAGATGTGGCACTTACCTGCCCAATCTGTTGGGGGAGGGCTCAGAAAAGGAACAATGGCTTCCGCCAGCACTTCTGTCTGGGAGAAAGCTGCCCCCCAGCTCTTGTCCTGATGCCAGACACTTCAGTTCCTCCCCAGGTGCCTTTGGTGCCTTTGCAATTTGCTGCTCCTGTGCTGTAGCTTGGAAGGAGTGAGTCTGAGTCAGTCCCTTTAAGAGGAACTGCCTGGGACTCTAGCAGTTTGTCTTCCACAGACTGAATCCTCACCGGTTTTTACAGCCAGAAATTATGGGAGCTTATCTTCCTGGCACTGGAACCCTGGGCTGGGGGGGTTCAGTGTGGGGCTGGGACCCCTCACCCCAGAGATATCCCTCCCAATTTTTATTTGCCACACATGGGTATGGGACCAGCCCATTTCACACCCCCACCTCTCCCACCAGTCTTCATGTGTTTCTTCTTCAATTCCATAGTTGTAGAACCTGCATTCAGCTCTATTTCTGGTGGTCCTGAATAATGATTGTTCTGTAGTTTAGTTTTATTTTTGAAGTAGTTGTGCAAGGAGGCAAGCCATATTTACCTATGCTGCCATCTTGAATGAAACACCACTGAAAAAATCTTTATAATCTCATTGCACACAGAAAAACTTTAAACCCATTAATGAACTA
This sequence comes from Glossophaga mutica, assembly GCA_039655065.1. Taxonomy (NCBI): domain Eukaryota; kingdom Metazoa; phylum Chordata; class Mammalia; order Chiroptera; family Phyllostomidae; genus Glossophaga; species Glossophaga mutica. The sequence goes on along the minus strand of CM077308.1, from coordinate 40,584,596 downwards.
CTAAGAGCCATAAACAATTGGCCCTACTACCTTTACAGCCTTCTCTTCTGTTACAACCTACATTACTACAAAACAAAAATAAATCCTAAGCATAATACTCTCCAGGTCCATCCATGCTGTTGCAAAAATGTAAGGTTTCTTTCTTTTTTATGGCCAAGTAGTATTCCATTGTGTAAATGTACCCCTGCTTTTTTATCCACTCATCTACTGTGGATAAAACAATAAATAATACTATTGTAAATAATACTGCAATGAACATAGGGGTGCATATATTCTTTCTAATTAGTGTTTCAGGTTTCTTCAGATATACTCCCCAGAAGTAGAATCACTGGATTATAAGGCAGTTCCATATCTTATCTTTTTTGAGGAAATTCCATCCATTTTCCACAGTGGCTGGACCAATCTGCAATCCTACCAGCAGTACATGAGGGTTCCCGTTTCTCTATATCCTCACCAACACTGTTGCTTGTTGATTTATAACAACAGGCATTCTGACAGGCATGAGGTGATATCTCATTGTGGTTTAATTTGTATTTCTCAAATGGTTAGTAGCAATGAGCATCTTTTCATATGTCTATTGGCTATCTGTGTGTCCTCTTTGGAGAAGTGTCTCTTCAGGTCCTTTCCCCATTTTTAAATTGGATTATTGGTTTCATTGGTGTTGAACTGTATAAGTTTTTTATAAATTTTGGATATTAACCTCTTGTATCATTGGTGACTATGTTCTCCCATTCAGTGGGTTGTCTTTTCATTTTGTTGATGGTTTCCTTGGCTGTGCAAATGCTTTTTAGTTGGACATAGTTCCTCTTGTTTAATAATATGGTTTCACTTAATGTGAAAACTAATGAACAAAAACAAACTAACAAACAAAACAGAAACTGACTAATAGATAACAGAGAACAGACTCACAGTTGTCAAAGGGGTGGGGGTTGGGGACTGGGGGGAAAAAGTGAATGGATTAAGATAAAAAAAACAGACAGCTTTATGGTGATTGCCAGAGGGAAAGCAATGGCGACAGAAAGAGACTTGATTATGTGTACTGAGTGTGTGCAACAGTATGCAGATGATGTGGTGTAGAGTTGTATACTTGAAAACTGAATGGTTTTATTAACCAATGTTACCCCAATAGATTCAATAAAAATTATAAATACATACATGCATACATGCAAACAACATATATACTAAGCTACAAAATAGTCACAGGACATAAAGCATAGCATAGGGGATATAATTAATAGTAGAGTAATAACTATGTATATATAGTGTCAGGTGGGTGGATACTAGAATTACCAGGGAAATCACTTTGTAAATTATGTCACTAACCACTATGCTGTATACCTGAAACTAATATAAAATAATAGTAAATGTCAACTGTAACTGAAAATAAAATAAACAAAAAATCTCCTAAGCTTCAGGCCACATAACATCCTACCTTAGAACTTTTGCTAAAGGAGTACAAATACCCTTTCTCTTTAGCGTGTTCAAGTTCTACTTATGTTCCAATTACTCGTGCTGTATAGTAAACTATACCAAAACATATTAGCTTAAATTAAGTACCATTTTATTCTGTTCATGGAATCTGCAGATCAGTAATTCAGAAAGCACACTACTGTCATTCTTTGACCAATATCAACATAGAAGATTTAAGATCAACAGATTAAGGCTGGCTATTTCTGGCAAATAGATCACTGACAGAAAAGGGGTGTTTAAAGGAAATTTTAATAATTTAACACTGAAATTTATTTCAAGTTGACTAATGCAGTTTAAAATTTGTTTTAAAAATAAATTTAAGTTTTAACTACATTAATCTGTTTTGTTTAAATAATTAAAAATATTTTATGAAATAAAATTATCCAAACTACAAAAGAAATGCAGGTGGAAATGCTTCACCTTCAAAATGATTGATCACCCATTTTAATTCTGCTCTAAAACAAGTGCCCAGCATTTTGCATCTGGATAAAACAGTTCAGCCTTAACAAACACTGGAAAGGGAAACATTTATAAATATGGCAGGTTTAAGATGGAGGCAATTAGTTGTTGGTATTCCCTCCCCACTTACGAAACCCAAGCCTGTATAAAAAGGTCAAGTGCTAAGTAAAAACAAGAACAAGCATGAAATGAGAGGATAAATATCCAAATAGGGATAAAGGCAGAAGTGAAACAATTACCTAATGTATTAAGTTCACAATCACACATGACTTAAACCTTTTGGAATTGGGGTGTAATCATTACAGAAACACTAGTCAGCATTTCTTCTAAGACTCTTAGATAACTAAAGGGCTCCTCCCAAGTTTCTATACTGGAGATCGAGATGCATTGCCCTTGGAGAACACATTTATGTTACCAAATTTTATATTCTGATACACATGATCTCCAACCCTCAAGGATTCAGTGACATATGAAAATGTCTATATTCAGCTAGGCATACACCCACCACACCTCTAAAAATGTCCATAACATAGTCCAAGTCATCTAGTTCTCAAAAAGTTCTGCAATGCTGACCAAAAACATCTATTAGCACTTCTTTGCTCACTAAGCCCCTTCTCTTGCATCCTTCTCCTTCCACTATTAGGCAGAATGACAAGATTCCATGTATACATTGACAGCTTTCACTAAAATTTCTTTCCTCCAAGAAACAACACACCTGAAAGGGCCTTGGAAACAGTAAAGTGCTATTCACGCTGTTATTACTGCACAGAGCTTATTTTCCTGACTGTAAGGCCAACTCCCATTCACATAATTCAAAATTTAGTTTTAAGTTATGGTAAAACAGTAGAAAGAATATCCTGCAAATAATCATATTTCTTCTAAACTACCTAAAAGGTTCAACTCTCCATCTTATTCTAAAATAGAATAACTATTTGACTGCTCTCATCTTATTCCTCCATGTCTACTGGTGTTTTCGCATTACAGGAACAGTTACAAATGGGAAAAACTGCCAAGCACTTTAAACTGTCTATATCTTTAAAAAGATCCAACTTATCAAACTATCAGATCACTTGCTTTACTGAATATAACCGAATGTCACAGTTGGGTAGATAAAGCCCATTTTCTATATAGAATTCAGTCTTCCAATTGCCAAGGCCTTAATAATAAACTAAACTAAAAAGACGGGAAAGCAAGCTTTCCTAATAAGTTATTTGTCACAAAAACACAACATTTCCTTATATTTAGCTAAATACTTTTAGATAAAACATATGTCTAAATTTCACCACAAATAAATGCAGGTTCTTGTGGGGTAAATGTAAATCACCAATCAACCACAGCCACACCCTGTGCTCCTTTTCTAAAGATAAACAACAAATTTTAAAAAGCAAAAACCCAAATTCTTTCATCTGACCTGATCAGCTGCTACTCATAAACAACACTTTGACCTGCTCACATCTGCTTTGATTCTACTGTTTTCATATAAGACTCCCTTGGAGTTGTATAAGTCAATTCCATGACTCTCATTCTAAAGTAGGAACACTGGGGAAATCTCATGTATATTCTGAGTTCTTTCTGACAATTTCCTTTGCTCTTGGACTCCTTTCCTATGACAAGTAAAAGTAAAATGTCTAGGTAGATGAGAATTATCAACTTCAAATAAATTATAGGTACAATAAATTGTTTTATTTAAAATCATAAGTTGAAATATATCTTGGTAAACTTTCATGTAAACAAAACTCAAACAAAGGTGAGCAGGTGTGGAATAGTGACTAAAAGTCAATATATAATTTTGAGGCAATGTAATATGGTTGTTTTAAGGAAAGAAAAAATTAATAATGCAAGTTTGGTTGCATTAATAGATGTGATGTCTATCTCAAAGTGGGGAGATACAGTCATTTTCTTTGCACTGCAACCTCTACATCTAGTTATATAAAGTACAGTTAGTTTTAAAAGGAAGACTGCCCAAGTAGAGATTCCCAGAGAAAAGCAACCAAGTAAGAAGGCATGCCTCACTGTCATCACAGAAGGCATGACTAACAGTTATTGGAAACATTAACGGGCATGACTTTAATATCCTCCTGCGCGAAGACTTCCAAATGGATGTCCCCCAAGTCTGAGCTGTCCCTGGATTTCAAATGCATAACCGCCAGCTGAAGATATTTACCTGACTGTTCCACATACAATTTGGCCTCAACCACAGAGGTAGCATAGCATAAAGAGACAGAACACTGGAGTCAGACTACCATCATTTAAACCCAGAGCCTAGATGCTAGGCTCTGCCACTTAGCTGCCATGTAGACCTCGAAAAAATTACTTGACATCTTTGTGTCTCAACTTCCTCATGTTATAAAGTAGAAATAAGAATACTTATCTTATAAGGTTATCATGAGATGTAAATACCTATGTAATTACGGGAAGCATTGAATAGAAGTGGACACATCCTAACTGATACGTCTGTGAAGTTTTTTTTAAAGCATACCTAATAACCAAATTCAAACTCTCTATCCCCAAAACTATGCTTCCTCCTGTAGTATTTCAGAAAACTACTCCAAATCAAAAACATGTCCTCCTTCCATATCCTGACTTCTTTTTCAGTGAATCTTTAAAGCTCATGCCATAAGGGTAAGTAAGATCTTGCCAGGCTTTGCCTCATCCACTGTGAGGATGAAGACCATTCTTAGCAATCAGACTGTCAACATTCCAGAAAATGTCAACATTACTCTAAAGGGACACACAGTGATTGTGAAGGGCCCCAGAAGTACCCTGTGAAGAAACTTCAATCACTTCAATATAGAACTCTGTCCCCTAAGAAAGAAAAAGAAGAGGCTCTGGGTTGACAAATGGAGGGGAGGTAGAAAGGAACTGGCCATGGTTCGCACCATCTGCAGTAACGCACGGAACAAGATCAAGGGGGTAACACTGGGTTTCCGGCACAAGATGAGGTCTGTGTGCGTCCACTTCCCCATCAACATTGTTATTCAGGAGAATGGTTCTCTTGTTGAAATTAGAAATGTCTTGGGCAAAAAATATATTCACAGGGTCCAGGTGAGGCTAGGCATTGCCTAAAGTGCTGGTAAGGATGATTCCTCAGACCTATTTGTGATATTTTTAAAGATGCAATAAAAGATATATATTGATTGGGGTGGGGGGAGATCTTGCCAGAGAAGGGGGGAAAAAGAGGAAAGAGAGAAGAAAAAAGGAAATGGAAGAAAGAGAGAAGAGAGAGAAACTGAGGAATTATGGCAGGAATTAAACTAAAATGTTGATAGTGGTTATCTCTGGTTAAAAAGATTACAAGTAATCATATTCTTTATATACCTTCATGTATTTCTGAGATCTTCTAAAAGTTAAAAATATGCTTCCCTTTTCACCACAGGGGGAAAAAAAAGCTGTCCTGAAAATATGTTTAAAGATATTCTGGCCCTGGCTGGTGTAGCTCAGTGGATTGAGCGCAGGCCTGCGAATCAAAGGATCTCGGTTCAATTCCTAGTCAGGGCACATGCCTGGGTTACAGGCCAGTTCCCAGTAGAGGACACATGAGAGGCAACCACACGTTGATATTTCTCTCCCTCTCCCTCTCCTCTACCCTTCCCCTCTAAAGATAAATAAATAAAAATCTTAAAAAAAAAAAAAGATATTCTGGATAAAGTCTAAGCCCTTCACTAACTGGTCCCCACTATTCCCCATATCCCTCGTAACCTCTCACATCTGTACTTCTGCACAAGGAGCTATCTATACCTAGAATATACTCCCCGTTCACCCTCACCTGCTAATTCTTACCCCACCCTTCAAAACCACTCACGGGTACCATCTCTTCTAGAAAGTCTTCTTCGACCACAACCCTGCTCTCTCCAATCTAAGTTAAACACCCTTCTACATGCTCCTTTGGAATCTGGTTTACACACATAGCACTTATCACAGTAAGTTCAATAATTAAAGTGTTGGAAATCTGTTTCCCTCTTTCCTTGATATAAAACACCTGTTTTCCTAGTATTTTCTCTTATCTAACCCAGTATCTAACATAGAATCTGACACACAGTAGGAGATCAAAAAAAAGTTGTTTAAATGACTCCAAAGTTGTATTATTTCTGTTCTATTATATTGCCTCACCAGACATGTATAAAAGTTGGTAAAATGAATTCATAAAATAGTAGATTCCCAGTCTGTGAGTATTCAAAATGAAACACGATGCCACCATTCTTGTTCCTTCAATCAACCACTTATTCACCAAATATTCATTGACTACCTCATATATGCCACACACTGGGAATATAAGAATGAGAAAAAAAGAGAATGAAAGATTTCTTCTTTCATGATACTTTAGGGTGGGGAGAGAAGGCAAATACTGACTAAGTACTTGAAGCTACTAAATAAACATCAGAGACTTATCCATGAAGTTAAGAAATATATTTGAGATAGAACATACAACGAAAGACGTCACCATGTTTGGAAAGGTAAAAGATTCTGAATTAGAAATGAGATCAGATTACTCAAAGACAGCAATCTTCAGTCTTTGTTTCTGGCCACCACATACACAGACATATCCAGGGTTATGCATTCTTTCCACAACATGCTAAATAACTCTACTAATGAGCATGGCATGAAGCCTCATAGTGCTTGCCAGTTACACTATCCCTTCTGAAAAAAAACAAGCCGAAGCTGTTACTCATGACTTTCAAAGCCAAGAGCTTCAAGAGAAACCAATCCTAACTTCCTGGCCACAATGATACGTCCTGGAATGACTAGCTGATGGCTGCCTTCTAAGGACTTTCTATACTGGAGGGTGCAGCAGAGACTCCCAGCCACACCCAATACCTATTTTTCCTTTTTCCCCAACTAGGAGACTTTATTGAAGATGGCAATATGCCCAGCTCAAAAATGAACAAAGCCCACCAATTTTTTCTGTCTCTCTTTTATCAGGTATAGTTATATACTAGTTCTGGCCAAAGAGATACACATGGAATTCACTAGAAGAACTTCTCAGGAAGCTCTTTTTTTACATTTTCTATTTAAATTTATTGGGGTGAAATTGGTTAACAATATTATCTAAGCTTCAGGAGTACAGCCTTATGAATACATCGCACGTGTACTCCACTGTGTGCTCACCACCCGAAGCCTACTTCCCTCTCACCATCACATATTTGACCCCTCTTCCTCTCTTTTTGTTCCCCCCACCTCCTCCCCTCTAGTAACAATGATACTGTTACCTGTGTCTAGGGTTTGTCTGTTGCTTTTTGATTTATATACCACATATGACCGAAATCATATGGTTCTTGTCCTTTTCTGTCTCACTAATTTCGATCAGCATGATACTCAAGATCCATCCATGTTGTTGCAAATGGCAATATTTCATCTTCTTACAGCTGAGGAGTATTCCACTATAAGCAGGGTGAGTCAAAAGTAGGTTTACAGTTGTGAATACGCAAAACACAGAGTTTATTCTTGTATTATTATTCATTTATTGCTGTGTTATTTTCCATACGGACAACTGTAAACCTGCTTTCGCCCCACCCTGTATATGTACCACTTCTTTGACCAGTCATCCAATGAATGACACTTGGGTTGTTTCCACATCCTGGCTACTGTGAATAATGCTGCAAAGAAAGAAAGGGTACATATACCTTCACAAATAAGTTTTCTTTTTTATTTTTCAGGTAGATACCCAGAAGCGAAGTGTTGGGTCATATGATAGTTCTATCCTTCATTTCCTGAGGAGCCTCCATACTGTTTTCCATAAAGGCTGCACCAAATTGCATTCCCATCAGCAGTGTTCCCTTTTCTCCACCTTTTCTTATTGATAATAGCCATTTTAACAGGTATGAGATGGTATCTCCTGGTCTTGATTTGTATTCCCTTATAGCTATTGAAGTTGAGAATCTTTTCATGTATCTGTTGGCCATATGTATGCCTTCTCAGGTCCTCTGTCCATTTCTTAATTGGACTGTTTGTTATTTTGTTGTTAAATAGCATGAGTTCTCAATATATTTTGGATATCTGGCCCTTAATGCAGTGGTCCCCAACCTTTTTGGCACATGGACCAGTTTCTCTGAAGACGTGGGGGGGTGGGACCCTAGGAAGGACAGGAGGCAGAGCTCAGGTGACCTTTGCTTTGCATGAGGAGTTTCCTAGACCCCTCTGCCTTAGTGGAAGTATTATTTGCAAATGCCTTTTCCCATTTGTTGAGTGCCTTTTTGTTTTGTTGATACTTTCTTTTGATGTGCAGAAGCTCTTTAATTTAATGTAGTCCCATTCATTTATTTTTGCTTTTATTTCTCTGGCCTTTGGAATCAAGCTCATAAAAACCCCTCTGAAACCAAGGTCCCTGGGTTTAGTACCTATGTTTCCTTCTATGTATTTTATTGTTTCAGGTCTTATATTCAAGTCTTTAATCCATTTTGAGTTAATTTTTATGTATGGTGTCAGACAGCAGTCTAATTTCATTCTTTTACATGTGCCTTTGCAATTTTCCAATACCATTTATTGAAGAGGTGGGAAAGCTCTTTTCAAAAGGAGGAAGACTCAATCACCTTTTTATTCCTCTCCTCCTTTTCCCTTCTTTCTGCCTAGAATAAAAACACGAAAATAAGGATGACATCCCATAAATGGAGGACTAGAAAGTTAGTTTCAATCTTTATAAAAATCACAAAATTGTTATACTAGTACCAATCAGCTACCTCTGGACTTTTTTATTTTTTAGAGAAGAAAAATACATTCCAGCCCAACAGACGATGATGATAATTAATGGAACTAAATTAAAACTCTGTCTTTGGGGACAATGGAAGAACACAACTCACAATAGCATGCATAGCCAAGAGTAAAAATACATACCCTAACACTAAACACTGAAAACAGAGTTGCTTGAAATAAAAATTCAGGGTTTAAAGCTACCTGAGCAAGTCTCTTCCTTGCAATAGAACAGAAATAGCATTGCTTTCTCTTCCATCCAAGAAAGGATATGACAAAGCAGCTGAGAACAACATATTAGATATATTAAAATATACCTTTTTAAATAAATAAATAAAATCATCACCAGTTTTGGAATTTGGATCAACCCTTAAGTCTGGTATCCATCTGATACCATATAGTTATTACAACATTATTGACTATGTTCCCTATATTGTATTTTCCATCCCTGTGACTATTTTTATAACCAGCAATTTATACTTACTAATTTCTTTCACCTTTCCACCCATCTTCTGAACTCCTCTCCCATGTGGTGACCATCAGTTTGTTCTATGAGTTTGTTTCTGTTTTGTTTGTTCAATTATTTTGTTTTTAGATTACACATGTAAGTGAAATAATATGGTGTTTGTCTTTCTCTAATTTATTTCACTTAGCATAATACTCACTAGGTTCATCCATGTTGTTGCAAATGCCAAGGTTTCTTTCTCTTGTATGACTGAGTGATACCTCATGGTGGTTTCAATTTGCATTTATCATGATTAGTGAGGTTGAGCTTCTTTTTAAAAAATATTTTATTTATTTATTTTTAGAGAGGAAGAGAGTGACAGAGGGAGAGAAACATCAATGTATGATTGGCTCTCGTGCGCCCTCTATTGGGGACCTGGCCTGCAACCCAGGCATGTGCCTGACTGGGAATCGAATCAGCAATCCTTTGGTTTGCAGGCCGGTGCTCAATCCACGGAGCCACACCTGCCAGGACTGAGCTTCTTTTCTTCTGTCTGTTGGCTATCTGTATGTCTTTTTTGGTGAAATGTCTGTTCAGGTCTTCTGCTCATTTTTTAATCATATTGGTTTTTTGCTGTTAGGTTGTTGAACTTCATATACACAGGGTGGGGCAAAATAGGTTTACAGTTGTAGGTATGCGAAACACAGACTTTATTCTTATATTATTAGTTATTGTATTATTTTCCATGTGAACAACTATAAACCTACTTTTGCCCAACCCCATATTTTGGATATTAATGCCTTATCAGATGTATTATTGAAAAGTATGTTCTTCCATGCAGTAGGTTTTTTGTTTTGTTGATGGCTTTCTTTGCTGTGTAAAAACTTTTTAGTTTTAGACCCATATGTTTATTTTTTCTTTTGTTTCCTACCTGAGGATCTTTCTGATTTTCTTTAAATGCCATAATGAAAATCTTTATTTCTTACCTTTGTCACCCTCATCTGGACAGTACTGTAGCTCAATTAAATTCAAAGCTCTGATGTCACTTTTTTTTTCTACTAGACCTCACTCTATGACATTAGCTTTGTCCTTCAATAAATTTATCTGGTTGTCTGGATTCTCCTACACAGTTTGGATCACATCTACCCTCATATACTTTCTGGTGTTCTCATGGAACCTATAGGAATGTTTTCTCAGAGGAACTAAAAGAACCCTAAAGGCCTGTCTGAAAACTGTTTCAGAAATTACAGATGAAAGGGACAGTGGGAGGAAAGCTTTTAGACTGGAGGAAGCCCCATACATAAACAGGACTGTCCCTAGCTATTCTTGGATCTTTGGAAATCGTATAGTCTTGGATTTCCTTCTCTCTGATTTCCCTCTACACATCGCAGTTTAAACAAGCTATACATACCCATTTTTGTCCATTTCTTGTAAATTAAGGAGCCTCTCTGTTTAACTGCATGCAAGATAAGTGTTTAGAATTTGGAGAGGGCCAGACAATTTGGTACTGAATGAAGAGTCCTGGGATCGCTCCAAACGAAAAAAATCCTTTGTATGTCACTAAATTTGATACCAAAATCACAGAAAGCATATCCTAATAATGACAATAGTACCAAACACATCATAGTTACTATGTACCAGCTACTGTTAAAAGCATTTTATGTGTATTAATCCATTTGAGTCTTATAATATTTTTATTTACTAGATTAATGAAAAAAGGCAGAGAGCCTTTCTATAACTTGCCCAAGGACACAGGGTTACTAAGCAAGAATTAAAACTCAAGCAGTCTGGTTCTGGAGTCCTTGCTCTTAATCACTTTACCAAAATGCCTTTCTGGCTGTTACACCTTAAGTCATTTGAGAGTCAAACTGAACAGAGCTGAAATTATTTCTTTCTCGCTGCCCTGTCAAGGTACTGCTACTCTCCCAGTCACCCAAATTTAAACCTGTAAGATGACTTTTAGCCCTGCAGTGCGTTTTACATTCAATTAGTCATACAAGCAAACCCTGCCCATTAAATACTCCATTTCCACTCCTACTGTCATCATCCTGAAATTCCACAGCCAAAAACTGCGTCACCTTTTCAAGAAGGCCAACCTTATTAATAAAACATCTTTTTTCACATGGTCTCTTGTACCAGTTTTATGGAACATAATTACAATAAAATGTTTTACATTTCCCCATAAAATTTCTCCTTCTTAATTTTAGTCCATCATTCTAGCCTATGTACTAACTTTCCCTTCCAGATATATACCAATCACAAATTAGATAAGCAAAACTTTAAAGTAAACTAAAAATTTATCGATTGCATTCCCTATTCAAATGACACACAAACACTTTAAAAGTTTTAGTGCTGGAAATAAAACCTACAGGAAAGTGAATTTTTAACCCTTAAATTACACCTGGGGGTAAGGTGTTCTCACTTCAGTTACCAGAATCATAACTTATATGACCCTCAAGGGAACACAGTGCTTCCTTTAATCCATTTTTGTTCCAATGAGTATCAGTGAGACAGTTTAGAGACTTTAAGAGGACTTTTCCAAAAAGGGAGAACCAAACAGAAATAGAGGCAAAGAAGCTTAAAAACGGTCCATAACATAAGATAAATCAGTGTTCTCAAACTTTTTTCACTTCCTGAAATATAGGTGGTATTTACACAGTATACTATGGTAAATCACAAGACTGTCAATGGTCTCAGTATCTCAGCAGATGGACCAGCCAAGTGGTACAACTCCACACTCAGCTCCCATAGCGTACTTCCTCTCAGCATTCACCAATTCTAATTTTCTCCAAACCAGAGTCATCCAAAGTCCTGCAACTACTCTTGAGGTCTCTCATATGGATCCCTTGATTCCCAGCTCCCTCTGTGCCAGGATGTGGGAAGTGCTGTCTTGAGAGACAGAAAGAAGGAATAATCGATTCTGACCTATACTTCAAGTCCTCCTATTTTGTTTTAAATCTGGAAGAAATGACTCTTCCAGCTGCTTGGTAACTGACTATTGGAATGACTTTAGTCCATTAATGTGCTCTTACTCCACATATTAAGGAGATGCTACCCTGACCAAAAGGCTAAAGTGATCTGAGATTATAAAATACATCACTATTGGTATTTGAAACATGCCACAGACATTAATTTAGTATGGTATGGATTGGGTGAACTTCGCATTGTACAATGTCTTGTAATGTTCCCATACCCTCTGGCACTGCAGCTAGCACCTCTAAAAATGACTGCCAGAGTGGGAAGCAGGAGCTCATGGCTCCACTAACACTAACTAGCTGGCACTAGTCTCCAGTCTCCAACATGATCGGTTGCAAAGCTAGCCAAAAATAAGTCCAAAGATCTGAACTATCTAAAGCCAGTCCTGAATTCACACACAGCATGGGTGTTTCTTACAAATACAGTCATCCCTTGGAATCCTTGAGGAATTGATGCCAGGACTGACAAGGATACCGAAATCCTCAGATACTCAAGTCTGTTACATAAAATGGTGTGGTATTTGCATGTAACCTCCATACATCCTCTTCTATACTGAATTACATGTGATACAGTAATTATGTACCTAACACAGTGAAAGTGCTATGTAAATAGTTGGTATATGTATTGTTTAGGGGATAGTGATAAGAAAAAGTGTGCACATGTTCTGTACAGACACAGCCATCGCAGTCCTAACTACACAGTACATGTCAGCAACAACGTGACATCCTTTATCGAATATTTTCCATCCACAGTTGGTTGAATCGGGGATGCAGAACGTGTGAACGTGGACCCTGTGGAGGGCTAACTGGATGGCCTAGTTTGAAAAATTTAAAGCCGCCAACTCCTTCATTACCACAGATTCATGTCATTGGACCCTTCTGACTTCAGTGTTAAAAATTTCTATTTGTGTCTCTCTAATGTCAGTTAAATCTTCTGAACTAGAATAAGACTTGTCCTGTTAATTTTTTACTTTTAAAAAAGCAGAAGAAAAAACCTTTTTTAAAAATTAACTTGCCCCATCTAACACAAAGAAGAGAGTATTTTATTCTAGTTTTAAAAAAATGTTAGAAGGGAGTCAAAAGAACAGGGTTTTATTACCATCTCAGCCAACAGTAAGTAGGCTTACGACCTTGGGCAAGTTACTGAATCTCTCAATTTCAATACTTAATTTTTAGCATGAATGGAGATTTATTTCAGCACTTAAAATAAATTTAACTTAACTAAAACTGTCAGTTTTCAGCTTTCCAAATCTTGAATTTACACAGCTTTTCCCAAATTTGAAACAATCTGCCTAAATTTCCACCTATACTTCAGATTCTGAACAATGCTTGGCTTAAAGTATCTTTAAGCAAGTAAAAATTAGCTGTTTAAAGAAATAAACTTCACTAAATAAGAATTTATTATCTTTAACATTAATTTATGAAAAATTGATCCTATTTTTATCTTTCATTATATTTCAGGGGATGTGGGAAATCATCCCTGCCCTCCCTCTTCAGACACATCTCAGCACAATGCAAAGACTCTTGCTGACACAGGTACAAGCTGCACAGCAATACTTCCAGTTAAGACATACAATATAATCTCAGTGAATTTCTTAAAAGTCTGATGTCTCATGATAAAATCTACAAAACAGTACACACAGCCATATCACTCATAAGTTTTTAATTAATAAACTTTCAATTCTCAAACATTAAAAAACTTTTCTTCACTAGGTATACATATTTGTTCTGCCACCTTAGTAATACTCTCCCCTTAAAATTTTGTATATTGGTGGTATTATGACTTTTTATAGACACGTAAGTACCACTAGAGGCCACCAAATACTTCACTTTTTAAAACTGACACATTTATAAGTTATAAGGAGATGACAATGCACCGTGCATCCACAACTGGGAAAGTTCCACATGAACACTCAAAGCACAATACAAACTCAACCAAAAAGATGTGAACATATTTTATGCACTAAATAGGATGTCTGGATCACCAAAGAACTTAGACCAAGAACTGGGGCAATGGAGAGTATCAAAGTATCATTACTTACGTACCTCTGAAAATAGATTATACAAAGGGGGGCCCCAAAACGGAATTTATTTATTAAAAATTGTGTATTTATTCTTACATAGTTTAAACTTCACTCTATTTGATGCAAATAGAGACTAAGACTTTTTCCTATCAAGAAAAAGTCTTTTTCCCACTGCTCAAAAAGTTTTTGAAGTCGTTGATTTTGATTCCTTTTAGTGCTTCTACCATTTTTTGTTTCACCTCTTGCACATCGGCAAAATGCTTCCCTTTGAGGGCTTTTTTCATCCAAGGAAACAAAAAGAAAGTCACTTGGAACAAGATCGGGTGAATGGGGAGGTTAGGGCATGGGAGCCAGGCTGTTTTTGGTCAAAAACTGCTAAGCACTCAGTGCATGTGTGCAGGTGTCTTAGGAAACGGGCAAATGTGTTGAAAGAGTCTTCAAAAATAAATTCCCTGAAGCTGAACGCAGCTTCTCACAACACCAGCTAGTACACTGATACACATAGTTCCTAGAACACTCATCTGACAGGAGGGGAAGCCTGTACTACAAGGGGCCTGACCTCCAGAAAATAATTCCAGGTTTTTGGGTCCCCCCTTGTATAACCTGGAGAGTTGATGCTCTCTTTAAATAGCTATTGCATTTTATAATCAAGTGGCATACCTATACACAGGTATATGTAATAAATACTGATACAGATAAATAAAATCCCAGAGTTCAGTATTCTTTCTTCCATATCATGAAGTCTTTCACATATAATGTTTTTATATCTAAAGTTGGCTACCATCTATAGCAATTGAAACTGAAGAGGAAGGGATTAGTCAAAGAGCATGTGTGAATGACCCATGGACATGGACAACAGTGTGGGGAATGACTGTGGGTGCAGGGGATAGGCTAGGTGGAGGAGGGCAAAGAGGGAAAAATTAGGAACGCTTTAATAGAATAAGCAAGAATATTTTTTTTAAACTTTAATAAAGAAGTTCCATTGTCAAAGTCACCCCACAGATTGGAATATAACCAAAATTCTAACTTGAAGAGAAAAAGCTGGCTCAGCAGAATAGGTAACACAAGAAAATTCTGCTCTGAGCACCTAGGGCAAATGTGTCACACTCATTTTCACCGGGGTCCACATCAGCCTCACGGTTGCCTTCAACGGGCTGACTGTAATTTTAGGACTCTGTAACTACTCCTTAACTAGGGGCAAGGAGCTCGGCGCTTCCACAGGCAGAAACAAAGCGCCAGGATAAAACAAGGTGGAGGGCCAGATTCGGCCTTCGGGCCTTGTGTTTGCCACCTGTGTCCTCTGGGAACTGCTGATGGTCTCCCATGTCCCCTCATTTCTTCCAGTGTTCTCCTCCTTACTGAAGACAAATATATCAAAAAACAAGGGCTCGGGTAGCATCCAGAAATTCTGCAGTCCCAAGTGAAGTCTATGAAACAAAATGGGACTTCTTGCTACCTGAGAATCTGCCTTTTTTATATGATGATGCAGTACTTTTCAACTGCTTTCAAGTATTTCAAGGAAATACTTGAAATACTTTATTGTCATGCTTTTGGCATTGTATCTCAAATCTTTGCTTAACTAGAGGTCACAAAGATGGTCTCCTAAAGTTTTCGTTTAAAACCTTTACAATTTTAGCTTTCACATTTAGTCTATGATCCATTTCAGATTAATTTTAATGTATGATATGAAGTTAGGTAAAGGCTAATTTTTTTCAAAACGGAGATTCCATTGTTTTGGCAACATTTATGGAAAACCCTATCTTTTCCACAACTGAATTACCTTAGCAACTCCACTGCAAATCAATTTACCAAACGTGTGGGTTTGCTCTTAGACTGTTGCATGGGATCTACACGTTTATCCTTATCGCAATGCCACACTATCTTGCATATTGAGCTTTATTTATAGTGTGATCTTGAAACTAGGTACTACAAGTCCTCCAATTTTGTTTCTTCTTCCCCAAATTGTTTTGGCTATTTGCTATACAATATGTCTTAGAGATTTGTTCATGTCATTGCATAAAGTCTATCTCATACTTTTCTTTTTTATTTTAAATATTTTATTTATTTATTTTTAGAGAGAGGAAGGGAGGGAGAAACAGAGGGAGAGAAACATCAATGTGTGGTTGCCTCTCATGTGCCCCCTACTGGGAATGTGGCCTGCATCCCAGGCATGTGCCCTGACTGGGTAAATAGAACCTGTGACCCTTTCTTTGGTTTGCAGGCCAGCTCTCAATCCACTGAGCCACACCAGCCAGGGCTCATACTTTTCTTTAAAAAATTTTTTTTTCATTTTAGTAGTAGTAAAATATATATAAGATTTATCATCCTAACCGTTTTTAAGTACAGTTCAGCAGTGTTAAATACATTCACACTGTTCTGCAACCAATCTCCAGAACTCTTTCCTCTTACAAAACTGAAAATCTACACCCATTAAACAACTCCCCATTCCTCTGTCCCCTGACCCCTGGGCAAGCAGCAGGTGCCTAGAAATTTGAGTACTCTCTGTCTCTATGAAACTGACTATTCTAGGCACTTCACTTAAATGGAATCATGCAGTATTTGTCTTTTAGTGACTGGCTTATTTCCCTTAGCATAATGTCCTCAAGGCTTATCCATGTTGTAGTATATGTCAGAATTCCCTCCTTTTTTAAGACTAAGTAATAATTCATTGTACATACGCACTACATTTTGTTTATCCAATCATCTGTCAATGGATATTTGGGTTGCTTCCATTTTGGGGCTATTGTAATTAATGCTGCTAGGGATGTATGCACAAATATCTGTTTGAGGACCTCCTTTCAGTTCTTTTGGGTACATATCCAAAAGTGAAACTGCTGGATCATATAGTAATTATATTTTCAACTTTTTGAAGAACCACAATATAATTTTCCACAGCCTCGCCATTTTACATTCCCAGCAGCAGTGCACAAAGACTGTAATTTTTCCATTTCCTTGCCAACATTTGCTATTTTCTGTTGTTTTTAATAGTAGCCATTACATCAGGTGTAAAGTAATATTTCACTGTGGTTTTGAATCGCATTTCCCTGATGATTAATGATGCTGGCATCTTTTATGTGCTTGTTAGCCATTTGTACATTTTCTATCATGTACCTTTTAACAGCTGTGTTATATTCTGATGAATAACTATGGGGACCACTAATCAATCATTCTCCTACTGATGGACATTTAGGTAGTTTCCAATCTTCTGCCATGAATAACCTTATACATGCACATGTATAAGTGACCATACATATCAGTAACCATACATATTTTGAGCAAAATGATTCAAAAATAGTCTCAGTTTATGCATGTCTTCCAATTCACGACCTTTCACTCTTACATGACAGATGAGTAGCAATATTCCATGTGTTAACAAGGACAAGGCTATTTGCAAACAACATGACTTTGTAAAAGGTTAGGCCTGAGTAGTTCTACATATTCCTCAGGAAGTTCTCTATACCTTCAAAGCACCAGGTATAGCAGAACCCCAGCATGGCAAGAAAACTTTGTCTAAGGTGGTTCTGAGAGTAATAATGAAGTAGGAGACCATGGAGACTGGGTAGGTAAAAGATTCTGCAGCGCAACTGAGGCTACTGATACATTAGTAAAATAAGCAGAATTGTAAGTAACAATCTAGTTACTTACAGTTCTAGAAAGCCTCGTGTATGGGAACAAACCACTTCAGTAGGCATGGAGCAATGTGAGAAAAACAACATCAAGACTGACTATCCTCCAGCCAGAGATGTTAAGAGAATCTACTGTCTCAGCTGTATCCTCTAGATTCCATCAGGTTCCAACGTGCCGTGTGGTTTTATTACCTCAAAGAGACAACTGTCTGGAAGTAGGAAACAAAAATGTGAGTTGAGCCCACCACTTTTCAGTTTAAACCCCAGTTATATCCACTTGCTTTGTTGTGAACATAACTGAAAAACTCCTTTTTGTAGTCGTTGGTATACAGGGTCCAGCACAAATATCGCCTCTTTTTTATTACAAAATCTTTTATTTCAAAACCAGAAGCATGTAATTCTGTAACATAACAAGATCACACTCAGACACACCATATGACATTTTTAGGCGAAACGTTCAAATTAAAACTATAAATTATTACACCCATATTATTCCCCTACCAACCACACTCAAGCAGGCATCACTCCTGCTGCTGTCTTCTTGTATTTTTCAAATCTCTCTAGCTGGCAAATTATCTTATCTTTATTCTAAATGATTACTTACAGAGCTGGCTTATTGTATTCACATGAAAGAACCAATGTTTTTACCTATTATAATTCATCTTCTTAGATAAAGGGCCTATAACTCCAGCCTTTTAAAATCTTTGTGAACCTTAATTCTGTTATCCAGTATATTCACTGACTTGCTCATCTTCCTCTCACGTATTTTCCTCTACAAAGAGAAGAGAAAATTCTCTTCCATGTTTTCCACTCTCAGTTCCCTGACCAAACATGATGTATATCTAGGTCAGAACGATATCTGCTATCCCATTTGTTGTATTCAATGCATTCTAAACAACTTAAAGAAATAAAGCATTGCACAGTACTTATACGAACTTCTCTGCCCACAAATTGCATCCTATAATATAGTAAGACTACTTCTCCTGTGTTATAACTGCAGAATGTTAAATAAAAAATTTCACCACTCTCCTCCTCGGTCTATACCTACAATTACAGAAAACTGGATTCATATTGAAGGCAGTCAAATCACTATTCTATAATTTAAATAACTAAACTAATTTCATAAAAACCTCAAGTTTAGAAATTCTACCTAAATGTTTACTCATCTTTTCCTCATCACAACATTTTTTTAACATAGTACTTGAGTCTTTTAAAAACAGTTAGACCTAAAACACGCCCCAGTGCAAACATTCCTTAGTAAAGATAGGGCACATTTTCTGAATTATAAAAAAAATTAGGACATCTTTTTAAAAAGCTAATGCCAAAACAATACTTTTTCTGATGTCTAAAACCCAGCCAATAAAAACATTTGTTCCCATAAGCCAAAATAGATTGTTAGCCATAGAATACCTCTGCAAAACAATTCTTAAACTTTCTTTGAAATATTGTCACTAAAATTAACTGAAATTTTATTTATATGACTGTCTGTGGTTTCCTTGTATACTTAAAAAACACAAGAAAAAGATAAAAATATCCCAGAATTGGAAAAGTAGTCATTATGTTTGGTTTAGCTTATTTTCATATTTTTATTTTTAAAATCCATCCAAATTAAAGTTCAGCACTTTCCAATAGAAGAAAAGAAAAAGAAGACAATTTCTTTACATAAAAACTAAGAGAATAAATTCAGAATCCTTATTTGGGATTTGACTTTTTAGGGAATGAATGTCTAAAATCCTCTCCCACAAGTCATAAAGCTTAGCCTTCAGGCTGAATACAATTATCTTTCATTCAGAATTTAAACATATCAAATGTATGCTGTCTGGGAGGAAGATGGGAATAGAAAATAATTTCAATACAACATTATGCTCCGAACCTAGATCTGTCCCCAGATAAAATAAGTTGGTTTCCATCTAATAACACAACATTCTTTTAACATTTCTAAACCTCAGTTCTTCCAAATCATAGAACCCTGTTTTCAGATCCTGTATTTACACTAAAGCACAAATGCTAAATATAGCTTAAAGCATCACTCTCAGAATATTCTCAGATCTTGGCTGACACTTAAGAGCCAAAAGACCTGGCTTTGAATCCTAGCTCTCCTGCAACTTAGCTGTTAGACCCTAATGAAATTGTTTAAATTTACTAATTCTTAAATTTCTAATCTGTAAATTAGATATACTACTGTGTATCATCTAATGTATATAAATTCATCATAGCCTATCAGTCCGATACAACTGTTACATATTAACATTATTGTTATATACTAAAAGGTGTTCTACTACCTTGGAAGGGGTAAGATTTTTTTCCCTGTAAATCATCAGAAAAGCATCACTACCACCCTGAAATCATCAAACCACTTAGGGACTGAGCAAATCATCTCCAACAAAACTAAGATTTGATTAGGCCTATCTCTGGCCTTGAAGCTACAGAGTTACTCTAGATGACATAGTATTTAACGGTTATTCAAGTTATTGCTATTCATATGCAGAACAGTTTCATGTCTCTAATACATGAAGCGTAGTCCAAAGCGATAAATAGACCATGAAAAACTTAAGTTATTGATTCTATTATATTTTCAATGGACTTTGACAGATGTTAAATTAATTTGTACACAGCACAGCAGATATTAGAGAATAAGAACTGCTATCAACTACAGAAAAAAGAAAAAGAAATTTCTAATGTAATCCAACAGATCAAAGATTCCTTTTAAATTAAATTTATTGGGGTGACGCTGGTTAATAAGATCATATAGGTTTCAAGTTTATATTTCTATGGTACATAATCTGTGTATTGCATTGTGTGCCCACCAGCTAAAGTCAAATCACCTTCGTCACCATGTATTTGGCCCGCATTACCCTTTAGTACTAAATAATAATCTATTCCAAAAAAACCTTGAAATGCTTTGCTAAGTAAGAATGAGCCAAGAAATCATCTAGGAAAATCTCCATTCCACCAATCAGCAGTACATGACTACTTGTTATTGGAGAGACACTGACAGCACTTTAACACAGGAGTGTCTGTCATACAAAGAAAAAAAATTACTAAATAGTGAAGTCAATAAGTGCCTCTCCCTCACTACTGGAGAAACAGAGGTACCACACTGTCTATTCCCTTGACTTTCAAAACACAAAACTTTCATCCTTTGTCAGTCATAGCTACATAACTAGTGCCAAATCATGATATCTCTCTGCCCCAATAATGTCTGTTGTTCTTGAAACTTATGAAGGTACTTCACTGTTCAAACTGTCAAAGTGTTGTAGTTTATTTCCCTCCATACTTTGATGTGAGAGAAGGTAGGAAATAACAAAAAGGTCAAAAAAGTCTCCAGCACCAAAAACTTCCCCTTTCAGTAACATCACTAAAAAGATACTTAAACAAGCCCTGGCTAGTGTGGAATAGTGGAATGAGTGTCAACCTGCAAACCAAAGGGTCACCAGTTCGATTCCCAGTCCAGGGCACATGCCTGGGTTGCTGGCCAGGTCCCCAGTTGGGAGCACGCAAGAGACAACCACACATTGATATTTCTCTCCCTCTCTTTCTTTCTCCCTCCCTTCCCCTCTCTGTAAAAATAAATAAAATGTTAAAAATGAGTTCAAAATATTTTTTTAAAAGATACTTAAACAGGGTTGAAAAACTTTAACAGGACAAATAAATACCTAGTTAAACACACAGTAAGGCCAATTACTAGTATTTGTCAGCATGTAGGGGAGGAAAATAAAGGAATACAACAGGCTCTCCAAAAAGTTACTTTTCCTTAGATCCTCACATTCTTTCCCCATTTTTAATACCAAAATTCAAGATTTACCCTTTATGGGGGTCTACAGAATATACAGACTTTTTTACACAGTGGGATTATAGTAATCAAACTTAGGCATTCAGTGATGTATCTTTTGTCCTCAGTGAAGCGGAAATGGACAGTCAATAAACAGAATGAAAAAGCTCACGATTTTCAACATCCGTTTTACCTCAACTGATATTCCTCATCCATGCTAACAGGAGAAGGAACAATTCCTCTCCTAGGGCAGGTGCTGCAAGATGTTGAACAAACAGCAAGAACAATGGTAATAATAAATCAGCTATCTCACTTAATGAGCACTAACTTTATAGAATACGTTGTAAGCATTTTATGTGCATTTTTAAACCTATTTTATCTTTACAAAAACCCTATGGGATTAGTATTGTCATCACCCACATGTTATAAATGAGGATTCTGCTGCTCAAAGAAGTTCACCTGTCAAAAGTCAAACCATCAGCTGGGAGTTCAACAGAAGCCTCCTCCAGAGCCCGCACACCACACCACCACATCACACCAGACGCCCTCTCAACAAGAGCTGCTCTGAAGGGCACTTCTAGAAGTTTGTGTGTGTGCACACGTAGGCAGCACAGACACACATACACACTCCAGCACGTTTGAGAACCAAACTGCAGAGCCCCACTACAACACACCTTCCAGTCCCTCGTTCACCCATCACATCATCACGGAGGGCTCCCATGGGGCACGCCTTGGCCATGGTAAACTACGCTGCACCGCTGCACTCCCTCACGGTGGCTGACAAAGATAAGTGGTTGGATTGCACTGTTACAAAGCAACCTAAAGATCCTACAGCTACGAAGAAAGAACTTGGATTTGTGAACTCAACATAACGCATCACCATTGAACCAACATTTCCCCTTTTTTGTATTTTTTTGTTTAGTTGTCACCAAAGCAATAATCTGGAAATTTTCAGAAAAAATATAATAAATATTTGTTTAGTGATACACTATCACTAAAGCTACTATTTTGACTAGAGCCAAAGGAATTTTCCATCTTCCAAGTATATAAAGATCATCAATTCCATCTTTAATATAAGAGAAGTTTACATGTGGAAAAGAATAGTAAAACAGGCATTCCAGAATCAATATATTCAAAGGTTACCTTACTGGGGGGGATGGAGGAGAGAGATTATTTCTGGTAACATGTCACAGTTAAAACACCAAATTATTAAATAGTAACTGTATCATAAATATAATCATAAATGTAACATAAGAAGAAGAAAAGTATCGTTATAAAAGTACAATAATACAACATCAACTTACCAATTCAATTCCCTGTGGAAAAGGTGTATCATCCCAGTCCTTCTGTGGAAATCTCTGGATTATTTTCCCCAGACCTGCTCCTGACCCTATTAATAAAATCAAAGTAAATGAGGTACTATAAAATCTGAATACTTGTTATATTAATACTTATTTCCAAATAAGTATTTGTTGAATAGATTAATATACTGATTAAACATTTTCAAGATTTTAAGGACATAAAAATATGTACCTTCTAAACATAACACTGAAATGGCACGCAATCCCTATCCAACGGAATCTCAAAAGAGTCACACATGAAAAGCTAAGAAAAACAGACAGAAACATTGCAATCTAGAGTCTCTCCATACCATGGGAATAAACTGCCTTTGTTCCCAGAAGGAAAGCAATCTTCTCAGTATCTCAGGCTGAAACTTTAAAAAGAACTTTTCTGGGGAGACAAAGTACTTTTCAGTGACAAATGAAATGGTACTGTTAGCACAAAGCTTCAGTTATGGGTTATAAATTCTATTTACGAGTAAAATAAAGATTTTTACAATGGCCTGGGAACTTGACCATTGCCCAGGCAGGGTTTCTCAACATCACCACTACTGACATTTGCGGCCAGATAACTCTTGCTGTGTGTCTAGAGGGAGGTGGGGGGCACCCCTGTCCTGTGCGTTGTAGGATATTCAACAGCATCCTTAGCCTCCACGCACTAAAGGCCAGTAGCACCTACCACCACCACCAAGTTGTTACAATCGAAAATATCTACAGACCTTGCCAGATCTGTAGATATTTGCTCCTCTAGTGGGAGCAAAACTACCCCTGGTTGAAAACCACTTGTCCGTGTCATTATTGTCATAAAATTATCCTGTGACACTAAAGAATAGGTTGACTTTCACTTGAACATGAGGGATGAAATCTGTGAGTAATTTGGGTATGGAAAGTATATTTTAGATCCCAACTGCTTTTTGCTATACTTTTTAAACAGTTTCATGTGCTTCCACATTCCACATTGTGTCCCAGGTTACTCTGAAGTGAAAGCAACAACATTCTGATTATATGTACATCTAACCTAAGGAAGCCTGTAACACCTGATTCAATTTGTTAATACATATTTTTTCTACCTCCTGTTAAAATTTTTTTAAATAGTTCACTATCATCCCTCACCCTCATCCCTATTAATTCAACTTCCCCCTTGCCCCTCACCTAGAGTTCAATCGCTTCATGGACAAATTTTTGGCTTTGAAAGATAAATGGAAACAAATTAATTTTACTGAGGAACTCAGTACTATGTTCTAAAACTGAGGTCACATTTGAAAAAGGTAAAATAAAAACATTTTCAATTAAAAGTTAATAATTGCTACAGTATAGCGACTCGTCATATGTAGGGAATGAAGGATTTCATTGAGTAAACTAAAATAAATGTGTTTTATCACACATGCTAATTTTTCCAAATCCACCTCAAGCATAACCACTTCTGACATCCCAAGCAGAGCTAATTCAAAAAATTGCTAGGCACTGCAGATACACAAATGAAAAAGACACGGCCCTCATCCTCAAGGAACTCATTATCTATCAGGAGAACAGACACATGAACTGATAACTTCAGTGCATCATAGTAAGCACAATAGTAGAAAGGAACCTAACCTAACACAGTGCAGAAGACCATGGAAAGCTTTCTAGGAGAAACAACAGCAAGCTTTTTCTTTTACTCAGTACCATCTTTGATTCCTCTAGCATACTGAATGTCTGGCACTTAGTTCATACTGAGTTAAATGTTTATTTTAATAAATTAATTAATGTTGACAGGAATTGTTTTAAGCTTACATCTCCCTATCGTTTAAAACAGAGATAAATACATGTTCTTTATTTCATTATATTTAGTCAGGTGTTCCTGTTATTGTTTATTCAGTTCTGAAAATCATACCTAATGTATTTTAGGCTCAAGAAATAATTTATCATATTAATTTTTACTAATTGTAAAAATGTTAATGGGAAAAATTTTTCAAATACATAAAAATGTAAAAAAGAAATCACCCACAATCCCAAACCTGAAGGTAATTACTGTTAACATTTTGGACTATTTTATCCTACAGGTTTTTTTGTACACATGTACTTTTTCTACAGAATTCAGATCAAACTAATCCTAGTTTTAGATATTAGTTAATTACTTAATCGTCTACAATGGGCCTTTGCTGTGGTATGTACACTTTCTAGTTTCTCACTATTATAGATAATGCTACACGAGCATCTTTCTGTATAAATCTTTGTCCTCATTTCACATTTCTCAAAAAAAAAAAAAAACAATCTCAGATATATAACTACCGGGTCGAAGAGTATGAAAATTTTAAAGACCCATACAAAGCCAAAGTCCCACCAAAAAGACATTTAACAATTTTTTTACATTGTTTATAAGAATGACATGGCATTTCACCACATCCTTACCAACAACTGTTTATTTTAATATATTAGTTGTTTTAATCATTGCAAATTTGACACGAGAAGTTCCTTTTTGGCAGGAGCTTAACTTTTAAAAGTTCTCCGGAAGCAACATAGTATTTACTGATTTCATAATAATATGCGATGTTTCAAAAACATGAAAGTCTAGTTTGAAATTCTGATACGACATTTATAATTAATTACACACAGAAATATGATACATGGTGATAAGATTTCCATTATATAATGTTATTTGAAAGTGGTTATTAGATTAGAAAAGCAAAAATAAAAATGGTAAAATGATATTTCACTATAAAAACTGTGAATACAGCTACAATAACTTGGTTTCCAACTATGTAAACTGTTGCAGCTAACAACTTCTGTGGAACTTATGAAAGTACCCTAATAAAAAAGCAAACAAATATTTTCTGAATAGTTTCTTGATTTGTAAGCATTTATTCTGAATGTTTAAACATTTCCCAAGTTTATATATTTTATCTGATAACTACTTTTAAGGTAGTACTAGTTGCATTTAAAAATTCAGAGAAGATGACTTTTTACACTGAGGAATAAGCAAAAGTGAGGGAAGACTGTTCTCGAGTCAGGTGTCCATACACCTGCAGACTGGCCCTTACATCCAGATGTGAGGCAGGTCATATCAATCAGCATGGCTGTGGAATCGGCTTTTATTTGCATACATGTTAAATGGGGCTGGGTATGGATAGGGGAAGGGAGAAATTCCTCAGAAGAAAAGGGACTACTTTGTAGAAAGGAGAGGCAAAACTGACGGTCCACCGCATCATGTGCAGCTACCCTGGACGGAGGAGGGAGCAGTTATTAGCTCCTTCACGTTTTCTTTTTCAGCTCCTACTCTCTCACCCCATCATAAAAATCAAGAAATTTGATGACTAAATGAGGAATTAATATATAAAAAGGGAGGATCCTCAACAAAATACCACAACACCTGAATACGGTTTTCTTTAAAAAAGGATATAAGCTAGACAAGCTGCCTAAAACAAATTTAGAAAGGGTGAGGAAATACTGGCACGGTCAGGCATACTTTTCCCTCCTTTATGTTTGGTAACCCACTTTCCCTTGGGTCCTGGGAGGGCTGTCAGGCTATCCAGGCCTGTCACTGGGATTAGCAACTGACCTGGGATGATCCAGCCATCCACTACTCCCTGGCAAAGTGACTGTTCTAGCCTTGGCCAATGACTCCAGAAGAGTCCAACAGTATTCTCTGGGGCTGCTAACTAGTATGCTACGGGTGTGGAGTTGCCAGTAGCTATGAGGAAGAAGCCTATCTGCAGAAAAGTAAGTAGGGGTTTATTAGGTGGAAAAATATAAGACAGTAAGTACTCTGCTCTACACAAAACAGCTTGGTATTTGCTGACCATACCAACTGACAGAAATTATTAGAGTGCTTTCTATGTGTGGCTACAGTACATAACAGAATGGGCAAAAGTAGGTTTACAGTTGTGACTACGTGAAACACAGTTTAGTTTTGTATTATTTATTAATTGTTGTTATGTATTCAATATTTGCATTACAGCCGTAAACCTACTTTTGCCCACCCCTGCACATACTGCTTGTTTACATATAGACTCTGAGCTTTAGGAAATGCTACTCTAATACATAATTCAGTAAGTATTTCTCTATGACATGTTTACCTACACAACTAGGTGAGAAGCTATCTATACAAGACTTGCTTCATGACATCCATCTGCCCACAACCCACTCTAACAAAAATGGCACTGCCCACAGTTCAAGGACAGGCAGCAGCCCTGCTCACACCCTCACACCAGCCAGACACAAACTGCTGAATCACTGATTTGGTTATTGCAGTTACTGTTACTTGTCTGTCTCGCTTCAGTAGAATGAAAACAGTAAATTTTGGCGTGCTTTGTTTCCTGATGCATCCCACCCAGGCACTTAGAATAATTCCTGGCATGTATTAGATACTTAATAGCATGCTTGTTGAGTAAATGAGTGGGACTACAAGGTGGGTACAGGCAGCTATAAACTGGCAAGCAACTTACAACCTGAGTGACTTGGCTGTAAAAGGTATCCTAGACAAATCAAATTCCCCTGCTAGGGAATTCTGAATTAAAAAAAGAAAAAAGAAAAAAAGGAGAGATTGAAGAGAGCAGCCAAAAAGATGTATAAAGACTTGCTACGATATAGAGAAAGCTCAGGCAGTCATAGAGGGGTCAAGTGCAAAACTAAAGCTATAAACAGCAGAAGCTCCAGGCCAAGACAGTCAGCAGAAACAGGTTAACAGTACCCACAGGAAGAAAAAAGCAGAGACACCACAAGAAAGAAGCTGTATAGCTGTCTAGGTTCTACTTTCAGTAAACTCTAGCAGCATTGGAGTGTCTGTCATCAAACTTCTTAGGATATTTCGCCCTCTTAAGCTAGGATGGGTCTGTATTCCTTGTCACTAAAGAGTCCAAGCTAGAATATGCTATAAGAAGCACTTTCAAACTAGTAGAGTCTGGAAGGGTTTTTTTTTTTAAGTTTTTTTTAAAGGTTTAACACAAAAACTTAAAAAGAAAAATAAGAAGCACATCTGAGAACTTTCTACAAATATCTGAACAGCTATTATATAGAAGATAGTGTGGAGCAGACTAAAGCCAAAGATGTAATTCAGAGGACATATTTTTGAGTCAATATAAAGAACATTCTGAGAAGGAGAACTACCAAAAACTAGAACGAAATGCCACAGAAAGCAACGATCAAACTGGAGTTTTGTATAACACACACGTTTTTGTGGTGTGGAAAACCAGGCCAAATGGTATGAGGACAAATACAGAAAGTCTGGCAAATAGACTATTACATAATTCATTTTATTCAGCAATGACAATATGTGAGGCTTGTGTTAAGGACAAAAGGATAAAACTTGCTACAAGAAAATCTGAACTTGAATTTAGTTTTTTAGAATGCAAATACAAGTGCAGATGCAGGCACAGTATAATGACAGAGTAAAAGATTAGGAAAGAAAACAATACTGTTTAGAAATCAGGTCATAAGTCTAATGAAATCAGATATAGAAAAACTAAAAAAATCCACATTTTGGAGCAGAGATAATTCTTATTTCTAATTTGACATAATAGTAGTATCATTTAAGCCCAATGATGAGAAATGTAAGCTTTTCAGAATCCAAATATCATGTAATTGCAAATTCAGACTCCACCAAAAAAACCTGTTAGAACTAATCAATACTTTCAGTAAAGTTGCAGGACATAATAGCTACAAAAATCTGTTATGTTCCAAAGAGATTCATAGATACAGAGAATAAATTGATGGTTACCAAACAGGAAGGGTTTGGGGAGAAAAAAAGTAAAGTTTTAAGGAGTACAAATTGACCTTGGCCAGGTGGCTCAGTTGGCTGGAGTGTCATCCCATACACCAAAAAGTTGTGGGTCCGAATCTCATTCAGGGTACATACCTAGGTTAGGGGTTCCATCCCCTATTGGGCATGCATACAGGAGGCAACCAATTGATGTCTATGTCTGCCTGTCTCTGCCCCCCTCCCTTCTTCTCACTCTAAAATCAATAAACATATCCTCAGGTAAGGATTAGAAAAAAGAAGTACAAATTTGTAGTTACAAAATAATGACAGGTATGTAAAGTATAGCTTAGGGAATATAGTCAATGATATTGTAATAACCATGTATGTTTATCAGGGAGATCATTTCATAAATTGTGTAAATGTCTAACCATTATGCTATGTACCTGAAACTAAAATAAAATAATACTGTCAACTGTAATTGACAAATTTTAAAAAATTCACATATATTACCGTGTGGTTACTGGGGTGTTACTATACATATAAGTGGAGTTGCAATAAACCATCTAAAGAAAACCTTTTATGTGTCTATACACCAATAACAAACTATCCAAAAGAGAAATTAAGAAAATATTTACATTAAAAAGAATAAAATACCTAAGGATAAATTTAACCAAGGAAGTGGAAGACCTGTACCCTGAAAAATGTAAGACATTAAAGAAGACACAAA
The DNA here is from genome assembly GCA_039655065.1 of Glossophaga mutica. NCBI lineage: Eukaryota > Metazoa > Chordata > Mammalia > Chiroptera > Phyllostomidae > Glossophaga > Glossophaga mutica. The sequence goes on along the minus strand of CM077308.1, from coordinate 40,555,397 downwards.
TAAATGGAAAGATAGTCTATATGCATGGATTGGCATAACTAATATTGTTAAAATGTCCATACTACCTAAAGCAAACTACAGATTCAATGTGATCTCTATCAAAATTCTAGTGGTACTTTTCACAGAAAAAGAACAAACAATCCTAAAATTTGTATGGACCACAAAAGACCCAAAATACCCAAAGTAATCTTGAGAAAAAAGAACAAGGCTAGAGGTATAATGTGCCATGATTTCAAACTGTATTATAAAGCTATAGTAATTAAAACAGTATGGCATTGACCTAAAAAACAGACTCACGGATCAGTTGAAGAGAACAGAGAGCCCAGAAATAAACCTTCAAATATATGGTCAATTAATTTACAACAAAAGAGTCAAAAGTATGCAATGAGGAAAGGATAGTCTTGGTAATAAATGTTGTTGAGAAAACTGGACAGCCAAATGTAAAAGAATGAAACTGGACCACTATCTTACCATACCCCAAAATCAACTCAAAATGAATTAAAGACTTGAACGTAAGACCTGAAACCATAAAACTCCTAGAAGAAAACACAGGCGGAAATCTCCTTGATATCAGATTTGGCAATGATTTCTCAATTATGACACCAAAGAAAGGCAACAAAATAAAAAACAGACAAATAGGACTATATCAAACCTAAAAACTTCCACACAGCAAAGGAAACAATCAACACAATGAAATGCAGCCTGCAGAATGGGGAGAATATTTACAAAATATGTATAGTCAAACCTCAGTTCTTGAACATCTTGGTTCTCAAACAATTCAGTTCTTGACCAAGTTGTTCGTGCAAAAATTGCCTCAGTTGTCTACAAAACTTCAGGTCTCGATTCTCTACCCAACAACCCTTCTATGCTAATACCTCTATGGTCAGTCACATGTCTCTAGGGTGACAAAGAGTTAGTTTTCAAACAAATCACTTCTTGAACTGTTTTCTAAAATGAATTCAGTTTGAGAATGGAGGTTCCATTGTATCTGATAGGGAGTTAATATCCAAAAAATATAAATAACTTCTACACCTTAAAACAACAACAAAACCTCTAAATAATCCAATAAAAAAAATAACCCAAGGACTTCAATGGACATTTCTGCAAAAAAGACATACAAATGGTATACAAGCATATGAAAAGATGCTCAATATCACTAATCACTGGGGAAATGCAAATATCAAAACCACAATGAGGTATCATCTGACACAAGTTAAGATGGCCATTATCAAAATTCCAGAAAATAACAAGTGTTAGGATACAAAGAAACTGGAACCCTTGTGCACTGATGACTAGAATATAAAATGGCACAACCATTGCAGAAAACACTATGGAAACTCCTCCAAAATTTTTTTAAAAAGTAGAACATCGTATGATCAAGCAATCCCACTTATGCATTCAAAAGAATTGAAAACAGGATTTCAAAGAGATATTTGCACACCCATGTCCACTGAAGCATTATTCACAACTACCAAGAGGTGGAAGCAACTAAATATCCATTAACAGATGAATGGATAAAGAAAATGTGATATATACATAAAATGAAATGTTATTCAGCCTTAAAAGACAGGAAGGGAGGGAGGAAGGGGAGAGGAAAGGAGCAAGGAAAGAAGGGCAGGAAGAAGAAAAGAAAAAAATAAATTCCATCATATACTACGAAATGGATTAACTTTAAGGACATTAGGCTAAGTAAACTAAGTCAGTCACGAAAAGACAAATACTGCATGACCCCACCGATATGAAGTATGTAAAGCAATTAACTCCTAGAAACAGAAAGTAGAATGGTGGTTGCAAGGGGCTAGGAGAAGTGGGGGAAAGGGAGTTTTCAATGCTTATTAAGATTAAGTTTTGCAAGATGAGCCCTGGCTGGTGTGGCTCAGTGGTTGAGTGCCACCCTGCGAATAAAAGGGTCACTAGTTCAATTCCCAGTCTAGGGCACATGCCTAAGTTGTGGGCCACATTCCCAATAGGGGGCACATGAGAGGCAACTACACATTGCTGTTTCTCTCCCTCTCTTTCTCCTGCCCTTCCTCTCTTTAAAAACTTAATTAATTAAATATTTTAAAAAATAAGTTTTTGCAAGATGAAAAAGTTCTACAGATCTGTTAGAAAACAGTGCACTCTAATATACATATTTAGTTGTTAATACTACTGTACTGTATACTTAAAATATTTAAGATGGTAAATTTTATTGTTCTTATCACATTTTAAAAGGCTAGCATAACCAAATATTCATGGACAACATTTACAACAAAACTAGATGAAAACATATCCCCAAAATCCTGCAGTTGGAGGAAAACAACTAACATTAATAAAGCCTGGAAAGTACCTGCATCTGTACAAGAGTAAGAAGGAAAGTAACAATACTGATCTGAGAATGGGAGGCATGGGAACAGAACCCCAAAACAGCCAAGGTACTCAACAGAAAGGTGAATGGCCAATATGTGAATAGCAGCTGAAAGTGAAAGAGCAAGGACACTTCCTGCAGCAAAAACTAAAATTGCAGTCTAGACCCCCATACTGGAGAAACTGCAAGGAATAGGATCAAAACTGAGGAGAAAAAGACTTATACTACCTGACTTAAAGACTTACAATAAATAGCTACAGAAATCAAAACAATGCAGCACTGCCATTATAATCAATAAATCAATCATATTAAGAAACAATAAAAGAAAAACCATGATGATCTCAATAAGTGCAGAAAAAGCATTTGATAAAATTCAATACCTATTTATGATTTAAAAAAAAAAAAACCTCAGCAAAATACAAGTCAAAGAAACTCCCTCAATAAAAATAAAGAATATTTATAAAAAACCTATGGCTGAATGCTTGCCCACTACAATTTACAAAAAGAATGTCCACCACCATGACTTCTATTCAACACATTGTACTGTAGGTTTCAACCACTGCAATAAAGCAAGAAAAAAAGATATAAAAGCTAAAAAAAAAAAAAAAAAAAGGAAAAGTAGAATATTGTCTTTATTTGCAAACAACCTATAAAAAATCCTTAGAAATCTAAAAAAAGATATTTTACTAATAAATAATTTAGCAAGGCCTCAAAGGGTTATTATAAAAATGACTGCATTTCTAAATACTACCAATGAAAATTAAATTTAAAAAGTATCAATGCAATATCATCAAAAACCAAGAAATATTTAGGGCATTAACAGGAAAATGGAGAAACAAATGTGGTATATACATAAAATGGAGTATTATTCAGCACTAAAAAGAAAAAACTGCTGGTATATGCAACAACAGAGATAAATTTCAAAATAATTATGCTGAGCAAAAGAAGCCGAATACAAACAAGTACATACCACAGGATTCCATTCATACGAAATTACAGAAAAGACAGATATAATCTATAGTGATAGACAGCAAATCAGAGATAAGGATGGGTATTAGGGATTGGTGGATATGAATAAAAGAGATGCAAAGAAGTTTTGTAGAGTGATAGAATTTTTTTTACAGTGGTATTTATATGAATAAATAATTCTACTATCAGAAAAGAAAATCTGGAAGAAATACATCTTCTTTAAATTTTCTCTACATTCAGAATGGAATCTATCATAATCTATGGAAGGATGAAAGACTCCTGGCATAACACATCTATAATGTAACTTTCCACCTGTAGTATTCTAGTTTATTCCATATGTGAACATACTCTTCTTGTGTATGTTTGGATAGGTACTGTGACACAAACGTGCAATACCTCAAACAGCCTATTCTACTTTTGGTAATTATCATAGGAGATCTTTCCAAGAAACTGATACAGGAAACTTTTAATTATGCCGTGCCATTATCATAATCAATCTATCAAATTCTTTTATTTCAAAATGTCACTAAATACAATGTGTGAATAAAAACTGAAGATAAATTAAATAACAATTATTTCTCTCTCTTCTCTAGCTCTCTCTTTGTATACCTTTTGGTTTTTAATCATGAAGTAGTTAGGTGTCTTTAGATGCACTGAAATAATTTTAAGCTCTTTCTAAACCCCAAAAGATAGAAAATGGATTTAGTTATTAGGTGTACTACCTTGAATAGTATACCCTAAAGATTCATGTCTACTTGGAGTCTCAGAATAAAACCTTCTTGAAAATATGGTCTTAAGCCCCAACCAGTGTGGCTCAACAGGTTGGGTGCCATCCTGCAAAGTGAAAGGTTGCTGCTTCAATTCCAAGCCAGGACACAGGCCTGGTAGGTTCAGTCCCTGGTCAGGGCACATTCGAGAAGTACCGACGACGTTTCATTCCCTCTTTTTCTCTCTCCCTTCCCCTTTTCTCTTATTCTCTCTCCCCTCCCCTCTCTCTAAAATAAATAAAACCTTTTTGAAGAAAAGAAATATGGTCTTAAAAGATATAATTGGTTAAGATTGGGTCATACTGGATTACAGTGGGCCTCAATACAATGACGAGTGCCCTTGTAAGAGAAATCAAACACAGACAGACACACAGGGAAAATGCCACGTTAAGACAAAAGCAGAGACTAGAGTGCTGCGGCTTCAAGTCAAAGAATGCCGAGGACTGCAAGTGACCACCAAAAGCTAGGAGAGAGGATTAAAACAGACTCCTTCAGAACCCTCCAGAAAGAACCGACCTTGCCAACACCTTAACTTCAATCTTTTGGTCTCTAGAACAAAATAAATGTCATTGTTTTAAGCTATTCAGCTTACAGTATTTCGTTATAGCAGCCCAGAACTAAAATATTTGGTAATACTATTTCTGTATTAACAGGTATTGGATTTTGTTGACATGAAAGAAAAACTTCAGAAAAACTCTATTTTGTTATACTATCTGCCTGGTGGTCACAGTCCTCCATTTGAGGGGTGGGGGTGGGGGCTTATAGAGGATAAATGCAGTCTCATTTCTACATGGTAGTCTTCCAAATATTTGAGTGCAGCCAACAAAAGTCTTGCCCCCCACCACCTCTCCCATGCCGTTCTCCAATGACTGGATCTTCTCCTTTTCAACTCTAAATATTTCCAACTTGTCCCACATATCCCAATATAATATATTTTTTAACATGACTAAGAACATAGACTCAGGATTTATACTACTTGCGTTCTAATCCAGTTTCACCGTTTACCTGCTACGTGAGCCTGGGAAAACTGTACTACCGCTCTGTGCTTCATTTTTTCCCATTTGTAAAACAGGGTTATTTACTTTACTCCTAAGAGGTTTTGTGAGGAAAAATGAGTTAATACACATTTAGTGTTTCAACAAGCATTTGGCACATGGAAAACACTCTACAAATGTTTATGATGATGATTACGTGACATGCAAAAGGAGTGTGTGTGCCAGTTTCTCCAAGTAGTATGGAGAGCTAAATACAATACTTGAGATTACTGAGAATATCACCTTAGGGGAAATGACTGAAGCAAAACCACAATGCGAGAAAATCAGCACTTGCGGTTTTTCAGGTACATATAACTGACTTATTTATCTCGACAGGATAGAAGGTGATCAACAGATATTTACCTGTTCATAGGTAAAATAAAGATGAGGGTCATATTCAACTTGCAAGTCCCAAGATTCCCATCCTTGATTTATAAAAGTCTGCTTTTAAGCAAATGATAGTTTTTTTCAAAATGCTGTTTTCTTGTTCACCAGAAGATTTGTGTTATGATGCCAAAATAATCAACCAGAAAAATCAAAGCTCACCAAAATAAGTAGATCTAATTGTGCCAGTAAAGACCAATTTTCAAAGGATAAAGAAAACAAAAACTGTTCATTCACTGGAAAGAAAGCATACAGGAAATCATTCCACAAAAGGCTTTCATATTTGATCCAGTTAGTATTTAATCAACTGAAACAAGCCTTTTAATGGTTATTCAAAAATTTAGCTAAGAATGTAAGGTGATTTTCTGATTTTCCAGTAAAATCTCTTATTATTCCAGAGGTTCATTTAAAATACACAAACTATTTTGTCCAAAGTTAAATTTAGCAAAGAGCCCACAGACTTTTACAGAAGTGAATAAAATATATTTAAAAATTGAACAAAATAGAGAACAATATATACCATGAAAAATAATAAATCAACAGCAGCCATCTAAGTTTAAACCCTATTAAACTCATAATTCATTGATAATGTATAAATCCAGTGATTTAGAGAATAAATGTCAAGATTAAGAAAACCAGAAAAGGTACTTCCAGCAAAGATGGAGGCGTAGGTAGACACACTGTGCCTCCTCGCACAACCAAAATTAAGGACAACAAAGATTTAGAAACAAGAAAACAACCAGAACTGATAGAAAATTGAATTGTACGGAAGTCCAACAACCATTCATCCAGACCAGTAAGAGGGGTGGAGTCCCAGCGGGAGAAAGTGGAGGTTGGCAACGGTAAACAGGCAGCAGCGGCTGGCAGATCCCAGGCCCACAGGTGGCGGCTAGTGGACCCCAGGCACGGGACGGCAATGGTGCAGACCTAGTGTGCCCGCACAGGCGGCTGGCTGACCAGGTGGTCCCACATTCACGCACAGATAATCCAGGCGAAGGGGAAGCGGCAGAAGGGACTAAAATACCAGAGAGAGCGAAGCAAGCACCATTGTTCCCTCTCGGACCCCACCCCCACATACAGGGTCACTACCCGGCAATTGGGCTGCCCCCCGCACTGGGGAACACCTAAGGTTCCACCCCTTACTACATAACAGCTGTGACCAGACCCCCCCCCCAAAAAAAAGGCTCAAATGGGAGAACAAATCAAAGCCCCAGAGCCAATTCCTCTAAGCAATGAAGAGATAGCCAACCTATCAGATGCACAGTTCAAAGCACTGGTGATCAGCATGCTCACAGAGTTGGTTGATTTTGCTCACAAATTAGATGAACAAATAAAGGCTACAATAAGTGAAATGAAGGAAAATGCACAGGGAACCAACAGAGATGGGAGGAAAACTGGGACTCAAATCAATGGAGTGGACCAGAAGGAAGAAACTAACAACCAAACAGAAAACAAGGAAGAAATAAGAATTCAAAGAAATGAGGAGAGGCTTAGGAACCTCCAGGACATCTTTAAATGTCCCAACACCCGAATTATAGGGGTACCAGAAGGGGAAAAGGAAGAGCAACAAGTGGAAAACTTATTTTAACAAATAATAAAGGAGAACTTCCCCAATCTGGCAAAGAAAATAGACTTCCAGGAAGTCCAGGGAGCCCCAAAGAAGTTGGACCCAAGGAGGAACACACCAAGGCACATCATAATTACAGTAGCCAAGATTCAAATGAAGGAGAGAATTCTAGAAGCAGCAAGGGATAAGGGGACAGTCACCTACAAAGCAGTTCCCATCAGACTGTCAGCTGATTTCTCAAAAGAGACCTTCCAGGCAAGAAGGGGCTGGAAAGAAGTATTCCAAGTCATGAAAGTCAAGGACCTACATCCAAGATTGCTCTATCCAGCAAAGCTGTCATTTAGAATGGAAGGGAAGATAAAGTGCTTCTCAGATAAGGTCAAGTTCAAGGAATTCATCATCACCAAGCCCTTATTCTATGAAATGTTAAAGGGACTTATCTAAGAAAAAGAAGATAAAAAATAGGACAGTGAAAAGAGAGCAAACTCACAGATATTAACAACCACACTAAAACAAAAGCAAACTAAGCAAACAGCTAGAACAGGAACAGAACCACAGAAATGGAGATCATATGGAGGGTTAGCAACAGGGGAGTGGGAGGAGGAGAGAGGGGGAAAAGGTACAGAGAATAAGTAGCATAGACGGTAGGTAGAAAATAGACAGGGAGAGGGCAAGAATAGTGTGGGAAATGTAGAAGCTAAAGAACTTATGACACATGGACATGAACTAAAGGGGGGGAATGTGGGTGAAAGGGTATGTGCAAGATGGAGGGGAATGATGGGGGAGAAATGGGACAACTGTAACAGCATAATTAATAAAATATATTTAATTAAAAAAAGAAGAAAAACAGAAAAGAACCTGGCTGATGTAGCTCAGTGAATGGAGCGTGGGCCTGTAAAGCAAAGGGTCACTAGTTAGATTCCCAGTTAGAGCACATGCCTGGGTTGCAGGCCAGGTCCCCAGTAGGGGTCGTGCAAGAGGCAACCACACATCGATGTTTCTTGCTCTTTCTCCTTCCCTTCCCCTCTCTCTAAAAATAAAATAAATAAAATCTTTAAAAAAAATTTTTTAAAGAAAAGAGTACAAGTTGAAATTAAAACTAAATATATGATTTAGCATTTTGATAAAGTTCTTTAGTTGTATCTTCTTACTGAATTAAAATACTTTCTTTAACAGCAATTAAGGAAGAACTGGCATTGTGAAATGCTTTTAAAATTATATAGTTTTGTAACAATATTTTTAAAAAGAAAGCCTTATCAAGTTTGTATCTCCAAATAGCTACCAAATGTGCCCCCACTCCAGCACCATTCACAACCACTCCTGCAGTTCAAACTGTGGTCATCGCTCGCCCGAGTGATAGCAGCAGCCTGGCCTCATCATCCCCCTGCCTCCTACTTCTCATCACTCCAGCATGTTCATTCAACCTTCTTGAAGTATGGAAGTAAGCTCTGCAAAATCAAAGTTCATCATGCTAACTCTCGTGATCAAAATCATTAACTAATTCTCCCCTTGGCTACATCATAGTCCAAATCATTACCTCAGGGACTTTCACAACAACTAAGATGGGAGTAGCAGAGAGTGAATTTACCCTCCAACCAGCAACAACTGAGAAAAACACACAAAATTATGTGAAACAATGGTTTCTGAGACACTGACATTAGGCAATTAAGGACAGTAAATAAACCCTGAGAGAAGGTAAAATTAAACGAGCCTACAACTGCCCCAGCTTACTACCTGGTGAAAATTTCAAGACTACAGGACAGGAAGGGGGAATCCAAGCATACTCCAACAGTACACTGGGCTGAAGCAATAAAGTTGGGAATCCAGGAAAACCAAGGATATTAGAACTCACAGAACAGAGTACCAAAGAAAAGAGAGATTCATAGAAAAAAAGAAATCCAGAGATCTGCAGAGGGTCTGCCCTGAATCTTTAGCTGAGTACTGATTAGTACTTGAGTGTACTTAAAAAAAAAAAAAAAAAAACAGAAAAACCCACATGAGGCTAGGAAATAAACCCCATGAAAGGAACAGACGGAATGATCCCCTGAGCTCTCACAAGACTAGGAATAATGTGTATTTGCAGCAGCCAAGAGTGAAAAAATTGCCCTAGTTCTCTGAGCTTCAGGTGGAGAATTCAGAAGGGTATTGCCTCAGCAGGGTGAAAAAAAAAACAGCCCTAAAGTAAATGCTGCTGTGGGCCCACCCACCTAACAAAAAAATGAAAAACAAGACTCAAAAAAGGGGGAAAAAATCAAGATATTTCCAAGTGATTTAATTACATCCCAGGACAAAGTTCAAGAATATTTGTAGGAACACAAAAATATAACATCCAGCCAAAAACCACAAGGCATGAAAAGAAGCAGAAAGTGTGAGGCATAATGAAAAGAAAAATGAACTGATTGAAATAGACCCCAAATTGACACAGATGATGCAACAATAGATAAGGACATTCAAAGTTGTTGTAACTATGTTGCATATTTTCAGAAATAAAGACATGACAAATATACTACATAGAATCAATGAATTAGACACTCCAGGAAAAAAATGATCAATGAACTTTAAGTTATAACAATAGAAACTCTCCAAAATGAAACTTAGACAGGACTAAAAAAAAAAACCCTATAAATCCAATGATCAAAAAAGCTCAACAAACACCAAAAACAAACAAAAAATGGATAAAACTACCCAACAGACATATAGTTAAATCTGAAAAGATATGAAGAGAAAATCTTAAAAATAACTGGAAAAAAAAGACATTATGTTCAGAGTAACAAAGATAAGAATGACAGCAAAATTCTCATCATAAGCAATGCAAACTGGAAGACATTACAATCATATCTTCAAATACTGAGAGAAAAAACATCAAGTCAACAGTTAAGGTCCTGTGGGCCTGAGATTCTTCTCCTCTCCCACCACGAAACATCAAGCATCCCAATCTGGGGCCATCTTCTGCCAACTAGGCAGCACCAGCATGGACCAGTGGGGGAAGGAGATAAACTAAAACAATAACACCACAAAAGCTCTGAAAATTAAACTGCCCCAGAACAACAACTCACAAAAATAGATCATGGTCCATGTGCTAAATCTAAACAGAATGACTAAGTGAATGGCCAAAATTTCCAGGATGTAATAATAATAATAAAAATCATACCAGGAACCAGGAAAAACAATACCTGAATGACAAAGACAATCAACTGATGCCAACAATGACATCAATCAGATGATGGACTATCTGACAAGGATGTTGAAACAGTTGTCATAAAAGTTATTCGACAATCAATCACAGATTTTGTTGAAACAAATGAAAAAATAGAAAATACAAAGAAACAGAAGTTATAAATCAAACAGAAACTCTAAAAGTGAAAAATAAAATAACCAAAATAAAAATCTCAGTGGACAGGTTCAGTAGTATAACAGAGACAGCATAGCATAGAATTAGTGAATTTTAGGACAGATCAATAGATTTGTACCCAATCTGAACAAGTGAGAAAATAAACCAAAATATAAAGATCAGAATCTTCGGACCATGGGACTATAACAAAATATCTAATATTTGTATCACTGGAGTACTAGAAGGAGAGGAGAAGAGGACTGAACAAATATTCAGAAATAATAATGGCTGAAATACTCCCAAATTTGGCAAATGACAAAAAAAATCAAGAAGTTGACTGAACCTCAAACTATATACTTAAGGAACTTTATACCAAGGCACACATCATTATGAAACTTCTGGAAACTAACAAGAAAAAAAATCTTGAAAGATGCAAAAAGAAACAGCATGTTGCCCATAGGATAACACCAATTCAAATGACAGCAAACTTCTCACCCAAAAACCATGAAGGTAAGGAGAAAGTGGCCCACTACTTTTCGAGTGCAGAAAAGAACTGTCAGCTATGAATTCTATTTCCAGCAAAACTATCCTTCAGAAATTAAGGGAAATCCAAAAATTCTCAGATGAAGAAAAACTAAAAGTATGTGTCTCTATCAGACCTACTCTTAAAGAATGGTCAAAGTAAGTTGTTCAAACAGAATAAAAAAAACTAAAATAAATAAAGCATTACTGAAGCATCAGGAAGCAAGAACAAATAGATGGGTACATAAAATAAACTATCATTCCCCTCATGAGTTTTATATTTCACATCTGATGATTAAAACAAAAATTGTAACAATTCAATTCAGTGTTAGAATACCCTATACACTACCCCCAATTGTTAACCCCTGATTTAATACCTCTAAGTAAAAATGAAATCACTGCTTTCCAAATTGTTAGAAAGTTCTTCTGCATGTTGAAATATTTGTTCAAAATCCAACTCTCCCCAAGACTGGGGTTTTATTTTTGCTCAAGTCAGTCACCTCATATCCAGATACAATCAACATGTAGTATGTAGTTCTTACACATGCATTTAATCCCAACAACCATGAAATAAAAGTATTAATCTCCATTTTACACATAAAGAAATAAACTTACAGCCCTGGCTGGTGTGGCTCAGTGTATTGAGCACAAGCCTGCAAACCAAAAGGTCACTGGTTCGATTCCCAGTCAGGGCACATGCCTGGGTGGTGGGCCAGATCCCCAGCTGGGGGCGTATGAAAAGCAACCACGCTGATGTTTCTCTCCCTCTCTTTCTCCTTCCCCTCCCCTCTCCCTAAAAATAAATAAAATCTTTTTTTAAAAAAGAAAAAGAAAGAAATTTACATATCAGGTAATGTTTCCAAATTGACAATGTATAATAAGTGGCAGATCACAAATGTGAATCCAAGTCATCCTAAATCTAGTACTCAAATGCTTCTCGACCAATAGCTGGTGTCTTCATGTCAACTGGCTCAAACCTCTTCCCAGGGCAATATCCTCCATCTTCTATCCTTGTTCCAACAACCTTTGTGATCACTTAAAACTTCTCTATTCTTGAAGCTTCCTGCTTGCCTGACTTGAAATCTTTAGCTGCTGTACTGTGGCAGGGTAGATGGGTGCACACTGCCAGGATTAACTCTTCTTTTAACACAGAACTTAATCTGGGTATGACCCTAATAAATACTTCTAGTTTTAGGACCCTGTCTGTCTCCTAGTCCTCTTATTCTACGAAACAAACTCGACCATTTCAGGGCAAACACAGAGATACAATAATTCATATTTTCTATACTCAGTGTAATAGCTAAAAATAAGCTCTCAACCCTCACCCACAAGTAATACTTCAACTGCTTAAAGATAACGACTGTGTCTTCTCAAAGGTAAGTAAGATTTCCATTTCCCTTCCCATCTCAGTCACTCTACTAAGTTCAAAGGTCTTTCTATTTCTCAAAATACCACTACAAAAAAAAAAAAAAAAAACACCACTACATTAAAAACATCAATAGTAATTATGAATGAAAGGAAATACAAATATCTTCCTACAGTAAGTATCTTCAAGCTAATCTAAGAAAATCCTCACAGATACACATATACATCATTGAGCCTTGTTTTACACAGAACACTACACTGGTAATCAGGAAACCTTAGGCTTGTCTCAGCTCTGTCTCTAACTTTAAGCAAATCCTCTAACTTCTCTGAGCCTCAGTCTCTCACCTATAAAGTGATTGGTCTTAGGTCCCCTCTGCTCTAAAATTCTAGGTACCATGAACACCAGAAAATGTGAAATGCATACTTCTTACCACTAGAGGGCATAAAACTTTGGTTGGCAACAGAAAAGGAAGACGAAAATCTCCCCCAGAGTTACAGGCAAACTATACTCATTTAAACTGTGTGAATTTAAATTAAGCCTCAATAACTTATCTGCTGGAAAAGAACTCCATGCTACTGCCTAAACATTGTCATTTTATATGATGCAGAATAACAAACCTCTTTCCAGACTTAATTTGCTTACAATCATAATAAATACTTCTAGTTCTAGGGCCCTCTCTCCTATTCCTCTTTTCTACTCAAAGAAACTTGACCATTCCAGGGTGAAGAGAGAGATACAATAATTTTTACTGTACTCAATGGAACAAGCTATCTTAAACCAAAATTAATATTGAAAAGACGTGTTTACTGTGTAATACTGAGAAATCAAACAAGAGGCAAGAAGTAGCGCACAAAGAACACAGGCGGTGGGGCGGGGGAGTAAAAGGAGGAGAAAAACCGAGCAGCTGGAGTTTTGTTGTTTGGTGGTGGTGGTGGGGGGGGGGGTGTTGCTGTTAAATTTCTTCAGTATGTGTTTGCCTTTCAAAATATTCTAGAAACATATTACCATTATACCACAGAATATTTAGCCCCTGTTGATGGTACAGCAGAAAATATTCCCACATGAAAATTCCAGACAAATTTCATAGAAACAGCTCTAAAACACTAATATGTTGGTAGTAACTATAATGACATCAATTCTTTCAGAATAAAGAGAATTGCAATTTAAAAAACAACTCTTCTGTGACTTGGTGTACCACTTTACATTTCCTAAGTATCCCGCTGACTGAAGATAAGATTATTCGGACAGGTACTTAGTCTTAGCATAAGAATTTTTAAATAGAACATTTGTAAACTAGAGAGAAAAGTTACTGATTGAACAACAGCAAAGGTCATCATGTCCATCTTCCTTAAACAAGAGATTCCTATTTGTTGCATAATGCCACCAGGCATGATACACACAAACTTCTCATTAAAACTCACCAATGTGTCCCTAATCCCAGGTCAATAAAAAAAGCAGAAAAATGTCTAGGTTTTAAAGCATCTCTAGCAACATGTGCTGTGTCTCGCAAATCAATCAGGCCTTTAAAGAAATGCAGATGCAAATTTCTTCTTCCCAAAGAGTGTAAACATGTCTTCTTCCTACAACGTTCTCCCCTTCACACACTGATACTCTTTCACACCTGTAACTTCCTATCCCCAACTCAAAGTTCACCTGTGAGCAGAACTAAAGTGAAAATAACCCAAGCCTTATGTTTTCTGATCAACCTTTTTCAAAAACCAAACTTCCTATCATGCAAAAAGCATTAAACTTTATGCTTAATGCTTTATGCATTAAACGTTATGCTTTATGCTGTCCACTAGTAACAAGTGCTAAGGCAGGTCAAAATATACTTTACTACAGGTTATTTTTCCTGAGGTTTCATTCTCCTGAAAACAAACACTGTCTTCTCCTACCAGATAAAACTACCTTTCTCAAGCTCTCAGTGCCATCTACAACCCCCTATTGAGCCTCTACCCAGACACAGGAAATTAATCATGATCAAAATGGATTTTCCACCATTTACACTAAACTAGTATCTTCCCCTCCTCTACTCCCTATCTCAAAGAGTGGCACCTTATCCATCCAGGCATTCAATGTCCCAGGTAGGATTAGGTTCAACAGCATAAGACAGAAAACCTAAAATAGCAGCTGTTTAAACAAGACAGAAGAAAATTCCATTTCATGTCAAAGAAGTCTAGGAGTAGGAGTCCAGAACTAATGACAGAGCTATGGGCTCAGGGATCTAGCTTCTTCAGATTTACCACTTCATTATCTACAGGGTTTGGCCCTCATGTTTTAATGTGTCTGTGAAAACTCCAAACAATATGCCCATGCTTCAAGTAGGTTGTTGGAGAATTCCTAGAAGAACAATTTCATTTATATTTCACCAGCCAAAACCTAGTCACATTGCCATGCCCAACTGAAAGGGAGTTTTAGCTAAGTAACAAGTGCACTGCAAAAAAAAAAAAAAAAAAAAAAAAAAAAAGTTTTGTTTCTAAAGAGAAAGAGAAAAATAGATATTAGGAGGCAACTGGCAGTTTCCACCACAGTCTGCCCACTAGTCTGACAAGTGCCAGCATGCTGTGCAGAGCCATCTGTAACCCAGGAATACAGGGAACGCCCCATAGGTGCTGGGTTGAGAGAAAGAGCCGTAAGAAAGAGCTTTTGCTTGTGCAACATACATGCACCTTCAGTACCTGTATCTTGCCCAATCCCAGATATACCACTTCTATTTAATAATGGAATGCTGTCCACTAGGCTTGTCCTGGACAGACAGCTCATATAACTGCTGCTCAATATTTGAGCATTTGTTCTCCATCAGCTGTAACAGCAAGCTTGTAGCCATTCTCAAAAATAAAATATTTGTTTGCCAAAGAGGGTAAAGCTTAGCTTGGAAATCAGGGGAGCAGTGATACTATGATTCTCCTGCCAAGGCTTGCAACAAGCTCCATATAATGCCCTAAGGGCAGCTTTATGAGTTACTCAGTAACGGGGTTGTAACAGTAACTTAAATGCAGCATATCCTAAATGCAAACCCAGAGAGACCTACCAGTTATTGTATTTTCTTTCGGTAGCAGTGAATATAAGATATAGTAGCTTGCCTTCTACTTTGGAAGGGATATCTCAACATATTTCAAAATACAGTAACGTAGGACACTTCATCTATTGTGTCAGATACTTAAAATTTTTACGCACTACCATTACCTGGGTCTTTACAAAGTGTCTAGGAAACCTGCTGGTTCTCTATCTCAAAGTCCTATCAATTAGCACAATGCCATCACTGGAAGGAACCAGTACTATGGGTGTGCTTTGAGATGGTGGAAGGAACAAAATCCCTACAGACTAAAGTGTGGCACAGAGCTAAAAAGCTGGCCTATACGTGGAGACAATACGGTAAAGTATACTACACTGTGGGCTATTTCTGATGTTTTCTGGTGTGTTGTATGTGTGTGTGTTTTTAACACATTTGATGAGCCAACAGTTAATCACCTTAGTGTCAGGGTCTTTTTCTAGTGAAGAAGCCACATGTGAAGTACCAAATACAACTCAAGTGCTGGAAGAAGCTCACGATGATACACCATCATTCTCAAACACCTATCTTCCACACAGGCAAACTAAGAGAGTTAAATGCAGCTGGAAACTTTACAACCCTGAACCTTTTGTGTCTTCAATGTAGCACTAATGTCTGCAATTGAGGATGTGAGGCTGCTTGTAGTTTACTATCTCGGTAGTAAGAGAGAGCTCCAGAGGACACACTTGGCTCTTTCTACCGTAACTGCTCTCAATCCATGCATATGGAAGCCAATTTGGGGATTCTCCCAGCTATCAAACACATTTATTCCAAATACACACTAAAAACATGGTAAAACCGCAGGATGAAATCACAGACCCACCAGGCCCACTGTGAAATAGTTTCAAGCCAAAGCTCCATTCTACACTTGATTTCCATGAGCTCCCATTCTGCCTAGTGGGACACAATGGTATCCCGAGTCACTGGGAATTAGCATTAACTCAGGTTCCAATAATAACTGAAAGGTTAAGTATTTTCCCTTCCTTGATGCACAGTCACACTCATAAATGGGTAAAGGTCACTTTCTTTAGAGAAGATTATGAAAAAAATTAACTGCACCTACTTGTGATATTATCTCAAGCCTACCTCAAAGGAAGGTACCTTAGTGGGTCTTAGTGACCTGCCCTCCTCATGTCAGTCTTAGGGATCTCTTGATCAATCTGTCTACTATGATAACCATGCCCAGCTTGCCTCTGATGGTTAAGGTGTTACTTGCCTCTGCCATTCCAGGATCCCATTGAATACAGGGGCCCATTTTATGGCAGGATCTCATATTCACACCAAGGCCAGAGAAGACAGCCACTAACAGCACTTTTTAAGAATGTCAGCATTCCCTTCAACACTGTATTTTCTTAAAGATAGTAGAGAACACCCATCTTGGTGGGACATGAGAGATCAAAGAAGTCAGGTACACATAATAAATTCACCCCAACACTCCTAACTCCCCAACCCTGGCATCTCAACTTTATTCAATGTAGGTCACTAATGAATGCAGGTTTCAGTCAACCAAGCAAGCAGACACTGAGAACCTGTCCTTGCTGCCTGAGCAATCGTGAAATCTGAAATCTCTTGTACATGGACTCACGCCAATAAATTCAGCTCAAACTAAAATTAGATTCCTTTTTTCTTGGTCTAGCAACCTCCAAATCCAATTTTGTATCTATTTCTTAATTTTTTTGCTTATATAAATTAGTAAAACTCTTATAATTCTTTTGATGCATAAAACTTGTCTTTGATTTTAAAACTGGCCCCTCTGGCTTGTTGAGATCTGATTCTAACTACAGGAAGGGCCAGAGGCCATGCAGCATGGGAATGAGAACAGCCATGGTTCTACAAGGTGAAGTCATGACACCTTTAAGCAAGGCAGGTCCACCCTCACGAGTCAAGCAAAAGAGGGGCTGCTTCTATTGGCAAGGGAGGCTCAATAAAAATTATAGGCTAAGGCCCTGGCTGGTGTGGCTCAGTGGATTGAGCCAAAGGGTAACCAGTTGATTCCTAATCAGGGCACATGCCTGGGTTGTGGGCCAGGTCCCCAGTGCGGGGTGCGTGAGAGGCAACCACACACTGATGTTTCTCTCTTTCTCCCTCCCTTACTCTCTCCCTAAAAAATAAATAAAATCTGAAAAAAAAAAATACAGGTTAAGGATACCTGGAGTCATCCAAATACGCTGTGTCACTATTCCAGTTTCTGGACTCTCGTTCTTTTCCAGTCAATGCCCTAACTTATACCTAAGACATCTGATTACTCTGTGGATGCAACCTAACTGTAGTTCAACAACTTGTCGGGTCAGACTCCACACCTGATTTTGGCTCTAACAGCCCTGATATTAAAATAAGTAAAGGACTGTTTTAAACCAATCACAAAACTCTAGTTCTCCAACCATAACTTCAAATTTTAAAACTGAAACAAGATTTTTAAAACTCTAACCCTGCCATTTTCCTTAAATCAGTTTCACAAACTCAGCACTACAGACATTTCCATCCAGATAACTCTTTGCCTTTGTGGTGGGGAGGAAGCACTCCAGCACACCAGCATCCCTGGCCTCTACCCACCAGATACCAGTAGCAGCCTTCTCCCCCAGTTATGACAACCAAAATTGTCTCCGCACATTGCCAAATAATTAAAGAAGGGCAAAATCAACCCAGGTTGAGATCCAGTCCTTTAAGCTCTGCAGTAGAGTTAAACACCAGCCAATCCTCCCATAACATCGCTATCACTTTGTCTCCAATTCACCACCACTCAGTCCACCAAAGCTTTGCCTTCAACAGATAATTCATTCCAGGGGAAAATGAGTAATTTTTACCACTAGATGCCATGAACTGATTACCAAAGACCCTTCCATAGTCCTTGAGGAACCGTCACCTGTAACACTTTTAGTACCAATTGCCATATGGTCCAGGATCATAGTCCTCTCTAGGTAGTTCAAGCAAAGAGGGATTTAACACAAGAATCAGATGGTCACAAAATCAATGGAAAAAATGCGGAGGTGGGCTCTAGAATGACGGAGCACCCAGAAACAACTCCTAGCCCACAGAGCCACTCAGCCTCAGCCTCCATCAGGAATGCTGTCATCATCACTGCAGGAAGCTAGCAAGCAAGGAAGCTGCTGCAGACGCTGCAGAAATAGAAAACGACTCACTAAATCAGGAAGCTACCCCACAAACTGCTAGCTCAGAACCATTCTCTTACTCTCACGTCCATGGCAGCAACATTCAAGTCCACCTCTATATCCACGTGGTTCAGCTCCAAATCAAAATGTATCTGAAGGGAGGAACCTACCGTGAATCATGTCCAGAAATGAAGCAGCCTATAGGGAAAGAAGGTCCTGGTTAGGAAAACTATTAAGTACTCTCATTCTGAAACTTAACAATCCTCATGTTAAAAACTGGTATTCTCCAAGAGACATACTGAGTTTCCTGAGCCTACAGTACTGGAAACTAGGCAAATGCCATCTTGTATGGAACCTCTGTGTGTGATCATCTGGGCTTCCAAAAAGAAAAATTCCCTGCATCAGTAACAACCATGAACCTCTTATGATTTTAACTGCAACTTCTCCCGTGCCCATTAGAACAGTTTTGTTTGGGATCATCACCCTTTCTTGCATGAACTACTGTAACAACTTCCTAACTTTCTCCCCAACTTCACTGTTGCCCACTCCAAATCATTTTTCTCAATGCTGCCAAAATTTGTATAGCATGTTACTCCAGTTAACTGACTTCTCACCTCATTCAGGACAATGGTCAAATTCCTATTAACCTGAAACTTACCTAACGTTCGTTCACATCCTTACAAGCACTCTCGTTTCAACAACCTATTTAACAGTACCCCAAACAAGTCTAGTCCATTCAAAATCATCGATCTGCTCTTCAATAAACAGTCCCTCTCCATTTTCAATCCCATCTCCTTTTCTCTCATTACCAAGTTAACTCTCACACATTTTATAAGATTAACTTCAAGTGTCATTTCCTTTTAGAAATGTTTCCTGACACCTTGTGTTCCAAGACTAAGTATTCCTTTTCTGTACTTCCCTAATACCTTAATCTCAATCTTTAAGGGGACAAACCCAAAGTCATGTAATTTTCAGCAGGACTTAACAACTGTAAAACATAAGAGAAAAAATGAATTTTTAGATTCATTAGATGCTAGGTTTATCACACTGAACCAACAGAACAGGAAAGCTGAGGACAGAGTGGACCACAAAGCTACGGAATTCTAAACAGGTAAGGCAGCGGGGGGGGGGGGGGGGGGGGGCAGGGAGGAGAGATGGTGCTAACGGGACTCTCGTTGTAAGTATCTAAATTATTTTAAAACTTTTTCTTCACACTGAGCCAAAATCTCCTCCAAGTATTCTCACCAATTGATGTCATCTGGAATTACAAAGAATGTAACTTTTCCTTCTTTAACATGACTGCTTTTTAACTGTTTGAAGACCATAACCATAATTCTTCCATCTTCCCTCTTTATTTCCTCTAATGAAACTGAGTGATTTCTCCAACAGAGATTGCTCTTATCCTTATTACTTAGTGTCCAATTAGAGTTAAACAACTTAAGATATGTTGAAGAATAATTAGCTCAGAATAGAACTTCTAAAAGGATTAAAAACTAGAAAGCTAAGAGATAAGAAAAACGAAATTTCTCTTAGAAAAAAACAAACATTTAAATTGGTAAATAAACCAATGCTAAATGAATATTCTAAAAAGTCACAAAAAATAATACAGGATCTCAAGATAGGTATTGAGTTGGTCAAAAAGTTCATCTGGTTTTTTCCACAAGATGGGTCTAGTAACACTTAGTTGTCTTTAACTTCATTCAAAACAATTTGTTAAAAATTTTTAAGTATGTTTTATTGATTATGCTATTACAGTTGCCCCATTTTTGTTTCCCCTTTATTCTCCTCCACCCTGCACCCCACCCGCACCAGCATTCCCCCCTCCCTTATGTTATATCCACAGGTCGTACATGTAAGTTCTTTGGCTTCTCTGTTTCCTATACTATTCTTAACTTCTCCCTGTTTATTTTATGCCTACCAATTATGCTTCTTATTTGCTGTACAATTTCCCCCATTTCCCCCTCCCCTCCTTGCTGATAACCTTCCATGTGATCTCCATTTCTGTGATTCTGTTCCTGTTCTGTTTGCTTAGTTTATTTTTGTTTTCTTTGTTTTTAGGTTCAGTTGTTGATAGTTACGAGTTTGTTGTCATTTTACTGTTCACATTTTTGACAATCTTCTTTTTCTTAGATAAGTCCCTTTAACATTTCATAGAATAGGGGCTTGGTGATGATGAATTCCTTGAACTTGACCTTATCTGGGAAGCACTTTATCTGCCCTACCATTCTAAACAATAGCTTTGCTGGATAGAGTAATCTTGGATGTAGGTCCTTGACTTTCATGACTTGGAATACTTCTTTCCAGCCCCTTCTTGCCTAGAAGGTTTCTTTTGAGAAATCAGCTGACAGTCTGATGGGAACTGCTTTGCAGGTGACTGTCCCCTTATCCCTTGCTGCTTC
Organism: Glossophaga mutica; assembly: GCA_039655065.1. Lineage (NCBI taxonomy): Eukaryota > Metazoa > Chordata > Mammalia > Chiroptera > Phyllostomidae > Glossophaga > Glossophaga mutica. The sequence continues at coordinate 40,534,549 of CM077308.1, read as the reverse complement.
TAGAATTCTCTCCTTCATTTGAATCTTGGCTAATGTAATTATGATGTGCCTTGGTGTGTTCCTCCTTGGGTCCAACTTCTTTGGGACTCTCTGAGCTTCTAGGACTTGCATGTCTATTTCCTTTGCCAAATTGGGGAAGTTTTTCTTTATTATTTTTTCAAATAAATTTACAATTTCATAGTAAATAATCGGAAGATACTATACATTTGATAATTCAACAAACAAAAGTATAATAATACTTAAAGTAATAAAGTTTTCTCTAGACTAACATACCAAACAAATATCAGGAGGTAGAGGGAGAAGTTACTGGGTTTACTAAATTCCCCATCTTTCACACTGGAGAACAACAGATACTCTCTAAAGCTGTTCAATATTTTCAGTACTCTATAATGTATCTACCAACAAAACAAAAACAAACTGAAAAGAGGTCTTACTTTAAGGAAGCAGGAATGACAGTGGACAAAGTAAGAAAGAATTCTTACTTTCTATTCTTTCATTTACCAAGTATTTTGTTTTAAAAATAAAACAAAACAACCAGTTAAAAATAAAAAGTTATTACTTTGTATAATAAGAAAAAAATAAGTAGTAAAATCTATGATTACATACTCAAGAAAATAAAAAGCAAATGAAATGATCACTGACAACTTTAGATGGCTCCTTCTATTTATTACTCTGAAAGTATCACTGCTATAAAATCACATAATGCTTACTGCTACAAGCCAGAGACAGTGATGCCTCTATTAGAGGTCAAAATGTGCTTCTGCTTCCTGATAATATGTAGGAGGGGAAAAAACTCTGAGCCCTACAGAGATGTTACTGTGTGTTACAGTAATCTGAGAGGAAGGATAATTCCCAAACATTCTAGACTTCTTGTTCATTAACACAACACATACAACAGATCTGTTACCAAGCCCCACTGCCTCTACTCCTAAATCCTTACTTGAATTTGATCTCTCCACTCCCTAGGCCTTCACAATTTCTTGCCTTAAATGGTATCTCTACCTCCCATTTCTCTCCATTCTGTACATGCAAATGTGATTATGTCACAACCACACTTAAAACATGTCAATGGCTTCCCATTATCTATAATTTAAAGTACAAAGTCCTTGGCACGTCACTTAAGGCATTTAACGATCTCATTCCAGCCCAATCTCTGTGGCTTCATATTTTCACACATCCTCATATACACCCTACAACTCTGTCCACACCAAAACTCTCTGCAATTTTTCCAAAGAGTTATTCATCCTTAGCCCACATATTTATTTATGCACTTTGCTCTTCTTCCTAGAAACCCCCTTATTCTATTCTTCAGCTGGCATACCCTTATTTCTCAGATACAACAAAGAAATTGCATCCTTCCAAAACTCTTCTTGTGTTTCATCTCTTACCCACCAGACCAGGTTACACTTCCCTTCCTCTGTGTTCTTCACAGCATCCTGTTTATCCCTCTATCATGTTTCCTTTCACTTCTATTACTGTTTTCTGGTTACCTGATCATCTTCTCCACTGAAATATTATTTCCTAAGATCAGCATTTGTGACTTTTCTCTTTGAGTCAGGCAATTTTACAAAGGCAATATTCAAAAGGACAATTTCTTAACTATTAAGCACATGATATATACAAAAGCTGGTATCTACAGTAAGGAACATAATCACAAAGGGAGCTTCCCCACACAAAAAGGAACAAAAGAGAGTTCTATTTCTCAAATGGCTGCATAAGCATCTACCAGATCGAATCTTCCACAGATAACTATAAATTATTAAAAAAACAAATAAATATTCAACTATCTAAAGGCACTGAAAGTGACTGAAATTAGACAACTAAGAGCCCTGACTGGTGTGGCTCAGTGGGTTGGGCATCCTCCCACAAACTGAAAGGTCTCTGGTTCAATTCCTGCTCAGGACACATACCTGAGTTGCGGGCCAGGTTCCCGGGGTGGGGGGGGGGGGATGTGCAAGAGGCAACCAAGTGATGTTTCTCTGACACGCTGATGTTTCTCTCCCTCTCTTCCTCCCTCCCTTCCTCCCTCTCTAAAAATATATAAAATCCTTTTTTAAAAAAGAAGACAAACATTAAAAGGGAGTCAATGCTTGGAAAAGAGAAGTGTTAGATTAATTTCTCACAACTTTTGCCTGAGGCCAGCTCCAGTCAGCACCATCGGGGGGTACCAAAAACTCCAACATAAACTTCACGACTTTACTATCTTGAAGAGCCAGAGGACAGAGTTCAGGGAGACCGTAGATGCTGAAAAGTAGGAGGAATCTCAGCAAGAAGAGCCTCTCACAGAAGTTAAGAGTAACTATTGCCTAAGATATTACTATAGTGAATTATAGTATAATTTAGTTTGTCAATAGTATAGGATAATTCATAGGTTCAGAGTCTCCAACAAAATAAAGGCAATTGTCTTCTGCCCCCTTATCAGGTTGACTCTAGATGAAAAGCCTAGGAAAGCACTGACTGACTGAAAAACAAATGTACCTGTTTGTCAAATTCTTTAAAAGGAAATGGTTATAAATATTTGAAATATAAATAAAAGAGAATAACCAGAAACACATGGTAGCAAAAGTAGATAAGTTAGTGTCACATCCGTAAAGATATATTATACCCCAGACATTCCTTTTTTGTAAACAAAAATAGAATAATGCTGAATACTATTAGACTTTCCTAGTTAAGCTGCATCAATATTTTAATGTTTACTTAGAGTGACCACATTATTTCCTCTCATTTTTCAGATTTATTGCCTTCTTTAACCATTTCTAAATGCTGTGAACAATGAACAATTTTGCTAAAAGCCTCCTGTCTGGGCCAAAAAAGAGAAGCTTGACTAATTCAAATTACAGAGGGAAAACTCTGGCCCACTAAATTAAGAGAGTTATCCAAGATCATACAGAGCTAATGGGTGGCAGAGCCATAAAAATGGGTCTCTTCACCCCAATACTGAGGCAATTGGGTAAAAAAGGAAAGAAACACAACTTCTATTACATCCCCAGGTCAGTAATGCCACAGCCAAGTCCCTGTTCCTACCACCCAGCTAATCAGCCCCATTTACACCAACTAAGGTAATCATTGTACTTTCCTTAAATAATGTGGATGACAGCATCAAGCAAGACAGCTCTTTACGATTGCCGGAACTATAAGCAGGTTCATTTAAGTTACTTCATAATGATAATTTAGTACAAGAATATGTGGGTAATGTGGAGCCCAAGAGAAGTTTCCACAATCAGGCCTCAGGGACAAGTGAACACTGGTCAGAATAGGAACTCTGACTGATCGTCATCATAATTCAGTTTCCCGACTCCATCTCTTCGGCGACTGTGGTTACGTTTTATTCCCCACCATGGCTGCGCTCTCTACTACATGGTTCCTACTGTCCTGCAGCTTCTGCTTACTGCCTCCTTTGCAATTTTATATTCAAATTTCCTAAGAAAGAGGATCAGACCAAGTTAATCCATCACTTTGTAAGATAAAACTACTGGACCATTCTTGGGCCAGGCTGATTTATACGCCCTGGCCTACATATACAAACTGATGCCAATCCTTGGTCCAATTAATTGTAGCAAAGTGGAGGGAACTAATAATACAAAGCCTAACAACTGATGCAAACCTGTGCAGCTGCTTTTTTCAGAAATGGTCTGTGGCTGTCGCTCACACTCAAAGCATTATGTTTGTCCGTATACATTTGGTTTATAAATTAAAACATCCTTAGGAAAATTCAGACTTCAAAGTCTAGCCCCCCTCTCCAGAGCATATCCAGCATATTGCACCCCTTACACACACACTCCTACACTGCAGTCCTCAAACAGTACTTGCCTCACACCGCCCCCCATCATTTCTACTCCTGGGTGTAGAAAATTTAATTGCCTCTCTCCCACTGATATCTTTTCTCTTAATTGAGATTCTCCTTTGAACCTATATCTATTCCACATTTATCCTAAAGTGGAGTCTGACACATGAATTATACTACATAAAGCTATTCAGATAAAAGATACTTTCCTATTACAGAAGAACGATTGCCTTAACTGGTGCATCCAAATATTTTCTAGCAAAAGCACAGGTAATTTTATAGATCACCATTTATTAACTATTAACCACAGCAGGCACTGAGGTAAGCACCTGACAGGAAATACCACAGATTAGCAAACTGAGGCCCAGAAAGGTTAAGTTATTTATCTAAAATCACATTGAATAAATAGCAGAGTTGAAATTAAAACCCTATCTATGTAATGCCAAATCCTGTGTTTTTAGCAGCTATCCTCTACTGTCAATGACTGCCCAATAGAATTACCAATAGTTTTCATAACACTAATGCTACCCTTCCTCCCCAAAAGAATACCCCCTACCATCCTCTAATGCAATGCTTCCCAAAACACTGCTCAGTGAGATACCTATCACACAGTAGGAGTTCTGTGACCCAGTAACTGTGGGAAATATTATATTAAAAAGAGTTCATCAAATTTCCATATTGCAGGAATTTTCAGATTTTTAATATGCCATCACACTGTGAATCTCCAGCCCGTAAATGCATTAAGCAGAGTTTCCCATACACACTTAGCCAAAGTTACTACTCTTCCCAGGCCACTGCCTGGAACTAATGTTTTGTGGACTGTACCTTAGAAAATATTTATCTAGTAACAAATTTCACATGACCATCTTTTTCTTCGACAATTACACCCAAACTAGCTCAGTTAGTTACCAGTAAATCTTATGATACCCGCTGGCCCACTCCCACTCCTAGGTGAAAATGTCCTGGCCATGTGGAGGCCAGTGGCAATGTTCTGGATCATGTGACTCTAACTCTGTTCAGAAAGGATGACAAGACAGAATAGGTACCAACAACACATTCACTTATGTGGTCTGCCTCAAAAAGGTGAGATGGGCCAATGTAATTCATGCCAAGAAATGGAAAACAAACAAAAAAGCAGAAGGGCTGGAAAAGGCACACAGTGGCAGCAGGCAGCTAGTACAAATCACAAAGGAACAGGAAATTATTAGGGTGCAAAGGAACTAGCCAGAGGAAAAAAAGGGAAAAACAACAAAGACAGCGCACAAAGATAAGCAACAGACACCCTATGTGCCTGTATTTGGGGGCTAGTTCTAGCTCCTATGAACTGAGCCCGTAGAGTTCTATGAGACCTTCATTGTACCCCCTTTTGATTGGACTAATTTGAGTTGCTCTCTTTGATTTGCACCCTATCTTATTTAAATTCAAACAAGGAAAGTTTTATTTATTTCACAGAAATAAAGCAGCACAGCTCAGCTGTTAAAAGAGTATATATAGATTGTAGAGATGGATAAGTGCTTGGAATCAAATCTCAGGTCCTTAACTGTAAGAACCATAACTTTGGAAAGTTATCTAAAGCCTCTATTCCCATCTCACAGGAGTTTACAAATGGAAATAATGACAGTATCTCCACCTGAGTGAGGCTGTAAAGATTAAAAGAGAGGTTTGTAAAGTGCTTTGTACATACAGAAAGCAATGAATAAATGTCAGCTACTACTACTGTCAATATACATGTACTTCTTTTCTCTCACTCAACATAAAAATCTTGTCCTTAGACCATAACTAAGAAAGAAAAAAAAAATCTTATTTCTGGATGTAAAAATCTGGTAAGTATTATTTTTTAAATTTTACTAGTACAATACGACAACAATGCCTTAACCCTAGGGACTCCCTCCCTCACCCTTTGTACATTTTGCAAAACTAATAATATCAGATACTCTGAAAATCTTTCATCTAAATGAAATCACTTTTCCACAACAGGATAAAAATGTTACATCAATACCAGCTACACCTTATCTAAAAGCATCAACATTTTTAAAGATCCCAAAACATAACAACTTTTAAAGAACAAAATAAACCTGTTTTATAAAATAATAATTTCTTTTATTTTAGGATTATTATATCTGGAATCAATGTGCAGACCTATTATAATAAAAGAAACACAAAGGAAACAACTATATAGTGGCTTCTATTAAGACCTTTTAATAACAATTTCAAATCCAAAAACAAGTGATATAACCATTTACAGTGTTTTTAACTCTACTAATGCCTGGATCATATTCAATTCACTTAACACACTCAAATAGTTATTTACTTCCTACGAAGAATTCATAGTTGTTTTGATGAATTATTTATCTATATCATTCTTTCCTGATTCAGATAGCTTGGATTCTCCTGTTTGATAGCCAAGAAATCAGTAAGATCAACTTCAGAAATTATACCAAAATTTTTATATTTCTTTCTTCTTTTATTGATTCTAGACAGAGGAGAAGGGAAAGAGAGAGGGAGAGAAACATCGATGTGAGAGAGACACATCCATCAGTTGCCTCCTGCACAACTAGTGACTGGGGACCAAACCCGCAAATCAGGTATGCGCCCTGACTGGGAATTGAACTGGCAACCTATCAGTTTGTAGACTGATACCCAACTGAGACACACTGGCCAGATATATACCAAAATTTTGAAATCCCGCAATTTATTTTATGAATTTGTTCCCACCCACCACCACAGTCTGTTAATAAAATTTTAAGCCTACAATATTATTTTTGTTTCTTTATAAATTTTATTGATTATACTACTACAGTTGGCCCAATTTTTCCCCTTTGACTCCTACACCCAGTTCCCTCATACTCCCTCAAGCAGTCCCCACACCATTGTTCATGTCCATGTATATAAGTTCTTTGGCTACTCCATTTCCTATACTGTACCACAGATCCCCATGGCTGTTCTGTAATTACCTATTCATACTTCTTAATCCCCTCACCTCTTCACCCATTCCCCTACACCCTCCTCCCATCTGGCAACCATCAAAATGCTCTCCATGTCTGTGATTCTGTCTCTGTTCTTCTTCTTTGCTTAGTTTGTTTTTTAGATTCAACTGTTGATAGATATGTATTTATTGCCTTTTCAATGTTCATAGTTTTGATCTCCTTTTTCTTCTTAAATAAATCCCTTTAACATTTCATATAATAAAGCTTTGATATTGATAAACCCCTTTAATTTTTTCTTGTCTGGCAAGCTCTTTATCTACCCTTGCATTCTAAATGATAGCTTTATGGATTAGAGTATTCTAGGTTGTAGGTCCTTGCTTTTCATTACTTTGAATACTTCTTGCCAATCCCTTCTAGCCTGCAAAGTTTCTTTTGAGAAATCAGCTGACACTCTTATGGGAACTCCCTGTGAGTAACTAACTGCTTTTCTCTTGCTGCGTTTAAGATTCTCTCTTTATCTTTAACCTCTGGCATTTTAATTATGACATGTTTTAGAATGGGCCTCTTTGCATCCATCATAATTGGGACTCTCTGTGCTTCCTGGACTTACATATCTATTTCCTTCACCAAGTTAGAGCAGTTTTCTTTCATTATTTTTCAAAAAGATTTCCAGTTTCTTCCATTTTCTCTTCTCCTTCTGGCATCCCTATGAACTGTAGGTTGGAATGCTTAAAGCTGGCCCAGAGGGTGCTTACACGATCCTTGTTTTTCAGATTTTTTTTTTCCCTTCTTGTTGTTCCTCATGCTTGTATTGCTTGTATTTTGCTTTCTTATGTTCCAAATCATTGATTTGATTCTTGGCTTCATCCACTCTACTGTTGTTTCCCTGTGAATTGTTCTTTATTTTAATTAGTATATCCTTCATTTCTGACTAGATCTTTTTTATGCTGCTGAGGTCCTCACTAAATTCCTTGAGCCTCTTCATACACACTGTCTGGAACTCTGCATCTGATAGACTGCTTATCTCCCATTTGTTTAGTTCTTTAGATCTAGAGTTCTGATCTGTTCTTTCATTTGGGCCATATTTGTCTCTTCATTTTGGCAGCCTCCCTGTTTGTTTCTATGTATTAGGTAGAGTTGCTATGACTCTCTGTCTTGGTATCATGGACTAATGTCGGTGGTATCCTGTAGGATCCAGGGCACAGCCTCCCCTGTCACCCAAGCTGAGTACCCAAGGTGCGCCCTTTGTGTGGGCTGAGTACACTTTCCTCTTGTAGTTGACTCTTGATTGCTGTTGACAGGTCAATGGGAGCAATTTGCCCAGGCCAGTCAGCTGCAAGGACTGGCTGTGACCACTGGCCACCTTACCTCCACCCTCTGTGAAGGATCAGCTGTGCAGGAGCAGAGTAGTGGTGCTCTGACATGGTCTGTATCTGGGTACACAGACTCTGGGGTTTCCTGGGTGCAGGCCAATGTCAGCCCCCACCTGTGTTCTGCCTGGGGCCATCCTGCATGAGCTATAAAGCAATCTGAGATAGCTGCTACTTGTGCTGGCCTTGGAGATTCCCAGGCAACACTAAGCTGTGAAGCTAGACTGGCTACTGCTACTGTTGGGTCTGGGGCCACTTAGCAAGAGGTACATGGGCAGGGAGGGCTGGGGGCTCACTGAGGCCAGCTATTGCTGGTTTGAGAAGGTTTAGGAAATTGTGAAGCATGAGCCAATACCAGCCATTCACATGGAAAAGTCACTGTTTACAGTTTGGGTGTGCCAGTAAGTAGGGTATGAGGAAGTCTAAGGGGATCTCCAGGGCGGGCAAACAGTGTTAGCCAGGTTGATGGAGTCTCAGATATGGCACCTGCTCTGTGGCTCTGTGGGGGAAGGTTCAGAAGGAACTCAAAATACTAATTCGAAAGTATATAAGCACCCCTATGTTCACTGCAGTGTTATTTACAATCGCCAAGATATGGATAATGTCCATCAATAAATGAGTGTATAAAACCATTATGGGACATTTACACAATGGAATATTGCTTGGCCATAAGGAAAAAAAAAAAAAAATTTACCTTTTGCAATGGTATGGTGGACCTGGAGAACATCATATTAAGTGAAATAAGCCAGTCAGAGAAAGACAAATACTGTATGATTTTACTCATATGGGGAATCTAATGAACAAACTGAACTAACAAGCAAAACAGAGACAGACTCATAGATAGAGAGAAGATGTCAGCTAGTCTAGGCTGGGGGTGGGGGTTAGGGGTGGAGGGACTGAGCAAAAAAAAAAAAGACTCATGAACAACAATGTGGTGACTGCTGCAGGGAGGGAAGGGAGAGGCAAATATAAGGGGACTACATGGTGATGGGAAAAAACACAGTAAGGATTAAATTTTTTTAATGTTCATAATCAAATATGGAAACAAAAAAAAATTTACCCAGTCTTTCAAGGTTCAACTCAAAATCAATTATTTCCACGAGCCCTTTCCTGTAATCTTCAGCATTCCAAACACTAACCTCACTCATGTAGCACTCATCTGGTAATTTTATGTCTTATTACTGATTGTCTTGCAGTTACAAGTTAGTGTGTAAGCACCTTAAGGCCTGTTTCTTGATAGTGGCGACAGATAAGACTGTAGTAATCTATTGATTATGCTTTGTATGTAAGTATAAATTCTTTTACAAGCCATAATTTCCAAAAGACAACTAACCTGTCAGTCAACTAAAATACAAATACATACATGTACATGCATACACAAAACACACACACATACTTACATAAACTAAAATGAAAACCATAATCGTTTTTAAGTCCTTGATCATTAATAAAATATCCTATGCCTAGTGAATTTAATGAATTCACTTGTATAAACAGAATTGGTTGATGCTCTCTCAAAATATTCTCTGAAGAGCTATGGCACCAGAGGTCTCAGATCTTTAAGATAAAGGTACCCTCAGAGAAATATGGACTCTATAATTTTATGACCATATAAGATGGGAAAACATTTATATAAAAAGTTATGACATTCTTTAAAACTGATCAACATGTTCTGATTGTTCAAAAAAACATTTAATTAATCCTAAAGTTTTCAAAAACTATGCACAATAATTTTTGTAGTACCTTGCAATCCGCCATTTTATAGACATATTCTTACTATACCTATTAAAAGAAAATAATAAAGCATTCAAGAATCTTGTGTTATCCTCATTTATTTCTTAAGTATATTTTATTGATTATGTTATTACTGTTGTCCCAATTTTTCCCCCTTTGCCCATTCCACCAGGTACCCCCCTTCCCTTCAGCAATCTTCCCCTTAGTTCATGTCCATGGGTCATGCATATAAGATCTTTGGCTTCTCCATTTCCTATACTACTCTTAACATCCCCCTTGCCTATTTTGTACCTACCAGTCATGCTTATAATCTCTGTACCTTTTCCCCCATTCTCCCCTGCCCCCTCCCAGCTCATAACCGTCCATGTGGTCTCCATACCAATAATTCTGCTCCTGTTCTGGCTGTTTGCTTAGTTTGTTGTTGTTGATGTTTTTGATTCAGTTGTTGATAGTTGTGAATTTGTTGCCATTTTAATGTTCATAGTTTTGATCTTCTTTTTCTTACATAAGTCCCTTTAACATTTCATGTAATAATGGCTTGGTGAAGATGAACTCCTTTAGCTTTACCTTGTCTGGGAAGCACTTATCTGCCCTTCCATTTGTAATGACAGCTTTACTGGATAGATTATTCTAGGTTGTAGGTCCTTGCTTTTCATTACTTTGAATCCTTCTTTCCAGTCCCTTCTTGCCTGCAAAGTTTCTTTTGAGTAATCTGCTGACAGTCTTATGCCAACTCCTTTGTAGGTAACTCTACTTTTCTCTTGCTGCTTTTAAGATTCTCTCTTCATCTTTAACTTTGGCTTTTTAATTATGATGTGTCTTTGAGTGTGGTCCTCGTTGGGTCCAACTTGTTTAGGACTCTGTGCTTCCAGGACTTATATGTCTATTTCCTTTACCAAATTAGGGAGGCATTCTTACATTATTTTTTCAAATAGGTTTTCAATTTCTTGCTCTTCCTCTTCTCCTTCTGGCATCCCTATGATTTGAATGTTGGCACATCTGGAGATGTCTCAGAGTCTTCTTATACTATCCTCGCTTTTTTGAATTCTTGTTTCTTCTTTCTGTTCTGGCTGAATGTTCATTTCTTCCTTATGTTCTAAATCATATATTTGAATCCCAGCTTCCTTCCTCTCACTGTTGGTTCCCAGTAGATTTTCTTTATTTCACTCAGTGTAACCTTCATGTCTTCTTTTATGGTGCTGCCGCACTCAGTGAGTTCTTTGAACATCCTAATAACCAGTGTTTTGAACTCTGCATCTGATAGGTTGGCTATCTCTGTTTCATTTAGTTGTTTTCAGGGGATTTTGTTCTGTTCTTTCATTTGCCCATGTTTCTTCATCCCTTCAATTTGGCAGCATCCCTGTGTTTGCTTCTGTGTATTAGGTAGAGCTGCTTTGACTCCCTGCCTTAGAAAAGAGGCCTACTATAGAAAAGCCACCCCTGTAAATTGTGTGGGGTGGAACCTTAGGTAATCGCCAGGGTTGGGCAACCCACTTTACCGTTCTGTGGCTCTGTGTTGGGGGAGGGCTTGGCAAGGGGACTGTGCCGCTACCTGGCTTCTGGAGGTTTGCCCAGCACTTGCCACATGTCTAGTCACTTCACCCACTCCCCATATGCTGCTAGCTCCCTCCAGCTATTGCCCTAGTGTTGAATCCTGGAGTGGGTAATTTTACATACATTTTAAGACCTTGCAGGCCCTTTAAGCCAAGTTTCTTGAAAATCCAGCAGTTTCTTCAGCCACTCCAACCCCCACTGGTTTTTACAATCAAAAGTTATGGGGATTTATCTTCCCAGCACTGGAATCCTGGGCTTTGCAGTCTATCCTGGGGCTGTGATTGCTTGCTCCCAAGGTATCCCTCCCAGTTTTTATCCACCACACGTGAACATGGGGCCGCCCATGCCCATTCTGCCACTGCCTGCACCTCTCACACATCATGGCTCCTTGCTTCTCCACCATATCTCCATTTCTACGCCTCTCCTACTCATCTGGATGAATGTGGCTTCTTTAAATCCTTGGTAGTCGGACTGCCATACAGTTCTATTTTCTGACAGTTCTGGGTGTTATTTGTTTTAAGATTTAGCTGTAATTCTTTTGCGGTTGTGCAAGGACAGAAAGCATGTCAACCTATGTCTCCATATTGACCCTGCACAGGATCTGATTTTAAGATTTCAATTAAAGTTAAAGAATTGGGGATGTTTTGCTGGGCTTTGCTGAGACAAAAAAAATCTCTCAGGAAATGGTTGTAAACAAGTTTTCACTTGCCCAGGCAATATAGCTGCTCCCAGTAGTGCCCAGCAGGGCAAAATATCCACTGTTATCCTCATTTAAGTAAAAAATATCAGCATAAGAAATCAACATTTATGTAAAAGACAAAAGTAAAAATAAGCACATATATTATAGTAATTTTAATAATTCTATATCTTATCCCCAAAAGGAAAACTATGAAGCTAGAGATATCAGATATAGCAAATACTCAAACAAGTTATTTTGCTTATTCTTTTTTAATTTATCTGGATTGTAAAGACATACTCTGGAAGAAATTACAACTTACTTTCTTTTTAGAAGGGTTGCTCTCAGACCACATATGAATGACCAACAGAATTATTGTATTCTTAAAATATTAATAATTATGGTTAATTCGAACTATATAAATGTTAATTACTAATATCAAGAGAAATGAAATAACTACTACTGGACTAAACCACATACTTTAAATAAGCAGAAGACCTTGCTCCAGCCAGTATGACTTGGTTGGTGGAGGAGCATCATGGGTTCAGCTCCCAGTCAGGGCACACATCTAGGTTGTGGGTTCAATCCCCAGTCAGGGTGCCTATGTGAGGCAACTGATCGATGTTAGTAACATTGATATTTTTCTCCCTTCCTCTCTCTATATAAAATCAATAAATGTAACCCCAGACAAAACTTTTTTTTAATTAAAAAAAAAAGAAAAGAAAAGCAGGAGACCTTTACTACTAATTTGATGTGTAAACTAGAAGTAAGTACCTAAACATACAAGCTTTCAATTCCTCATTTAAAGTAAAGAATGTGTACAAAGCCTCTAAATTGTGCTTAAGAATATACACTCTAGATCACACTAGGGAATATGTAACTACATTTACTGCATACAAAGAATAATATGCTATATTGAATGGAAAATTTATGCTGGCTATAATGAAAATCTCTGGGACACATTCAACATATTTAAAAATCCTTATGGGTAAAGTGAGGGAATAAACAAAGTTATCCATCTACAAAATAAAAAGGAAAAAAACAGTAAAAATAAAAAAGAATTTTTAAGAATGAGAATAGTTTAAGGAGTCTCTTGGACAACATCAAGCATAACAACATTTGCATCATAAGGTTACAAGAGAGAGAAGAGAGAAAAGCAAGGGATTGAAAACTATCTGAAGAAACAACGACTGAAAATTTCCCTACCCTGACAAAGGAAATAGACATACAAGTGCAGGAAGCCGCAGTTTCAAACAAGATGTATCCAAAAAGACCCACACCAAGACACATAATAAAAATGCCAAAGGTTAAAGACAAAGAGAGAATCTTAACAACAGCAATAATAAAGCAGTTAGTGATGTACAAGGAAGCTCCCGTAAGACTGTCATGTCATTTCTTAACAGAAACTTTGCAGACCAGAATGAATCAGCATGAAATATTTAGAGTGATGAAAAGCAAAGACCTACAACCAAGATTACTCTACCCAGCAAGACTATATAATTTATGATGGAAAGAGCTAAAAAACTTCCCAAACCAGAAAAAGTCAAAGGAGTTCGTCACCACCACAGCGGTATTTTAAAAAAAAAAAGTTACAGGAAAAGAAAAAGAAAAGAATAGATCAAAAATATGAATATAAAAATGGCAATAACTATGCACCTATCAGTAATTACTCAAAAATAAGTGAATCAAATCCTCTGATCAAAAGACAGAAGGTGGTAGAATATGAAAACAAGACCCATACATATGCTGTCTACAAGAGACCCATATCATATCAAAAGACACACACGAACTGAAAATGAAGAGATGGGACAAATATTTCATGCAAATAAAAATGAAAAAAAAAGCTGGGGTATCAATACTTACATCAGACAAAATAAACTTTAAAACAAACACTATAACATGAGAAGGATACTACATAATGACAAAGGGATTAATCCAATAAGAGACTATAATAACCCTTGTTATCTTCAGATAATAAGTAGCAGTATGGAACCACATGGAGAAGAACTCAACTGAAAGGAACAAGTAAGAAGGTCCCTACAGCAGACTGCAGGTTGTCTCCTAATACCTACGATGATGATGGTAGTGGTGGTGATGATAATAAAAGTCCCACTTTACTAGGGAGATGGACCACATTTCCCACTACTCTTTAGCTAACTTTCGGCCAAAGAAAATGTGCACCTTCAAAGAAAAGGAACTATCCCTTCTTCTCTACTTCCTCCATCTTCCTAATTGGAAGACAGATGTGATAGAGCTAAGAAGTCACCACACACAGTTTGAAAATCACTGGTCTAACCTGTAAAAGAGCATTTGGTATCTGGCTTGCTTTTAGTTGTAGCTTCATGTCTGGCATATAATAGTCAATAAACATTTCTCGAATAAACAAAAAAATAATACACTTATTTGAGGATCCTCCAGTTTCAATAGAGGATTTGTACACAATATCAAACATGAGCCTCCAACTAGAAAAGCCCAGGATTCAGATACTGATGCCACCAGTTCTAGCTACATAGCCTTGAACAAATCACTTTATGTCTCCAAGTCTCAGTAACTTAACCTATCTTCTATATTTGTTATGAGAAATTAATGAAATAAATAAAGCCTTGCACATAGGATCTGATAAATGGCAGCCATTTATAGAAATTATGCATCCCATCTTCTACACAATTAAAATGCCAGGGACTATTATCATAAAATATCCTGACACATATTATGATAACTTTATCAAATGCTATATAGTGTCTTCAAGCATTATGCTGAGTGAAATAAGCCAGGCAGTGAAAGACAAATACCATATGATCTCACCTTTAATAGGAACCTAATCAACAAAACAAACAAACAAGCAAAATATAAACAAAGACACTGAAACTGAGAACAGACTGACAGTGACCAGAGAGGAGAGGGGAGGGAATTTCACGGGAAATGGGTGAAGGGTTTGCAGGAACAAGTATAAAGAACATGTGGCCAATAACAGGCGGGGGAGACAGGAGGGAGGTGAGGAAGGCTGGGGGGTGGGCAGGGGTGGGGGGAAAAGGCAGAAAACTGTACTTGAACAATTAAAGTAAAATTTTAAAAACATGTACATGTTTAAAAAAATGCTATAGTGTCTTCCAAATACCCTTCATTCTTCTACCACCACATTCCTCAAACTCACAACCTGAACAATAGCACTGAGGGGGGATTTGGGAGAGGGAAGGAGGGTAAAACAGTTAACTTCCATGTTAAAAAACCTTCAGTTTTTCACTACCCTCAGTGAATCATTACTGTCGTTCCCTCTCACTTATTTCCTCTAAAAAAAAAAAAATGAGTCTTATTAATATAAACCTGTGCAGACTATGGTTCATTCAGGTTAAAATTATTTGGTAAAACATGCCTCAAAAGAAAAACAAGTAACATTCTTTTCAAATTCCATACAACTGCGTGGGACAACTATATAAAGCATTTGTAAAATTCACTCCACTCCCAACTGCTATTTTCCATTGCAAATTAATTTTCATATTATAATTTTCCAAGTTCTAACACTTGATTTATCTATCTCAATGTAACCTGACTTAATTTAAGTTGGAAGTAACAAAAGACATACTTTTACCTACAAGCAGATGTCATTAACTATAAACAGATTTTTTTCACTTAAAAACTTGACCAAAAACTAGTTATTTTCTTGAAATAAAAATCTTCCATTTCAAATTTTTAAATCTTACATTTTAAATAAACTACAACAATAGAATATTTGCTTGAAGGAGAAAATATCTTGAGATGTCAAGTTCCCAAACAAATTGTTTTCTTCGAATCCTCATGCTAACTGACCTTGTGAATTAATAAAGTACTCAGAGTTACAGTGAATTGAAGAAAAGGAAATCATGTACAGACTGGTCTCACTGGTAGGAAATGGGCCTTTTAAAGAAAGATACAAATCTTTTTCCTAACTCGGTCTATTAAGAAAATCACTAAAAAGCCCTACAAACCTGACTACTCAATAAATAGTCAATAAATAACTATTCACCTCCTACTAGGTAAAGTAATCTACTAAAATAATATAATTATCTCAGCTGAAAGAACTTTTTCCAATTTCAAAGATTTCTCTATTCATTGAATACTGGGATTTACTTAGACCATATCCTCAAGGGACTCTTTTGGCCTGGATAAATTAGACAATTACAAAAGGGAAGATCTTGGAATTTTCAGAACTCAGATTCCTGGTTATAAGTAGTCTTAGAATATAATAAAGGCCAAGACAAGTAGTAATTTGTAATATTTCAGAGACGTGACTAGAACTAAGTATATGGTCTAATCTCCCTGATCCAGTCCCTTAGCACTCTCACCTTTGCTCAGCTATGCAGTTGCCTGCGTTGTGGCTTAACCAATAGCTTTTAAGTAATTTTCCCTAATTAAAATCTCCCTGAAGGAAATGGGAATATAAATTGACACAATCTTTCTAGAAGGCAGTTGAGCAATACACCTCAAAACTATTTTTAAATACGTTCTTTTGGCTTTCAGGAATGGCTGGAGTAAAAAGTTAAATGATGCCCTGGCTGGCACAACTCAGTTGACTGGACAGTCATCCCATAGACCAGAAGGTCGCAAGCTCAATCCTCAGTCAGGGCACAGGGCCGTGATCCCTAGCCAGGGAACATACAAGAAGGCAATTGGTAGATGTTTCTTTTTCACGTTGATGTTTTTCTCTCTATCTTTCCCTCCCTTCCTCTCTCTCTAAAAGCAATGGGGAAAAAATGTCCTCAGATGAGGATTCAAAAAAAAAGTTAAATGATGTTTCCAAAGCTCTGTCTCTTCATTTTTTGGCTCTCTTAGCCTCTATTCAATACTCAGACATACTCACAAAACACTGTAAGGAAAATACACATCAGCAGCCCCAACTTATAGTGTCCTACTTTAGACATCCCTGTAGAAAAAGAGAGACTTTATTGTTCCTTCCAAAAGAAAAAACCTAGAAATGGCTCTAGTTGTCCCAGCTTAAGGTGGTGTAGGAGTAACTAGAAGCAACACTTTGTCTGGGACCACAGAGAATAAAAGACTTGCTTCCACTGTTATTCAGCCATCAAAGGAAAGAAAAAAGAGAGGGAGGGAGGGAGGAAGGGAGGGAGGAAAGGAATCTTATCATTTGCCACAAAATGGATAGACCTAGAGGATATTACACTAAACAAACTAAGTCGGGCAGAGCAAGACAAATACCACATTTGATTTCACTCACATGTGGAATCTAAAGAGCAAAATAAACAAACAAAATAGGAATGGACTCACATACAGAGAACAAACTCATGGTTGCCAAATGGGAGGGAGGGTTGGGGGGCTGGGTTAAAAAAAGGTGAAGGAATTAAGAATGGCAAATTATGTATGATACCAGGTGAGCACTTGTAATATCAAAGGGAACACTATGTGTACACTTGAAACTAATGCATGATCATACTGAAAGAAAACTATAATTAATAAATAAAATTAAAGAAGACATGCTTCCCAAAGGAAGGGAAGGTGGGCAGAAAATTAATATATGTTCATTTAAATGTGCATATCCTTTGACCCAGAAATCCCACTTCTAGGAATTAAATAACCTACAATATTATTGTATGCCAGACACTGTTGGAATAATTTACAAAAATAAACTCATTTAATCTTTAAAGTCAACCTCTATGAGGTAGACACTGCTATTTATTATGATCCCATTTAATAGATACAGAAACTCAAACACAGAAAAATTAACCAACTTGCCTAAGGCCAGAACTACTAAAAGATAAAGCCCAGGAATCAAACCCAGATCATATGGCTCCATCCCATGCCTTTATCTACTAAACTTTACTAACTGCCTCTCTCTTTATCTACTTGCTCCAAGAAATTAAAGATGAATTCAAAGAATTAGCTAAGAGGATTCATCACAGCACTATTTCTAACAGCAAAAATGTAAAAATAACCAAAATGTCTAATCATAAGAAATTAATTGGTAAAATTACTATATGTATATTAAATTATGTTAAAGTGAACCACTTTGTAGCTAATAAAAATTAATTCTATAATACATATCTAGAACATGAAAAACGATCAACACTATAGTTAAGTTTTAAAAACAAAGACTGCATAAACAAAAACTGAACTTGTTTTGCAGGACCTAAAATAAAAACAACACCTACAGGTGTGTATGGATGCACACAACAGGCTCTGGCAAGCTACCTGTTCAAACGTCAGCAGTGCACCACTCCACACCCACTAAGACAGCCACAATCAAAAACACAGACAACAACAAAGGAGTAGAAACTGCAAAATCAAGGAGAACACTCTTGAATCCTTAGGTGGCCAACCCGTGGCCCAGGGGCCACATGCAGCCCAGGATGGCTACGAATGCAGCATAACACAAAATCATACATTTACTAAAACCCCACCCCCTTTTTTTTTTTCCTCATCAGTTTTCCTTAGTATTTGTGTATTTAATATGTGGTCCAAGACAACTCTTCTTCCAGTGTGGCCCAGAGACGCCAGAAAGTTGGACACCCCTACTTAGGAAAATGGCTAGTACTTACTTCACTATGGTCAAGGGTAAGTTGAAATATTCACACTGTAGTTGAGGCTTACTTGTTTGCCAATTACCAACTACTCACAAACTTCCTGAAGTCTTTCAACAATTTCTTCAATAGCCTCAAACCTCAGGACACACAAGTACAATACCAATAACTCTAGGCAACATGGTGATTTCACCATGCCGTTTCTTTAAAATTATTCACTAAAAATAAGCAATCCCCAGTGAGCCTCTAAGTAACATGCTCATAGGAGAAAAGAGCAGATACGCTGTTTTGTTTTGGCTTTTAAATTAGGTGTATTGGTAACTAATTATTATTTAATAATTAATAGGAAAAAACCAGACCTGTTACATAAGAGAGTAAAACGAAAACAACAGAACAGATAGCTTTCAGAAATCACTCCTTCAATTTAACTGTACAAATTAAATCAATTTTGAGGCTTAAACTATTGTTTTTTTTTAAACTGCTTCAACTAACATTCATGCCTGAGTAATAAAAATGGTATCATTATTTGTTCAGATTAAACCAAACAGGAAAGATTACAAAGCATCAATTAAATATAAATAGTAACACACAGTTCAACAAAACTTTTAAAAACTCACAAAAAACACAATGCTTGTTTAGCTGTGCTTTGATCTGTGCTTGAGCACTATGACCATGTTCCCAGGTAACATTAACGTTCTGTCAATGTTGGGAACATGATGGGAAACAGGCACAAATACAAAGACATCCTCTTCCCACGTTTTCATATGTGTCTCTCCTTTTCTCACGCTGGATTCTAATGCAGCAGACCAGTTGGTACTGCAGTTAAGTCCAGTAGGTAAGGAATGGAATTACTTCCTGAAGCATAGCCTGGTACAATCATCCAGAAAAGACTGCTCCTTAGACAGGAAACTAGAACCAGGAAAGAGGACCTTGGATAGATCTGACAGGAATAGACTGTCTGGCCGCCACCTAAAGCCTTGACCTCAGGAGACGTGTTAAAAGGAAAGATAACCTCCCCCGTAGGACAGCAGGCCAGCAGGCCAGAAACTAGGTAGAATGGTATCCCTTTATGAGACCAGACAGATAAGGAGTAAACTGTCACTCACAAACCAGATGACTAATGAAAAAGCCACTCTCTGGCCTCATTTCCCTTTTGTCTTTAGAAAAGTCTTATTTCAATATTCCCACCTGTTTCAGCTGTGTGTCAGCAAATAAAAGGGAAATGATTGGGTGGGAGGTAGTTATTTGGGCCAGAATGTTAGAATCCCACGAGAACACTAGAGAAGCAGAAGAACTGGAGCTGTGAGTCAAGCCAGCCCTCCTGAAGGGGTGGCTTTCCTTCCACTGCCAACCTTGGAGACTGGGGTTTCATTTTATTAAGACACTGAGAAAGCTTCTGTATAAGTACCTACAACCAAATTAAATGTGACAAGGTCTAAAGAGATAGGTACTACAGTCAAGAGTCAGCACCTTCCTGTAACATTTGAAGTTCTGTAACGTGTGTATTATTACTACAGTAAGTAAAATATAAAACAACTTAGCAATAGGCTGGTCAGTCAAAGTAGGAATACACTGATACAGCAGAACTATGGCAGTCTGAGTCAAAACTGTGTAGAAAAATAGATGTTCAAAATTTCCAATCCCCTAGACAGAAGAAGAGTTCAACAGGCAAGTAGTAAAGATCAGTCAGAAACTAGGTCTATAAATAGGTAAACTCAAAATGCCAGAAAACCAGACCACCAGTCTGAAATCAAAGACAATTAACCTGCTTCCTATGAAAACAAGCACTTTTCCCAAGGTACTGCTCCACTTGTGCTTAGCTGAGAAAGCACAACACTGCTTTAAAAGAACTTAGTGGCTATATCATAGATTCCATGAAAAAAAAAGGTTATTTTACTTCTTTTTTTTTATTTTTTAATATATTTTATTGATTATGCTATTACAGTTGTCCCATTTCTCCGCCATCACTCCCCTCCACCCTGCACACCCCCTCCCACCCACATTCCCCCCCTTTAGTTCATGTCCATGTGTCATAAGTTCTTTAGCTTCTACATTTCCCACACTATTCTTGCCCTCCCTGTCTATTTTCTACCCACCGTCCATGCTACTTATTCTCTGTACCTTTCCCCCCTCTCTCCTCCTCCCACTCCCCTGTTGCTAACTCTCCATGTGATCTCCATTTCTATGTTTCTGTTCCTGTTCTAGTTGTTTGCTTTTGTTTTACATGTGGTTAATAGCTGTGAGTTTGCTGTCTTTTCACTGTCCTGTTTTTTATCTTCTTTTTCTTAGATAAGTCCCTTTAACATTTCATAGAATAAGGGCTTGGTGATGATGAACTCCTTGAACTTGACCTTATCTGAGAAGCCACTTTATCTGCGCTTACATTCTAAATGACAGCTTCGCTGGATAGAGCAATCTTGGATGTAGGTCCTTGCCTTTCAAGACTTCAAATACTTCTTTCCAGCCCTTTCTTGCCTGGAAGGTCTCTTTTGAGAAATCAGCTCACAGTCTGATGGGAACTCCTTTGTAGGTGACTGTCCCCTTATCACTTGTTGCTTCTAGAATTCTCTCCTTCATTTGAATCTTGGCTAATGTAATTACGATGTGCCTAGGAATGTTACCCCTTGGGTCCAACTTCTTTGGGACTCTCTGAGCTTCCTGGACTTCCTGGAAGTCTATTTCCTTTGCCAGATTGGGGAAGTTCTCCTTTATTATTTGTTAAAATAAGTTTTCCACTTGTTGCTCTTCCTTTTCTCCTTCTGGTACCCCTATAATTCGGATGTTGGGATGCTGAAAGATGTCCCGGATGTTCCTAAGCCTCTCCTCATTTTTTTGAATTCTTGTTTCTTCCTTGTTTTCTGTTTGGTTTGTTTCTTCCTTCTAAAAATGGTTATTTTACTTCTTACAAACCTAATTCTCTGTCAGGATAACTTGGGGGTATGATACCCATCTCCAGATTATATCCAGTTGTAAAATGATATCCAGTTTACATAATATAAAAATAAAAATAAAAGTAAAATATTTTAAGTTATTTGTAGACTGTATTAAATATTGTTCTAGCCCTAACCGGTATGGCTCAGCTGGTTGGGCATCATCCTTCAAAGTGAAAGGTTACCGGTTCAATTCCTGGTCAGGGCACATGCCTGGTTTACAGCTGGTCCTGGGTTGGGGAGTGTGCGAGAGGCCATCAATCAAAGTTTCTCTTACACATCGATTTTTCCTCTCCCTCTCCTTCTCCCTCCCATCCCCTTTCTCTGTAAATAAATAAATAAATAAATAATGTCCTATACAATTTTAAGCTCTCTTTGGACTTCACTATTTCTGCAATTCAATTGAAACTTGTGTTATTAAGCACTAATCAGCCAGATACCTTGGGATATTAACAAAGTCTTTTTATCCTGAAGAGAAAGCATTCCAAGTTTTCCAACCAGATATCATTACCTCTCAATATCAGATGACTCAAACAAATGGTCTTAATCTGCTGCCTCCACTTCCTATCCTTTCTCCGGCTTCAGTTTTTGTAACTTGGTTTACAATACAACATTCCAGCTGAAACAATTCTGGAGTAAGACTATCCTTTATATAAATTCTCAAAAGACAGCATGCTGTACTGGAATACGGATGTTAGGAAACCCCTAGTCCAGGATTGGCCGCTCAACAGCTGTATAATCACTCACAAGTAGCAATGGGGGTAAGGGCATTAAGAGGTATATTGGTTCTTATCAATAAATTGGATTAAATTAGATGACTGATACAGTAAGCTTTCAACTCTAAAATTTTATGAAATACAAACATTTTCATTAACTCCACATCTCAATGATCTCTATCTGCCACACCTGACACTGAGGAATATTCCCTCACCTTTTTTGAAAGAGAAAACTCTAATTTATACTGGTTATATCATTCATCCAAACATACAAAGTTAGTCTTTCATGTAAAAAAAAAAAAAAAATCCAGAGGACAGCTATGACAAATCCACTATAAGTCTTTAGGTAGCCAGATTCTTTCCAGGGTATGAGCCCTTATCTATATGATCCAAGTTGGCTGTTGGAACTCCAGTTTTTTTATCAGGAAAGAGATAAGCTAGGAAGGCATACCCTCATCCTTTTAGAATACTTTCGTGATACTATGCTCATCATTTCCACTAACACCCAACTAACCAGAACTTAGTCACACATTTAATAACTGTTAGAAACTTGAAAACAGTCTCTCTTCTGCATGAGCAAATATGCAGCCAGAAATCAGGGGTTCAATCACCATAGAGGAGTGTGGCCACTGGGTAAACTAAATGTCTCTCCCAAACTCTTCAACGTCTTCTTTGGTACTGTTTATTTTCCATCCTATTGACAAGTGTTCCTCAAAGCTCAGTCCTTGGTCCTCTAATCCTGCCTCTACTCCTACTTTCTAAGAGCACTCACTCATAGCTCTGCCTACTCTCGCAACCCTCATCTTTGTGTCTAGCCCCTACCTGTCCCATCTTTTGACATCTTCACTTGGATGGCTATAACATAAAACCCATTCTCTTCCAAACCCACAAAGACAAGTAAATAATTTTAAGAGAAAAACATTTCAGCCCTGGCCAGTGTGACTCATTTGGTTGGGCATTGTCCCACAAAGTGAAGGGTCACTGATTCAATTCCTGGTCAGGGTACATGACTGGGTTGTGGGTTTGGTCCCTAGCCAGGGCACATATGAGAATAATGTTTCTCTCTCACACCGATGTTACTCTCCCTTTCTTTCTTTCTCCCTCCCTTCCCCTCTCTCTAAAAATAAATAAAATCTTTTAAAAAAAGAGAGAAAAAGGAAAACATTTTCAATCTTCTTACATAAGTCATGGCATCACAAACACCCCAGGTTTGGAATTTTGAAGTCACCTCTAACTCCTCTTTCTTTCCACAAGCCATGGGTTGCAGGTCATACTGAGCTTCTAAAAAGGAATGAAATAAATAGTGCTACATGAGCCTTATATAGCATCTGACCTAGGCTATGTGTTTATTAAACTGGCTTTGCACCCCTCAACACTACAGTAATGCTCTAAAGTCATTACACTAATGATCAAGTCCATGAACCTATCTGCTGTAGACCATTTGCATCCCCCAAAAATTCATATGTTGAAACCTAACCCCAGTGGGACAGCATCTAGAGGTGGGACCCAAACGATGGTGTCTGGAGGTAATCAGGACCATGACGACAGAGCCCTCGTGAACAGGATCAGAGTGCCCTTGTAACAGAAACCCGAGGACTCCCCTGATCTTCCACCATGTGACAACGTGGTGAAAAAAGGGCCATCTATGAGTCAGGAAACGAGCTCTCACGAGCCCCTGAATCTGCCTACACCCTGATCTAGGACTTCCCAGGCTCCAGAATTGTGAGAAATAAATGTCTTTTGTTTTAAGCCGCTCAGTCTGTGGTAATTTGTCACTGCAGTCCAAATAGACTATGATACTATTTTTTAGTCATCATTATACATGACATCTTCAGAACTTTTTTCCTGTAACTTTTTAAATATTTATTTATTTATTTACTTATTTTTAGAGGGGAAGGGAAGGGAGAAAGGGAGAGAAACATCAGTCGGTTTCCTCTCCTCCACACCACAAATGGGGACAGAATCTGCCATCCAGGCTTGTGTCCTGACTGGGAATCAAACTAGCGACCTTTCACTTTGTGGGACGATGCCCAACCAACTGAGCCACACCACTCAGGGTGACACCATCAGAGCTTCTGACATTTATTCATCGTTTCCTCCTTCTCAAAATTCTCTACACCCAGGGTTTCCATGGTACCACACAATCTTGATTCTCTTTCATTACCACTGACCATTCCTGTTCCGCTTCCTGGCTGCTACTGCTCTATCTACCTCTTAAATGTTGAGTTTTCTCTGGGTTCAATTCTTATGGCACTCCTCTTTTCATTCTACGCATATTTCTTGAACAATCTCACTTTTTTCTTTATATCTGAAGATCAGCTGGCTACTGGTAATTGCAAATTAAATTTATAATCTTCACTTCTTTCCTCACCTCCTGACCCATACAAACATCTAAACAACTAAATAGCATCTCTACCTTATTTACAGACAGGCACCTTTAATTCAACATACCCAGAACTAAGCTCAGCATCTCTTTCCCTCATCCAAATTCACTTCTCTTGAATTCCCTATTCGCATTCACAGTATCATCACCTACCCAACTACCCAGGCTAGAAACTTTGTTATCCTCAATTATTCCTTCTCTTTTACCCCTCACATCCATTCATTACCAAATTTTGACAAGCTGAGCTTCCCAATTACTCTAGAATCCATACCTTCCCTTCCATTACCACTGTAAAAGCTCCAGAGTTTTCTCACATTGGTCTTTCTCCCTCTAGTCCATTGCTTTTCAAGAATCCCTACTTTTCAACAAACCTCACTATCTTACAGAGTCACGGCTAAATTCGATAGTCTGACATGCAGAGCTTCTTACAACCTTACCCCAACCCACTCCAATATCAAAGCTTACCTCAGTTCTCATCCACAGTACACCTCTCTCCATCCCTGGAACAAGACGTTCACACACTTACATGTTTTCCTCTCTGCCCATAATCTCCTCTACCCTCCTTTCCGTGGGGCGAATGCTTACTCATCCTACAGAACTTGGCTTAAACATCACCTATCATAAGAAGTCTTCTTTTCCCCTCAGCAAATTGGATCCATCTTCTCCAGTTATCATTCGTTACGAGTACGTCAAGGCTGTCGTCTCCATTGACTACACTAGAAATAGAGTCTTATGCTTTACTAATTTACTAATTTTTTGTTCTAGCATTAGCACAATGCCTGGAAAGCAATAAATACTTGTCAAATCAATAAATCCCAAATGGTTCTTGACAGTCTGCAACAAATACCAACCAAGAAATCCCAACTACGTCCACACAGAATGGAGGATGGGGCGGGCGGAAACCCAGGCTGACAATGAATTGTAATTGTTCAGTAATAACAATTTTTAAAATGTCTCAAACTATGATATTTCAGGTATTGTACATAAATTTACCTCTTAGCTTATCTCATTTAAACAGCTTAAGTAAAACTAATAAAATATCTGAGAAATATTTCAAATGCTTTCTCTAATATACTTAAGCAGGTTGATATGCAAATATAAGAACCTCAAACAATTATAATACTTCAAGTTAAATATCATCTAGATAAATGGATTAAATTCTAAATGTATTAATGGACAGCAGAAGTAAACAAACAAAAAAAAAAAAGTAAAGGCTTATCAAGGAATTAAACCATGTGGTCATTAGTAATTTTTCCTGGGCAAATCTCAGTAAAAGTAGAAGAAAGAAAAAAAATGACATTTCCTAATTAATGCACCATAGTATGTATGCAAAATCAGGAAAATAAAGTCCTGATTTCAAATTATCAAAATTAAACTGCCATAAAAATCAGTGGTTTTCAAACTATGTTCTCCTCAACATGATAGTAATACTATAAGAGCATAAAACTGGAAACAAGTTAAATATACAGGAAGATTGAATAAATAAGTAAACATAGTAAGGATAACAGAGGCTGGATTTTTCACTTTAAGAGAATAATATTACAACTATGAAAAATGAAAAAACTAGGGACCCTGGAATGTTGGACTAAAATTGGAATTATTGGTATGAACTCACTCTTTTCGATATATACAGATAAATTATATAGGTACAAATGTGTGTGTAAGTGTGTGTACATACATAAACTTCCCAGCTCCGTCCATTAAGAAGGTCTGGGAGCAGCAAAAGCTGATAAAAACACCGACACTGAGATCTTGGCTTCTGTCATTCTCCACTAAAAGGATCCAGGGTTCCCTAGAGAAATAAATGGCTGATTCCAGGACTAAGGCAAGGACAATACAAGGTAAGCCCAGAATACATCCCTGTGCCAAAAAGACACAAAGAATGATGGGGACATGTCATGGGGATAGAGCAACCAGCCAGAATGGGCTCTTGCTGGCCAAATGAGGGACAGTTTGAACATCAAAATAAACAGTAACAGACTGTAATCCACTAAAAATCATGAATCATACAGATATGAATAAAGAATTACCTCAAAAGTTTGATGAGGAACAAGATATTTACATAGCTTCCAAGTAATCCTCACTAAAACTATTAACTACTATACATTAACTTTCTAGTGAAGAAGCCCAGCAGGCATTGCTTATGTCAAGCAGTCAAAGTGAAAACCATCAATAATGGGACAAACTTGTGCAATCCTCCTAGAAGGATGCAGTGTGCATCCCTTCCATGACATTCCTGCCCAAGTACGAACATAACCTGGATGTGTCTAACCAAAAAAGAACAGATACTCTCAAATTGAGGGGCATCCTACAAAATAAATGCCTTGTAAACTTTAAAAGTATCAAGGTTATTAAAATCAAGAAAAGACGAAGGAATCGTCCCAGATCAAAGAAGACTAAAAAGACTTGACAAATTAATGCAACACATAATTCGAACTGGACCCTTTTGCCAGTAAAAAAGTAATGGCACAATCAACAAACAAAACTTGAACCACTCAGAGAACTGGATGGAGTACTGTATCAGTGTTAATTTCCTGATTTTGACTATTGTAGAATACTTGTTTGTAGAAAATGCACACCAAAGCATTCTGGGATGATAGGACATCAACAAGGTCAGCAGCTTCCTCTCAGTGGTTCAGGGGAAAACTATTCTTTGCACCAGACTTGCAAGTTTTCTGCAAGTTTGTGATCATTTACAATTTTTTTTAAAGTGAGAAAAAAACAATGTCACTAAAAATGAAATTATGTTAAAAACCAACTGTGATTCTCGATATTGTTAATCTTCTTAAGAAAGAAACACCAAACTATGCAAAATTACTAGGAAATAATAAATAAAATTTTGGAGCCAGAAGATACTTTATATAGCCGAACCACTTTTCTTTTACAATTACCGCAATCAAGTCATGAGCCAGGTAAAAGGTTAAAGAATATGAAATGTTCCCATTAAAGGAGGTTATTAGGAAAGGAACAGTAAAAGGAACAGTGGACCAAGAGTGGGTAGAACAATGGTATTCTGGCGCAACAAACAGCTGTAACCATCAGCGAAACACAATCTCAGCATTTCCTCTGAAAAATAAAGGGACTGTCAAGCTGAAATCTAAAATTCCTTGCAAATGTGCAACCAGAATTACCCAGAAAGAGATGTGCTTCCCCAGCTCAATTACATGATGCTTAGCTATACGGTAGCACAACAGAATACAAATACAAAATAAAGTGCGTATACCCTGAATTCTCTTAAGTTGCAGGAGTTTGTTAATTAAATTAATATGCAATGTGATTGTCCAATTGTTCCTTATGAATAAAAATTTGAGACGAATGAAAAGAACAATTAAAAGACTCATTAAAATGCAACAAGATCACCTTCAGCGATCTGCTGACTGTCCTTTAAAAAGACAGTTTTCAGAATCATTCTAAAATGCCCATCACACTTGTCCTGAAATAACAGGGCGCATTTCCTAGAAATGTTTCAACGTGCAAGGATCCTTTCCCCTTTCCCTGTAGTACCACGCGTTCCTTGGGGCAGTGACTAGACCAGCCCCCAAGAGCACAGGGGTGAGGTAGCACCGGACTCTCGGCACTTCCTTTTGGAGAGGACTGCCCCCCGCGTCACTCGTTACTCACTCAGGATGCAGGGCAGAAGTTTATCCCGGAGGAACTTAGCACAGTTGGCTCCCGCCCTCCCAGCACTGCGGTCCGGGCCCAATCCCGCCCGCACCAGGGCGCTGCCCTAGGTACTCAGCCCCCTCCAGAGCTAGGGTCGTAGCACCCTGACTTGCTCACAGCTGGCCCAGCTGAGACGCCGAGGGCCGGGGAGGACACGGCCTCTTCCCCTCCCCCGCCCCTCGTGCTGGTCCCACACGCCCACCGCGAAGCCCAGTGGAGCCAAGAAGGCCTGACGCCGACCATCAGCTCGGACGCGGCCGGCCAGGCTCTCCACGCCTCCCAGCCTCGACGCCGGACCCGGCAGAACCCACTGGACAGCAGCCCGGGGGCGGGGGCGGGGAGGCCCGGGGGCGGCGCCCGCCCCACACCCTTACCTGGCTTCTCGTGATCGTAGCCTACTACGATGAAGTAGTCGGCCAGCCGAGCCATGGCCGCCGCCGCCGCGCCCGAGAAGCGGGTGCCCGTCGCCGCCCTCGCCGCCGCCGCCCACCGGGCCCGGGAGGGCTCAGCATTTTCCCTGCAGCAGCAGTAGCGGTAGCGGCGGCGCTTCAGCCATGTTTGACAACCGAGGCACGCTCTGCGCCTGCGCCGCTCGTACTCCCGCTCCTCCCCCGCCCCCACCCGCGGGCTCCCAGGCCGAAGCCCCGATGGTGAACCCACCCCACCCCCTGCGGGTAGCTTGCACCGTTGGGTTCGGGGAGTGGGCAGCCCGAAGTATTCCAGCCACGTGCGGCCACCGCTGCCGCTCGACGTGGTTCACTTTGAGAACTAGCTGCTCCTTCTTGGCTCACCTCCACCTCCCCCTCCTCTATTTTTCCTAAAACAGGGTGTTCTTCCTTCCGCCTTCTCTTTCAGGATTTGGTGAGAAGAGGCAGGGATGGTTAAGGGGGGGGGTCTCC
This sequence comes from Glossophaga mutica, assembly GCA_039655065.1. NCBI lineage: Eukaryota > Metazoa > Chordata > Mammalia > Chiroptera > Phyllostomidae > Glossophaga > Glossophaga mutica. Next base: position 40,505,404 of record CM077308.1, on the reverse strand, counting down.
TGGAAAGTTTGCTGCTTCCCCTCCCCCACAAGACGAGATTCTCCCGCCCTCAACTGGAAGCATGGAATTTGCACCGCCAGGGCTTTTGCTGCAGTTTCCTGTTTATGTTGTGTACATGGGAATTTTAGGAACATGCCACCCAGCAGGCGGGGGGGAGGGAAAGGCCTTTGCGCAATCTCCAGAGACGCCTCGGACTAAAGCTGGGTGGGCTGGGGGCGGCTGGCCTGGGCTTCCCCCGGAGCCTCTCGGGCGGGGCTGGATTCCACCGAAGAATGCGGCATCCCCGGGATCCTCCTGAACTGGCTGGAACCTACAGACTCCGAGGGAAAAGTCTCGTCTCTCTCTGGGAGCCCCTCCCGCCTAGCTTTCGTCCCTCCTGCAGTCCCAGGGCTCTCTAGTAGCGGGATCAGGTGGTGATTTCCAACTTCCCTGTTCAAACACGCAATAAAAATGAATTAATGAGTCTCATCATCTAACCTAAGAATTACCTAGGCCACTTTATTTTTTTGGTGCACCTCTTAGTGATAATTTCGAATTTAGCTGGCGAGACACCCAGATGTCTTTGTCATCTGTTCATTTCTCGTGAAGTTTTAATAGCAGGATATGTTACAAGTGATAGACTAAAGTTTGGGGAATCTCCATGGTTTCCAAATGTAATCATCTTCGTGGTTGCTCGTTATTAATTGAGGATTTAACCTTTACATTTACATATAAAAGGTATCAGCAAAGTGGTAAGTGTGTAACAAATATTTTTAGTAAACGAATGTACAGTTTCTCCAGCTACCAGGAGGAAGCTGCAATGGCTGGAACTCTGAAATGGGCGTTCAGAGGGTTGGTGTTTCAGGTCCTGAAAGTTTACTGTAATGAACATTTCCACTTTCTGTGGCACACCTTCAGCAAGGGATACTTGAGCTGTAGGAATGTATTTGCAAATTGCTTGTTGTCAAACTGAAACCCTGATTGCAGGGATGGAAGTAAGATAACATTGATCTTGAAAATAATTAAACCAAAAAAGCTTCAGTGGCTCCTCATGTAAGAATCCTCTCTATAACTTTTCCTGAAAGCTCATCATCCAACCTGATCACTTTCAGTAAAGAGTAATGTTACTTTCCTTGAGAGGAAGCATGTTCTGTTTCACAGCCCTTTTAATTTTTTAAAGATTTTATTTATTTACTTTTAGAGAGGGGAAGGGAGGAAGAAAGAGAGGGAGAGAAACATTAATGTGTGAGAGATACAATGAATTGCCTCTCACACGCCTCCAGCTGAGGACCTGGCCGGAAACCCAGGCATGTGCTCTGACTGGGAAACAAATCAGCCACTCTACAGTTCACAGGCTGGCACTCAGTCCACTGAGCCACACCAGCCAGGGCTAACAGCCCTTTTGTTGGTTCTCAGGGATGGAACCCACAACCTAGGTATGTGCCCTGACCGGGAATCAAAACTGAAATTTTTGGTGTATGTGGACGACACTCCAACCAACTGAGCCACCCGGCCAGGGCTAGCCTTTCAGATTTTTAAGGAAGTTATCATGTTCCTTTTCCATTTTACTTTTTTTAAATTAAGGTGGAATTCACATATCATAAAATCAACTATCTTAAGGTGTACAGTGCAGAGGTATTTAGCTCATTCACAATTTTGCACAGCTATTGCCTCTATCTAGTTCTGTTACCAGGAAGGGGACCTGGACCTAAGCAGGTTTGCCTAGAGTCAGTCAGTAGTATGTGGGTTCTTAACTTCATGTAGGAAAGATTTAACAACACGAGTCCAGATGATTTTTACAGGATGTTTATTAAAGCTGGGGACAGTACCCTAACTGATGTGGCTCAGTGGGTTGGGTGTAGTCTTGCAAACCTAAAGGTCAGCAGTTCAATTCCCAGTCAGGGCACAAGCCTGGGTTGTGGGCCAGGCCCCAGGCTGGGGGCATGCAAGAGGCAACTGATTGATATTTAACAGATCCGTGTTTCTTTCCCTCTCTTTCTCCCAACATTCCTCTCTCTCTAAAAGTAAATTTTAAAAATCTTTAAATAAAGCTGAGGACAATGAGACAAGGAAGGGCTAGGGATACTGGAAGCAATAGGAGAGGCTAAGTGGGATTGTCTTGGCCCACTGCAAACATTATAGGAAAGAAATGAGCCTTGGCAGGGATGCTTTAGCTCATAGAGAAGTCACAGGAAAGGGAACCTTGGGGACAAGGTCAGAGGGTTAGCCCCGGAAGAGCTGCCGCTGCACATGGCTCCCTGTTTGCAAGTCTTGTAGGTCCCCTTAGAATTTAAGAGATGCTTGCCTATGGGGAAGGTAGAGGGGGAGGGGGAAGTGTAGACTTGCTCAGTGCAACGTGCTCAGTGCTTCGTGCAACATGCTCTGTGCTCTGTGCTCCCAGCAGGAAGAGCATGCCAGATCCTCCCTCAAAAAAGTTTTTTAGGGGTGGAGATTGTAGGGGAGATCCCAGGTGAGGATCTCACTGGAATATTCATCAGCTTTCCAGGTGTGTCCTTTCAGGGTCCTAGTCTCCACTGATTCATTGGTTGGTGCCAGGGCAGAGGGTCATTATTCAATGCAGCTGGTCCCAAGGTCCACTGAGGTGTCACTTGTCTGGTTTTGCTGCTTTTCTGGGCCTGGAGATGAAATACAACTGAGGCCCAGATGCTATCTCTAGGGAGGAAAGGTTACCCTAGGGACGAGGTCCTTGTTTTCCCAGTTACGTCTGCTGTCAGGCGCCCGGGCCCGTCTGCCCTGGTGACCCTTTGTGCCTGCCTATAAGTTGCTTGGCTAGTTTGTTGTTGTTGTTGTTTTTCCTATCTCTCTTAGTTTTCCTATTACACTTGCCAAGGAATGTTCTAGCTTCTTACTAACCTGCCTCAGGTCCAAACCATTTTCATCAACCAAAAGAAAACCCCACACCCATGAAGCAGTCACTTATTTCCCCTTCCTCAAGCCTCTGGTAACCACCAGTTTGCTCTGTCTCTATGGATTTAGCTACGTATGGTAAAGGAAAATCCACAGGCCCAAAATAGGGCCACTCATGCTAAAAGCCCATGATATCAAACCTGGATTAAATGCCTGATCTAATTGCAGTTTCAACATCCCCCGGAATAATCTTAATTAACCAGTACGGAATTGTTTGGTAAAGCACCAGTAAGATACTCTGTCCCATGCACCCTCTCCATCACCCATAGAAGAGGCACTGTGCATGATTTTGCCCTGGCTGGGTAGCTCAGTTGGTTAGAGCACCACCCCCATGTTCCAAGGTTGTGGGTTCAAACCCAGATCAGGCCACATACAAGAATCAACCAACGAATGCCTCAATAAGAGGAGCAACAAGTTGATGTTTCTCCCTCTCAAAGTCAATTTTTTTAATTAAAAAAAAGAAAACCCTTTTGTTCTTCCCTCAAGGGAAAGATGTCAGGGCCTAAGAATAATCCTTTATCTTCTTTTGTTAATAGCTCTCTTGCCCCAGCCTCTTTCTACACAAATCTTCCATTTCGTGTAACCCCTCACAGGGCCCTTCCATAGTAAGTGCAACGCTGCCAGATTCATGAATCGCTTAATTAAAGCCAATTAGATTTTTAAATTCACGGGTTGGATTTTGTTTTTTAACACATATTATAGATATCAATATAAATTCCATCATACAATATATGACCTTTTGTGTCTGGGTCATTTTCTTTCATGCAGTGTAATATTTTCAAGCTTCATTCACATTGTAACATGTACTTGTACTTCATTCTTTTGAGGCTGAATGATAATACTGCATTGTATATATATACTGTATCAAGTCCAACTTACCTGTTTTTGTTTCCTGTGCTTTTGGTGTCATATCTGATAATCCATTGCCAAATCCAAGGTCATGAAGACTTATTCTTATGTTTTCTTCTAAGAGTGTCATAGTGTGTGGGGCCAGCATGAGTCATCTATGTGTCTCTGTGGTATGCAGACTGTTTCCAGCTAATGGTAACTTTAGCCACAGGCGCAAGAGAGATTTCTGCCTCCTATCCTAATGACTTAGAAGAACTTGAATTAAAGCCTTTGGTCATAACAGATTATAAGAGATAACTTCTTAGCCCTGATCAGGTAGCTCAGTTGGTTAGAGCATCATTCCCATATGCCAAGGTTGTGGGTTCAATCAATCCCAAGCCAAGGACATACAAGAATTAACCAATGAATGCATCAGTAAGAGGAACAATAGGCCTGGCAGGTTGGCTCACTTGGTTGGAGCATGGACCCATATACCAAAAGATTGTGGGTTTGATTCCCAGTCAGGGCACATACCTTGGTTGCAGTTTGGAGCCCAGTCAGGGTGTGTACAGGAGGCAAGTGATCATGTTTCTTTCTCACATTGCTGTGTTTCTCTCTGTCTCTCCCTACCTCTCTCCCTCTAAAATCAACAAACATATCCTCGGGTGAGGATTTAAAAATTATAAAAGGAACAACAAACCAATGTTTCTCTCTCTTTCTCTAAGATCAATACATAAATAATTTTAAAATTTTTTAAAAAAGAGATAACTTGACTTATCTATAGGTCAAGGTAAACTTCTGTTTACCGAAGGTCTACCCTTCTTATTATCATCCTGCAATGACTTTTTAAAGTAGCCAAGGCACCTTACTTCATCCCTAACTCAGGATGTCTTTTTACCCCTGTTCCCTTTCTGTCTCTGAAGTTCTTCCGCATGTGGGATCCCTAACTTTCTCATGTATGTGGGCTTCCCATACATACACAGGTATTAAATTTGGCTATTTTCTCTTGCTAGTCTTTCTTATGTCCACTTAATTATTAGACCAACCAGAAGAACCTTGAGGGTAGTGGATAGTTTGTTCCTCCCCTCAATAGTTTAGCTCTTGTTTTAAGGCCATGAATCTATTTTGAGTTAATTTTTATATATGACATGAGCTAGGGTCCCATTTTACTTATTTTTGTGAGGGGGGAATTTTTTATTGATAACTAGGTTACAGTAAAATAAATAGAGTGATGATTTGTTGGGGAATAAAAACTCCAAGAGAATCTTAGTCTCTCTCCTCCCTGCCTCTAGCTCTTGGCTTCTGCCTTCTTACTGGTCTCTTGGGATGAGCAGGACTTGGTGGGCATGCCAGGCCTTCCTGGGTCCTTGGGGAGCTCTGTCTTCCTGACCAGTGGTACAGGTATCGTCTTGGATTCACTGTCCTTCATAGGAGCAGCAGCCTTGGCTTTCAGCCCTTCCCCAGCTCCCTGGGCAGTGGCCTCTTTAGAGACCTTGTTCCCAGTCTTATTTTAGGCTAGGGAAGCAGCACCATTCTCACCCTTGGTGACTATGGGTTTTGAACTCTGACTCCCAGATTTGGTTTTCATTTGGGCCTTGGCATCTGCTGGGCTGCTCTTTCTGCCTTGGACTTTTGACTTCCCATGGGGCTCACTATCACCAGGAGGCTTTTTCTGCCTGTTCGGGGCCTTCCTGGCCTTACCCACTCTTGCCTTGCCAAACATGGTCTGGCCACCTTTTTGTGGGGCCTCTTCCTTGGCCTTACCCAGTCTCCTGGGAGCCAGGACATCTTCCTGGACTGGGTTATTTTGGTGGGAGAGGGGCTTGGGAACTAATTTTAAGCTGCCAGTGGTCCCCCTTGGCCTTGAAGTTACTGAGCATGATGAGGAGTCCGCATTTCATCCCAGGGTCTAAGACCTGCTTTAGGAAGCATTTGAGCCTAATAGCATCTACCATAGGGTACTTTGGCAGGACATAATCCTTGATGGCCATTACTGAGGTAGACTTATCCCTGCTCTCCTGCCTGTACAGCACAACTGTCTGGTGATGCAGTGCTTGGCCATGCTATGGTTCGGGCCTCACTTTTCAGTCCCAGACCACTCAGGCATGGATATGGTGGCAGTTGAAGAGGCTGAGGAGTTTGAGGTGTCTCTGGAAGTCACACTTCAGGTTGCCACTGCATAGGAAGAGAATGTCGTAGACCTCTGCTTCTTAAATGTGCTGTTTTCAAAGGTTCATAAACTCCAAACAAGCAGCATCTGGCCTCAGTGTGCGCTGTACCTCTGGCTAAGTGGCCTCAGGCCTGGCACTTGCAGCAGCCAGCCTCAGGTTCTAATCTTGGCCTCTCCCAGACACATCCAAGCCCAGCACAAGTAACAACCATCTGAAGATCGCTTTGTAGCTCATATTAGATGGTACTTGGGCAGGGCACAGGTGCAAATGACCTTGGCCTGCATCTACCAGGACGCCACAGATACAGTACACCCAGTGGCAAGCTTCAGAATATACTGGAGCACCATCCAACCACCTCCACAAGTGACACACTAAAGGGGTGAGCATGGCAGGCATCAGAGCCCTGCTGAAGCAAGTCCTGCTCTCCAGGGTTTCCCCCAGCACAGGAGCTCCTCTGCTACACTCATAATCCGTCCTAGTAGCCCATTGGCCTGGGGGTCACTCCCTCCCACTGGCATACCAACAGAAGTTTCAATTACAACAGAAGGGCATACACAACACACACAAGGTGCATACCTGGAGCTCCCAGCTTTGGTGACCAGAGAACCTCAACCACTGGATCCTACAGGAGACCCACTACCTAAGGCAACCCTACCAAGACTTGGAGACATAGCAAATCTATGTAATACGTAGAAACAAACACAGAGAGGCAGACAAAATGGAACACAGAGAAGCATGTCCCAGATGGAATAGGATGAAACTCCAGAAAAAGAGCTAAATGAAATAGAGGCAAGCAAACTACTAGATACAAAGTTCAAAACAATGGTTGTAAGGATGTTCAAGGAACTCAGTGAGAATTTCAACAGCATACAAAAGGGCATGGAAAATATAAAGAAGAATGAGTCAGAAATGAAGGATACAATATCTGAAATGAAGAATACAGTAGAAGGAATCAACAGTAGATTAGATGAATCAGAGAATCAAACCACAGATTTGGAAGACAAGTAGTAGAAAACACCAAATTAGAACAGTAAAAAGAAAAAGAAATTTTTAAATGACAATAGTTTAACTCTGCAGAAGTCATGGTCAAAAAAATTACAGCATAGGCCACATGTATCCAAGAGGTGCATTCATTACTAATATGTGCTGAAATGCAAAAATATTAAAAACACTGCAAATTTGCATTTATTATATTATATAATAAAATACATGATTTTTAAATTTCTTTTCAGTTACAATCTAGAAATTATTAAACAAAGAAATATAAAAACATAATAAAAATTTTTTCCTTTCAAACAGTGGAAACATGGCTAAAAAATACAACCAAAAAATGTCTTTAACATTAATCAGAATCTTCAATAATTGGCTTTGCAATAAGTGACTCATTTTGGATTCATATCACCTAATACAAAACACATGACCAAACTGACAGCTTAAAGTTTATGACCTAACATTAGTCACACACAAAGGTACCTCTAGTCATGACCTTGAACCTATGCACCCGATATATGTAACAATATTTAAGAAAATAATTTGTTTGTGTCTCTCAGACAGCTGCCACCTCTGCAAGGTTATGGGGCCTCCGGGACAACATCAAACAACAACATTCACATTCACATCACACCAGGAGGAGAAGAGAGGGAGCAAGGGACTAAGAAACTATTTGAAGAAATAATGACTGAAAACTTGCTTAACCCGGTGAAGGAAAAAGACACACAAGTCCAGGAAGCACAGAGAGTTCCAAACAAGATGGACCCAAAGAGTCCCACACCAAGACATATCATAATTAAAATGTAAAAGTTTAAAGACAAGGAGAGAATCTTAAAAGCAGCAAGAGAAAAACAATTAGTTAACTACAAGGGAGCTCCCATAAGACAGTCAGCTGATTTCTCAACAGAAACATTTCAGGCCAGAAGGCATGAGCAGGAAATATTCAAAATGATGAAAAGCAAGGACCTACAACCAAGTTTATGCAGCAAACCTATCATTTAAAATCAAAGGAAAGATAAAGAGCTTCCCAGACAAGAAGAATATAAAGGAGTTCATTACCTTCAAACCAGTATCACAGGAAATGTTACATGATATTCTTTAAAAAGAGAAGAAAAAAATGATAAAAATATGAATAATAAAATGGCAATAAATACGTATTTATCAATGATTACTTTAAATGCAAATGGATTAAACACTCCAATCAAAAGACATATGGTGGCTGAACAGAAAACAAAACAAGACCCTTACATGTGCTGTCTACAAAAGACTCACATTAGCTTGAAACTCATACCCATAGAAAATAAAGGGCGAAAAAAGATATTTTGTGAGAATGGAAACAACAACAAAAAAAGCTGGGGTAGCAATAGTTATACCAGACAAAATATACTTTAAAACAAAGGCTATAATAGGAGACAAAGAAGGACTCAGCAATTCCAATTCTGGGTATTTATTTGAAGAAACCCAAAACGCTAAATCAAAAGGACATGTACATCCATATGTTTGGCTATTATTTACAATAGCTAAAATATAGAAGGAACTTAAGTGTCCACCAATAGATGAATGGATAAAGAAGTGGTGCATATATACAACAGAACATGACTCATCCACAAAAGAAAAATGAATCTTACCATCTGCAATAACAGTATTGTATGAGTGAAATAAGTCAGACAGAGAAAGACAAATGCCATATGATTTCACTTACATGTGGAATCTTAAAAAACAAAATAAATGAAGAAGCAGAATAGAAACAAACTCATAGATACAAAGAATAAACTGATGGTTCTCGGATGGGAGGGGGTTCAGGGGATGGGTGGAAAAGGTGATGGGATGAAGAAGGACACATTGGTGGTTGCAGAACAGTCATGGGACATAAAGTGCAGCGTAGAGAACAGTCAATAATAATGTGGTAACTACATATGTTGTCGGTGTAGATGTGTTGGGGTGATCACCTGGTAATATATATATATATATAAAATCATTAGTTTGCATACCTGAAACCAATATAATACTGTACAACAACTGCAATTTAAAAATAAAAAATCACCTTTAAAAACAGTGTTGTTTAGCATCTGGATTTTGACATATCCCAGGTATACGTAGAAATACACCATGTGTTCATACACACATGCACATATTTAACACACACTAGAGCTGTGCTTTGCTTTTCAGCCAACAGCTACCGGTCTGCTGAAACTGATAATCCCTGACAAGGCAGCCTGCTTACTGAGGTTGGCTCAAGGTCAGGCTATCCCTTGAGATATCACCAACACCTTTCATCTAGGAGTGAGGATGTAAAGCAAGCCCACACTTCTTTTACAGAAGGCTGACAGGAGCAGGAAGGGAGGAAGACTATGCAACACAATCATGTGTACAGAGCAGATGCCTTTCTTGTATGCTTTAGAAGACAAGAAGGAGGAGATTACTAGTAAGCAAGAATTATTGGCCCACTGCTCTTACAGTTGGCTGTTGTGGAGTAAGTGGTTGATCTATACAGTCATTTCAAGCGCTTCCTGTGGTTAGCCACTGTTCTTCAGAAAGGTGGTAAGAGAGTGCAACTTGACCAAACATCCACGTGCAGGGCTGGGGCCTCTTCAAATGGCCTCTGCCAACCAATAACAGGAGACTATGGAGCTGTGGCAGAAAATTCCCTGACCCATCACCACATTTTCATTCACTCAGCTGCCTAAGTGAGAAACTCAATGATTGTTACCTTTGACACCTGCCTCTCTCTCAGCCCTACATTCATTACTCAGCCCTATGGATCCTACTCCCCAAATGTACGCACTTGTCTCCACCCTTACTGCCACCCCACTAGCTGGAGCCACTGCCACCTCCCACCTCGACTAGTACAATAGCTTCTTAACTGATTTCCCTGCTTCAATGGTGGCTCCAGGCTTTTCATACAGGTAAAACTTAAGGACAAGTGAGTTATTAACACTTTGTTCAAACACTGTTTCTACTCCAGGTGTATGCTTGGGGTGTGGGAAGGTAGCTACTAGAGCTGTCTACGAGAGATGACTACTAGAAATTGTCCAGCAGGTGCTTTCACATGTGTGACTATATGACTAGTTGAACCCTGACACTCATATGAAGGATCCCTGATGTTAGCAACTATAGTATGAATTGGTGCTTTGCAAGACTGCAGGGTTTTTACTTAGACTGCATGTTTATTTAGTAAGCAGGATTGGCTACATAGTTTGTGGAGCCCGGTACAAAATGAAAATGTAGGATACTCTGTTCAAAATTTATTAAAATTTCAAAACAGTGACAAGCAGCCCTGCTGGTGTGGCTCAGTGGACTGAGTGCCTGCCTGTGAACCAAAAGGTCGATGGTTTGATTCCTGGTGAGGGCACATGCGTGGTTGCTGGCCAGGTCCCTAGTTGGGAGTGTGCAACAGGCAGCCAGTTGATATTTCTCTCACACACTGATGTTTCTCTCCCTCTTTTTCTCCCTCTCTTCCCCTCTCTCTAAGAATAAATAAATAAAATCTTAAAAAAAAAAAAAAACCAGTGGCAAGCAGAGCATTATCAGGTGTGAGGCCCCGTGCAACTGAATAGGGAGGGTGCACATCCGTGGTGCAAACTTGCTCTTTTGGTGAACTTTAGGGTAGTGTGTGTGTGTGTGTGTGTGTGTTTACGGGTAGATTAATAGAGATTATGAGGGGGACTAAGTCTCCTCCAGTCTCTGCAGGGCACCACCCCTGCTTCCCTTCTTGTTCCTCCCTAATCCATCTACCACATCCAACTATCTTCAATAACCAAAATGATATCTTAATAAATGTATATCAGATCATGTCTCTCTCCTCTTCAGGCCTGTCAAAAGCTTCCCACTTCATCAAAAATAAAGCGCAAAACTTCATTGCGTGCATCCCAAAAGGCCCTTATTTACTCTGATCCTGATGACCTATTTAATTTCATTTCATGTCACTCTTCATCACTTGATACATTCCAACTACAATGGACTCCTTTCATTTTCTCTAATGTACCAAGTTCTTTCTCATCTCTAAGCCTTTGTACATGCCGTTTCTTCCATTTGGAATATTAGATCCCCTAGTCTTGCTTATCTTTCAGAAATCTTTCCACAGTTTGTAACCAAATATTTATGCCTATGAAAATTTGTTTATGAATGGCTACATCACCATGCTATAAGCTTGAGGAGGGCAAGAATGATATTTACATTGATGATTACTGTGTGCCCTGCACTTAGCACAGAGCTAGTCATGTAACACATGCTCAGTAAATATTTGTTGAAGAAATGAATAAACTTTCAAGTTATACAGGCCCATATTTGAGAATTGCTTCATTTCAATGGTTCTAATCTGATAGACAGTACAGGATCCCCACCTGGAGGCAGGTGACCATTCTCACTGGTTAGGAATGACCCCAAGTGATCTAATCATCTCTTTTATAATCCATTTATGAATAAATGGCATTCATTGTTCCATCAATAGTAAATTTATCTTGGTCATTTCATGTTGTTCTATTATAGCTATTAGTATAAGAAGCTTCTATACGTTAACCATCTCCTTTGTGTTTTCTTTCATTTGTCCTATAATGACTTACATTCTTTAACCTTTAGACAGGCTGGTCTTCTGGCTTTATCACATGTCTGTCCATCTGTTTTGTGCAGGAGCACAAAAACGAAGCAGCAAAAGCATTACCTTTTCTTAGCCTGATGCCCTGGAAAACAGTATGCCCTAAAGAGAGATGCTAACATCTCTTTCCCTCCACCACTCCAATTAATGCTGTAGAAACAGTGCTTTTTATTCCGTGTCAGCATTCTTAACTTGGTCAAACCCCTGAAACTGTATGTCTATTTTATACTTAAATTGCTATATGTATATGTCCATTTTTCTGGAAAGGACCTATATTTTATTAGATCTTTGGAGAAGTCAAAGACCCCCCCCCAAAAAAAAAAGTGCCCTGAGACTTGTATCCTTCTTTACTTTTCCCTGTGAGTGAGCAAATCCACAAAGCTGATTGTGTCCTTTCTCTAAGCCACTTTGTGTTATGACACCAGGATGCTTCTTGAACCTTGTTTTCAAATGAATTTTGTAAAAAGCCCTCAGGTTAGCAGAAGCATTCTGAACTATGTGAATAATAAATACATTATAAAATTTTCTGTTTGAAAAAAGAAGCATCTGAAATAATTACCCAATGCACTTAACTACTCACTTGTAGTTATTCTTATTAATGTCATTAACATTTTTTATTATTTCTCATTAGTTTTCTGCATGACCTGAGTGTGGTCACGCTGGTTTTAGGCTCTGGGTCCAGTATTAGCTGAGAAGCCACGACTACACATTTTTTAAAACTCCAAATTTTACTAAGAATAAGGATTGGCTTTAGGGCTTAAAACTAATTCAGTTGGAATGTGAAGAAAAAATTAAGACACCATTATACAACAAGCCTTCAGCATATTTGTATGTCTGTATATATAATATCAGGATACACACATTTATTACAGTGCTTTGGGGTTTATTTACAGTCTGACCCTTTAAAAATTCTTGGGCACAAAATATGTGGGTCCTTATTAGCCAGAATTTCTCCCTTCACTTCCTTCCTTCCTTGTGCTCCACGTGAAGCTATAATGGCTGTAACTTGGATGGAAGAAACTCCACGTTAACGAATCACCAGAAGCAGAACTCCCGCTGTGGTGTTTCCTTCTAGATCTGATCATTTAATTGAGAAGGCATTCAAGTGACCTTTTTTCATCAACGATGATTAAGTATGCGAACCTCGCCCCCCCCTCCCCGGCCGCGCGCAATCCAGAACTAAAAAGAAAGATTTGGCAGGGTTCTCAAGCGTCAGATCTTTCTGTGCCAGAGCTACAGCGCACACCTGGGCTGATAGGGAGCGTGCCAAGGCTCTGAGCTGGGATTTTCTGGCACCGCGACCACGCTGCTGGCGTAGGCACTGGAGTCGGGCGGAGCCGAGCCGAGTCTCCACTCTGGGGTTTGCTTTGCTTGTTGAAGCCGCCCAAGCCTCTAAGCGAAGTTTGCACCTAGAGCATGCTTTGAGATCCTACAGCTGGAGCTAGAGCTGTTTTCCCCTTCATGGGATCAGGGGCTTTCCTAAAGGACACAGAGGAGGCGATCAGGCACTGCAGCAGAGTCCGCTGCAGACCGAACTCCCCAGGGGTGGTGGGAAGTGGGAGGAGTGAGTGCAGACCACTCGACCGTCCCTGGCTGGGGCAGGCGCCCAGCTGTCCTTGACTTCCCCAGCAGTCCGAGGCACGCGGGGAAATGAAAGTAAAACCTGCTTTGGCGCGGACCCAGCTGGAAGCTGGCGACTAATGGGTTGCAGACAAATTTTGCGGTGCTCTCAAACAAGACAGACAGCCCGCCCTGGCCAGGCTCTGTGCGAAGAGCTCCACTCGCAGGGGACGAACCGAAAGGAAGAGATGGGAAATGGGAGACTAGCGAGAAAAACAAAACAGGGTGGGGAGGGTCCTCGAAACGTGGCAGACGCGCAGTACTACGTGCTGTCTGCGGCGTGGACAGACTAGCCCCGGGACCGCCTGACCGCGTCTGCGGCCGTGACTGCCCTGCTACCAGCCCCGAGGCCCGAACCCAGCCAGCACGTTGCACTGTACGGCTCTGACCCCAGGGCTCTTACGCGACCCAGAACCAGGAATCTGTCCCCTGCCCTCAGCTGGAACTCAGGTCCGCTCAGGTGACTCGGGGAAGACTCCTCAGAATACAGTACTTGGACACGCCCTTGCCTTCCCCGGGTGCAATGTCCACGGCTCGGTCCTGAGAGTGAAAAGGCGGCTGAGCCAGCAGTGGGCGGCCCAGACCAGGCAAGGTCCGCGTGACCCAGCGCCCAGCCGTCCTTTCACTGTATGGCAGAACCAGTCTGGCAAACCAGGTTGGAAGCTAGGAGATCTGCTGGGGGCATGTTATAGATTGGGAAATTAGAGGAGGGACGTGACTTGCCCACAGTCATACAGCGAATTGCAATCCGGTGAGTCCTAGTGGTCTCGCGCCCGCGACCTCCCAGCCTAGTCACTGGGCTTCAGAACTTGGGTCTGGGGTAGGAGTAATAGGGCACCAGAGGCCCGCATTCGAGAAGTAGGGAGCCTTTCAGGGCTGAGTTCCCTCCCCAGTTTGGTCCCCAAAAGACAAGTAAGAAAGTGGAGTCAAGAAGCACTGCTGGAAGAGTACAGAGGGGTGACAGACGTGTTTGGGGGTGATTCATCATGAACACGCATAAATACTTGGGCGGGGGCTAGCACTCTTCTCTACCCTTTGACGAGATGATGACCCTAGCTTAGAAAAATCCACGCCGCGCCCCAGTCTGCCCTGCTTGCTTGCGGGGGTCCGAGTTAGGACTCTACTGCTTACTACCTTTGGTGTGACTTTGGGCAAATACACTCTCTCTCTCTGAACTTCAATTTTTCACTTCGTGACATGAGAAAAGTAATGTTACCTCCCTTCTTAACTCGAGGGCAGGTGTGAGGATCAAAAGAGATCAGGATGTGGCTGTGCTTTGTAAATGGTAAAGCCATTAACATAGGTGAAGCATTAGTGTGCACCCTGTCAGTGAGTCCTCACGTTTAGAACGGCTGAATGAAGGCTCCGAGGTGCAAACTCAGGTTGTAACCTTATAAGGCATGATTGGACTACAAGGGGAAAAAAACCAAAACGGTTATCTTTCTTCCTAATTTTGGTTATTCCTGTATTTCCAAATGGGCACGCAAATTCTGAAATTTAAAATACCCCCTCCTCCAAATCCCAATTCTCAGATTAGCCCTTCCGAGCCTTACCCTTATTGCGAAATCTTACTAGCCCATTCCAAAACCCCGGAGTCTCCGCCGCTCTCCAAGGTGGAAGTAGAAGGGTGGGGAGGGGGTGTTGGTGAGCCCCGCTCCTCCAAGCTGCGTTTTGTGCCCTGTCCGGGCGCAGCCAGGGGTCGCAGCCAGCTCAGGCTCGGAGCCGGCGGAGGGCGCGGTCCACTAGAGGCCGCAGCTCCCGAGGGCCGGAGCTTGGCCTATCCCCGTGGTCCCCCCTCTGGCTCTTGACTTTCCATACCAGGAGGCCTCGCACTGTAGGCTGCATAGATACTGGATAAGGACCCCAAGAGGTTGTACCGGCCCTACGTTGGCCAGACTTACAGTGTGAACTCTGTGCCCAGAGTCAAGACTGTGGAAGTTCCTGTACCAGTCTCCCGGGGCTCATCCCTAAGCCCGCTGGGCATAAGGGACACCCCAACCCTAAACTCCAAACCCAACTCCAACATACAAGCAATGAGCACGCCCGCGTGCAGGAGCGCGCATGCCGGAGGGAAGAAAGGGAGGGGGAGGACAGCCCAGGCCCCGCCCCCTGTAGCTCTCGTTCCCCATAAAGCAGGGGAACCAGAGCTAGCCACTCAGTGGTTTCTGAGTGACACTAGGCGAAACAGCTGGAGCCTTGGACGGTAGGGTTTTGCCTCTGCCAGAGTGCTGTCTCGGAACTTTCTCCTCCCAGATCTTGACAGATCACCCCCCTCAACGGGTAGGTGCTGTGTGTGTGTGGGGGGGGGCGTGTAAAGAGGGGGACTTTGCCCAGGCAGGAGACTGGGAGAGCTGGGTGAGGGGTCCTTTAAGGGGTGCGTCCCAAATGCTGGGCCCAGCTTTTATACACAACTGGAACTCCAGTCCCCTCTGCTCTGTCAACCAAATTCTGAAAAGCTGAGCAGGGGACCTGGCACTAAGCAGCGGCCTCCCCCGCGGGACCGGGTGCAAATGCCGCGGACGCCTCTCTGCGCCCCGGGGAGATAAGCGTCTGCGCCGGGCAGACAAGTGCTGAGCCTGCCCACGCCGGGGTCCCCCACCAGCTCTCGGTGCCCCGCCAAGTCGGTGCGGCAGGTCCCGGAGCTCACGCTCCTTTCTCTCCTTCCCAAGGGTTTGCGCATCGCCGCCAGGATGAAGCTGGCTCCCGTCGCCCTCCTGTACTTAGGCTCGCTCGCCTTCCTTGGCGCAGACACTGCACGGCTCGACGTGGCGTCAGAGTTCCGAAAGAAGTGAGTCGCGGGCAGAGCTTTCCAGTCCTTGTGCCTGGAAGACAGGGAAAGTGGCGAGTGGTCCTGAGGGCTTAGAAGTGAACGCGAGAAGCGACGGGCTGGACTCTCCCCTGGATCCATGCGAACCGAATATATTTGTGTTTTACAGATGGAATAAATGGGCGCTAAGTCGTGGGAAGAGGGAACTTAAGGTGTCCAGCAGCTACCCCACCGGGCTCGCCAACGTGCAGGCCGGGCCTGCCCAGACAATCGTTCAGCCCCAGGACGTGAAGGGGGCCTCACGCAGCACCCAAGCCAGGTAACTATGTTCGGAGCCTCCGTCGCGGGTTGGGCGAGCGAGCTGTCCCCCACTGCCATGGCCCAGGGGGTCGTCGGGGCTGTGTGGCAGTTCAGAAAGCAGTAGCAGTTTCCAGCCCCCTTTGGTCCTAGAATGCTCCCCCGTTCCTGGTGGCTGGGGCCCAATCCCTGCTTGATGGGACTCTCATGATGCCTTCCTTTCCCTCTCCAGCAGTGCGGACGCCATCCGAATCCGAGTAAAGCGCTACCGTCAGAGTATGAACAAATTCCAGGGTTTGCGGAGCTCCGGCTGTCGCTTCGGGACCTGCACGGTGCAGAAGCTGGCGCATCAGATCTACCAGTTCACAGATAAGGACAAGGACGACGTCGCCCCGCAGAACAAGATCAGCCCTCAGGGCTACGGCCGCCGGCGCCGGCGCTCCCTGCCCGAGGCCGGCCAGGGCCGGACTTTGTTGTCCCAGGAGCCCCAGACTCGCCTGGCTCCAGCCTCCCGCTCGAATCAAGTGCTCGCCTCCCTCTTTAGGATTTAGGCCCCTCTGGCAGCAGCGATCAGTCGAATTTGCATCTGGATGGCGCCTCCCGGGGCAGAGGGCTTCCTGCAGCCGAGCCTCTCAGCCTTTCGGGATCTGACTGAATCAGCTGCTTGTAGAACGCGAGTTCGGGAGGCACCGTTCCGGGGCGAGCCCTGGCCTTGCACGGGTCCCTTCTCCTCAGAGGCAGCGTTCCTTTCGCCCTAACCGGGCCGGGGTGTACCGGGGGAGGAGGGAGGTGAGCGGAGGAATCCCAGGGAATGTCTGCAGGACTCACGGTGAGGAGAAGCCGAGAATGAAATGCTGAGACTCCCCCAGGGCAAGGGTCTGAGCCACTGCCATGCCTTCCCCCAAACTGATTTCTCACGGGGTACGCCCCTCCGGGGCACAAGCCCCCACTATTACTTGAACCTTCCAAAACCAAGAGAGGGAAAGTGCAATGCGTGTTGTCTATACAGAGGTAACTATCAATATTTAAGTTTCTTGCTGTCAAGATTGTTTTGTAACTTCAAATATAGAGATATTTTTGTACGTTATATATTGTATTAAGGGCATTTTAAAGCAATTGTATTGTTCCCCTGAGTATTTTAATTCGTGAATGTCTCAGAGAGGTGTAACATTTGCTGCGTGGAATGTGTGAAAGTTTGTGTGTATGAAAGAGACTTATTACCTCTTGTGGAAGAAGGAAACTCCGCGTCTCTGTATAATCTATTTACCTAAAACGAGTGATATGCGAAATAGCAAACCAATAAACTGCCTCGATGCTGATTCATTCTCGGGTCACGAGTCTTGGGAGGGAGGGTGCCCCTGGTCCTGGACGGCCCGGGAGCCTTCAGGTCACGCTGACTGGATTGGGGAGGTGGGACAGCTGTGCGGATGGGGTGCTGGCTGGCCTCTCTCCGCGCCCACCGAGTTGTCCGGAGTAACGCTCTCCCCGTGGGGAGCGCGGAACTTCGCAGAAATGGGTCAAGGCTTCGCGGAGACGCCGGAGGTATAGCTTCCAGGGGTGGCTGGGCCGGGTGGAATAGGGTGAACTCCAGTCCCGGGCAAACCTGGTTTGCGCAAAAGTCCCAGATTTCATAGAGTTACGCACGAAACCCTACACTAAAGTGCGCCTCGGAGTGCTATTTTGGGGTGGTCTCTGGGGCCTTCTAAGTGAGGAATTACCCCGGGCTGCCGCAGTGTTAAAGTTAGAAGCTACTACAGCAAAATGCTCGGACTCCTCCCGGAAACCGGCAAAGGGCCAAGAAACCTCAGTTCTCTCCCCGCGGTGCCCCAGCGCGCGCGCGGGCTCATAAGCGAGGCTGTGGCGCCCCCCGCCGGCCGCCTTGGATGAGAGCGAGAGCCGTCCGGCAGTACGTGCGGGTAGTAAGCTCTTCTACGTGGGAGTCAGCACACAACCTTAATGAAAGAGGAAAAGGAAAAAAAAAAAACAAAACAAAACAGTTCGCAGATGCCAACCAGGGAGGGCCCCCCAGCCCTGCAATGGAGCAGGTTCTGGGACCGTGACTCAGCGCCCACACGCTGCGCAGTGTGCAGCTGCTGGCCGGAGGCACGCGGGACGGACGTGCCGCCGGAACCGTGCGCCGCTGAAGCCTCAGACCTTCATTGTTCCGCCTCCCCTTGCTGCTCTCCTCTTCCTTCCTCCTTCTCAAGCCCGTTTCATTTTTTTCCTCCACTTCTCTCCATCCTTCCTTCCTCCTCCTTGCTTTCTTTATGCTTTATCATCTTAGAAGGTTGACCCCAGTTCCGGTGGTAAAAGCTGGATGCTAAGCCTCAATGAGTGATTGGAAGGGCAGGGAACACGGGAACTGGACAGAAAGGGAAGAAAAGGGCAGGCGCCCCTGATTTTGACTTTTCTGCTCCATTTGTCTCATCCAATATCCTGAAGACCCAGGACGGAGACCAATGTTTTGTCCTTTCCAGAAAGTTTCCCTGGCCTTTCGATTTCAAGGCATGGTTCACATGCCATGTTGGTGCTTATAGGTGATCTCAGAAAACTTCCTGGTAAAGAAAATCTGAGGGTGAGTTTGGAGAATGGAAATGTTTCCAGGGCATCCAATCTTCTCCTGGGCCTTTCGTATCAATTGTATTCATGTATCACAAGGCCCCTTCTGAGGGCCTAGGATAGTTCTTTCAGAAAAGGCCTGGGTCTGGGGTCCAAAGACAACCTGCTCCTGAAAGCAGTGTCAGTTGAAAAGTACATCTCAGCATACGGAATTTCCTTAGGATCAGACTAGTTCTCAATTCTGGGTGCTTGGCTGTGGACAGTGTCATTCTCCATACAGTTCATTGTCTTACTGATCTAAATTTTGTGCGGGTTCATTAGAATCGAGGGGGCTACAAATACAGCAACGGAATACTTGTGTCCTCAAGGGCCTTTTGGTTTTTATTTGTTTTAAAGACTTTATTTATTTTTAGAGAGAGGGGAAGGGAGGAAGAGAGAAAGAAAGGGAAATATCCACCCACCTACAACCCAGGCATGTGCCCTGACCAGGAATGAAATCGGCGAACCCTTGATTTGCAGGCTGATGCTCAATCCACTAAGCCACACCAGCCAGGGTGACATTCAAGGGCGTTTTAATAAATATTCACTTAGAGGGAATTCTGTGTCAGGCACTGCAAAAGGTACAGGGCACGTAAGAATGGAAAAGTAACTAACAAGCACATTTATGGAACTGCTGTGCCAGTGAGCGGTTCTGGGTGGTCTGAAGGGGGCTACAGAAACTGCAGAGAACAGCAGACACTTCAGCCTCACAGACAGTGGCTTGGGATTAAATACTCAACCTTTTCCTTGAGCCAATGTTTGTCCCATAGCCACAGGGCCCTCCAGCCAAACCGCATCTTGGCAGAGCTTCAGCCGGCAGAAAAAGCTGCCAAAGGCAGGTTGGGCACTAGCTTAGGGCTGTTCTGAACAGGGAACAGGCATCTAGCCTTCTGCCCAGGGAGTCATAAGACTCCCTTCAGGGACTCCAAGGCGAGTGAAAGAGGTGGTTTAGCTCTGAGATGAAAGAGTCAGCTGCTTAGCTGGAGTCCTTTCCAACTGAAAATCCTGTGATTGGAGACATGTCTGAAGAGACAGAGATCAGACTGGTACAAGTTCAGGATTGACTGAAGGTCACCATCAACCCTGGGGACCTGCTCTGTGAGCCATGCAACCCACCTTCTAAGTTTTTTTCATAAGGTGTTGAAGCCTGTCAGGATAAGGCCTCCTGATGCCAAGAACACATCATTTATCAACAGTGATGAGTCACTTGTGAGCTGATTCGACCTGTCTGTGGCTAAGGAGTAGTCACAGCTTTTATCTTTAGCTACTGTTGCTGACTGTGGGAATGGTACCATCCCTTTGTAATCAAGTAGGGTACCAGGAGACTTCTTGAAAAGCCAACACCTTGGCTGAGCAGCTAAGGGTTGAAAGGGAGTGATGGGGGATGGGGGAGACAAAACTAAGTTTTTTTAAGCACCTGTTTTGTATCAGACATTCTCCTGGCCACTATATACACCTTATCTCATTTAATTCTTATAGAAGCTTTGTGAAGTAGGTGTTATCTCTGCTTGTAGATAAGGAAGCTGAACCTCAGAGACACAGAGTAACTTAGGCAAAGTCACACAGTGAGTACTAAGTGCTGGAGTTTGGGTTTGTACTGAAGGCGTATGGGCTATTTTAGTGTTGAAGACATAGAGAGTAAAGTGGGATAATTTTAACATTTGGATTCTCAAGTCAGATGTCCCTAGATGTCCTCTAATCCTAGGATTGTTTGGGTAGGTGATTTACACCTGTGGTTCTGAAAGATTTGCATGAGGCTGATTGAACTGGGAAGAACTGCTTCAGTGGTATGCTCAGTGAGAGCAAAATAAATAAATGAAGTGAGTTTCAAAATTCTTGGTCCTTGTTTGAAGAAGGGATTATAAATCAGGCATAGTCTTTTTTCCTCCCTGTTGAGCTAAGTCACTGACCTCTTTGGTTTTCATTGCCAAATATAGTTAGAACATACACTGAAGGCCTCAAGAGCTGGCTTCCGAGGAGAAGGCCTCTGAGCTATTCCTGGCCAAACACAGTCCCTTCACTGTAGGTCTTGAGTCACATGGAGGGACACCTATGTCTACAAAGCTGTAAATAGAGTTCCCACCCTTGAGGTGGAACCTTTTGTCTTTGGCAACTGCTGCCCAAGGCGGCTTTTCAGAGGCAGTGGTGAGCTGGCTATGAGAGAGAGTTATGAGGGCTGCCCTTCCTTCCTCTAGTCAGGAAGAAGAGGGCCTTGTTATCCTGGGTCCCGCAGAGGCTTCTGCCAAAGCTGGATCGGAGACTTGGTCTTCATTTGCATGGGAAGAAGGGTGAGGCTAGATACTATCTGGTGGTCCCACTGGTCTTGTTCCAGAGCTATTTTGGAATGTTCTGGAAAAACAATAAAATGACTGTGACCACACAGGCAGCTTAATTTAGTAGGTTATTGTACATTTTTCCAACAGCAAGAAAGCCGTTATGAGTATGAGTATTTAGCTGAATTTTTGAAACATAAAAAATACATTTTACTTATTGCGCAATATTCAGTGTAGAAAAAAAGGATCCACCTTTCACACTACTCCCAGAGATAACTTCTATTAACATTTTAGTATATACCCTTTTAGACATTTCTATATAATACATATACACATATGCATGCTTTCAAAATGTGAATTTAAGTGCATAGAACTGAATTAAACATATTCCTCTGTTTAAGGCAAATTGCCATTATCAGTCTCTGCAAACTTCTCTCTTGTTTTAATTATTTTATTTTCTCTCCCTTAATTTCCTTACCCCTTTCATCTCCTTCACAGGAACCCTCTTTAACATATTTGATATCTGTTACTTGTTATATATATACATATAATCTTGTAAAATCTGTTGTGTTGTTTTGCAACTATGTCTTTTTAATATACAAATATATATTTTTTAATTAGCACCTTATATTGAATTTATTCAGGTGACATTGGTTAATAAAATTATATAGGTTGCAGGTGTACAGTTCAGTAATACATCGTGTATATTGTATTATGTGTTTGACACCCCAAGTCAAGTTTCCTTCATCACCGTTTATCCCCACTTTACCCTCTTCAATCTCCATTCACCCCTCTTTCCCTCTGGTAATCATCATACTTTCTGTGTCTATGAGTTGTTGTTGTTGTTTTTGCTTAATTCCTTCACCTTTTTCACTGAGCCCCTTAACCTTGTCCCCTCTGAAAGCTGTCAATCTGTTCTTTTTATCTATGAGTCTGTTTCTATTTTGTTTGTTAGTTTATTTTGTTTTTTAGATTTTACATATAAGTGAAATCATATGGTATTTGTTTTTCTCTGACTGGCTTATTTCACTTAGCTTAATACTGTTCGGGTCCATCCTGGCTGGTGTGGCTCAGTGGATTGAGTGTGGGCCTGCAAACCAAAGGGCTGCCAGTTTGTTTCCGTCAGGGAACATGCCTGGGTTACCTGCCAGGTCCCCAGTAGGGGGCGTGCGAGGAGCAACAACACACTGATGTTTCTTTCCCTCTCTTTCTCCCTCCCCCTCTCTCTAAAAATAAATCAATAAAATCTTTTAAAAATACTGTCCAGGTCCATCCATGCTGTGGCAAAAGGTAAGATTTCCTTCCTTTTTATGGCTGAGTAGTATTCCATTGCATAAACGTGCCATGGATTTTTTTATCCACTCATCTACTGATGGACACTTGGGCTACTTCCAAATCTTGGCTATTGTAAATGATCCTGCAGTGAACATAGGGGTGCATAAATTCTTTCACATTAGTGTTTTGGGCTTCTTCAGTTATATTTCCAGAAGTGAAATTGCTGGGTCATAAGGCAGTTCTATTTTTAATTTTTCGAGGTAACCCCATACTGCTTTCCATAGTGCCTGTACCAATCTGCATTCCCACCAACAGTGCATGAGGATTCCCTTTTCTCCACATCCTTGTCAACACTTATTTGTTGATTTATTGATGATAGCCATTCTGATAGGTGTGAGGCGATATCCCATTGTGGTTTTAATTTTAATTCCTCTAATGATTAGTGACATTGAACATCTTTTCATATGTCTGTTGACTGTCTATATGTTCTCTTTGAAGAAGTGACTGTTCAGGTCTTGTGCCCATTTTTTAATTGGGTTTTTTTTCTGGTTTGAGTTTTATAAGTTCTTTATAAATTTTGAATGTTAATCTCTTATCAGCTATGTCATTGGCAAATATGTTCTCCCATTCAGTGGGTTTTCTTTCCATTTGTTGATGGTTTCTTTTGCTCTGCAAAAACTTTTTTTAAAGTATATTTTATTGATTATGCTATTACAGTTTTCCCATTTTTTCTCCCCTTCATTCCCCTCTGCCCATTCTCATCAGCATTCCCCCCAACTCCACAACCCCTTAGTTCACATCTAAGGGTCGTACATATAGGATCTTTGGCTTCTCCATTTTCTATACTATTCTTAACTTCCCTCTGTCTATTTTGTACCTATTAATTATGCTTCTAACTCCCTATACCTCTTCCTCCATTTTCCTCTTTCTGCTCCCTGCTGATAACCTTCCATATGATCTCCATTTCTGTGATTCTGTTCCTGTTCTAGTTGTTTGCCTAGTTTGTTTTTGTTTTAGGTTCAGTTGTTGATAGTTGTGAGTTTGTTGTCATTTTATTGTTTATAATTTTGATCTTCTTTTTCTTAGATAAGTCCCTTTAACATTTCCTATAATAATGGCTTGGTGATGATGAACTCCTTGAACTTGACCTTATCTGGGAAGCACTTTATCTGCCCTCCCATTCTAAATGATAGTGTTGCTGGGTAGAGTAATCTTGGATATAGGTCCTTGCCTTTTATGGCTTGGAATACTTCTTTCCAGCCCCTTCTTGCCTGCAAGGTTTCTTTTTAGAAATCAGCTGATAATCCTTTTGGAACTCCTTTGTAGGTAACTGCCTGCTTTTCTCTTGCTGATTTTAAGATTCACTCCTTATCTTTAATCTTTGGCTATTTAATTGTGATGTGTCTTTATTGAACCTCTTTGGGTTCAACTTCTTTAGTACTCTCTGAGCTTCCAGGACTTGTATGTCTATTTCCTTTGTCAGATTGGGGAAGTTTTCCTTCATTATTTGTTCAAATAAGTTTTCGATTTCTTGCTCTTCCTCTTCTTTTTCTGGCACCCCTGTGATCAGATATTGGAACATTTAAAGTTTTTCCAGAGGTTCCTAAGCCTCTCCTTATTTTTTTTAATTCTTATTTCTTTATTCTGTTCTGGTTGAATGTTTATTTATTCCTTTTGTTCCAAATCATTGATTTGAGTCCTGGTTACCTTCCCATCACTTTTGATTCCATTTATTTTTCTTTATTTCACTTTGTATAGCCTTTAATTCTTCCTTTATTTTCCATCCATACTCAATCATTTCTGTGAGCAACCTGATCACCAGCATTTTGAACTTGGCATCTGATAGGTTGTCTATCTCCTTGTTGCTTAGTTCTTTTTCTGGAGTTTTGATCTGTTATTTCACGTGGTCCATATTTGTTTGTCTCATCACACCTGTTATGTTGTTAGGTATTCACCATGGCAGGGCAACCCACTTTGCTGCATTGTGGCTCTGTATTTGGGAGAGGAGTCAGAGAGGGAACAATGACGCTGCCTCTGCTTTATGCACGTGCACCACTTTTAGTCACTTCCTCCATTTCCCATGAGTGAATTGTGCCCTTTGAGGTGCTTCCCTGGTGTTGTTTCCCAGGTGGGCAGGCTTGTGTATTTTCTAGGACCCTGTGGGTCCCTCCAACGGAGTCTCCCGTGAGACTGGGAGTTTCTCCCACCACTGCAACCCCCGTAGGTTTTTTACAGCCAGAAGTTTTGAGGCTTTATTTTTCTGGCACTGGAACCCTGGGTTGAGTGGTCTGCCTCACTCCCTAGTTGTTCCTCCCCGTTTATTTGCACTCGAATGTGGAACTACCTAGTCCTCCAGCTGCCACTTTGCTGCATGTCCTCTTCACCCTGGCTACCCATCTCTGCTCCTCCCACTGGTCTGGATGAGTGTTACTTCTTTAACTCCTTGGTTGCCAGATTTCCATATAGTTTGATTTTCTGGAAGTTCTGATTGTTTTTGTTTTTGAATTTGTTGTTACCCTTCTTTTGGTTGTGCAAGGAAGTGAACGCATATCTACCTACACCTCCATCTTGGCAGGGAGTATGCAAAAACTTTTTAGTCTGATGTAGTAACATACCAATATACTGACTAAAAATTGTTCCTACTTTTCTCATGGAACACTTGAGAAACAACCATCCAAGTAGATTGTTTCTTCTTACTGCTGCATATTACTCCATAATATGCATCTTCCACACTTCACTTTTCTTATCTCTTAATGAAGGACACTTGGGTTACCTCCAGCACCCCTCTGACACAAATAAGATGAACATTCCATTTGCTGTCCTCTTATGGATCAGAATGAGAATTTCTTAAGATAGCACCACTTGGTCCAATACAGAGTATTTTAAATTCTGTGAGATTACTTTCTGGAGTGCCTCTTTGTATTCCCACCAGCAGTGCCTGAGAGTTCCCATCATTTGATACATATTGCCAGTTAGCCCTCTGGAATGATCAGGTTTACTTCTACTAACAGTATATAAATGCAAATTTTCTATAATCTTAGCAACACTGACCATTGTCTATTTTTTCTTTCTTTTTATTCTTTTCTAATAGCTGTCATTCAATGGGTAAAGATGGTATTTCTTACTAGTTTTTAGAAAGTTTTATTCTTAAAATTTTTTTAAATTTATTTATTTTTAGAGAGAGGGGAAGGGAGGAAGAAAAACATCAATATATCCATCAATTGCCTCCTGCATGAGCCTGGACTGGGGACCGAACCCATAAATAATGGAACAAGTGACCTTTCACTTTGCTGAAAGACACCCTACCAACTGAGCTACACCAGTCCCTTTGTCCTTTTTTCCCTCCTTTCTTTCCTGCTTTCTCTTTTTTCCTGTCTTATTTTCCTCTCCTTTCTTTTTCCCAGACATCATATCATTTCATCCTTACTTCAGTATGTATCTGTTTAAAAAAAAAGAAAAGAAATGTTTCATTACATAACCAAATGCTATTGTCCCATTTAACTTAACAGTTTTGTGGTATTATCTCATACACAGTCCATAATCAAATTTTCCTTATTGTCTCAAAATGTCTTTTGACAGTGGTTTGTTCAAAATACACTCCAAACAAGATTGTATCTGTAACGTTTCTTTAATTTAGAGCCACTCACCTCCCTTTTTGTTTTCATGCCATTGACTTGTTGAAGAAAACAATGTTTAATAATTGCTATTTAGAACTTTTATTATCAAGATAAATCTTGATTCTCTACTTTGCTTGGCCTGTGTAGATGCAGCCAGAACATCCTGGCCGGCGCCCTTGTTGGGGTGGGTGGAGGTGGGGGGCTGGTGCGGTCACTGTTGCAGTATTTCCTACAGAGAGAAAGAATCTTGAAATGTGAATTTTTGGCTTTTCTTTGCTACACTTATTTTCACTTGACCTTTCTCCTAGTAAATCAGAGGCATTGCCTCGAGGAGAAAGGATTGGTACAACCGGAAGGCAAAGAGAAAGAAACAGTCAGAACAAAACAATGTTCAGTTTTCTGGCTTTTAAAATAGCCTCTTGAAGCCCACATCAAAAACAATAGTTTTGAAAGCCAAAGTCTTTTTATTTGCTGAGAACCAGGTTTTGTTGAGAAAAGAAAAGACCCTTGAGAATCAAAAGGAAAGGCCCGGAAGCATGAGGGATTGGGCTTTGCCCTAAGAACACAGTGGAAAGAAACTAGAGGGAGAGCCTGACTCAGCCCCTTCACCCCGGAGTCCTTGGGCTGGGGAAAGTGAGGACCTAGGAGGTTGAAGGGAGATGTGGGATGGGGAAAGTCCTACCTACAGGAGGACAGTGAGGGGGTGAGGGGGGTGGGGAGGACGGGGGTAGGTGGTGGTGCTGCAAGCCCTAGGGGGGGCATATCTATGCCCAGAGCTCATCTGCCATTTGAGTCCCAGTTTAGCTGTTCTTTTCACCATTGCCCGGGTCTTTCTTTAACAGCCTGCAGGACGTGCTCAGATAGCCCAGCAGAAGTGACACTTGCCTGTGCCCAGAGTAATTTTGAGCCCCATTCAGATTGCTGGACAGAGAACACTAATAAGCTATCCACAACTACTCAGATCGAAAGGTGTGGGCATTTTACACCGAAGGAGAGTGGTGGAGCTAAAGGCGGAGCCACCCCTTTTTCATTGGGTGGTATTGCATTGCATTCACCAGTCACACAGGGCACAGCGTCACTCTCCCAGCCTAGTTTTGCTTGTGTTATAGCCTGTTTTTTTTTTTTCTTCTCAATTTGATGGATTCATTCTGGCAGTGAGAGCAACGATCTTTAACTTCCTTTGCCTGTGAAAATCACTTGGGGGAGCTTTAAAAAAATACTGATAATAGGCCCCATCCCCAAACAATTGAACTAGGTTCTCTGGGTGGGGCATAATGTCACCGTGTGATTGTGAGTGAATTTTATCTTTGTAAGACCACTTAACTTGGTTCAGTCTAGACATTATCATTCTTCAGCTATTTCAAAAATGTACCCCACTGATCAAAACAGACTGAAGCCAAGAGTGAGTGAGTGAATTGGGGTGTGTGTGTGTGTGTGTGTGTGTGTGTGTGTGTATGTGTGTAGTTTCAGATTTAGGACTGCATCCAGTAACACCTCCAGACGTAAAAGGGTTAAGTGCAGCAGGGGCAAGTATTTGGAGAGAAGATCTGCTGCAGGTGATGGGAAGAATGCCAGCTCAGGGTGAGGCAACAGACAACAGGTGGTTTTGCTGTAAGGAGTTGGATCAAGGGGGAATATCAGGAAGCAACAGGGCATCAAGAATGGCAGAGCCTTGGCCTCTGTGGCTTAGTTGGTTGAAATACTGTCTCGTGCACTGAAAGGTTGGGGGTTCAACTCCTGGTCAGGGCACATCCCTAGGTTGCAGGTTTGATCCTTGGTCAGGACATGTATGGGAAGCAACCAATCAATGTTTCTCTCTCCCTTCCCCTCTCTCTAATATCAATAAACATATTTTTAAAAATAAAAAAAGAATGGCAGCAAGCACGGCAGTGGACATGCTAGGAGCAAACTAGGCAGGCCCAAGGGAAGTTCAGCTGTAGGAGACAGAGAGAGGATCCTGCTTGTGACAGCTTGCTGTGGGCTGAATTGTGTCTCCTTTCCCCAAGTTCATGTATGGAAGTCCTAACCCTCAGAACCTCAGAACGTGACTGTATTTGCAGATAAGCCTTTTATCAGGAAATTAAGTTAAAATGAGGTCTTATGTGTGGGGCCCTAATCCAATATGACTGGCATCTTTATAAGAAGAGACTAGGACACAGACCTTTGATGACCACATGGGGACACAAAGAGAAGGCAGCCATCTGCAAGTCAAGAACGAGGCCTCAGAAGAAACCAAACCTGCTGGCATCTTGATCTTAGAATTCCAGCCTCCAGAACTGTGAGATTCTGTTGTTTAAGCTACACAATCTATTTTTATTTTGTTATGGCTGTCCCAGTAAGACTAATTGTCAAAGGGACTGGTGAGAACAGGGCAGGGGTGTGGCCTTTGAGATAGTATATCACAGCTGGTTCTCAGCACCAGGCACACATCAAGGGTCAGAGTACCAGGACTGAATCACTGAGTTAGGCAAGCAGGCTCTCATTCATTCTTTCAGTCATTCCGTCAGTCAGTCAGTCAACAATATTTTATTAAACTGTGCTGGTCTCCTTTCCAGGCACTGGATGTACTAGTGTAGTGGTCCAGATGAAAGTTGAAGTTGGCTTGCATTATGAGGACAGCAGATGATTTAATACTGAAATTGTTAGGAAGGAGGAAGGTTTTAGGTCTGGGTGGTTCTTATTAAATACTATTCTTGCTAAATGTTAAAATGTAGTGTTTTGCCAGCTATAAACAGGATGAGCTTGACAGGAACCCAACCAGATAAGTATAGCCAACTGCAAAGAAGAAATCAATATGTAATTTACCAACTAGTGTATACAGAAGCAATGGCTAAGGCTCCTTTGGGGGAGAGGGAGCTTTGGATGTGAATCCCTTGGCTGCAAGTAAATAAAAGTACCTTGCTACAACCATGTCTTCTTCCTCTTTTGAAAAAATATTTTAAGAAATTGATTTTGAGAGAGAGAGAAACATGGAACTGCCACTGAACTTAGCTACATTCAATGGTCGACTCCTGCATGAGCCCCACAGGGAGTTCAAACCCACAACCCACATGCATTAGGTTGATGCTCTAACCAACTGAACAGCCTGGCCATGGCAACCACATCTTGCTCTTGAATAGAACACACCACATGGCAATCCCCTTGAGTGTAGTAACAATTTGGCGACTCCAGATGGGACTCTCTTAAAAGGACTCCCTTTCAGACTTGTGGGGACACTTGGCAAAGCAGTCAGTAGCAGCAGCATCTCATCCAGGGCTTACTTGCCTGCACCTCCACTGGATGGAGAATCTGTACTATGGGAGATTCCCATTTGGTGCTGACCACCCACACCCACCAGAACAGCTGGGTGGCTCTCCTCAACAGCGAAGTAGAGTGGTCACTTGAACCTTTTTGTTCAGCACTTCAGAAGGAATACAGGTAGGTCAGCTTTTGTGGTCGCTTTAATTAGTGTTTCTATTCTCATTTTGGGTATACATTTGCTGGAAATGTAGCTTCAGTTCTGGTGCGTGCTTGGTTTCAGGTTGGTCTGGCAGGAGCTGTCTGCAGGACACTGGTTTCAGGGCCCCACCTAGGTCTAACTCTGGTGCCGGTGAGTGCCTGTGAGTCAATCAAGACATCCTTGAGTGATGTCTTTGGTCTGGTTGACTGGTTGTCTGTCCTACATGAGTTGGATTCTGTTCTTTGTGTGTATGTTTGCATTTGCCTTGCTTGTTTTATATGTAAATAAATGTGCTTGCTATGGGAAACTAAACTTTGATCCCTGAATGCAGCTCCTAAAAAAAGCTGTTTATTTGAGTTAAAGAAGTTAAATGCTTACATAAATTAAGAAATATAACAAATGGGTCAATGATAGGAAACTGCCTGTCCTGTTCAAGCCTCTCTCAAGACTGAGAGTCTGTCGTGGATTTGGGGAGCATTTTTCTAAGTGCAGCTTCTTTGCTTCCTTGATCTTCTCCCCTGCAAACTTTACCCTGCTTCCATCCAAGGAGGCACTTTCTGGAGCACCCACAGCCAGGGTGGAACTCATGATGGGAAGTGGGAATGACTCCCCAGCAGTTTCCCAAACAACAATGAGATTCCCATCAGATAGGCTGTACCAACTTCACTTAGGAGGGCAAACAGGTGAGGTCATGGTCTCCAGTGGAGGTGATCTGGGACAGAAGAGAGGGTCTCTTACTTAGAATGTGAGCAAGACTGAATGGCAAAAAGTTTGGCTGTAGGACTCGGGGTCTAGTCTATAGATAATGATGTGAAGATATATGCTTGGGATTATATGGGAAAAATTACCAGTTTTATCTATGATCCTTTTGAATAAGACTTCCACTGCTTCCCTTCCTTTGAAAGATAAGGAAAAAACATTGCATGCCACATTTCTGCAAAGAGTCTCATTGATATAAGAGATGTTGTATTAACAGGTGTGATTTCAGGAGTTTTACCAAAGGTGTGGTAACAAAGGCCAAATATCCCAGGAGTATTGAGAACTTAATAAAATTAAGATTATCTAATTGGATTGGTGCCAGAAAAAGAGAAAATTCTGCTGTGATTTAAAAGTGTAGTTTGAGTCAGCTTTAGTGAACTTGTAAAATGAAGCAGGTAGAGTCTACCGGTATATATATATTTTGAGTAACAGAAGCCCAAACAGGGGGCCTCCTAGACATATGGTATGATAGGAGGAAGGTGGAAATGACACAGAGAAATGAACTGCTTTTGGTAAGATTTTAGAGTGGTCTTAAGTCATTTACTGGTTCTCTGTCCCTTCATATGCAAGGATGGTTCTGAGGTCACTAACTCTGGGCAGGTGTGTGGTCCTGCATTCTCTTATGACAGCCCCATTAAGTCAAGAAGATTCATGAGACCTCAGCTTCTTTTCTGAGCAGTCCAGTGTTGTGTCATCGTCAGAGGCAGCCATGGAAGTTTAGAAACAGAATTCGGCACTGCTAAGGTATGAGCTGGATGCGAGACGGGTACAGGGAGGCCACCACACCCAGAACCTTCCTCGTAGCAGACTGGGGCTGAATAGTGGGGAGTGAGCCAAGCTGTTAAATGAGGCAGCCTGGGCCTGTCCTCTGCCTCTCACAGTCCACCTGTCTGGGACATGGGTGGGGGCAAGCGTTGGGGAGGCTTTCTCAACCCATCTTCTCTAGGAGTTCAGAAGCTAGAGGCTGAGAGGGTGTGTGGCAAAACAGCTGTGATTGATAAAAGCTACAGGAACTGTCAACAAGGAAGTACAGTTAAGACCATACCCCAAAGAATTTATGGCTTAAAACAGGCAGAAACCAGCTTGATCCAACATGGCGACTACTTTCACCTAACGTAACCTCTAGTCTCATTATATACTCATTGTCATCCATTAGCATGCTGAACAACACACCCAGGGCTGCAGAGATCAGATGGGAAGCCCACTCAATAACACAAAGTGGCGGTGGAGATACTCTGAGAAATCTCCACCCCTTTCCCGGGAAGATCCTGAATATTCCTCCCTTTTATTGAATATTCTACCTCTTGATTAAATGAACCTCAAAAAAGAAGCACATTATGCTAGAGGGGGTGCTGCTCTGCCTGTGGGGTAGCCCACTCTCTCATGGTTTCACTAATAAATTCACTTTCACTTTAAACTCTGTGCTGGCTCATATTTTAATTCTTTCCTGCATGAAGCCAAGAACCCACAGTGGGTTGCAGACCCACGGGCCCCCAGATGCTCAGAATGCCTGCATCAAGGGGAGCTGGGGCCTGTAACTGCAGTGGGAGGTGACTCTGCTCCTGTGGGCATCTGTGGCCAGGCAGTGCCTCGTGTGAGCACCTCCTAGTGGCATCGCTGACTCTCCTTACTTTTCTCTACTGTTTCATTACAACCTGTTCCTGTTTTCCAGTCTTGAGCGCCTAATGTTTCCAAACTGGGGACATGGGGAGGAGGAGCCACAGTCTGTGGAGGATCGAAACCATGGGTTATATAGACCTTAAGTGATCTGCTCATCTCAAGGCTTGTCCCAGCACCTGCTGGGCAATGGGTTTGGGGAAAAAAAGAGTGTCAGAATGCTTTTGAAAAACTAAAGATAAAACTACTGGACACTCCTGCTCTGGGCTTACCCGATTTGGAAAAGCTTTTTAAACTGTCTGTGCATGAGACTCAAGGAATTGCCCCAGGGGTTTTAACTCAAATGCTGGGGGCTCTCAGACTGGTGATTGCCTATTTTTCTAATCAACTTGACAGAGCAGTACAAGGGTGGCTACCTCGCCTAAGGGCAGTAGCTGCAACTTGCATGTTAATTTTAGAGGTAGAAAAGTTAACAATGAGACAGCCTCTAACTGGGTTTCACACCAGGTAGTCATGGTCCTTGAAATCAAGGGAAATAATTGACTAACAGGAGGGATAATAAAATAATTGGACGATTGTATTCCAGTAAGCGTGACCTTAGAAGTGAGCCATTAGCCAACTCAGGAGAAATATGCTTCACTGATGATAGTAGCTTTATAACTCGTGTTGTTGGGAGGGCAGGATATACAGCGGCATCCTTATTCAACACCATCCAAGCAGTAGCTCTTCTCCCTGGGACTTAAAATTTAGCCAGGAAGGGGGCTTTAGGGAGACCCCTGAATCTAAGGGGTGGCTGGTAAATGAACACAAATATTTTTTCCTCAAGGGCTAGCTTGGAAAATTGTCAACGAAATCCACAATTTCACATATTATGGAAAGGATATAAGGTTAGTTTGGGAATAGTGACCCCAGGCAGGAGACCAGTCATTAATAATGTCATGGATAGCTGTGTGCAAAGAGAAAGGCATTTACTAGACCTCCAATATCACCTTTAAGTGAGGCAGTCCAGGCCTGGGGAATGTCAGCTGGAAAAGACTGGCAGGCAGACTTTACAGCAAGGTTCCCTGCTCCTGGAGGATTCATCAGTGTTAGTAGATACCTGCACTGGTTGGGTTGGAGCATTCCCATGCCCAACTGAAAGGAGCAATGAAGTTGTAAAGGCACTGCTTAAAGAATCAATACCTAGATTTGGACTCCCCAAAGTGACAATGGGCTGGCCTTCACAGTGGCCATAACTCAAATTAGCTGGGCCTTACATTCTTCATGAAGATCACAGTCCTCAGGAAAAACAGAACAAGGTGATCAAAAGCTCAGAAAAAACCCCTGGCCAAATTGTGCCAAGAAACCATGAGACCTGTTTTAAATTACTACCCCTGACCCTTCAGGGCAGCACCTAAAGGAATGCTTAAATTAAGTCCTTTTGAAATTATGTATGGTAGGCCTTTTGGGGGCTCCTCTTGAATTTTAGGATGCCCAGATCCATTTATAAAACAGGTTATTAAACATATTATCCAATTAGGAAAAGTAACTGAAACTTAAATAAATATGTGAATCTGGTTTTAGCTTCACAAATAGATAAATTTTTATGATCCAGGGAACTAGATATATCAAAACCTGGAAATCAGGATCATTGCAAGGTCAACTGAACCCAATACAGACAGGTCCTCATTTAATGTTGTTAATGACTCATTCTTCTCTTAAACTACAAGATACAGCTCCCTGGAAGTGGAAACGCAGAACGGGCTGGTCCTATGTCCATGTGTGGTGGATAAAAATTCCTGAGGGATATCTCAGGAGCAAGGAATCCCAAACTCACACCAGGCCACCCAGCCCAGGGTTCCAGTGCCAGGAAGATAAATCCCCATAACTTTTGGCTGCAAAAAGCAGTGGGGATTGAGTCAGTTGAAGAAACTGAGTAAGTCCCAAGCAGTTCCTATTAAAGAACCTACACACAGACTTACTCAAACTCACTCCCTCTGAGCTCCAACAACAGGATAGCAGCTTGAAAGGCACCAATAGCATACAGGGAGAAACGAAAGTATCTGGCAAAAAGGCTAGAGCTGGGAGGCAACTTTCTCCCAGTCAGAAAGGCAGGCAGAAGCCACTGTCTTCTTTCTGAACGCTCCCTCCACAGAGCCACAGAGCCGGCAGATGGCTGCCACATCTGAGACTCCATCAATCTGGCTAACACTGCTTGCCCCACACTGGCGATGCCCTGAGACTCCCTCCTACCCAGCTTATGGGCCCACCCAAACCATTATCAGTGACTTTTCCATACAAATGGCTGGCCTTGGCTTATGCTTCACAACTTCTCAAATCATCTCAAACAAGCAATGACTGTTCTCAGTGAGCCCATAGCCCCCATACCTCTTGCTAAGTTGCCCCAGGCCTGCCTAGATTGACAGCATGGCTTTTCCTGGGAACCTTCAAGCTCAGCACAAGTAACAGCCATCTCAGATTGCTTTATAGCTCACATTAGGGTGGCCCCGGGTAAAACACAGGTTGAAGCTGACCTTGGCCTGCACCACCCAGGAAACCCCAGAGCCTGCACATATAGTAGACAGCTAAAGACCATGTCAGAGCACCAGCACCCTGCCCCTGCACAGGTAATCCTCCATGAAGGGTGGAGGTTGGTGGTCTGTGGTCACAGCCAGTCATTACAGCTGACTGGCCTGGGTAAATCCCTCCCATTGACCTGCCAACAGCAATCAATGCTCAATTAGGAGAAGTGGATGTACTCAGCCCACATGAAGGGTATACCTTAAGTACCCAGCTTGGGTAATAGGGGAGGCTGTGCCACTGGACCCTACAGGATACCTACTACATTAGGCCATGATACCAAGATAGAGAGTCATAGCAGCTCCACCTAATACATAGAAACAAACACAGGGAGGCTGCCAAAATGAAGAGACAAAGAAACATGGCCCAAATGAAAGAACAGATCAAAACTCCAGAAAAAGAGCTAAACAAAATGGTGATAATCAATCTATCAGATGTAGAGTTCAAAAGCTGGTTATAAGGATGCTCAAGTAATCTCATGAGGTCCTCAATAGCATAAAAAAGACCCAGTGAGAAATGAAGGATACGGTAATTGAAATAAAGAACAATTTATGGGGAAATGACAGTAGAGTGGATGAAGTAAGAATGAAAATGACTTGGAACACAAGGAAGCAAAAAACAACCATGCAGAACAAGAAGAAAAAAGAATCCAAGAAAATGAGGATTGTGTAAGCAGCCTCTGGGACAACTTCAAGCACATCCACATTTGTATCATAGGGATGCCAGAAGGAGAAGAGAAAGAGCAAGAAATTGGGAACCTATTTGAAAAATAATAAAAGAAAACTTCCCTAATTTGGTGAAGGAAATAGACATGCATGTCCAGGAAGCACAGAGAATCCCAAATAGAATGGATGCAAAGAGGCCCATACCAAGACACATCATAATAGAAATGCCAAAGATTAAAGATAAAGAGAGAATCTTAAAAGCAGCAAGAAAAAAATCAGTTAGTTACCTACAGGGAATTCCCATAAGATTGTCAGCTGATTTCTTAAAGGAAACTTTGCAGGCTAGAAGGGACTGGCAAGAAATATCAGTCATAAAAACTAGGGAGGGATCTATAGCCAAGATTGTTCTACCCAACAAACATATCATTTAGAATCAAAGGGCAGATAAGTGCTTCCCAGACAAGAAAAAGAAAGTTAATCATCACCAACCATTATTATATGAAATGTTGAAAGGACTTATTTAAGAAAAAAAAGAAGAGCAAAAATATAAATAGTAAATTGGCAATACATACATAACCATCAACAATTGAATCTAAAAAACAAACTAAGCAAACAAGAAGAACAGAGACAGAAACATGGATATGAAGGGCACTTTGATGGTTGCCAGATGGGAAGGGATGTGGGGGAATGGGTGAAGAGGTGAGGGAGTTAAGAAGTACAAATAGGTAGTTACAGAACAGCCATGGGGATGTATGGTACAGTATAAGAAGTGGAGTAGCCAAAGAACTTATATACATGGACATGAACAATGGTGTAGGGGGTTGCCTGAGGGAGTGGGAGGTGCCAGGTGGAGGGAGACAAGGGGTGAAAACTGGGACTACTGTAATAGCATAATTAGTAAAATATAATTTAAAAGAAGAGGTACAGCTTCCTGCATGTATCACTTTCAAGTGGAGCCAGCTCTATCACCCAGTGACAACAAAGAACCAGACTCACAGTACTGCACACCCCTGTCCAACCTCAAGCTGCTCTTCACAAGACAAGATAATTTATGACTATTATGCACTCCTGTTCTCAGGAATCGCAGAACCTAGAGGACCCCAAGGCTTTGGAAGTCAGGCAGTCAGAGAATTAGAGAATTAGTCAGTGAAAATAGAGAAATGCACTCCTCTAACTCCAAGAGGTGCTCTGTCCATGTTCAGTAGGAAGCCATTACAGAAGTATGACCCTCCTCCCCATCACCTCAAAATAAGTGAAAAATCTCAGGGGAATTGTTAGATAGGTCAAAGGTCTCAAGGTCTGGGTGGTTCTTACTAAATCCTATTCCTGTTAAATTGTTAAAATGTAACCAGTATTTTACAAACCAGCAGTAAATAGGATGAGCTTGACAAGAACCCAACCAGGTAAGTGCAGCCAACTGCAAAGAAGAATCAATGTGTAGTTGACTGAATAGCATATATAAGCAATGGCTAAGCCTCCCTTCTGGAAGACAGAGCTTTGGATGTAAACTTTGTCTCCCTTACTTGTTGCAAGTAAATAAAACTATCAGTACCTTGCGATGACAATGACCATATCTTATTGTTGAATAGAGCACCCGAGAACAATACTGCCCAACACAGACGTGATGCTCCTTCAGGCTCCCTGACCAGGCCCGTACCCAGCTGCCCACGCGTTTGAATGATCTCATTTTCAGAGAGAGGGAGCTGTGGAGCAGGGACTACATGGGCCTTTTTTTTTTTTAAATAAGTACTTCAGGTATATGATTTTTATCTTTGAGCTAAAGTCAAGTTTCTTTTTACAGAGAGTTATCCTTGACACCTAGGTTAACAAAGTTTGGATATTTCCCTTGAATGTCTCCAGCTCATGTTCTATAACACGTAACATTCCACCTTTATGTTGATTTGACTTCATGAGATTTTCTAAAACGTCACAGCTTCTTTCCCAAACTATGTTTCAATGGAAAACGCAAGCTTTTCCAGGCAATAACTTCATCATCTGTGCCACTGTAGACAACCATCAGATAAATTTCCCTAATTCCTACCATATCTGCTCTCCCAGTCTTATATGACCTTGAGCATAAAAAAAAATCTCCAAATTATTTTTTCCCAAAATAAGCACCCACCCCAAATTCCCCCCTTTCCCCAATTTTTTGTTAAAGACAAATTGTCAACACTGAATGAGCCAACTTTTATTAAAAGCTGGGAAGTCTTTCAAAAGCTCTCCGAGTAAACTGTCCTGTTATACACAAGTAGATAATGGGAAATAGTTGCTCCTATGTGGTCCCTGTTGATCTCTTCACAAATTCTGGTAACTGGGACTGCTTGGAC
Source organism: Glossophaga mutica (assembly GCA_039655065.1). Taxonomy (NCBI): domain Eukaryota; kingdom Metazoa; phylum Chordata; class Mammalia; order Chiroptera; family Phyllostomidae; genus Glossophaga; species Glossophaga mutica. The sequence continues at coordinate 40,468,101 of CM077308.1, read as the reverse complement.
ACAGGCCTCCTTCTCTACTTTATCACTGTGGGAGACTCTTTCCTCACCCCATTATTTGAAAAATTAAAGTGGTGTGAGAGCCCAACTGCTTTGGACTCTGGATTCTTTCATCGGCAGGCAGCATGGGGGAATAATAAAGAACACAGGCTTTGAAGTCAGGCAGCCTTGGGTTTGCACAGGGATTCCTCCACCTCCTAGCCCTGTAATTGTGGGCATATCACTTAACCAAAGTCTCAGTTTCATTAGCTGTAAAGTGGGGATAATAATATTTACCTTATAGGCTTGTTGTGAGGATGAATGGTACAAGTATCAAAGCATCACCCTGTGCCTGGCGGTGTAGTAAATGCTCATTAAATGGCAACTCTTTTTAATTGTAACAACTAAGGATGCCCTGATTTAGGAAGGAAGGAGGAAAAAGAAGAGAAAGAGAAAGACAAGTACCCGTTCTTTTCCCATGCCAGACCCCAAAAGGTCAAACAGTAGGTGCACCATTTCACCTTGGATTAGTCATCTTCACTTTTTTTTTTTCATTGTTCAGCTTTTTATTGAACTCGTCACACAAGATGTTTGGTCTGAAGGACCAAAGCCCATGTCAATACCAGACTCCTCAGATTCTTCGTTGCTTCCTTCTCCTCAGCTAGGGCAGCAGTGGTGGAGGGGCAGGCCGTCCTGCTGGGGCAGGTCTTCCAGCCCCCAGCGGAGAAGTTTACACTGGCTGCTATAATCTTACAACCCATGACTGCACAGAATGAGGGCAGAGTAGACGCAGGCGATCTCCAAGAGAGAGGCCAGGAGGCAGGTGAGTGCAGACACATGGCCTTAGTCACCTGATGGAGTGAGGGCCTCTCCCCAGTGCAGCCTTAGCTTCCTCTGAAGGACCGAGCCCCTTACCAGCAGCTGCCAGACAGATCAATCATCTTTTAAATGAGGAGATGGAATGAATGATCTCTAAATTTCTTTCTTTATAGTTCCAAAATTGTATTCAGGGGGAAGTAAACATTGAAGAGCAAAATAAATAAAATTTCAGACTACTTCCTCTGGAGCTCAAGCTGTGCTTTGCTAGGACATCCAGTTCCAAAACTTATAGGATTATGCCTTTTCAAGAGACAGGGCTTGGAGGAGGAGGCCTGGGTGGAGAATACCAGTGAACTTCATGGCTGCAAAAACAACTCTTCCTTCAGGGTAATAGAATGAAAGCAAAGGGACTTTTGACCTCTTCAAGACTTTTTTTTTTTTTTAATGCAAAATAGAAGGTATGCACATAATCTTGTTTTCTGATGATCCTTTAAAAAAATCTGGCATATTAATGACTCCACTTTGAAAGCACTGAACACGGGCGCCAGAAAGAAACTTCTCTTTCTGAACAATGACTGAGAAGGGAATTCTAATGAATATTTTGGCACGCATACCTCATTTTCTGGCTGCTTCAGGACCCAAGAGCCAGTAGGTCATAATTAAAGCCAATAATGTCAACTCCAGACAGTTATTCAAATATTTTCCTGGTGCTGTCAATTCTTCACATTAAATGATTTAACATCATAGTTGGGGAGTGTAGAACATACATGCAGAGAGGGAATTAAATGTTGATATGAGTTTTGGAACATTCACTGCAAATTGCCCCCAAAGATATTGTTTATTACATTCAAAGGGATCATAGGATGTTTTCTTTAGTAGATAATTTTAAAGGACCCTTTCCATGCAAAGAGCTGTGAAGTTTGCTCTTAGGTCCTCAGAACAAGATCACATTTTGAGCAGGAGGGAAAAAAAGCCTGTGTTTGGGGTTGAAGCTTGGTGTTATGTAAATATATGAACATCTCCTACCTTCACTGCACCTTTCAGGAGCGTCCTTCTTGATCCCAGGAGCGTCCTTCTTGATCCCAGGAGCTCCTAATGCTTCAGAGACAGTTATGTAACTTATGAAAGACCAAAGCTGCTCACTTTTCTGTCAACCCCACTTTCAAACAGACAGCCCACAAATACATCTGTTTGTAAAATCTGTTTAGGATCCTGGAAACAGTGTCTTCAATTTTGTCTTTTTTTTTTTTTTTTGTAGAAATTTTGTATCTTGAAAACTAATAACTATGCAAAATCCCCCCCCACACCCACATTTCTCTATTCCTCCTGAATGGAAATTGAGCAGCTCAGCCTAAAGACGGTCTGAGAGTGTTCTGAAGCACCATTTGGGATGAAATAAACTGGCCAATGACTTCTTAAAGGCAAAACTGGATTTGCTCTGCAAAACAATTCAGCAAAAACTTGGGTTCCAAACTTCAGTGCTGTGCTGTGGCAATGGAAACATTCCAGCCACAACTTGCAATTGGGAGCCAAAATGCTAAGGCAAGGAAGACATTTGAGGCCAAACCAGACAGTGATCTTGGCACTGCCTGCTCCTGAGCCTGGAGCCACAGCAGCTGTGGGGTGGTGATGTACATACCCTCCTGAGGTCTCTACATCTCTAGGTATACCAGAGTCCAGATTTTGAAACCCTCTTTTTCCCCCCATCTTTCTCTACCCACGCATTTCACCCATGTTACCTCATAATAGATGGTGCAAATGCTGTGAGGTATGCATGCACAATTCTTAGGCATGCTTCCACTTAATCATTCTTGGATTTCTTTGAGGACCTCCCCATTGAGAATGAGCAACTCCTTGACATTGGGCAAGAAAACCTCAGACTCACAGCCACAGCCTCTGCCTCTGTGACCCGGTCCCTCTGTGGCAGTAACTTTCCTGCTTGGCCTGCAGAACCAGGTAGGCGTCTGACTTGGGATAGGAGGGAGACTTTCTTTGGGTTCTCATGTCGAAGTGCACGGAGCCCACTTGTGAAATCTATATTTCCTATATTACAAGATGGCAGTACGCCAGTTTCTGGGCCAGTTGGCAGACTCCAGCCAGACCAACGTGAGGAGATTACTCCGTCACTCTGTTTTCATTCCGTCCTAGGGCTAAAAAAATGTAAAACTTTGCTGCCACCTGCTGTTTGCTTAGGGCCAAACTCTTGGAATGGGTCTAGGATAGTTATGTGTTGGTTTATTTTAGCTAAATGTCTTGAAGAATTTGGGGGATTTCAGATATGTTTGTGTAGTTGAATAGCATCAGGCCTGTCATTTTCTAGGGCGGGTTGTTGGCCACATCAGTGGCTTCCTTCTTTCGGGCCATGAAGTCCTGTCTTCCCCGTCCTTTGGTATAACTTTGCAGGTGGGGAAGGGGGCAGGAAGGAAGGGCAGACTCTGACCTCAGACAGCCTTCCAAGGGAGCCCATGCAGGGCTCTGGCCAGTGAGATTTAGATTTGGAAGCCCTTTCCCATGGGCCAGAGATAGCAAAGACGTCATGACTGAAGGCAGATTCCCCAAGGGACAGGCTGTCCTCCCGCAGGTATGTCTGTGGGTGATGTTTCTCGGAAGTGACCTTCAGGAGCGCTCTCCTCATCAGAGGTGGCTGTAACCTTGGGTTGAGTTTCATTTCATGAAGTCTCCAAATGTTTTATTTTTGTCTTTCTTGAGGGAACTGGGGCAGGTAAAGGAGGGGTCCCAGGAAAATGAAGCCTAGACCGATTAGAATCACTCCCAGGAGAGAATTCTTGGGCTCCAGTGAGATGGTGAGAGGGGGAGGGAAATATATCCCTGAAGCACAGTTAAGCGCGCAGGGAGAGTCGATAGTTGCAAAAGCTTAGACGGGCCTGCAAAGGGACCTTAGTCATCTTATAGGAGTCACTCAAAGGACTGTGACCTCCTAGTCTTAACTAACTGGTAGCTTGTTGCCGCTCCAAGTCAGAATGAGGGATTTTCCTCTTTGCAGTCTCCGGGAAGATCCATTGGTATGCAAATGAGTTCCTCTCCTTTGTCTTTTGAGAATTCTTTTAACCAAGATCTTTACATTGGCAGAGATTAATGAATCTATTAAGTGTACTTTTGAATATTTCTAAGTGCCTATTCTTCTTCCTTTTAGAAAAATATAAGATCTGGGACTTTGTAGATAGATACAGAATGAAGTTTAAGGAAATGATCCTTGATCTTTTGGCTGTCATAAAGTGATGTGGACACTGGCTAGCAGTGTCCGTGTCATTATGGATGAAATAAAAACATTCACACGGACTACTGAGTCTGGTGGAGGAAAAAGGACGACAGCGTGGCTTTTCTCTTAAGGGGAGCAAAAGGCACAGCCTCTGCCATGACAGGCCTTTATTTTATTTCTCCTCACGTTACAAGATGGTCCTCACTCACTATCCCAAGTTACAACAAAGGAGCCAATGCCCCTAATCACAGCACAGAAGAAGGATATTAGCAAATGAAAAGGCAAAAGTGGTTGAGCAGGTTACACTGGTCCTTGCAAGGTTTAGCATGGATTTTAGGAAGTTACAACAAGCATTTGCAGGGTGAGGGAGTTTTCAGCAAGAAGCAAGAGTCAAAACAGCTTAGGTATATTGCAAATATGATTATGCACAAGAGAACCTATCTGTGGGCATGGGTCCTGTGCATCTCCGAGTGGGAGCTGGGCCCACACCACGCAGAGCTGGTCTGCCACAATAAAGGCATCTGACTGGTATTTATAAGCACAGAAGGTATGTGATGGTCTATGACTCTGTGTCTGTCTCTGTCTCTATGACTCTATGACCTTGCACAGGGTACATGTTTGCTAAATGAATGATCATACTTAGCGCCCAGTGTTCTCGCCAGGAGGTCTTTGAGACCTGTTGGGGAGGGCTGGGGTAGAAAGGAGCAGAAGGAAGAATCTCAGAATTCATAAGGTGCAAAGTCTGTGGGTGGAGTGACTCACAGGAGCTAGAGCTACCGTAGGACCAAAACTAATACTGTATAAGCTTCAAAATATATGTGTTACTTAAAAATTAAATGTAATTCTTGGAAAAAATCAAAGAGGGATGTTCCAGAATTCCTCCTTCCATGTCTCATTCCCTAAACAGGACCGCTGTTAATGTCTTGCACAAGCTGGACTGTGTTTATGCTTCGCGTCTTTCCTTGTTTATGTCCTTGCTGCTCTCCCTCAGGATTTTGTAAAGGCTTTGGACAAGTTCCAGCCTGTCTCAGCTGTGCAGAGTTCAGGGAAGAGGTTCGTACTCTGCTGAGGAAATATCAGTATCTCCCTTGGGGGCTAATGTGGTGATGCTGACTGGGGGTGAAGCGGGAGATCCTGAGTGGGATACTCTAAGGGAGAAGGAAAACTCAAGCGGACTTTCAGGGGCAGGGTTTCAGCTACCCTTCTCTGCCTGGAGATTCTTCATTTTTTAGGTTTTCTTTTTTTCTCTTCCCCCAGCTTTATTGAGGTGTAATTGCCAAATAAAATTGTATATATTTAAAGTGCTCAATGTGGTGATTTGACATACATATAGTTGTGAAATGATTACTACAATTAAGTTAATTAACACACCCATCACCCAGCACAGTCACCTTTGTGTGGGTGTGCACGTGTGTGGTGAGAACACTTAAGATCTACCCCCTAAGCAACTTCTAAGCATACAGTGCGGTACTGTTAACTCTCGTCACCATGCTGTGCATCAGCTCTCCAGAACTTATTCATCTTGTAAGGGAGAGTTTGTACCCTTTGACCAGCATCTCCCATTTTCCTCTCCCTCAGCCCCTGACAAACAGTTGTACTGTTCTACTTTCTGTTTCGATGAGTTCAATTTCTTTTTTTTTTTTTTTTTTAGAGTTCACATATGAGTGAGAGTATACAGTATTATACAGTATTTGTCTTCTGGGGATTCTTTTGATAGCGCTCAGAACTTGAAGGTTCTAAATTTTTTTTTTTTTTTCAGGAAGGGAAGCAACTTCTCAGGAGATAAACAAGGTTGTGTGCTTGATTTCAGTAGCATGGGAAGCTCCCACCCCATGCATCTGTTGATACTTGACTCCCCCTAGAATCCCTGTCCCACCCTGAATGTCAGGGCCAGAGGTCCCAGTCTGGTTCCATACCCTGGGGTAGGAAAGAGAGTACAGCAGTTGCGAAGAGAGGTGAAGACAACCATAAGGTAGGACAGGTGACTAGTAAATTCTTCCCCTCACAAGGCTCTCAGAGCTCTATCCTGACAAAGGTTATTTTGCGAGGGCATTTGTGGGGCTTCCCGGTGCCTAGATGAACAAAGCCATGCCTATATCTGCAAACATGCCTTCTGCTGAACACAAGCTCCTCCTGGATGGTATCAGGACACCATTGTTTAAACGTTTTAGGTACCAGGTTTTGCGCTGCTTGTTGTGCTTGGTAAATAGAATGCTGTCAAGAAAACACAGCAGGGCTTCAGTGAGCTTAAAAAGAGCATTTCAAGATATTGCATTAGCCTTTTGTCCCTTCAGTCTGTTTTTCCTAGAACATATGTGAACTTCATTGCTACAAATTGGGTTTAAAATAGCTCTTTTGGTGAGTCACCTAAAGTGAAGCTGTAGATATGGTGTTGTTTTAGTCATGTCAAGCTTGAAATATTAGCCACCTTCTAATAATTACTCATGAGGGGGAGCTGGTGGAATGCTCTCACGTGTGTTTTGGGAAAGATTCTAAAATGTCCAGAGAGATAGACACGCCTCAGATGAGCCAGTCAGCATTATGCGTCTAAGAATGGGCTGCAAGAGCTTTGGAAGACTTCAGGCTGCAAGAAGCTTTAAGAAATGGTCTCTGCAGGCTCAGATGCTCCTCATGGCCCAAGCCACTTGAAGGTCCTCACACACCAGCCCCCCACCCCAATAAGTGGACAGAAACTTGGGAAAATCTCTAAGAGGCCATGCAGAGGGGTCAGAGGACCTTGCAGATGCTCTGATGAAGAAATTAAAGCTTTAAATGGAACATTAAGGCATGGCTTTAAAGGTCATTATCCAGTTCACACTTACATCAGACTCTGAATATTGTCAGAAAGTAGTTAAGGTTGCCAGGACCATGAATAGTAAAATTGCTCAAAATAGACCTCAGAAATCTTCAAAGCCAGTGCAGCCGTGGCAGGCCATGATGCTCAAACCTGATGCAGCCTCCTGAGAGACCTTGACAGCAATGAGAAATTGCAGCTGCTTAAAGGAAAATTTATACTTGCTGATGCTCAAAACTTGCAAAAGCCCTTCAAATCTTGTCTTTCCCTCTTCCACTGAATGGAAGTGGGATGGGAAGGGGAGACATGTGCTCCTTAAATGAAGCCCCTTGTCAGAGACTAGCGGTACCAATGCCTTTGAATGTTCTGACCCCCTCCCTCCCCATAGCGGAGCTTGTTGCCCAGTTAGCACTGAGCAGTAGCGATCAGCTTTACCCACTGGCTGGGCTGGCCTCACCCTCTGTTGGCCAAAGCCGGGTCACCTCCTGCCAGGCAGCTGCTGGGTGAAAGTCCAGAACTGCTCTCCTGAATAAACAAGTCAAAGAAAGGCAGTTCCCAGCAGTGGATAAGGCTGTTCTCCAGAAGTCTATTTGAAAATCTGTCCTTTGTAACTTGGAAGACATTCCCCAGGATGAGCAATGTTATGCACTGTGGCAAGGTTCCCAGGCTAGCCCACAACACTGACTTAACTCAAAATGGACTTGGAAAGCAGTGCTCTAGAACTCACCACCATGGCTGGATAGATTTGTAGTTTCCTCTTCGGAATTTATAGACATTTTCTGAGCTGAGCATTGTACCAGCTGATGCGGGGGTCCAAAGCTGCCTCAGGGCTGTGGGGCGGGTTGATTCAGTGACTCCCGTGTGCCAACACAGTGGCTGCGATCTTCCCCGTCTCCCGTTTTCCCCACTTACATGCCTGAGGTGGAGGATGAAGGGATGACTATTCCAGCTTCCCTTTAGTTTGGTTCTTCAAGCATTCTGGTGTTGGGCCAGACAGGCCTGGGTAAGAATCTTGACTCTACCACTTACACAGTTGCATAGCCTCTCTGAGCTTCCTTTTCTCTTCAGCAAAATTGGGGTCATGTGTACGTAAGAGAGCCTTAGGGTTGTCTCCCCAACATATATTCTCCTTCTCTTGATAACCATAACTTTTGTTAGGGTATTTACATCTCTCCCCAACAAACCACTCCACTCCTGAAGGCTTAGGCCAAGTGCAATTCCATTCCAAGGCCATTATAGTAGACATAATGGTGGGTGCTGACCTAATTCTGGCCAATGCACTTACAGAAGCTTAATGGTTATTTCCAGAAAAGGAAGTTCCCTCTATCCTGCTATATAAGAAGGTTGCCTATGTGTGGTCCCACTAGCAACGAAAGCCCTTCCAAGACTATAACGGGCCAGATCCAGATGGAAGCTCTCATGGTGGGTGGTAGAGTAGAGAGATAGAAAACAGGGGGCTCCTTGATAAAATCGCTGAATTCCTAAATCAACTTATTCTGAAACTGGTTCTACTTCTGTTGTTTTGAGTGTGTGAACCAAGAATCCTCTTCACATTATGCCATATTGAGCTGAGCTTTCTATTCTTGCAATGGAAGGCATATTCATTGATACATCACAGCACAGGATATACCATGGTATTCAATGAGATACAGCATTTACAGTATTTGGCACAGAGCCTGACTTATAGCTAGGACTCCCACCCTTCCAGCCCAAGGGCATTAGTGGGACAGATCACAATTCCTCATGTTTTTGCTGGGGATAAGGAAGGAAAAGTTTTGGCTCAGCAGATCCTGGCTAGATCTTAACCTGTTCTGGGGCTTTGTTGTCTTGCCTGGACTGAGAGATGGTGCTGCTGGACTGGGTCTAGTCACCCCTTTGGAGGGAGCAGGCCTTGTAAGCCTAGGGTTCCCCTAGGCCTTGGGCGGGTATATGCATTGAAGAGGGTTGGGGACAAAGAGGACAAAAAGGAGGAAACCATCATATGCTGGAGCAGTGACAAAGGGCCTATCTTTTGGATCAGGGTTAATCTCTTACCTTTTTCTTTCTTTCCTCCTTGTCTTCCTCTTCCCTACACTTTCATACTCCCAGTTCTCACCAGGCCTGGGGAAAAGGGAAGTCAGAGTTGAGATGGATCCCTGGGAAGGGAGGGGAGGTATGTACTGGAAGGGTAAAGGGGAACCTCTGTCTACCTCTGATGACTTCTTTGCATTTCAGAGTAGCAGGGGCCTCAGTTTTTGGCCTAAATAGTGGTTTTAGACTCCTGCAGGAAGCTGGCAAGGCCAGTCTGTTGGAGCCTTCGCAGGAGCAGTAAGAATCCAGGCAGTGCAGCCTGGTTCAAGGACAAAGGGCTGCGTTGTGACTGTGGAAGGAGAGAGGAGTCATGTGGCATACACGTAATGTCTGTAAGTCAGATTTCTGGTCATTTCATCATCCCCAGCGTAGGCCCGAGTCCCTGGGGATAGGAAACTGCAGTAAAAGAAGTCCACGCAGGCAGAGCTGGCACAACTGAAATCTGCGAGAGGAACCTGGTTCATGTGACATTCCTGCTTTGCATAAAAAGGGTAGAGCTCATTCGTCCCAGATTAGCACACTGCTTTTGGAGTGTGCTAGAACACAGGATGGGGACGGAGGGCAAGAAAACATGTCTTCACAGAATCGGGTCACAGGTGCCTCATTCCAACAGTGGAATGGGCGCTGAGGAGTGAAAGTGGAACTTCAGTGTGATCCGACTAGAACAGGATTGAGCTGTCAGCCTCTTATCGGGACACTAGATTTATAACTGAGGTCTAGAACTGCCCCGGCCTTTGTTTTTATCAGTCACGTTCTATTAAGCCCCGTAATGAATCTGTGGTCAATAAGCAACCCGGTTGTTTTTGACATGAACTGCCGCCAAGCCAGGAATCCTCACAAATTTGTACTGTTGATTTTTTGGAAAATAAATACAGAACTTAATAAGGATCCTTGTTGAATTTCATGCTTTTCAGATTGTTCTGCATCTTGCTTCTTTTATCTGCTAGCTATTACTCTAAACTTTGTGCTGACCTTCTTCGTTCAGGTCATACATAAAAGTATTGGCTAGGGCAGACTCTAAGAAAGGTGCTGGGGACTCTGCATGGGAAACTTCCTGCTGATGGACATTTATCAATGTTTTGTGTACATGGCTGTGCAGCCAGCAGCAAAACCATGTCACCACACTTTCGTAACAGTCACCCCTGACCTTATTCATCACCGTATTGTTAGATGCTCTGTCTAATGCCTTACTGAGCTCATGTTATACTGCCTTTGGCATTTTGACCCCTAGCAGTCTGGCACTTAACCAATACTTTGCACAAGTGGGATCTCCATAAATGTTTGTTGCCTTAAATTGAATTCCTTGAATCATCAGCCTAATAACAATATATTTTTAAAAAGGGAAATGAGGCATGATTAATTGATGAGACACTTGGCTTCCTAGAGCTGTTTATATTCCTTTCTATTGTTTTAATTCAAAATATAAAAAGTTACACATTACAGCCCTGGCCAGGTGGCTCAGTTGGTTGGAGCGTTGTCCCATGTACCAAAGGTTGCAAGTTTGATTCCCAGCCAGGGCACATACCTAGGTTGTGGGTTTGATCCCAGGCCAGGGTTCATATGGGAAGCAACTGATCAATGTTTTTCTCTCACATCAATGTTTCTCTTTCTTTTTCTCTCTTCCTCTAAAATCAATAAACATATCCTCAGGTGAAGATTAAAAAAAAAAAAAAAGAAAATGGATGGAGTCCTTTCAGAGGCTTGGAATTGAAAGGGGTCATGAAACCAGCATGCCATCAGTGACAGAACGACGAGGCTCTGTGTGTCAAGGGCTGCTGCAGAGGAGTGTGCCATGTGCTCTGGGGCCTTGGTTAAATGCAAAGGATGGTGCTTCTTTTTCTCTGGGGACTGCTTGGCGCTTGGAGCAACAACCAAGAGATGATCAGGTAGCTGAGACTGTCATCACAGCCTGAGCTCTTCTGTTGCTCTTGGACCTGGACCAGAGAAAATGATAGGCTGTCTGCCTTCAGACAACTCCTGCATAGGCAGTGTGTAAAGGGGGTACTTGCTCTGGGGGAGGGCCCCATACCCCTTCCTTCTATCTTTGGTTCTCAGATCAGTACAGGGTTCTGATCATAGAGACCATAGCAGAGAAAGAAGAGGAAAAGCCAAGAAAGCAAAAGCCAGCTGTGGCAACTGGACTCTCAAGGTCACTTCTGCACACTCTGCCTTCGGCATTCACACCGTTGTAATCCTCTCTTCCTGAGGGTAGATGTGGCCTGTGACTTCTTTCTAACCAACACAATACAGTAAAGGTAATGGAATGTGTGTGGTTATTGATTACATTGCATATGATCTTAGTGCTGTACTGCTGAGCTGCTTTCTTGCTTTTGAGGAAGCAAATGGCCATGTTGAGAACCCTAAGCACCAAAGACCTGTGAACAGTCTCTGGGAGCCCACTGGCTGACAGGCACCATGAAACTGAAGCCCTGAGTCCTATAACCACAAGCAACTGAATTTTGCCAACTGAATTCTGATGAATTTGGGTTATATTATCCCCTAGGCTAACCTCAGATAAGAACACGGCTCTGGCTGATGCTGGGTTGCAGCTTCCCAAGACCCTAAGCGGAGGGTCGAATTAATTTATGGCTGGAATTTTGAACCCCAGAAACTGTGAAATAATAAATGTGTTGTATTAAGCAGTTAAAATAGTGGTAATATTGTTAAGCAGCAGTAGATAACTAATATACCACTCTTCACTCTCTTTTGCCTTCCATAAGAACTGCAGGATAAAAAAATGCTCAGAAGGAAGAGAAGCTGAAAGGGAAACTGAGCAACCTTTACAAAGAGAACAAAGAGACTAGAGAATTAACTTTTGCTGTGAAGTTCTGCCATATCCATTCATTCACTTTTTTGTCAAGGATATTGAGTTGGAAGTATGGGCAGACACATCTGGATAGATGTATCTAGATTTCAGGGCAGGATATTGTTATAGACTGAATTGTATCTTCCCAAATTCATATATTGAAGCTCTAAACCCTTGCACCTTAGAATGTGACTGTATTTGGAGAGAGAGCCTTTAAAGAGATAATTAAGTTAAAATGAAGCTGTTACGGTGGGCCCCAAGTAGATCTGAGTGGTGTCCTCAGAAAAAGAGGAGATGAGGACACACCAGGAGTGCATACCCATGGAGTGGCGGCCATGTGAAGGGGCAGCAGGAGTGTAGCATCTGCAAGCCGAGGAGAGAGGCCTCAGGGTAAACTGACTCTGACAGCACCTTGATCTTGGACTTAGAATCTCTAGAACTGTGAGAAAATAAATTTTCCTTATTTAAGCTACCCAGTTCATGGTATGTTGTTATGGCAGCTCAAGCAGATTAATACAGATATATAAACCACTCTAGATATTTTAAGCACAAAAGGATTTAGTATAGGGAGGTAGGTACTTTCAAAATCATTGGAAGAGCTGGAGAAGCTGGCCTTGGGGCTGCCACCAAAACTGATGTGTTTGAGAATGCACTGCTGTGGCCCTGATCTGGGGATGATGAAGCTTACGCCTCTCCTGTTGACTCTGCTATGGCCATCACAGCTGTCTCTTAACACCCAAAAACGGTGGTGAGCAGTCACTGAAAAGCCGAGGTCAGCTGCCAGCTGCCCATCTGGTTTTCTATACTCGGGCCAGTGACCTTGACTGCCAGGAGGAAATTACAGTGGGGCGTTGCCCTCCACCCCACTTAAGGCTTCCAAATCTCACGTGAGGCTATGTAGTTGAATTTAGTATCCTGGCTGCAAAGGAAAACTATAGTTTTTAATGTTCTAGCCTGTGTAGTACAGAAAGGCACAAAAAAGGTGTGGAAAAGGATGCTGAAGCCTGTGGACATGTCCAGCACCACCCGTCAGACATCAGAGCAAGGTGAACGCCAAGACAAATGAACCTGCAGACATTCAAAGTAGACACCTCAAGCTGATAACATTTACTGAGCTACATCAAATATATAAAGTACACGGAAAAGAGAGGATTTATAAAGAGAATGTCTTTGGAGAAGTTACACAGTTCCATCTCTACCTATCCCAAATTATAGGGCTTTTCCTGTCACCTCAGTTCGAGGGAAAAGGGATTCAGCAGGACCACTCTGGAGAGCTTGCATGGATCTCCTGCAATGGTGGGCATGGGAGGGCTCGTACTGGATTTTTGTCTGATTCTGCCTTGGAATATGTCAAAGATAGAGACGGTTTGGGGAGTTCCTCAGACTTGGAGAGTGAAGGAGAGGTGTCTGATCCAGGCCACATGCGCCTCTAGAGTTTACTGTGGCAGAGACTGTGTGAGTGTTTTAAGAGCTACGGAATGTCACAGAAGAAGTGAATGGGAAGAGCTAAGGGGGGCACTTGAGTTGAGTCATTGAAGAGTTACGTGAACTGAGAAGGGTCACGCATGGCTTTCCAGGCAGAGGGAATAGCATGCACAGACTCAGAGGCACAAAAAGGCCTGGAATGTTGGAGGAAAGCTGAATGTTTAGTGTAGCTTTGGGGGTGTGGGGAGTACAAGAAACTGGCTTGGAGAAAGGACATATTGTACCTCCAAGGTTAGCCTTTGTCTTTAGGAAGCTGGGAATTACTGGGGAAATTTTTTCCTTTTAAATTAATATATCTTTTAGAACATTTTAAGATGCACAGAAAAACAGAGCAGGTAGGATGGAGAATTCTCACGTAGCCCCACATACTTCCCCCTCTTATTTACATCTTACGTTAGCTTTGGTGCATTTATTACAATTAATGACTCTGTATTAAAACATTATTACTGAGTTAAAGTTCATAGTTAATTCAGATTTCCTTAGTTTTTACTCAATGCCCATTTTCTGTTCCAGGATTCCATCCAGGATATCACATTACATTTAATTATCATGTCTCCTTAGGCCTCTCATGGCTGTGACAGTTTCTCAGGCTTTCCTCTTTTTTAAATAAATTAAAAAAAATTATTTATTTTTAGACAGAGGGGAAGGAAGGGAGAAAGAAAAGGAGAGAAACATTAATGTGTGGTTGCTTCTTGCACGCCCCCTACTGGGGACCTGGCCTGTAACCCAGGCACAGGCCCTGGCTGGGAACTGTACCTGCCACCCTCTGGTTCGCAGGCCGGTGCTCAGTGCACTGAGCCACACATGCCAGGGCAGACTTTCCCCTTTTTGACGACCTTAGCCGTTTTGAGGAGTATTGGTCAGGAATACTGTAGGATGCCTGTTTGTTGGAATTTGTCCGATGTTTTTCTCACAATTAAACTGGGGTTGTGGGTACTATGCGGTTTTCAGTATAACTTGACCTACGTTTTACAGAAGTGATTTGAGGCCAGTGGGAAGGGTGGACGAGATGGAGTACATTAAATTGGTATCCTTTCATTAGGAAGCCCGGCAATGGTTTAGCAGCACAGTTACTCTACAAAAGTCCTGCTCTTTGATGTGGTACACGCAGCCCTCCAGGGTCTGGACCGAGGCCGCCTCCTGACCTCCTCTCCTGCCACTCTTCTCCTGGCGGCTTGTGCGGCAACTCCACTGACTCGGCTTCCATTTCTGGAAGGTGCGAGGTTTGCTCCCCTCAGGACATGAGAGTGACTTTCGCTATACAATCCAGGTGGAAGATCGAGTGGGCCTAATTTAGAGGAGAGGGGCAGATCAAAGAACATAAATGTAGCAGAAGGGACAGGATGCGGACTGATTGGATACATGAAAGAAAGACAAGACAGGATTCCAGCACAGTTCCGGATCTGTTCGAACGACCTGCTCACTGGACTTACCCCTTCCCTGGAATGGGAACGCGGGAGTTTGGAGGGCAATGTCATGAGATCATGATGACATACCAAGTTCGACGTGCATGGGGGACATCGAGATGCTCTTGTCCAGCCGGCAGTTGGAAATGATGAGTCTTAAGTTTAGGAGGGAGGTTGGAGTAGGACTAACTGCCAAACAAGAGATTGTGGTGGGGGCTCTGATTATTAATTCAACTGGGATAAACCCAAGGGACATATTTGCAGTAATTCAAGCCCTTGGCAATAAATAGTTTAATGTGAATTTCAGGTCAGCAGAGAAATTAAAATTATTTTGGAGACTATCAGGCAAAAGGAGGCCAGGACTTTGGGGAGGATTTTGTGGTCATTCTACTTGCTAGGCTTAGGCTAATGACTGTTTCTTTTCTACCGGGATGAAACCTTAGGATTTGAAAAGGCTGCTGTAGTAACTCATTAATATAGCCTTAGGAAAAGGAGCAGAGCAGTTTGGGGTTTGGACCAAGTTATATGAGTGGGAAATAGAGTGGTGCACAGGCCAGGTTATGATGAAATTACTTCTAAGCATGTTATAGTCTTTATACCATGATATTTACATTTAAAGAAAATTACAAAAGTAGTACATTTATACCTTGCAGATGCTGTAGGTTGACTCACTCAATAGCCATTCTAACCAGCATCTCACTCGCTGTCTTCTACTCCAGGGGTTGGAAAGCAACATACACAAATTCCAACGCCTCATTACAACCTGAGGGGGCCAAGAAATAGAGTTTAGGTTAATGGGAAGTACCCAGAAGTCCCTGAGGTGGGCTTCCATTTCTGAATAGAGAGGCTAAGATTTGTGAGGAGACGCCTTTCTGCCCTTCTGCCTTCTTCCAGCGTGGAGCTTCGATATCATACTTGGAATTGGCAGCAATCTTGTTACCAAGAGAATGAAAGCTGTAAGCCAACGGTGGAGCAGAAGGGTAAAGAAACCTGATTGCTAATGACATCCTTTAGCACCTATGCTGGTCGTGGTCTGCTCTGGTCCGAATTTTGTGCTATGGGGGTCAAAAGCCTCACTTCTGTCCTTCCATTCTAAATGACAGCTTTGCTGGACAGAGCAATTTGGGATGTAGGTCCCTGCTTTTCAAGATTTCAAATATTTCTTTCCAGCCCCTTCTTGCCTGGAAGGTCTCTTTTGAGAAATCAGCTGACAGTCTGATGGGAACTCCTTTGTAGATGACTGTCCCCTTATCCCTTGCTGCTTCTAGAATTCTCTGCTTCATTTTAATCTTGGCTAATGGAATTACAATGTGCTTTGATGTGTTCCTCCTTGGGTCCAACTTCTTTGGGACTCTCTGAGCTTCCTGGACGTCCTGGTAGTCTATTTCCTTTGCCATATTGGGGAAGTTCTTTATTATTTGTTCAAATAAGTTTTCCACTTGTTGCTCTTCTTCCCCTTCTGGGACCCCTATAATTCGGATGTTGGGACATTTAACGATGTCCCGGAAGTTCCTAAGCCTCTCCTCCTTTTTTTGAATTCTTGCTTCTTCCTCGTTTTCTGTTTGGTTGTTAATTTCTTCCTTCTGGTCCACTCCATTGATTTGAGTCCCAGTTTTCCTTCCATCTCTATCGGTTCCCCATGCGTCTTCCTTCATTTCACGTATTGTAGCCTGCATTTTCTCATCTAATTTATGAGCAAAATCAACCAATTCTGTGAGCATTTTGATGACCAGTGCTTTGAACTGTGCATCTGATAGGTTGGCTATCTCTTCGTTGCTTAGAGGAATTGACTCTGGGGTTTTCATTTTTTCTCCGGTTTGAGCCATTTTTGATGGGGTTTTTTGTTTTGTTTTGTTTTGGTTTTAGTATGGTCGCAGCTATTACGTATGAGGGGTGGTTCTCAGATAAGGTCAAGTTCAAGGAGTTCATCATCACCAAGCTCTTATTATATGAAATGTTAAAGGGACTTATCTAAGAAAAAGAAGATAAAAAATATGACAATGAAAAGACAGCAAACTCATAGCTATTAAGAACCACACCTAAAACAAAAGCAAACTAAGCAAACATCTAGAACAGGAACAGAACCACAGAAATGGAGATCATATGGAGGGTTAGCAACAGGGGCGTGGGAGGAGGGGGGGGAAGGTACAGAGAATGAGTAGCATAGATAGTGGGTAGAAAATAGACAGGGGCAGGGTAAGAATAGTATGGGAAATGTAGAAGCTAAAGAACTTATGACACAAGGACATGAACTAAAGGGGGGAATGTGGGTGGGAGAGGGTGTGCAGGGTGGGGGGAATGATGGGGGAGAAACGGGACAACTGTAATAGCATAATCAATAAAATATATTAAAAAAAAAAAAAAAAAAAAGCCTCACTTCTTCACCCCGGTACACTGGCTCTCAAACTTAGCTGCTCATTAGAATCACGCGTAGAGACTTAAAATTTCCCAATGCTTAAAACTCCCCTATATCCCACCAATTGAATAGGAATTTCTGGAGCTGGGACTGAAGCCTTAGTAATTTTTAAACCTCCCCAGGAGATTCCAATGTATAGTCAAATTTGAGAAGCAGTGGTTTAAACCACAGCTTTTCGCTTTGGTTTCTGTTTTGTCCATTGTAGTTATGCTCAGCTGGATGCTGTTGTTACAATACAGGTGTTGCAACAATATTGAAACAGCAGAAGCGTATAAATAAGCTCCCTCTTCTCCAACCGGCCCTATCTTTGCTACTCTCTCTAGGAGGATCACACTTGTAGTGTGGTGCCTCCTTTAAATTTTCCTGTCTGCACATACAAAAGTATAAGTTTGCAATTACCAAAATCTGTGTAGGGGGTCCTCGGGTGGGGCATGAGAAGTGACACCGCCCGACAGCCTGGGGAAACAGCACAGTGCTGCCTTCCAGTTTTCTGTCTCCAAAAACCATCAGAATACCTGGGAAATGTCAGCATTTTCGCCTGCAGACTGCCTCTCCCAGAATGCCTTCAGCCTTCTAAAGTAACAGAACATAACATTTCACGGATAGTCTAATCTTCCAACTCAGAAGTTTTAAAAATGGTTTACAACTGTCTGTCTATGATCAGGTATGTAACTGAGACACAGAACACGTCAAAAACTATGTTGCTGGGCTAACCCTCAGTTTTTGTGCAAACGAGTTATTCTCTTTGGGTTCCTGCCTCAGGTTTCAGTTGTTTGAGGTTCAGTTCTTTTGAAGAAACGACTTTTTTTTTTTGTTCGTCTTTGTTTTATTTTAAGTTGCAAATCACTCTGAGATCCAGGAGAGGTTGAAATTCTCACCTGGTAACATTGGCAGCAGCCCTGTTTTTTGAGGGCATATCTAAAAATGTGTATAAAAATCTTCTTCTGTTGAAAAGAGCCAGTTAGACAGTGAGGATTCCTGCAGCAACAAAGTATTACTTTTGTCGATTCACCCATAACTCGTGAAATATGTGCTAATTTATTTTTCATGGGGGGCAGGATAGCACAACACATTCTAGAATGAGAAGTCATGGGTTCAAATTCCACCTCTGCCTCTAATGGCTATGTGAGTTGGGGCGTGTTACTAAATCTCTATGCTTGGCTTTTCTCATCTGTTCAATAGGGATATTATTGTAAAGATTAAGGAGATTAAAGGAAATAACACATGTAAAACCATTAGAAATGTGCCTAGTACATGTTAAACTTCTAATAAATATCATTATGATTATCTATATTAACTTGAATGTATAACCCTGAATATTTATATTCAAAAGTGAGATCCCTTCCTGTGGAATTTTTCCCCAGGACTTCAGTTGACATGGGTGATGGCCCTTCCCCTCCCCCCAATATCTATTGAATTCCCTGTTGGAATTTTACCATTAACATCTCGTTTTCCTCTTATCATATCACTCTACTCATTCTTCCTGAGCTCCGGTTATCACCATATACTGAATGGTTCCCGAATCTGAAGTTCCATCTGAATCTTTTTTGGCATATTCTCCAGACTCCTGTGTCCTTTCAAACGTTATCACCCGGCTGTTCCATAACATTTCACTCCCTGAACTGCATTCCCTGTTGCAGAGAATGGCACCACGGTTCACATGCAGTTGCCCAATTTCTGGATGTAAGCCTTGGCTCCTCCCTTTTCGCATCTGTCTCACAGTCTTATCTCTTGTGGCTCCAATCCATCCACTTCTCTCCATCCTCCTTGCCACAGTTCTAGTTTTGGTCACTGTCCTCTCTTTCAACTACTGTAGTAGCTTCCCATTCTCTAGCCTTCACTCTGTGGCTTTAGTAATATTTCTAAAATGCAAAACCGTCATACTATTTCTCTGTTTAAAAGCTGTACAATGGCTCCGTATAGCCCTCAGGGTAAAATGTAAACTCCTTAACAAGGGTTTTAAGTCCTTCATGATCTGGCTTGTGCTTAGGCTCCCTTCTTGTGTCCTTTTGATTCTAAGATCCAGACTTCCCGAATGATTCCAATGTGCATCTGCCATCTGAGAGCTTTGGCACTTGCTATTCCTTCTTCTAGTTCCTTTGTCTTGCCTCCACCCTTTGTCCTGCCTCCTTTGTCTGCCTAACTTATTCTGATGCTTTGCATCTCAGTTCAAGTATCATATCCTCTCAGAAAACTTTACTTGACTTTCACACAGGGGTAAGGATACCTCCTGTGTGTTCTATAGGACCAATACTTAAAAAAAATTTTTATTCATATATTTTTAGAGAGGGGAGGGGAGGGAGTCAGAGAGGAAGGGAAATATCAGTGTGTGGTTGCCTCTCATGCGCTCCCACTGGGGACCTAGCCTGCAACCCAAGCATGTGCTCTGATTGGGGATCAAACCAGTGACCCTTTGGTTCACAGACCAGCACTCAGTCCTCTGAGCCACACCAGCCAGGGCAGAACCAAGTCTTCTTATCATTGCACTTAATTATACTATATTGTAATTATCTATTTATCTGAATTACTTAGTACAAAGATATACAGATAAGGCTTGATAAAGACAAGATTTGTGTAACCAATACCTATCACTCTATTAGGCATTTCCTCCACATCTGAGAACAGCATACCTTTTCTGGTAACTAATTCTCTTGTAGTTTGTGGAGGGTTTGACATGTCTTTTGATGACTTAGATGAAAGGCGAGTGTCTGGTTGGAATGGGAGCAACCATGGTATGAAGGCCGCGGTGAGATAATGATAAAGCATAGTGGATGCTGGATTCAAATCCCAGCTCTTCCCTTTAATGGTGTGTGAACATCTTTGTGGTTTTAGCTTTTCATCTGTAAATGTGTATTATAGCACCTACCTTATGACAGATGCATCTTCAAGGATGGCAGTGAATTAATTATAAATCTAACCAGGTGGTGGTTACTGATATAGTTTCACTGTTGGAACAATTCAACACACCTGGTGTGTAGCAGTTGCTCTGAATGCTTTTTTCTCTCTACATGTTAATAAGGAGCATCAGGAGCAGTTTGCTTTTAGTTGGCGAGGCCAATGGAATACCTGACTATCTTACCTTGGAAGTGTATCAACTCTCCTGCCTTATATCAAAATAAAAAAATCCCTTGTTCCAAGGGACCTTGATCACCTTTCTATTCTGAACCACCCTGATTCATTAGGTTGATAACAGCGTGATAATGCAGTCGATCACGCTTCCTGGGGAGCCAGGAGTAGCAGCCACTCTGGATAAGACAGATGCATGCAGGTGTGAGGTAACTTCCACAAAATTCAGAGGCTTGTCACCTCGGTAAAATTTCTAAAGGCCCAGTGATCTGGGGCACAGTAACGTATCTTTTTCAAAGTAAAAAAAAATGTAAGTGCATCTGACCCCTCCCACCAGTAAGAAAGAGGTATAACCCACTGGGCCTCTTGAAGCTTTGGAGGCAACGTGAAACTCATTTGGACATGCAGCTCTCACTAATTTCCTGAGAATCCCGAAAAGCAGTCAGTTTTGGCACCTGAAAAGGGCCACATAGGAGTCTCTGCACCAGGTCCAGGCTGCCACGCATGCCACTCTGCCACTCGCTGTACATGTAGCACATCAGTGGTGCTTGAAGTGCCTGTGGCTGCTAAGAACACGGTGTGGAGACCTTAGCAGGTTCACGTAGGTGAGTCACAGACCAGACCCTTAGGATTTTGGAGCAAAGCTTTCCCATCCTCTGAAGACAACTATTCTCCGGAGAAACAGTTTCCAGGTTGTAACTGAGCTTTAGTAGAGACTGGATGCTTGACTGTGAATCACCAAGCTGCCCATCCTGAGTGGAATGTTATCTGACCATCCAAGCTCCAAAATTGGGAATTCACAGCAGCATTCCATCATTAAATTAAAGTGCTGTATATGAGGGCAGGCTCAGGCAATTCCTGAAGGCACGAACAATTTGCATAAGCAACGGCACAGACGCCTACGGCCCCGTGCTCCTACCACATCGCCTCTTCCCGCTCAGCTTCAATCTGTGGGCTCCTGGGAAGTTCCCTATGACAAGTTGGATGAGGAGGGAAAATTGCAGGCCTGGCTTAAATATGGGTCTATATAGTATGCTGGCACTGCTCAAAGTGGATGGTTATAGTATTGCCATCCAGCCATGTGTGGGGTGGTTTCAAAAGGCAGGAGTGAAGGAAAATCCTCCCAGTGGGCAGACCTGTGGACTTATATTGACTTAGGTGTAGTGGCTGATGGTTTGGTTGGATAGTCAAGACTCAGAATGATCATGGTCAGAAAATTGGTGACTGGGAGATCTGAGAAAGGGTTTTGTGGGTAGAACTCTCTGAATATGAACAGAGCGTTAAGATACTGTGTTCCATTGAATGGTAACTGCACAGAAATCTCATAAGGAGACTCTTAATAAGCAGGTGGATGAGATGACCTGTTAGTGGACATCTATTAGTCTCTTTCCTCAGCTATTCATGTCTCAGTCCAATGGGAACCAAACAAAATGGTCCATGGAGGTTATTTGTTGGCTCAGCAAAATAACTGTCAAGCACCACTGCTGAATGGCTCATCTGCCAACAGCAGAGACCAGCAATAAACATTCAACCTAAAAGCATCCAGTAGCCACCTGGTAGAAGGTTGATCACAAAAGATCACTTTCATCATGGAAAGGGCAGAATTTTGTTCTCAATGAAATAGACTCATTTTGGGTACAGGTTTGCCTTCCCTATTCACAATGCTTCTACCAAAACCACCATTTAGGGATTTACGTAATGTGTTATTCACAGGGTATTTCACCGAGCATTGTTTCTGACCAGGCTTTTGCGTGTGGGATTAGGCAAATGACAGGGAGAGATGTGGAGGGGATTTTTGAGAAGCTGTGTATGTGGAGAAGTAGAGAGAGAGGAAGAAAATAAGAGAGAGAGGGAGAGGGAGGAGAGAGGAAGCACTGTGCAGGGAAGTTACAGAGACTGGGGAAGGAGAAGAGGGAGAAGACAAACGAGGTGTTGGGTTAAGATTTGCTAGTGGGCTGCAATGTGATTGTCCTTCCTCTGTTCCCATGGAATCTGGTAAAATCTACGTTACTCACTACTGCTTTAGAGGTGGATTTATCAAATGCTGGCCTTGAGGTGGGTCCAGGGTGATGTCATGGAGTTGACTACATACAGGTTATTATGAAATGAGATAAGGTAAGTATAATAAAAGCTCTGGCCCATGAATATCACTCAGTAAATAGCTATCTCCCTTGCAGCCCATGATCTTGGCTGGCCTCCTGTATCTTCCTGACCACAGCACAGGGCACGGCATGTGGAGACTTCTCAGGATGTCTGCCTCCCTGCCAAATGGGTTTTCTAAGGGCTGTGCTTGAAAGCATGACCAAGTATTGAGCTATGGAGACTTCTGTGCCATTTCATTCTGTGCAGAGTTCTTGCATGCCCTGTGAGCTAGGAGCACAGTGGACACACACACACATTCACAAAAGAAAACGCTCTTTCGCCTGGTTGGGAGACTCCTGGGTAAGCACTGATGTAATTTGTTTTCACAAAAACTATAACGGGCTTCTGAGTTAAGCATTTGTTCAGCTGGTCTTTGCCAAAGAGATGGTTGCTTTGTGTTGTTGCCTGTTGACAATGGTCACAGTCATGCATTGAACCTCAAAGCTCAAAGCATTCCAGGGTAAAATAATTTATGAGGGAGGTGAGCGGCTCAGAAGTCTGGAGGGATCACACCGGGTGCCCAGCCAGGGCTCTGCTCAGGAATTCTATGCCAGGAGACAAAGGAAATGATAATCAGTTCAGGACCCCTGCTGTCCATGGGTGCAAATGCTCTCAGGGTTGCTGTGGATGTTTTCATCAGGATGTCCCTTTCATTGGAATCAGAACAATGCAAGTTCTGCATGTACCGTGTTTTGCCGTGTATAATGTGCACCCACATTTCAGCACTAATTCCCAGGTACAATGCGCATCCATATTTTTCCCTCAAAAATTTGGGCAAAAATGTGCACATTAGACATGGCAAAATATGGAACTTCTTTGCCGCCTTTACCAGATGGTGACATCTAAAAGGGCAGGAACTCCGACTTGTTCACTGTCACGTGCCGGCTGCTTCGCACAGACACAACCAACCCATCTGGCGAAAGTCTGTGGGATGGAGAACGAATGCTGTGTCCTCCTTTGAGTCCTTTATTTTCAGGCTCTTCTTTTGGCCCTTTCTTTGGCATGGGTCCCTGCTCACTGCAGGTGTCTCCTAAGAGCTCCTGTCCCCGTGTTTCCTTCTCATCCTGGAAACGGAAGTTCATTTTGAAGGCTGCTCTATTGTTTGTCTTGCTTGTCATCCCAAGCTGAATGGGACTGATTTGTTGCATGCTTGGCTGGTCTTCACACAGCATGTTTTTGCGATGGATAACATTTCCTTCCAGACCGAGCGTGGCCTGGTGTAGTGGCTAGAACCAGAACGTCCAGCGCTGCTGCTAGCGTTCTAAACTGCAGCTTCCCCACTTTCTCATCGTGTCATTCAGGGAAACTATTGGATTTCATGGAACCTCAGTGCCCTCTGTCCATAAAATGGGGACAAGGTGAACAAGGCTGAGATTGGACCCAAAGATTTTTGGATTTCTTATTAATCAGAGACTGAAAAAGAACTGTCATTAAAAATTTGCAAGCAGTTTTATGTCTCCTAAAAGAGAAAAAATGTCTAGGAAAGTGCCTCCTCTGGGCAAAGATCTTATTCTGCAGTGGCGAGGGTCTGCTATTCTGTGGCTCTGAGAAACTAAAATGCTTAGCGAACTTGTATAAAACATTGTTATTAAATTAGGCAGAGTTGAACCCTCCGAATGGCTTCCTTTGGAACAGTGTTTATTTCCGAAGTATGCATTTAGATTGCCATCTGTCTGTTTATTTTGGAAAACGGATGAGCCATTCTTCAACCAGTCAGTCACAGAAGCTTGGGAGCTGAGACATTGAAGATGGCTGGAAGACTGCGTTGCTCTGGTCGTAAATTCACGTCAGAGGAGGGAATGTGAAAAAGAACTCACGTGGACCATGTGGGGCTCAGTGTGGGCTGGGCTCTCAGTGTCACACACGTGGTGTTCTGTGGGCAGAGTGCTTGTCCTGTCGTTGAGGAGAAGTTGGAGTTTTCTCTGGAACGGACTCGAATTCTCTGGCCTCCTAGCGTAGCAAGTAAAGACAAAAGAGATGGGCCTTAGAGTGAAGCTGGGGGAAGAGCTGCCTCCCTTATCTGGACCTCAGGATCTGGGGACTGCAGCAGGGAGCACTGGCACTGAGGCTGGCAGGCTGGCCCTCGCCCCAGGGTGGCAGCAGAGAGGAGCGGAGAAGTCACACCTGGGGCCTGGGAACTGTGAGCCAAAGGAGTGGGTTTTAAGTTTCTGTCTGTTGTAAGTCTCTCCTCTTCTCCCCTCATCTGTTTGAACACGATAGGAAAATGGGGGAAGGGCCCGCACCGCCTGCGCTGGGCCAGAGCGGCGGGCCGCGGAGGCAAGTGGCACTCTGAGGGCAGCTGCTGTCCAGGCCCAGGAGCCCCCATGGGGAACAGGCAGCTGGCTGAGGTGGAAAGGACGGGAGGAAGGGGTGGGCCACGTGGGTATTCCCCAGGGAAACTTGGTAAAAGTCTGGATTTCTTAAAGACAAGTGGGATGGGGCTCCAGCTGCAGCGATCAGGGCACTCGGTGCAGCCTGAGTTTACCACTTGGTGAAGTGTGACATATTTAAGGGACATCAGGATGCTAGGATCCATGTCATTCGGCTGTCAAGGGCTTGTTATGTCAGCAGGGCTTTACTAAATGTAGCTTCTGTCATGACTAGTGTAAGCCGAAGTGGTGGATCGCTAAGATGCCTTCTTGCTCAGAAGCTCTATGAGTCTGCGAGGTGCTGGAAGCACCACTGAGGTCAGCCTGGCATGAGCGTCCGTCAGTTCTCCCCCCACATCCTCCCTGCCCACCGTCCAGTTTCCACCCAACTGGCATGGCTCATGGGCCATTGCTGGAATGTTTCCGAACGAGCAGCCAGGGCAACGCTGTCATTCGTTTGGAGTCATTCTTTCGTGGAGAGAAGCTTGTACTCCAGATAGTCATCACATTCTTGGAAGTCATGGTTCTGAGGTCTTCCTGGTTGCAAGAGGACCAATCCCCATGTGTCTTGTGATGCGCTGAGGTATTGCTGGAGCATTACTTAAAAGCAGAGGAGATATTTCAGGAAGAGAACTGACCAACCCTCAACTTCAAAATAACAAAACAATGTAAATTGTTCTTAAAATTTGCACATGAACAGGTCAGGCTGGGCTGCGGGACAAGGCTAAAAAGCCACATGGCACATTGTGTTTTCCAAAGAAGGACACACAACACTGTCTCTCCTCCCACGTGCTGTTATTGTGATGAGAATGTGACGTACCTCCTCCGAGAGATGGGAAATCTATGCTCCATCTCCTTGAATCCGGACAGGCTGGGGCTCTGGGGGAAGTAATTGCTATGTGACTGAGCCAAGGGAAATGATGCAGTTTCTGCCTGGTTCTTGTGGGATGCTCACTCGTGAAACCTTTATTAGGTTATCTATTGCTGCATAGCAAATCACCCTGAACTCAGGGGTGTAAAGCAATGCATATTTATTATCTGTTTCCTAGTTTTTCCGAGTGAGGAATTTGGCAATGGTTTGGCTTGCTCCTTCGCTGCAGGATTTCTCACAAGGCTATGATCAGTTCTTCGAGGATTGTTGGACTGAAGTCCTCAGTTCCTTATTGGCTGTTGGCCAGGGTAACCCTCAATTTCTTGCCACGTGGGCCCCTCCAACTTGGCAGCTGGCTTTGTCATAGCCAGGAGAGAGAGAGAGAGAGAGAGAGAGAGAGAGAGAGAGAGAGAGAGAATAAGACAGAAGTCACAGTTTTTGTAACCTAATCATGAAAGAAATATCCCTCTCCAAGTTACCATATTTTATTGGTTAGAAGCAAGTTACTCAAGAGGATGGGATTACACAAGGCTGTGAGTTCCAGCAGAGAGAGATCACTGGGGGTCATCTCAGAGGCCTCTTAGCACAGAACCTCACCACCACACACGAGAAAGGCCAGATGGGGAGGCCACGTGCAGATTGTTCCAGCATTAAACAAACGCATGAATGTAGGAGCCTTCAGATTATCCCAGGACCCAGCTATTGAGTAACCCCCAGCCTTTCACACTTCCCATCTGAGGCTCCTGACATTGTGGAACAGATATCAACTGTCCTTGCTATGCCCTTTCTAAATTCCTGACCCATGTAATGCTTGAGATTAATGAACTAGTTGTTATTTTACACCACCAGGTAGCAACTAGAACAAGCCACATATCTTGAAACTTAATTGCTCACCTGATTTGATCATATGAAAAGCCCATTGTACGTTTTTTTGCAACTAGATTGATATCACATTTCAGCCCAAAGTTTGCAACCTAAGAGTACTCTAAGAGTAGGAGCAGATTTGAAAAACCTTGAAACCTTCTGGTTGCCATAGGCACTATTTACTTTTTGACTCATCTAAAAAATGTAGCACTCCACTTTGGTTATCTTCCTTGTAGCAGCAGGCTGTAAAATGTCTTCACAGGGGGCCCAAGACAAATTGAATTTTCTCAGGCTCAGTTCTACATTCAGCTGAGCTTTCATGGCCTCGGGCACATTCCTGAAGCACACAGGACATTCTAAACTTTCTTATCCATCCATGTTCAATAGGGCAATCACAGTGCTTGGTTTGCCATGAACTGGGCATCACAATAATTCTGCATACTTTTTGTTTTCACATGTGTATTAAGATGGGAAAATTTTTTAATTACCTTAACATCTAGAACTAGAACTCCTCCATGGGAGGAAAGTGCATTTTGTGGGAAGGAAGAGTTTGGTAAAGAAGCAGCAGGAGTGCAAGCATGTGCTCCTTCCCCCACCCAGCCTCTCCATGTGAGATAATGGAAGGAATTTGTTTCCGCTTTTGGAGAGATGGCAGAGAGGAAAGAACAGAGGGCACGGAAGGCAGAAGGAAGACAGAGGGACCACAGGCGTATGGGAGGGTGGGTACAGTGAAGGAAAGTATGGTGCGGGGGAAAATAGAGGAAATCATCACGATGGGGTGGCTAACAAGGGCTCCCAGCATTTTCAGTGAAGTCTATTAATCTCATCTATGATGCATCTAAAGATGTCTTTCATGAAAGGCCTAAATTTTGTAGCTAGATTGATATGGTGCTGAACACAGAATATTATCACTGAGAGAGCAGGACACAAGAGTACATGTGTCCTGGGCATTTATAGAAATCTTAAAGAAAGCTTTGGACTTCCATAGGCTATGGTGATATATATATATTTTGAGCTAATGTTGCCTAACACGCAGGATGCAGGGAGGTCCCAGATGCCATGTGGGCTACCTGAGCATCTATATGTGTCAGTCTCAGCCTGGTTCCTGGTCCCTATGTCCTTCCACAGTTCTCCACCCTTTCTTTTCCCTTGGCCTGTAGATATAACTCCCTGACCTACACTCAAAGGCCCAGCCCTGCTCCAGGCTCCTAGGAGACTCTAGAGATACAAGAGGCATTTAACTAGGTCCAACCCAACGATCTAGGGCCCTGCATAAAGTCAACTTTGCTGCCCATACATTCCTGACTTCACAGGTCTGTCTTGCAAACTGTAACCTATCTTATTCCCAAATCCTGGGGTCTTCTCTCTTTGCCTACCCCGGGGCTGAGGGGACTCAGGACTTGTCATTGGACTTCTGCTTTGGGATCTATTCCTAAATTTCTTTTCTGGTGTTCCACCTACTCGTTTCTTCTTAGGACTCAGGAACCTTGGGCTCTGGGCCTAGATCTGACACAAAGTTGCTATTTGACTCTTGCAAAGTCACTTTTACTCTCTGGTTCTTGGATTCCTCATCTGTAAAACACTGTGGTGGAGAAGGTGATGATTAACTCAGCAGGTTTGTCACGCATTATATAGTCCATTATGTAATGGACTCGATCCTGGGATTCTGGCAGGAGCAATAAAGTTTTGGTGAATTCTAGCTAGGTTTGTGATTACAGGGCTCCATCGAGTGTTAGGGTACAGCCATGAAGCATAAAATAGAGACAGGCACAAAATCTTGGTTTTCAATACTCAGGCCATTAAACATACAAAATCAGTTAGTGGCTGGGAGTTGTGGAGCAGGGTCCAGCTCCCCTGTGGGAGGATGCTGGCCAGGGTAGGCAGGGACTCAGAATCACGACCAGAACCCAAGCCCAGAGGATCGACTTCAGGGCAAAACTCAGTTTTCAGGGGGCAGTGGAAAGACAGTCAGGGAAACTGAGGCTGAAAGTCAGGTGTAAGGAACTAATCCACAGAGCTGGCAAGTTGTAACTAGGAGACCATAGGGGTTATTTCTAGTTTGTCAGTTTTGGGGAACAAAAGTAACAAGATTATTTTGGGGCAACCATATTAGCTAATGCAGTTGAAATTCCTAGATCCTCCCTTTCTACTCAAGGCTGCCCTAGAATGGGGCTAAACAGGCCTGTGGAAGAGGATGCATTGCTGATACTAGATCTCCCCAGGCAACCGGTTCTAGGGTACTTGGAGCAGTCTTAGACATGTCAGCACTCTTCACGCTCAGAGTACAGGCCAGGGCACACCTGGACTGGGCCCCTTTATTTCATGTTGTTAAGTCCTTAAGCAGAACACTACACATATTTACGGAGTTTACTCCAGTGTGGAGGGAGAGAAATCATAGTGTCTGACACATAGTAACCCCTCAATATATGTTGTAAGTGAATGCAAAATTAAAGTTGAATAAATGAACAGGAAAGACTGGCAGCTGGGCGAAAGGATAGAACACCAGTGATCCGGGGGAGTAGTCCTATTTCCTCATACGATCCTTACCATCAACAACTGGGCCTTAACCTTTCCCCTATAATAAGAAAAATAATTTTCAAAACATTTTCAGATTATAAATTGCCAGAACCAGGGAGATGTTCCTACCCTTAACCCCAAAATTCCACTCTTGGGATTCTTTCATAAGGAAATAATTCAACAACAACAAAAAGATAAATGTACAAATATGTTTATGAGAGCATCATCTGAGGCAGCAGAAAAATGCGAACAGCCCACATAATGTGTAACAATAAGGGACGGGCTGAGTAAATTTAGGTATTTCCACTCAATGTCCTGGATATTATGAAACTATTAAAAAGATCATTACACAGATTATGTACTAAAAATAAAAACACATAATAAATAATTTAATTAAAAAGTATACAAAATGCTATGTACATTATTAGTGCAAATGTGTCGGCTGCTCTTCCTTGTCTCAACAAATTAACCTGTCCCAGTCCCTATTGCTGTGGTTAAATTCCAAGAGAAATATCAGAGTTACTTCCGAATATCTAATGTTCCCCACCCTTGTGCTGATTTAGAAAATGATACATATTGGAATCCTGGAAAGATGGCAGAAGTGAGGTAACATAGTTTTTGAATCCTTTTGAAAAACGATATAAAAAAAAAGACCAAGCAACTAGTTAAGAAAATGAAAGACCTAGGGACAACATTTCCAACAAAGGTAGGTACAAAGTATGAGCACCAACAACCGTGCTGTGTTAGGGGCACCCGTGTGGGAGAAAGCAGAGGGAAGCAGCAGGGCGTCCGAGGGGCCTGACGTCAGAGGTAAGGGAGTCTGAGAGGAGTGGCTAAAATTGGAATGAAAATGGATGAGAACAAAGGGCCTGTGGTAAGGCCTAGAGGGACTGGGGCACTCTAGTCTTTTTGAACACGAACTCCTGGAACTGAGTGGCTTGGGTGCCATTTAAAGACAGGGCCCTACGCTAATGGAAACTTCCAGGAGAGGGATAAAAATGGTTAACATAGAGACCAAAAATACAAAACAAAACAAAATGAAACCAAAAACCAACCAAAACCCCCAAAACCCCAAGCTAAACCAAACCTAAAGAAAGATAAGGTTCAGTTACAAGTGGAAAAGGAGAAAAGAAACAGAAAATCTTATAAAAAACTTTTTAAAAGAAACTTTTATTTACTTATTTTAATTAAAAAATAAACTTTTAATTTTAGAATGCAGTCTGGTATTTTTTGACCCTGTGTGAATATAGCAGAAGAGGGAGCTCAGTGAAGTCAGCAAAGTGATTTGAACAAAATTCAGGAAAACTAAACACACATCAACATAGTCAACAGGAAAGTACCAAGGTCAATGAGGAAAAGTTATAAGCAGCAGTATAATACAGCCATAGACAACAAAAGCATGCCAGAAAGCCATGCTTGAAAAGGAGATCAAAATATAACATCCCAGCCCTGATTAGTGTGGCTCAATGGGTTGGGTGTCCTCCTGCAAACCAGAAGATCACTGTTTGGATTCCCCATTCAGGCACATGCCTGGGTTGTGGGCCAGGCAGTTGGGGACGTGCAAGAGGCCAACCGATTGATGTTTCTCTCACACATTGATGTTTCTCTTACATGGTGCTGTTTCTCTCCTCCTGTTCTCTCCCTTACCCTCTCTCTAAAAAATAAATAAAATATTAAAAAAATAACATTCCATTTAAAATGAGATTAAAGAATGGCATAAATAAATGTTTGAAAAACTTAGAAATGAAATAAAAGAACTAAAGAATTAGGACTAACAGAAAAAATTATTTTAGAAATGAAGATTCAGAAGAAAAATGCAAAAGGAAAACAATAAATAATGCCTTAAGATAAATGAGAGAAAAGGAGAATTTAAAAACTAGTCTGTATATTATAAAATAATTTTAGATTTATAAAAAATTACAAAGACAGTGCAGAGAATTTCTGTGTTCCCTTCACCCACTTTACCCTATGTTAACATAACCATATTGCATTTGTCAAAATTGAGAAACAAACATTGATATGATATTATGAACAAAACTGCAGACTTCATTTGGATTTCACCAGTTTTTTCCACTAATGTCCTTTTTATGTTCCAGGATCCAAAGTTACTTACTTTGAAAGACAACATATAGACACTTAACAATATAATCTTTTGCAATGCCCAGCATCCAAAAAATTGCTAACTATGGGAAGAAGCAAGAAAGTGTGACCTGTAAGTAGAAGAACCAGCCTGTAGAAACAAATGTAGATATTAAAGAAATAATGGAATTTGAAGAAAAGAACTTTAAAACAGGTATTACAAATCTGTTCAAATATTTAAAGAGTAACATGAACATAATAAGGAAGAAAAGTGATAGCTACAAAAAGAATAAAATGGAAATTCCAGAATTGACAAATAAAATATAGAGAATGAAAAATGTACTAGATGGGCTTCCCAGACTGGACATTGCGAAAAAGTGCAGTGAACTTGTAGCCAGGACAATCGAAACTATCCAATCTGTAATGCAGAGAAGAAAACAAAAGACTATAAAAGATGATCAGAGCCTCTTTAACCCGCGGGACAATAATAAGTGGTATATAATATGTGTGTAATTGGAGTTCTAAAGTGTGTGGGGGCCAAAGAAATCATGGCTGAAAACCTTTTGTATTTAATAAAAACTATAAATCCACAGACCCAATAAGTGCAACAAACTCCAGATAGGAAAAATATAAAGAAAACCATACCAAAGCCTAACATAAATTGTTGAAAACTGATGACAAGAAAAACATTAAGTTCAGCCAGAGAAACTTGGAGATACATACAGGAGGAAGGACTAAGACAAGAATGACTGCGAAAACAAGCTGTTGTTTCTAACAATATGTTTAACATGCCGTAAGAAAAATCTGTCAACCTAAAATTCTCTATCCAGAAAAAAATATCCTTTGAAAATGAAGGCAAAGACTTCTTTTTCAGACAAATAAATTTGTGACTATCACCTGCACTATAAAAATGTTAAAGGAAGTTCTTAAGGCTAAAGAAATATGATACTACATGGAAACTTGGAACTACACACAGGAAGGCAAAGTGGAGGAAAGGGTAAACATGAATATTTACAAAAGAGTTTCCCTCGTATTAACATTTTATTAAAAGATAATTTACTGTTTAAAAATAATAACAATATTTCATGATGCTTATAACAGATGTGGAAGTAAAATGTATGATCACAGCAGCACAAGAGATTGGATAGGGAAATAGAAGCATATTGTTATAAAGTCTATGCTATACATGAAATGGTTATTATTTGAAGGTAGACTGTGATAGGATAACTGTGTATATACAAAATATGAAGCAACCACTGAAAACAAAGGCAAAAAAGTACCTCCAAATAAGTGCAGCTAAAAAATAAACTCCAAATGGAGATAAAATAGAATCCTGTAAAAGCAATCAAGTAAACCCAAAGAAGTCAGGGGAAAAGAAAGGAGAAAAAAGGAACAACAAAGAACAAATGGGGGAAAAAGAACAGATGGGACAAGTAGGAAACAAATAGCAAAATGATAAATTTAAATCCAGCCATATAGATAGATAATGACATGAAACATAAATGCTCTGAGACACTCCACTTAAAAACAGACCCCTACTTCGTGCTGTCTACAAGAAACCCAGTTTATTATTGGAAATATAAGGGGGAACATTTGGAAAGCATATGATTGTCTAACCACTATGCTGTATACCCTAAGCTAGTACAAAATTATATTGAATGTAAACTATAACTAAAAAATTATTTTTTTAATTAAAAAGAAAAATCCTGAGGTCACAAGGTTTGCAAAGAGGTGTGGAATAATGGAAAAAATGAGGAGTTACTTTCGAGGATATATATATACCTTTTTGTACCTCTAGAATTTTGAATCATGTGGTTGCATTACTAATTTTTAAAATAAATTATAATTAAAACAAAAAACGACAACAAAAAAAGAAACCCACTCTAAATATAAAGACATAGAGGGATTGAAACTAAAGGATAGAAAAATATGTACATTGCTAACACTGATAAGAAAATAATGGGACTTCTGGCCAAGATGGAGGCATAGGCAGACACACTGTGCCTCCTCACACCACTGACAGAATGACAATAACAAATTTAAAAACAAAAAACAACCAGAATTTCCGGAAAACTGAACTGTATAGAAGTCCAACAACCAAGGAGTTAAAGAAGAAACATTCATCCAGAATGGTAGGAGGGGCGGGGATGGGCAGCTGGGACAGAGAGGACTCACAGGCAAGGCAGCGGCTGGAGGACTGGGGCAAGCGAGGTGGCAGCTGGCAGACAGGGTGGTCCCACATTTGCATTCAGATAAACCAGGAGGAACAACCAGGGAGTGAGACAGACCACACAACTTAGGGTTCCTGTGTGGGGAAATAAAGCTTCAAAACCTTTGACTGCAAAGACATTTGGGGGTTGCAGTGGTGGGAGAAACTCCCAGCCTCACAGGAGAGTTTGTTGGAGAGACCCACAGGTTCCTAGAATGTATACAAATCCACCCACCTGGGAATCAGCACCAGAGGGCCCAATTTGCTTGTGGATAGCTGGGGAAGTGATTGAAACCCAGCCAAGAGCCCAGCAAGTAGCATTGTTCCATCTCTGACCCCTCCCCTACATACAGCACCACCACACAGTAATGTGGGTTGCCCCACCCTAGCAAATTCCTAAGGCTCCACCACTTATTACATAACAGGTGCACCAAGACAAAAAAAAAATGTCCCAAAAGAAAGAACAGATCAAAGCTCCAGAAAAAAATACAACTAAGTGATGAAGAGATAGCCAGTCTATCAGAGGCAGAGTTCAAAACACTGGTAATCAGGATGCTCACAGAAATGGTTGAGTATGGCCACAAAATTGAGGAAAAAGTGAGGGCTATACAAAGTGAAGTAAAGAAAAATGTACAGGGAAGCAACAGTGAAGGGAAGGAAATTGGGATTCAAATCAATGGTTTGCACCAGAAGGAAGAAATAAACATTCAATTAGAACAGAAAGAAGAAACAAGAATTCAAAAAAATGAGGAGAGGCTTAGGAACCTCAGGGACAATTTTAAATGTCCCAACATTCGAATCATAGGGGTGCCAGAAGGAGAAGAGGAAGAGCAAGAAAAGGAAAATTTACTTGAAAACATAATGAAGGAGAACTTCCCCAATCTGGTAAAGGAAATAGACTTCCAGGAAGTCCAGGAAGCTCAGAGAGTCCCAAAGAAATTGGACCCAAGGAAGCACACACCAAGGCACATCATAATTAAATTACCCAAGAGTGACGATAAGGAGAGAATCTTAAAAGCAGCAAGAGAAAAGGAGACAGTTACCAAAGCATTTCCCCTATGACTATCAGCTGATTTCTCAAAAGAGACCTTATAGGCAAGAAGGAGCTGGAAAGAAGTATTCGAAGTCATGAATGGCAAGGACCTACATCTAAGATTACTCTACCCAGCAAAGCTATCATTTAGAATGAGAGGGCAGATAAAGTGCTTTTCAGATAAGGTCAAGTTAAAGGAGTTGATCATCACTAGGCTCTTATTATGTGAAATGTTAAAGGGACTTATCTAAAAAAAAGAAGATCAAAACTATGAACAGTAAAGTGACAACAAACTCACAACTATCAACAAACTAAGCAAACAACTAGAACAGGAACAGAATTACAGAAATGGGGATCACATGGAGGGTTATCAGTGGTGGGGGGAGGAGGGAGAACGTGGGAAAAGGTACAGGGAATAAGAAGCATAAATGGTAGGTACAAAGTAGACAGGGAGAGGTTAAGAATAGTATGGGAAATGGAGAAGCCAAAGAACTTATATGTATGACTCATGGACATGAACTAAGGGGGTGGGGCTGATGCTAGTGGGAGGGGAAGTGCAGGGTGGCGGGTTATAAAGGGGGGAAATGGGACAACTGTAATAGCATAATCAATAAAATACATTTTAAAAAAGTGAAAAGTGGGGCAGCTATATTAATATCAAACAAAATAGACTTCAGGACAAGAAATATTACCAAAGATAATGAGGGACATTTCCTAATAATGAAAGGGTCAGTTCATCAAGAAGACATAATTCTAACTGTGTATACACCCAATAACAGAGCTTCAAAATGTAGAAAGCAAAAATTGACAACAATGGAAAGAGAAATGGACAAATCCACAATTACAGTTGGAGAATGCAATACTCCTTTCTCATTAATGGATAGAACAGATAATCGGTAAGAATAAAGAAGACTTGAATACTATCCATTGACTTGACCTGACATTTATGGAACATTAACAGCCAGCATCAACAGAACATTCACATTCTTTTTGAGTGCATGTGGAACAGTCACTGATACAGAACGCATTATGAGTCATAAAATAAGTCTCAAAACATTTAAAAGAATTGAGATCACATACGGCATGTTCTCCAGAAAGAAATTAAATAAGAAATCAATAACAAAATGGTAACTGGTAAATACGTAAATATTTAGAAATTAAATGACACTCCTGCTACTCCAGGTTCTGCTGCTCAGTGTGAGCATGTCACTCAGCTGGATTTTGATACAGCTGTTCAGGGCCTGGGTCCGTGCCAGCTGGTCTCCAGAGCAAACCTCCGTTTTCCCCGGCATGCCTTCCATGGCAGCTTTCATGCTGAGCTGAGATTGCAACTGGATCTGCAGACCCTGGAGGGTGCGGTGCAGGTGGGTGGCCTCCGTCTTCCTAATCTGTAGTTGCTCAGTTGCTCTGTGTGGCCAGCAATGCCCCGGTTCCGCTCCTCAGTCTCGCTGGTGAACCAAGCTTCAGCATCCTTCCCGTTCTTCTCAGCTATGGCTTCATACTGGCTTCTCAAATCACCCAGGATCTTGGCTAGGTTAATGTCAGGAGCGGAATCCACTTCCACGTAGACCTGACCACCCCCTTCAGGCCTTCAATTCGCATCTCCAGGTGGGCTCTGGCCAGGGTTAGCTCATCCAGCACCATGCAGAGGTCGTTGATACCAGCCTCCACGCTCCTGCGCAGAGCCTGCTCTGTCTCGAACTTGGTTCAGCAGTCATCTGCAGCCGGACAGGCATCTTCAATCCGCAGGACAATCTTGGAGTTCTCAATGGTGATACCAAGAATCTCGCCCCACAGCTCCTCGATGGTCTGATAGTAGTGGCTATAGTCCCAGGCGGGACCCGGCTAGGGCCCTTGCTTCTGGTACCAGTCACGGATCTTCACCTCCCGGTCCCCGGGAGCCGGCTCCAGGGCGCACACCTTCTCCACGTAGGGGGCCAGGCAATCGTTGAGGTTCTGCATGGTCACCTTCTTGTTGCCCACCAGAATCCCATCGGACCTGGCCAGGTCGCCCACAAAGCCACCGCTGTAGCCCCCAGTGGAGGAAGAGGACACAAAGCGGGCAGTGGACAATGATCAGCCAAGGCCCCTGGAGCCTCCTGGATGCTGGGTGCGTGGTAGGCACCTCCCGCTGTGAAGCGAACAGTCCGCCTCCCAGGTCCCAGAAGGACTAGGAGGCCCACAACTGCAGGAAGCTGTAGGAAGTCATGGAGAAAGGGGACGCCGCGACAGTGGTCGGAGGACCTGTGGCCAGAGATGGAGTTCCCATTAATTTATGATGTTTTGTTTATCAAGGCTTAAGTGACTCATTTGTATGCTTGTACTTTTGCTGTATTATATAGTTTTATAATGTTTAATAATAGAAGTTTAAAATATATATTTTATATCTGGCAAAGCAAAGGACCTCCAGCTTCATTCCCGCCCCCCCCCCCAGCTGTTAAATGTATTTGTTAACAGGTAATATGTTTACTTGGCTTAAGAGTCAAATCATAGAAAGGGAATATAGATGCAATAAATGTTACTAGCTTCTTCTGTATTCAACCATAGATACTTTATAAGCTAATAAATACAATTTTTCATTTTCAAAATATTTAAAACTACATTTGAAAAAATACATAGCCTATGCACAGTCTATGTACTGCGCTTTTTCATTTAACATTGTATCTTGGCATTCATTCCATTTCAGTACATAAAAAGCTTCCTCCTTTTATTATAGCTGCAGAGTATACCATGGAATGGATACCACAATTCATTGAACAAGTTCCTATTGATAAGTATTTATTATACTTCTTTACATAGATACAAGGATATCTGTAGGATAAATTCTAGAAGAGGAATTCCTGGATGACAAGGCATGTGCACTTACAATTTTTAAATATTACCTGATTGCTCTCTGTGGAGGCTGTACCAATATACAATACCATCAGCGATGTATGAGTGTGCTTGTCTACCTACATTCTTCTTAACGTGTTTTAAATTTTTTGATAACATTCTAGGGGCACAAAAGCTTATATTGCCTATTGTTTTAATTCACATTTCTTTTATTATGAGTATTTTTAGCCCTTCGTGACTATTTCTGGAAGTTATCTTTGAATTTTAATATACAGTATTAGTAAGTAAGGTATAGCATTGGTAAATAATAATAATTTTGTCTTAGCTCCACTTGTTTCTGTTTTTATGCCCTTTTAAAATTGCAATTGGCTTTAACTTCTAGAATAATAATACATAATAATGGTGACACTGAACACCCTATTTTGGTTACTGATTTTAATGGAATGGTCTGTAGTATTTCAATTTTAACTAAGATATTGCTACTCTTCATTAGGTTGAGAGATTATCCGACCCTTCCTAAAATTTTAAGTTAAAAACACAACAGGAATAATTGTGGAATTTTAGCAAATGCAGAGTCTAGACTTGAGTGATTTATTTTCCTTATTGATAAATTGTGTAATTTAACCCATTTCCTAATGTTAAGCCATGTTTGCATTGCAAAATAAACCCTGCTTGGCTATCATGAAAAAATTTTTAATGTGCTTTAATCCTGCTTGTTAATTTAAAAAAAAAGTTTATCCATATTTTAAAATGAGACTTGCATTTTTGAATTTTGGTGAGTCTTTTTGTTTTTTGTATTTTTGTACTTTGTATTTTTGAGTATGTACTGTTCTTGACAGGTTTTATTATCAGGGTTATGATGACCTCATAAACTAAACCAGGCAGCTTTTCTTCTTTGCTTTTTGCCTAAATTCCTCTCTGCTCTCCTGGCCCAGGGAGAGCGAGGCTGGCGGGGGTTCAGAGCCGCTCCAGGACCCTGCTGACCTGCAGCGTGTTCGGCTCTCTCCTTGACTCTCCATGGTGTTGTCTCTGGCGACTCTCTACCTCTCCTTTGGTCCGACTTCTCCACGTGCTCCCCGCCCCCTCTGTGCTTCAACCTGGCCTCTCTGTGAACCCAGGGGAGGGGATTTCCTTGGCAAATGGAGGTTCTCCATGTGCCCCTCCCACTTCCTCCCGGAGCTCTCCCAGCTGCAGTCACTAGCACTGGCCTGGGCTTCTCTTGTAGCTCTCTGCTGCCCTCGCCTGCCCTCCGGCCACCACGGCAGTCCTTATCAGGGCTTCCTCCCGCCAGAGGCATAAAAAAATGGGGCTCATTTCCACAGGTTCCGTGTTGTGGATGTCTCGAAGCTCCTGGGAGTTCTCCAGAGCAGCTGGTGTGAAGCGGGTGCTGCCGCGAGGCGATGGGTTGTTTTGGCTGCCTCTGAAGAAAGAGAATTCGAGAACAGACTGAAACACACATCTCATTTCTGCCGAAGCGCACCTCTGAGAAGGCCTGTTGTGTTCTGGCAGGGCAGCTCGGGGAGCCCCCGAGTGAGGAAGAGGTCACATTCAGTTTGGAACTTTGCGTAACATGAATACGATGTCCCCAGAGAGAGCTGTGGCCCATGCCTTGCACCTTTAGACCACCCCCCCACCCCCCATGCTGCTTTTCTGTCCTTTCCTGCTATCTGAGAGAATTTGTATGTCCAGCCTTTCTGTTCAGCTGTCAGCTGTGAAGGACACCAGATGTTGAGGCCTGAGCTACGCAATGAATTGTCTGGCTCAGGCTGACGTTTTCCTAGCCCTCTCCCCCAAAGCCATCTAAGGCCAAGGCCGTGAGGAAGTAGTTTTGTAAGTATATTGTTTATCACTATTTAATCTCACCTAGTGGTTAAGAGTACAGCATCCAGAGTCAGGCAATTCGGGTTTGAATCCTGGGTGTGTTACTTATTAGCTGTGTGCCCTTTGACAAATAATGCAACTTCTCTGAGCCAATTTTTAAAATTGGAAAATAGTAGATGGACTTACTAGGTTGTTGTAAAATAATAATGCATATAAAATATTTGGCCTAATGCCTGACCTAGTAAGTTTTCTGTAGGTGCTAGTTAAGATTCTTCTTTATCCTGATTATTATTGCATTTTCTTGAGAATTGGGTTAACGCTTTAGCGGACACTTAGTGCTCTCTACAATCAATTTGTATTCAATTTGTATTCGATTTGTTTTGAAATACAATCAAGCTGTCTTTCCAGTCTTTTCTCCACTGCTCCACTGCACATACCCTATTAATTGGCCAATTTTTTACCTCCTTTCTTTTCTTTGTTCATGTTATTCCCCTAGACTAACTTCCTCCCTTTTCATTATTCACTGAGAATCTTTTCAACTGTCAAGGCAAAGTTAAATACTACCTACGCCATGGGCAATTCCTGGCTGGCTGCCCCATTCCCAGGTTCGTTTTGCCTCCCCCTGGAGCATTACCATTGTAACTGTTTTCAGTCAAGAACTAGGAGATGACACTGGCCCCTGAGAATGAAATTCAGTGTCACAGTTCATGTGACAAATGCCCTGAGTTTCTATGGACATGCCCCTCCCCTCTCCTTGAGAGCTGATCTCTGAATGCTTCAGGCCTTAGAGGCACTGTTAGCTCCAGAATTTCTCCATGGAAGGAGTAGGGGGCAGGCGTTCTGGTGGGAGGGGAAGCCAGACATTTTGTTTTGCATCGCAAACATGCTAATTTCACTTGCATTGCATGTTTATTAGAGATGGCTTAGGGGATGGGGGTAGATGGTACGGATCCTGCTGATGAATCATGGGTATGTCCTAAACTCTGAGTGAGCAGAGGGAATCCTTAGGCCTGAACAATAACAATAAGTAAACCAACTCTAACCAGAGCTGTTCTAGGAAGTGAGAATGTGGGGGGGAAAAGTATTGGGTTGGTTATGTGAAATCTGCCAGAAGGCAAGCCCGAGTGTCCCTGTGTATGGTCCCTCAGCCACCTCTAGGTCCCTTTGTGAAAAGTCCGTTGAGGAGATGGGACCTTTGCCTGGGTTGTGTGGGCTGGGCTGGCTAGTGTGGGTGAGAACTTGGGATTCCTAGAACTGGAGCTCCAGTCTAAAGGAAGAGAACGGGGGTCTAGGCAGAAAGTGACCTTCCTTCCCCAGGGACCTCTCAGGGCCAATGAGAACTTGTCATGCACAGATCTATCTACTAAGAACCACGGTCATATCTGAGAATTGAGCTGGGGGTTATCCCCAGGGATCCCAAGGGTCTGGCCATGCTTTGGAGCATGAAATTGGGTGGGCACGTGACCTGGTCTTCAGGCATCCTCCCCCTGCATCAAAGGGCTGGGCGGTGGAGGGGATGAGCCAGGTCTGACACACAGGATTCAAGAGAGGCTTGCTTCTTTGGGTGCTGTGCAAGGCAGCAAAGGATGAACTGAGCCCGGGAATGGTGCAGGAACCAGCAGGGAGCCTTTCAGAGCACAGCGCTGGAAAAGCCTCGTTTTGCATACTCCAGCCCAGGATTATGCAGCCCAGGATTCCGCCCCAGCCTCTTTGCCTTTCCCTCTGAAAAAGTTTGTTCTTCTCTTAGACCTTGAGGGATCACTAGTGCTGTTTGCCAAATATTACCAGTTCTCCTCTCTGCCAGGCACATGATAAGATTGCACTTCTGGGCACTGTCATGGCTGACTGGAGCCAAAGTGACCATTTGTGGCCAATGGGCTATGAATGGAAGGCACACACATCATTTCTGGACCACAGCCCATCAATACAGGACCCTCCAGAGCTCATTTGCTGCCAATGGTTTGGGCAATGTTCGAGATGATGGCTAACCCATCAGCCCGGGCTCCCAAGCGAGGAGGTGCGGAGCAGTGCCCATAGCCATGCAGAGGTGAAGAGGGAAATAGACCTCCATTGTTATGAACCACTTACTTCCACTGACCCCACCTCACTGAAGATTCAGGTCTCCCGCCAGTTCCCAGGTTTTACTGTCCCACAATATCTGAAGATCTGCTTTTTTTCTCGTAAGACTCTGTGTCCTCTGATTTACTTCCATCTTCCCTGTTCTTGCTCTTTCTTTTCCTGGTTCCTGTCTTTCACACACATGTGCTTCCTTGTCATTCCTAAGTTCTATCCTAGGGGTCCCTAAAGTCCCCTCTTGACCATAAAGACAGGTGGTACCGGACAGGCAAGATTGTAGAGGCTAGAGCAGGAGAGGGCAGAGGGCATAGCCAGCTTCCAAGATGGCTCTGCTGTGACGACCCCTCCTCGTGTTCACGCTATTGCGTAGTCCCCTCCCACCTGGTACTAGTGTAGGTCTGTGTGATCAGCAGAATGCGGCAGAGCTGGTGATTAGGTTATAAAGATTGCAGTTTTTGTCCTAGTCATTCTCTCTCTTTCGATAATTCACATAGGGGGAAGTCCTGTCATGAGATGCTATGGAGAGGTCCATGCAACAAGGAGCTAAATAAAGCCTCTTGCCAATAGCCCTGTGAGCGAGATTGAAAGTAAAGGCTCCAAACCCAGTGAGGCCTCAGGTGGCTGCAGCCCTGGCTGATACCTTGATGGCAGTCTCACAAGGGACCCTGAGCTAGAACCACCTTGCTAAGCCACTCTCAAATTCCTGACCCCATAATAAGTGTTTTTGGTTTTAAGCTGCTAAGTATGGAATAACTCATTATACAGCAATAAATAATGGATACAGGGCAGGTGCTGGGGAGATTGGGCTTGGTATGTGAAAGTCCAGTAGGCCTGGCTGGTGTAGCTCAGTGGACTGAGCGCGGGCCTGCGAACCGAAGGATCGCGGTTCGATTCCCAGTCAGGGCACATGCCTGGGTTGCCAGGCCAGTTCCCGGCAGGGGACATACAAGAGGCAACCGCGCATTGATGTTTCTCTCCCTCTCTCCTTCCCTTCCTCTCTAAATATAAATAAATAAAATCTAAAAGGAAAAAAAAAATTAAAAAAAAAAAGAAAGTCCAGTAGGGTCGTGACTGAGCTCTGCTGACCCAGGCTGTGTCCCTTGCTCTGGGACAGATTTGGCCTTTCTGCATGATTGCTGAAGGACCTCTCAGGACAGGACTCAGCCCAGGGGAGGAGGCGGCAGGAAATACGAACAGAGCTTGGTATCTATCCCTCAGGAATGTCTCTTGACCTGGTCCCAAAGACACACTTAAGCCTGTCATGTGATGAGCAGGGAATTCTAAATAAACGTTGAAACCATTTCACGAAGAATGTAACACAGTGACCTATTAGCCACATTCCTTTAGAACATCTTTGCTGAGTGTGACATGAAGACAGAGAGAGGGAGAGGCGGTGTGACACTGCAAGAATTCCAGGACACCTGAGGTGGGGCTGGGGGCGAGGAGCAGCCTCAGCAGCCAGAGCTTGTAGGACCGCGGGTGCCTCGCAGACAGGCGAGCAAAGAGGCCCCTCTGGGCGACACAGTCCACAAGAGGGAGGGGAGCAGTCAGCTGGTGAAATCAGCACTGCTGCTGTTAAAGCATCTTCACTCACGCACGCTTACAGCCTTGCGGAGCGTGGGCAAATTTGGGGTTCAGTGATAAAAACAAATACTGTTCTGCTTATTAAACACTTGCCATGTCTGACTTTGAAATAAATAGTTCACGTACATCTTATTTTTCAAGCTTTGATATAATCTGTAAGGTAGATTCCTATTTCAGATGAAGAAACTGACATTCTAAACTTCCTTCCTCCAAGTGTTTTCCCCAAAAGTCAAAGCAGGGGCCACTTGAGCAGGCACAGTCGTCTTCTGCCCCCTCACCCCCCAACGTGGAGGACCCAACTCTGGTTGTGTACTAAGCACACGTGGATCTGGCCCCTTTGTGAAACCGGTCTTGTGGAAGGGAGCCCATGCCAGCCCAGCTCAGGCTCTTGGCTGCAGGGAATTGACCTGTTTTTATCCACAGAGTCAGCAGAATGCGCAGGTAACAGAAGAGGCACCGTCGGAGTGTGTTTGAGGTGCAGTATGACCCTCTCGGACTTCAGCTCTACGCAGGCCTGTGTGGGGGCCCAGAGGCGTCGCTCCCTGGAAGCAGTCTAGTTCCCATGAACAGAGAGTCCGGGGCTGAGTTTTAGGCAATTGCAGAAGGAGAGATGGGGAACCACAGTGTGAATGTGCTTAACACGGCTGCACTGTGCGCTGAAAAAGGGTGGACAGGGCAGATTCCGTGCTGTTTTCTTACCACTGTTTATAAACAAGGAGATGTGGGGAGTCACCAGCATTTAGTAAATAGGATGTGATAGAAGGAAGCGACGGATCAAATGAGGATCAACCAGTCAGAGAACTGAGTGAGCGGGTGACACACTGCCAGCTCGTGGCAAGGAAGACCAGGCAAAACCGCCCCAGAAACTACCTGGAACCAGTGCTGGTGAGGGGGATGGGCAGTTCTCCCAGGCCTCCAGTGTGGTTGAGACTAAACTGTCGT
The DNA here is from genome assembly GCA_039655065.1 of Glossophaga mutica. Classification (NCBI taxonomy): domain Eukaryota; kingdom Metazoa; phylum Chordata; class Mammalia; order Chiroptera; family Phyllostomidae; genus Glossophaga; species Glossophaga mutica. The sequence goes on along the minus strand of CM077308.1, from coordinate 40,424,704 downwards.
CACAGCCACACTGCCTGTGTAGAATGTAATAATGTATAAACATCATCCACCTATGTATGTAAGTATGTACATATACATACACTCTGTATACTGTACCATAATGTACAATGTATATACATTATAAATAATGTAATTATTAAATAACTATTTTATAATTGTAATGATTATTATATAATAATGTAACATCACATTATGTAAGTTATATATGTAAATTATATATGTATGTGTGTGTATATAAGTAATAAACAATAATATATGGTCAATAACAGGATGGTTCAGGTCTTTCTAATGATCCTTTGCCACCTGTACAAAGCCCTGAGCCGCAGAGGCCTTGTGGGTTTGTGCAGGAGAAAGGGCTGCATGGGTGGACCTGGAGGACTGTGGTCATTCCAAGGCCAAGTGGAAGTCCCAGACGCGCTGCCCTGTTCCTGTCTGTCTGGGTGACATGCTAGACCTGCAGAATGGCACAGAAAGCCAGAAGGGAGAAACAGCCCGTGTTCCTGATGATCTAGTGAGAAAATCCAGACCCTTCTGCTCCTGCAGGCTCCCTCTGAGGGTGGACTCTGACTGGCTCTCGGAGAGAAGCCCTGTCAAGGACAAGGTAAGTGATGAGCCTGGGAACAAGTTGGAAATCTTGGCTTGTTCTAAAGGTGTGAGGTCTTGGGTGCTGGGGGTGGCACAGCTGGGAGAGGCGCTGTGGCTCCTGCTTTTTGTTCACTGAGAATCAGAAGTTCTTTGGAGAACCAGGGCTTGACTGAGAGGAGTGAACCTGGAGTGACCTCTCATTTCCAGAGCTTTTGACTTCTCTGCTCTTTTGCAAAGCTCCGGGATGGTATTTAAGACCATCCCTTCTGTCTAACCAGCTTTCCTATCTCCAGACCAGGGAGAACCCTCTGTTTTTGACCATGCCACACCTAGCATGGGGGTTCAGAGTGGCTCCACAGTGCCTTCATTCCTCTCTTGGCCCAGTACACAACTGTCTCTGACCCTAGACTGCAGTCTGTCTGAGGGCAGACACCACGTCTAATTTATCTTGAGAGCTATTATAGCTTCTTTCTCTCTGTCTCTCCACGTGCCTTGCATATGATAGAGGATCCCAGTAATGGTTAAAAATCCCATTTCCAAATGTCCCTCTCGGCAGTACTATCATCTCTCTGCCCTCTAAACCAATTGCTATGGCTTTATAACTTCACACTGTCAGCCAGAGTTCTTAAACTGCAGTTTGTCTTAGTCTGTGGGCTCCAGATTCTGGCTTGATTTCTCGCTCTCTGGAAACATACCAGATAAATCACAGCCAGTCGGAGCCGTGCTACACCTCTCCCCAGAATAGCCGGCATGAGGGCAGAATTAGAAGGGCCTTGGGAGAGCATCCAGGAAGCCCTTGTATTGCAGATGGGAAAACAAAATCCCTGAGAGGAGAAGGGACTTACCCAAGGTCATGGTTTTGAGTCAGGGCCAGAAGTCAGCTCTCCAGCCTCCCCGGGCCTCCAGGGTTCAGAATGCCAGCTTGGTGACCTTTTTCTTTACGTTGCCTGAGATTTGGAAAGGATCTTTCTCCAGCCCTCACCTTTTAGGCATCATGTCCAGAGGGGCAGGTTGGTAGCTTGGCCAGGCCAAGAGTAGCTGCTGAAGGGGGAACAAGTGCTCAGGGCCCGTGTAAAGAGAGCTGGCCCGAGGGAGTGTACACAATATCCAGTGGACATTCTCTTCATGCAGTGACTTCTCTTGTCAAATTGCAGTTTGACAGTGAGTCCAATAAACAAATAGTGCCTTGCTGGAATTCACCCTAAACGCAGACTCGGCAAGGCATTCCCAGCCACTGGAGCTCCCTGCCTACCTCATCTCATTGTCTTCTGGCAGAAGCAGTGTTTTGTTTTTGTGGCCTTGCAGTAATGTTTTTCTTATCAGCAGAGGCTGATTCCTGTCTCGGTCCCTACCAAGGCCACCAGCTACGTGTCACCAAGTTCTGGAGGGGAAGGAGATGGCTACCCTGCTTTACAAAGCTCTTTTCCAGGCACTGCTCCCTCGATCCCCAGAGAAGCTGTGGGGGACAGTCAGGGGAGGCCTCACTTGCCTCGGGTTTGTGGACGACACTTTCTCAGAGAGGATGAGTGACTAACCCACGACCACACAACTAGTGAGTTCCTGAGATCGGGGAAAACGGTGTTCGGATTCTAGCTCTGCTATTTACTCTGAGGATCATCTGAACCTAGGGTCCCCTACTCACTCGTCATGGAACCGTGAGTGTTACTTAACCACCCTGCCCCAGTTTCCTCACTTTTCAAATTAAGGCTATAACATGTCCCTCACGTAGAGCACTTAACCTGTACCTGGTAGCCACTGAGTGCTGAGTAATATTAGAAATTGTTGTTATGACTGTCAAGTCTGGCTGTGCTCTGAAACAAGACAAGTCTCCTCTGAGCTCAGATGGGGATCCCTCCCAGTAAAAGTCGTAGCGCTGCAGGAGCCTCAGAGATAATCCAGTCTGGCCACTCTTTTAACTTTATTTTTATTTAAAAACATGACATTTGAAGCTAATTTGTGATGCATAGTAAGGTCAGTGGCACACAAGGTCACTGGTTCACAAAAATGCTTAAAAATTCTTATGACATTTATGTAGCCAAATGAAAATGTTAATTTTCCTCTTTTTTTTTTTTGTTGGTCTTTGGTGTTTATGATAGATATCCATGTCATCATATTTCTCCATTACACGACATGCTTCATTTAATCTGGATCATTTGCACTGACAATGACTCACATTAAGAGACAGAAATAGAAGAAAACAGTATTACTCATAATATTCGGGAAGTGGAGGAGGGGAAATGGGAGGAAGTGTAAGAGTGTTAATTTCCTTATCTTTCATAGCAGCCAGTCAATTGATACTGCCTAAAATTGAAGGATGTTAAAAAAAATAATGATTCTCTCTTAATATTTTTCAAAATTATTTTTTTAACCTTAGAGATATGTTTGAGAAATAATATCTCTTGTGGAGAATAAAGTTCAGCAATACCATTAGCTTTAATTTAGTGTCTTTGTCTTTCTAAGATTTTATTTATTTTTAGACAGAAGGGAAGGGAGGGCAAAAAAGAGGGAGAGAAACATCGATGCACACCCCTAACTGCGGGGGCATGTGCCCTGACTGGGAATTGAACCGGCAACCCTTAGGTTCATAGGCCGGCACTCAGTCCACTGAGCCACAACAGCCAGTGCTAGTGTCTTTGTTTCTTCAACTCAAGGAAAATTAAATTTTATACCTTTTATTAAATAGTAAGTGAAATATGATCCTTTTCTAATGAACTATTTCTTAATATCCACCCATCCATTTATTCATCCATCCATCCATTTATCCAACCACCCATCCATCCATCCATCCAACCACCCATCCATCCATCCACCCATCCACCACTCTCCCTTCTTGGTTACCCGCTTATCTCTTCTTCTCTCCATATATATAAAGAGAGAAATAGTGTGACGGTCACTTGCTTTAGCAACAGGACCGCTAGTTCACTGGGTCATGATTATTTTGGGATATTGGGATTCTGAAGATTTTTAAATATCTTCTTTACACTCTTTTACATAGTTTGAATACTTTATGAGTATGTAACATTTTTATAAAAATAAAATATTATCTTAAAAAAGAGAGGGAGACAATGCTTCTAGATTTCCTTTAACATTACTGGTCTCCTTGCTCTTGCCACCCTTCCCCACTCCCTCTACCCCAGAGTCAAGGTTTTCAAGCTCATCCAATGCCCATGTTAGTCCTACCCCAGGTCCCTGCTCCCAGAGCTAACATTAGGGATTCTTAATGCTGGAGCAATTGAGTGGCAGAAATTCTTTGCAAAGAGACGGTGACTAGCTTGGCAGGGAGACATAGAACTGAAGGAAGATGGCCAGAGGACAGGGGGACAGGAAAAGGGCTCTGAGTCTCTGTTATTTCCTTGTCTTACATGTGAGGAGACCAACTAGAGGAGAAGAATGACTTGTTCAGAGTCACCAGCCTGTTATATGAATCCAAGGCAATCAGTTGCCCCTTCAAAGGCATTTATTATTTTCTCCAAGCACTAGAAGTAAGAAGAGGTGGTTCTTATTCCCAGTGTGGAAATGGAGAAGGAAGGTGCATGTCATTGGGCAGGAGAGGAATTGGGGCCACAACTTCTCCTTCCCCAGAAGCTGGCCTGAATTAGCATCTGTGTGGACTGCAAGACCCCCTGGAGGCATCTATAGCAGCCACTCTACTGAATATTCAGAATCATAGAAAAGGAGTTCTGGGCAGATAGCATGTCTATGAGCAAAATGGAGAAGATGCAGAAGATTTTGCAACAAATTATTGCCTTCCCTACTCCAACCAGGGGGCATAGCTTATGTTTTCCTAACTTTTCACAGAAGTTCACATTTCTTTGGGAGTGGGGTGGTGGAGGGTGCAGCGGGGTTCTTGTCACAACTTGAGGAGCTTGTCAACCTGAGGAGGCAGCCCCTTTCCCACTCCAGGACGTTGTCAGCACCTCTTTGGTGGACAGCTCCGCAGCAACTACCAGAATCTTGGCGACAGGGCCACTAGGCCACTGGGGCACCCGATCTGTAAAGCATGGCTTGTCTTTCTCTTCCTCTTTTCTCTCTCTTCTTTCTTCCTTTCTTTCTTTCTTAAAAAATTCAATTTATTGTAAGGGAGCTTCAACTCAAGAGGTTTTATTCTTTAAGCTATACAAGACAATGTACAAAGGGACCATCAAATTGGTCTAAATAAAGAATTCCTTAGGGTAAGTTTAGGAACCTGAGAATTGAGTTAAAAGCAGCTAAGGGATGTGTGTGTCATAGCTCAAGAATCTTCTTTAGCAGGATTTTCAGTTCCAATCCAACATCAAGTATACATCATCTTACAAAAATTGTTTTGGGTTATTTCCCAGTGTTATTGCAATATGGGAGAGGTTAGTTGGACATTGAAATCTTAGAATTTCAAGAATATTTTAATGTTCTGTGTTTAAAGCTCAGAATATTTGAGATCTGGGTTGTCCCATAAAAATCCAGAATTATAATGATCATGCCGATAATCAGTGGCCTAGGATGACTCTGGTAGAAAAGTCTAACTGGAAATGAAGTCCTGGGATTAATTAAGAACATCCTGGGTATTAACCTACTTGAGGGTGCACAGAAGTTTTCCTGCTAAGAATGAGCAGAAAGGTTTGGAAAAATTATGACTCCATCTGTTTGTGAATGTAAGTGGAACATTGCCACTGAAGCTTGTAAAAAGATGTGTGGCTAGGCCAGGTGCTGGCAGAAGAGGCTTGCTGGCTTCCATTAGGCTCCTTAGAAAGCAGCCATTACCTGGAGAAGTCATCTTGGCCAAGGGTCTGGTTCACAGCTTAGCAGACTAGGAAATACAATTTCACCAATACTGAGAGGGGTTCCTTCTCACTCAGAACAGGGTTTTACTGTCCAAGCTCACAAGAGCTTGTTCTGTAAATTACTTGCTGGGTGTTTATTGCCAATGAGAATATAGAACTTGGTGACTAGACACTTGCTGCTTCTAGTCATTACCCCCTTTTTTGCTATAGAAAAACTATAAGGAAAACCAGGTCATAATCAGGAGGTTGCCTGGTGAGCATGGAATAGAGTAAGGGGAGTGAGTTTTATGGCGGTGGGTTTTGATGGCAACAGACTGTGATCAGTCTTTGTTCCCCTTGTATCCAGGATGTAGGAAGACCTGCTATTGAAGCTGGTCAGTTAAGGCCTTGGGTCAAGGACTGACACTGTTCAGGTCTTCCCAAAAGCAACTCTGAAATAAGGATCTGAGTGAAAGGAGTTTATTTGGGAGGTGGTCCCAGGAAACAGTGGTGGTGGTGTGGAGAAGCGGAATGAAGAAGGGAAAGAAGCCAACACAGGTATGTTACGTAACAAGGTACCTTCCTGAGCAACTGGAACTTAATCTCACTGGGGACTCTGAGAGACAGTGCACGGTATGCAGCTCAGTGTTAAAGCGCTCTAGGGGCAAGACACCTGGCCTCTCTACCCATCAGCTCTCACAAGTCATTGGCTGAGTGGTGCTCCTGACACAGGGTGGGGTTGGGTGACTTATCCAGCCTACTGCATATGTGGATTGAATGGGCTCTGGTGGCCAGGTAAATCCTCAGGTGAAGATGTGGAAGTCAGGAGACAGTTTGGCAGGCAACTGAAATATGTAGTATTGAGGGGATATCAGTGGGGGCACGGGTAGAATATGTTACACTTTACCACTAACCCTGCATATAGCCAGTCGTGAACTGGGTGTTGTCTCTGCTTCCTTTTGTGTTCATACTTTTTCACTGTTTGTGTATGACTGACCACTACCCTCTATGATTGGTCCATTCATTTTATTTTAAAAATAGTTTTGTTAAACCTAATCAATTAGATTTTGCTCTTCCTACTCCTGACCCCAGGAGTATTGCTTTTTACATGTTTTTAGCTTTATTTAGAATGTGGGGCTTTTAATAGCTTAATTCTTAGAATTTTGGGAGTGCCTTGCTGATGACCACATGTACCATTTCCAGGAGGTGGGGGTGGGGAGAAGGAGAAACACATCAGTAATTAGACAAGGAGGAACATTTAGAAACAGAGTATTCGATCTGTTCCGAACATCTTATGAAACTTGACTTCTGATTCTTGAGTTCATCTGGAAGAGAAAAGACACACGCCAAGCCAAGAACATTTTGGGAAAAAAAAAGAAACAATAGTGAAGAATGTGTCCTATCAAATATCAAAATATATACTATAAAGCTACAGTGACTAAAACATTGTGGTTTTGGCACAGGAATAGACAAATAATCCAACAGAACAGAATAGAGTGTCCAGAAATAGACTCATCTATATGTGGGAGTTTTGTATATGATAGGTACCGTATTTTAAATGAGAGGATAAAAGGAGGGGGAGGAAGGGTGAGTTATGTAATAAGAGGTGTTATTAGATATCCACTTGCAAGAGAGTTAAGTTAGATTCCTATCCTACATATATACAAAAGTAAAACTCGAATGAAGAAGTAATACTAAAGAACAAAAGTAAAACATTTTAGAACAAAGTACATAAAAGTATTTTTTAAATTTTGGGGTGGTGGAGACCATTTTAAGTAAGACACAAAAATTTAGAAGCCTGGAAGAGCTGGCAGATTTAACTCATAATTTTGAACCCTTCTGTGCGAGCTAATACAACATAAACAAGTTACAAACCCAGAAGGGTCTCTGTCTCTCTCTTCCTAGTTCCGGTGTTTCTCTGAACGCCTCCCCCGTCTCCGGTCCCTGTCCACCTCTCCGAGTCTCTGCTCCTCTCTCGTTGAGCTCCACTCGTTCTCTCTGAGTTTCTCTTACAGTCTATTTCTTTGAGAAACGCTGACGGTCCCAGACAGACAAATGGTGAACTTACACATAGACTGAGGTGGCAATAAGAAAAATAAATGGCAGAGTGGGGGGAAAGACTTGTAATATATATATAATAAAATATCAAGATTCATAAAAAGTATATAGCAACTATAAAGCAATAAAAAGGCAAAAGTGGCATTAGAAAATTGGATCAAGGATATACACAGGACATTTGAAGATGTTGTAATGTGGCTTAGTGGGTGCTCTGAAGCACCCCTCAGATTCCCTCTTTCGAAGCAGGGCCCGCAGGCCCAGGTTCTGGCATCTGAGAATCCCATGGCTCTCAACTGAGCCCCTCTACAGTAATTGCCATTCATTTAGATTAAAAGAAGACTAATTCTGCCATTCCTAGGAGGCAGTCACACAGAAGTCCGAACTACACTAAAAATGGTGTTGTGGTCTGTCCTTATAAAGAAAAATGGTCCTCCTGGCTACCATCATAACAATTGTCTTGATTTGCTAAGTGTAACTTCAGTCCTTTTAATCAGAACACAACTCTCTTCCCATATGAAAAAGTGAATGATCTAATTTGCAGTTACATCAATTACACTTTATTGTATAAATAGAGCCTTTTGGTATTTGCTGACTTTCACGTCTCTCCGAGGTTACTGAGAAATCTGCTCCACCCTCCTGTCCTCCTGGAAGAAGAGCTGACCTTTGTCCCGGTTGCCCCAACGATCCCCAGATCAGCACCCCGCGTCCAGGAGAGGGGCAGCAGCTGAACGCCTCTCCCGGCTCTGCCTGTCCTCAGAGCCCAGAAACACCACGTGGACTGGAGCAGACCTGCAGTTATGTGACTTGGTCGAAGAAAAATGTCCCCGACAACAACAGCTGGGGTTGTAATTGTTATTTCCCTGGCAGTTCTGTGAATCCACGTGCTCATCCTCCCCCATCTCTCCCACATGCACAATGTAATAGGATGTTTACTGCCCACCTTGAGCAGCTGAGCTGCAGAAAGGCCAAGGAGATAAGCAAGGAGGACTACGGCAGGGCTTGAACCCAAACGCCAGACTGCATGTATTCCTCAGTGAAGGCATGGCTCCCTCAAGAAAGCCCTCCCTTCCTCTGTGCTCCTTGTACATTCCCAATGATGCCCAATTGGAAGTGTCTCTGTAAATCTTGGCCTGTTCTTACAACACTTGGGCAGGGTGTGGGGTGGGTACAGTCCACCAGCAGAAACATCTCTGACTGTCAGGATTCATATACACCTGTGGAGTCCAGAGGATGCGACAAAACATTTATTTAATTTTCTCATCAGATCAGTCATCGGTTCATACAGAGATAGCCTTAGACAAATGGGAGATCCCTTTGCTCTTCTCCCCTTTCTTATAATCCACTGCTTCTTTTTCCACTCTGTGACCTTCCCCAGGGTCCCAACGCCATTCTGGGGTTGTGGCATCATATCCTAAAATATTCAGGTCTTAATGTCTTTCAAATTCATCAGAGAGAAGCCCCCATAAAAAAAGCCATCCTCTTTTTTAATATTGATTGCCCTCCATAGTCTGGGGTTTCTATGATAACAGAGTTTCTGTCACTTGACTGTGACTATTGTTGGATTAAGTATTCTGTCACCATAAAGGATTAATTTTTGAAAAAGAAAAGATCACAATCCAGTACATGTAGCCATGATGAGTCACGTGGAGGAAGAGAAAGAGAAAGAAGCAGGAAACCCCTTTTACAGGGGGAGGGGCTGTTACAACCCTAAAGCTCTGCTGTAAACAGAGAGTTCTTCTTGTAGGGGTCTCACAACATAGGGTGTGCTGACTCCTCCCACAAACCCTTCCAATTTCTGCCCAGGTTAAGGTTTCTGTCATAAATTTTACCACTATCCAGAGACTACTAGCCTCCTTTACAAGAGATGGCGGACTTACGTGTGGAAAGAAGTAGTCAAGGGGGGAAGAAAACCTCATACTGCTTTTGGGTCTGTCTCTTCTACCAGGTGGTGGGCTCCTTGAGGGCAGGGATGTGCCATGGTCCTTCCTGTCCCCACACCAAGCGCAAAGTAAAAGCCCAATGAAGATCGGACGGACAAGTCAATCAGTGAAAACACTCAGGCCAGAGGAAAGCTGACCTCAACGACATCCCTGAAGCCCATGTCTCCTCCACAGGTGCAGCCCTCTCGCTCGTCCGCACACTCCATTTGGTTCATTCACTCGGCGTCATTAACAACTGTCTTCCCCTGCTCTGGGCCAGCGAGAACAAGGCCCCGTTCCGCACCTCCAGGAGCTTCTGGGCCGTTCCGGAGGAGCCAGACGAGCCAAACAATCACGGGTATCTTATCACTGCTAGAACTGGGGTCAACACAGGGTGCGGTGGGATCTCCGAGGAAGGGCCTCCATCCAGACAAGGGAATTGGGGAAGGCTTGAGTTCTTTCTAGAAGCTGTTAAGTTCCTGGCCAGAGATGCAGAGAGGCCGAGGGGAGCCAGCAGAAAAGGAGTTGTCCTGCAGTGAGGCCAACAAAAAACTTGGCCATGGTCACCACCCTCTGGCCAGGAAGGGGAGTGAGAAGCCTCCAATGTAGCTTTGACACTGTTTTTCTTTCTTCTGGAGAGCTGCCACGTGCCGCCACAGAGAGCATTTCATGGGTAGATGCATATTATTGCAATGTGTTTATCTAGGAAACCAGAACTCAGCATCTGGTTTTCAGCACAAACTTGAACGAAGTCCAATTTTCCAGTTGGGTTAATAAAAATAAAACTTGGGAAGTTGTGGGCTGGCTGCATCAGGGGTTGAGTCCTGGGCTCATGCAGGGTCACAGATTGCAGGGCCGGAAGGGCTTGGGTAGGTCATAGCTTCACTGTGAACAGGCCATGAGGCTGACACCAATGGCAGCCTTGCCCAGGGAGGGCGAACTGCCCGGACGGCTCTGAGGAGCACGCCTCACGGAGGAATGGATGTCTTGGGATTTAGTCTCAATCTGACAAAAAGTTGACCAAACACCTCCTCTGGCCAAAGCCCTGGGCTGGGTCGTGCCTTGAGGGCGAGATGCAGATACGAACCAGTGCTTGTCCCTAGCCTGCCAGGACACAGAGCACTGGCAGACGGGCCCCACCAGATAGTGCGAGTGATGAGGAGGATGCACGACAGCCCATCAGTGCTCACCACTTTGAAGCAATCAGGAGACTTGGGATCAAAGAGGGACCCAGTTAAAAAATATTTAAAAAAACTCCTCCCTCAAGGATTATGTTTATTGAGAGAGAGAGAGGCGGGGGGAAGGGAGAGAGGGAGAGAGAAACATCAGTGTGAGAGAGAAACAGATCAATTGCCTCCTATATGCATCCTGACTGGGGATGGAATCTACAACCTAGGTGTGTGCCCTGGCCGGGGATTGAACTCGCAGCCTTTTGGTGTACGGGGACAACACTGCAACCAACTGAGCCACCTGGCCAGGGCACGAGGGACCCGTTTTTAAAAGCCAGCTTAACAAAAGATACGGCTGGACCTCAGGGAGCCCTGGAAGCCAGAACGAAACGTCCACAGGCTCTCTGTGCCCCTCACATCTGCAGATTTGTTTCATCCTCCTCTCTCCCTGCAGCCTGGGTTCCTCTACTTTCCAGACTGCATGGCAAGAAAACATGATTGCCCTACCACTCCTGGGTTCACGTGAGCTTCTGTTTCTCTCTCTTCTTTCTCTAGTTCCAAATTCCTTGGGACAAGGTCTTAATTGGCCTTGGAAGGTGACAGGCTCACTGCCCGTAAGGTTAGCTATGGCTAAGGATCAGAGTTGTGTGTGTAAGTGTAGCTTAGAGGAGCTGTCCTGAGATCCTGTGCCTGGGGGCTCTTCTTCATGTGAAGTGCTTATAGTGTGACACAAATCCCTCTCACCCCAACCCTACCTTTGGAGGGAGACAGGGCGAGGAAATGGCCGCTCCTCTGTTAGTGTGAGGGCAGGCCTGGGCCCAGAGCGCCTAACTCCCTGCTCAGTGCTCTTTCCAATACGCCCTGTTCCTTTGGTCCTGATGTTAAGCCAACAGTTGTGAAATAGACACTGCCTATGCAGTTCTGCTTTGGGAGCAGCTGCAGAAGGAGCAGTATTGATTATAGGGAATTGTGTTGTTGGGCCTTGGGGTGAGCTGGGAGCCAACACTAGTGGTGTGGAAGGTTGGACGCCTTGGGGAAGGTATCAGAAGGTGTGTGTTATAGGTTCCTGATGGGGCAACTTCTCTCAAGGGTGTGAGGATCTTGGGGGAAAGATGGCCCCTTACTCTTATCTTCTTTACCTGGCGGCTGCTTCAAGACAGAATGCAGGAAAGGCCAGCACAGCGCAGGGAGGGGATGCCGCTTTCTCTTGAGTTCCTGCTCAGACTAGGGAATCAGAGTAAAAAAATGGCCTTTGGTGGAGAGGCTTTTCCCTGAGGCTTGAGAGGAGAGTCCCCAAGCCAGGTCAGAGAGCTAGCTCCTGAAGGACCCCAAGGGAAGGAAATCTGGGGTCTCCTGGTCATCCTGCCAATCTCCTGGCAATGACATTTTTCTTTCCCCACCATCTTGATGTGGGAAATGTGTGCTAAGGTTCCCCAGGGTGGGGCCAGTTTCGTGTGCAGCTTGCTGTTTCTGCTTCTGTCTCCAGCGCCTCATGACGGCAGGCATTGCTCTTCCCACTTCTAGGCCTGAGGCCATCCCAGGGCCTGAGCCAATCCCGACAGTAGCCTCCCTTTCCATTCTGTGGGGTGTGAAATCATCTTCCTGCCTGAAGGCCTGGCGTGCGGACCCCCAGGCTGGGCCCCTTGTTGGGCTCTTTCTGTCTTGTTATGTTGGTTTCTCCACAGACTGGGCTTCTACCTAGAAGCAGCCACTGAACCCAGACTGTCAGGGCTCTGTATTACTTACAACCTTTGAACCTGCTGGCCATGCCTCCAGCCACTGATGAAGGAAACCCTGACCACCGTGATCAGCTTTACCTGGTTCTGTGTCACCTCTCACCTCTGCTTGCTGGACTGGCTGTCTTTAATGCTATTGCCAACCAGAAATACACTTTGAACAGTCCACCTGACTGTTTTGCAGCTGGGTTGGAGCCCCTGGCTCAGGGTTCACGGACAGGCTTTCTCTGTTTGCTCTTGCTCGTCCCTTGGTCCTGCGCACTTCTTCTGTGTGCCCGTTCTAACGACACCGGCATGGGCTGTGCTCCCTGTGCCTCTGGACCCTGCGCTGGAGTCTTCTTTCCTGTCCACTTGTCTTTCTTCTCTTGGTTGCAAGTATTGTTGAGGGTCCATAGGCAGCATCATTCCCTGCCAGAAACAGATCCCCTCATGTACCAGCGAGGGATTCTGACATTCTAGAAACAACTCACATGTAGAACGTCTTAGAGTATTCTGGATCGTTCTACGTCAGCTCATCAACCCAAGCCCAAAGGGCATTGCCCTACATGAAGAAGAAGAAAGCAGACTATGTTCCTCATTATTTTCATTTTAATTCCCTCTCCCAGGATGCAGGCAGGTATCACCTGGTGTACTCAAGACTGACCTTTCCTGGTCTCCTTCTTAATCCAGATACCGAAATGCCACAGTTTACGTCTCTGAACTCAGGTCTGTAAGATTCCTGCAGGCGCAGGGTTTGTTCTCTCTAATCACCTCCCTTTCCTTGGACAGGGTTTCTACAGCTTTTGTCCAAGGCAGAAATTCCCTCTTCCATCTACATGTCTGCCCACCCACCCACCCACCTACCTATCAACCCATCCATCCAGTCAGTCCATAAATACTTCTTCCAGATTCTGTGTCAGGCAATGAAAATGCAGCAGTAAACAAGGCGGACAATGAGTTCTTCCCTCACAGAAACTTGTGCCCTGCCTCTGGTCCCTGCGCACCTCTCCGCTGGGGTCACCGATGTGTCCACCTCTAGGCTTGGGCTCATTCTTGTGGGGATGACAGACGAAAGGAGGGGGGATGACGGTAAACATGCAATCATATAACTAACTGCTAATTGGCTGATTGTTATATAGGAAATCACAGAGAATACCAAGAAACTGGGGGGAGTTACTTAGAAAGGATGTTGGCAGTAGGCTTTCTGAGGAAGTGACCTTTCAGCTGAGATCTGAAGGATATGGTGGAGGGACAAAATGTACAGGCAGCAGGAAATAAAAAATGCTAAGGCTGTGAGGTGGGAACAAAAATGTGTTTCAGGAATAGAAAGGCAACGTGGCTGAAATACAACAAATGAGAAAATGGCAGGAAGTGAGACCAGGGAGGTAAGCAGGAGACATTAATGCACAGATTTTTGGCCACGGTGAGGAAGCTGGAAAGGGATAAGGGTTAAGCAAGAACTGATCTGATGTATGTTTTGAAAAGGTTGCACTAGCTGCTGTGTGGAACGTAGACGGGAGAGGGGCCCCTTGGAAGCAGGGAGACCCAGTGGGGACTATTGCAGTCTTTCGGCTGAGAGGCGATGGTGGTTTGCTCTGGTGCCACAGCCCTGGGGACACGTTTGGGATACAGAACAGAAAGACTAGGTGTGGTGGGCAAGGGAGCCCCACGTGTGACTCCCACATTTCTGGTGTGAAAAACTGGGGGAGTGGTGGTGCCGTTAACTGAGAGATGCGGAGACTGCATGCAAAGGAGCTTCGGAGTCTGAGGGAGGAAATCCAGAGTTCAGACTTGGGCATGTTCAGATTTCCGTTAGACATCCAAGTGGGTCAGGGAGGCAGTTGGGGAAATGGGACTGGAGCTCAGAGAAGAGGTTTGGGCCGGAGGTAAGTAAATCAGAGTATGGAGCCCAAGGAGGATAAATAAGGCTGCGGGGACACTTTCTTACTTGCTTCCCTGGGAGCTCTGCTCTGGAGCAAAGGTCTTTCGTGCCGTCTTGAGGAAAACGGTCAGGGGTGAGGGTCCTGGGACACCCTTCCAATAAGAGTGAGGGCTCTTGGGTCCCTGCAGGGCCAGGGCTGAGCATAAATGGTGATTCAACTGGGGCAGGAAAACGTGCTCTTCTTCACTGGGACCAGACTTTCCTAGGACTGTTCTAAATTCCATCGATTATTTTTTGCTTTGCCCTGGAAACCACTACATTTATGCAAGCCCTCTCAGAAAGTGACGAATCATGGAAAAATTCTCTTGGAATTGGATTCAGCAAAGACAGAGAGGGCACATATTGCGCTGTGGTGTGGAGGTCAGCCTCGAGGTCACACTGCAGGCACAAGGGCTGGAAAATGGATACAGGTGGCCGGGCTGAGTCATCGCAGCTCTTCACTCCCGATAAACCCATGCGAAACTTCACGCACTGTGGAGGGAGGGCAGAGGGGGCGCTTGGTACAGGGTGGAGATGGACACTTGGTGTCTGTTATTCAAGGCAGGAAGTGAAAACTGGAAAAAGAGGAGAAAACATCATCTCTGTGGGGTAAGAGAACACAGTGTGCTTCCAGGAGGAACGTTTCCTGCCTGGGGCTCTGGTCTCTCCCTATGGCCAAGCTATCTGGGTTAGAAAACTGTTACTTGACCCCAGGGACCCTCCAGCGGAGGTTTCTCCTGCCATCTTCTTGACTTTAGAAGATAAGTTTGGGGAAGTAGAGTCCTCCCTTTGCTCCCCACATGCAGAGGTTCCTGAGCTGCATCTTCAGGGATGGAGAGCCATAACTCCTCCCCCTTGCTTCTGCTCCTCATTTCTTTGGTGTATTTCTCCCCCTCTTTCTCTCTGCTTATCCTCTCTCATAGCTTTATTTCCTGACTCTCCCTCTCACAATGGAATGACATAGTGGATAGGGGGTGATCAGGTTGGCAACAGATGTCAAATGTTGGTGGTGGGAACAGAAAGTTTGTGAGGAAGGAACAGAGAAGCTTCTACATGCATTGACCTCAGAAGGTACTACTTCAAGCCACAAGGCTGAGATACTCAGTGATCCAGGAGGAGCTACAGGGTGGAGATGGACACTTGGCAGGTAAGGGGAAGGGGAGCAGCTGTCTCTGTGGGCACATTTTCTAGAAGTCAATTTTTAAAGTGATGTCTGCACCCAACAGTTGTTCAGGGCATAATGAAAAAAGATCAGAGCAGGCAATGTTGAAAGCACAAGTCTAAACTTGTGGGGATGGAAGTCGAAGTGTGGCCCCTGATGGTCCTCCTCCCTTACCACCCTGCTCCCATCTCCAGGCACGTCTCCCTCAAGTTCAACCCTGTCCCGCCTGTGGGGATGAGACAATGTAATCGGGAGGCAAGGCAATGCCTGTTGAAAATGGAACTGCCGAGGTCTCTCTGGGGCATGTGGTGACTCAGCATGGCCGGCGCGAAAGCTCTGGATGGTAAAGTTGCTCCTTCCCTCTTTTTTCCCCACCTCTTCTGAGTTTTGTGGAGTTAACACACCAACCCTAGACATACAGTCTGATGGCCTCTCGGCTTTCTCAGAGTAAAGTCCAGAGTTCTTATCACAGACTCTAGACCCCACATGACTTTCTCCTGCCACACTCTCCCTTGTTTGTTCTGTTCCAGCCACACTGGCCTCCTTGCTGTTCCTGGAACATGCCAACATGTCACGCTTTAGGGTCTTAGCATGTGGTGTTCCCTGTGCTTGGAAGTCTCTTCTCGTAGAGAAGACCTGCCTGGCTCACTCCCTCACTTCTTCCAGCCTCGGGTTGAATGCGACCTTCACCAAAAGGCCTTCTCCAGGCAGCTCCATCAATTAGACACCTCCTTCATTCGACTCCCCACCGTCTGTCCCCTTACCATGCTTATCTTTCCTTCATAACATATTATATAACCATCTGTTTGTTTCTTGTCTGCCTTTCCCTTCTTGATGTAACTGTTTTGTTCACGACCACATTCCCAAAGCCTTTGACAATGTCTGGCACATGTAGGGATTCAATAAATACTTGTTGAGTGACTGAATGAATGACCAAATCTGATGAGAGTAGGAATTTTGGTGTCTCTTTAAAGTTGATATGTAATCTGCAGACTGAGTGTTTGTCACACTTATCAACATTTCCTTTTCATTAAACTCATTTTCTAATAATCTTGTCTCATCAATGCAAGGGACTCCTCAGCACTGGGCCATGAGCCAGGCCATTACTGGAAGGAGGCAAGGGGCAGCACAGGCAGGCAGGGTGGTGCTCACGCTGGGCCCTGGGCGCCTAAGAAGACAGCCGTGGCACTCTCAGGACTTCCACGGTCATCCTACACTTACTTGAATTTCCCCAGAAGGAAACCTGGGCTACGTCCCTCTCTGTGGATGAAGTGGAGGGAAGGGGTGTATTATTAGGTGGGGTTCTCAGGAGAAACAGAACCAACAGGATACACACACACACACACACACACACACACACACACACACATTCATATCTATCTTCTATTTATCTACCATCTATCCCGTATCAGAAAGCTGGGTGGAGCATGGACAGGAGATGGGTAAGATTGCGGAGGGGGGTCAGGAGGAAAGGATAGGAGATGAGAGAGGTACAGATTTTAAGGAGGGGATATTGAGGGAGTGTCAGCTGAATGGCCACTGCCTCAGTAGAGCAGTTGAAGAGGCTATTCTGAAAACACTGAGGTTGGTAAAGAGGCTTTGGGGGCTTGAAGGGAGAAAAGAAGGGCAGCTTGTCGGCCAGAGAAGTGGGGAGATGCCTGGGCTGAATGAAGGTCTGCAGGAAGGCTGCCTATGGCGGGAGAGCATGATTCTGCCTCGGGGCCAAGTTTCTCCTACAAGGTGACCCACTTTCAGTTAACACTGGCAAAAGGTTTGTGGATCAGGGAAGAGGGGACTCGAAGTCAAGGAGGCCAGAGGGTGTATGACTGACTAGCACTGGGAGAACGGAGAAATTAAGAGCCTGGAGGTCATCTGAAGGTCGAGGACAGGGTAGGCAGAACAGGGACATAAGAGATAAGACTGGAGGTTGTGCTTTCAAAGGGGGATTCCAGAGCTAGTGGAAGTAGCAGGCGGCTCCTCACGGTGACCAAGTCCCTCTGTCCCCATATATGCTCTTCCCTGGGACAAGAACACCCCTGCCTTAGACGCACCCTGGCAGTGGCGGCCCCGGGCTCAGCCCCTCCCTGACCTTCTCGAGTGCAGACAGTCACCTTCTCTGATCCTGGCCGCCTGGACTGTCCTCCTTACAGCACTTTTCAGGCTGAGTTACAGGTTACTGTGCCCATCCTCTTCTCTCACTCCCTACACACCCTACCGTGAGACTGTGCCTCCTTCGGGGGACACGTGTCTCGCTCACCTGTGGGTCTCTTGAGCCCGGCACACTGGTCAACAGTCCCCTGTGGGTCTTGAATAACTATGTCCTGAAATGGGGCTCTCCTGACTGTGGGTTTCCCAAGGAGCCCTGTCACAGACTGGAGCTCCCAGGACCCCCCTGAGGGTAAGGGATGGGGTTGCGGTGGGAGGCTGGGTGTCTCCTTTGCTCTTTGCTTTCTCTCTTCTTTCTTTTCAACCTTCCTAACCTGGCTCTTCCGTTCTCTGTTCTAAGGAGAGGTGATAGAAAGATCCAGACCAGATGGTGGCCTCAGACATGCAAGGGCTCAAAAATTCCCCAGCTGCCCAGCACTGGACCAGCCTCCAGTGTGCTTGCGCTGCCACTCCCCTGCTGTGTGATCTAGTGGCAGCCACAACCTTAGTTGTCACATCTATGGAATGGGTATAATAATGGAACCATTAAACGTAAAAATGTTCTGAAAGTCTTCTTTCTCTGATACTGACAGAAGCTGGGCTCTCCCTAGCACTTAAATTTCCTGATTTCTGGCCCAGTACCTTTTGCATACATTAAACATGTTTGGCAGAACTAGAGGCGAAATGTCTTGTTTGGGGTGGACCACCACTTAGAGAATGACAAGTGCTCAACCAACCACTGTCTCCTGACTTGACTCCTGCCCAAACTACTTACTACCTGGTGGGGGTGCAGTAGAGAGGGAATTGTCACAGCAAAATGGAGTAGAAAATTGTTTCTCCCAACCCTTATCATGAGTCCCTTATTTATTTGACAAATATTTATTGAGCACATATTACGTGATCCAAACACTGGGGACACAGTGGCGAGCTCTCATGGCAATTCTGGACGTGTCTTCACCGTTGAAGCCCTGACTTCGCTGCCCTAGGTTTGTTTCAGGCTCCCCTAAACCAGGGGCCAGAGGCTCTTCTCCTCCACCCTCAGTCCCAGTCCCTGCCCTCTATTAGTAGCCTTGGAGGATCTCTGTGTCTGGTGCAGAAGGCAGGCTCAGGCTCAGCAGGAGCAATGCTAAGGCCTCTGGAGGCCAGAGGTGACATCTCCCCGCCATCTTTCCCACAGCTTCCTCAGAAGCTGCACTCCTCTAAGAGGTGGTAAACTCTGGGCTTTGTCAGGCTTGGGCTGTCCTCAGAGTTTGGCTGCACTTACCCAGAGCAAAGTATAGCTGAGCTTGGGGCTGGTTCCCTCTGTGTCTCCTGTACCTGGCCCTCAGAGAACTCATTCTCATTCTAATTCTGCAGCCTCAACTTTAGGCGCCAGCTTCTGCCTCCCTGAAATTTCCCAGGTGCTGGTTCTCTCTGACTGTCTCAAGTTTCTAATGCTCAGGTTCCTGCTTTTGCTTGGAGCTCAGGCCCCAGGTCAAGAGCCCCTGAGAAGTGAAACCATGGCTGATAATCTTCAGGATTCCTAAACAGCCCTCTGAGATGGAAGCGGCCCAGGCCCCAGGGCATAAGGAGGCCTGGAGTCTGGTACTCCAGCTCCTGCTTGTTTACCGTGTGATGTAGGGCAAGTCACTTCCTGTCTCTGGGCTCAGATGGTTGTTCACCTATCCATTCAACCATCCAACAGGACTTTTGGGTACTCTCCATCTCCTGGGGCTAGTGGATGAAGTCTCAGCCCCTCAGCATGACATCGAAGGCCCTTCCCAGTCTGAGCTGTCTGGGAGGGGGCAGGATGAGAAGTTCTGTTTTTGTACTGATTTTATTCTGCCCTGGCTCCTCAGTCCTTGACATACCACTGGAGCTGCAGCTGGTGCTCTGTGCCAGGCAGGATGGCAGGGGCACACTCAGGGTACCTCGGTACAGAGAAGCTCTGTTTTTCTCAGAATTTCCTGGGAATCTTGGTGCTAAAAGACCCAAGGGTTTTGAAAGAAACTCTCCCAAGTCCCTAATTCAGGCCTAAACTTGGGGTAGGGGAGGCACATGGAGAAGCAGGTTATAATGAGAACCAGGGAGAGTCGGCCGACCTGGAGAGGCTCAGGTGGTTAGGTCTCTGGGTGGACAGCCCAGGGAAGAGAAGGAAAGATGGGAGGACAAGCAGTTCTGTAGAAATGAAAACCAGGAGACACCTGGGAATGGTTATGGGTGGGGTGGTTTGTTTGCTGCTGCCTTGGTGGCCAGACCTTAGGGGAGAGCACAGGCTGGACATACTGAGCATGTGCCCTGTTCTGTCACTTGACTATAGTGCTTAGTTCAGGGTTAGCATGTGGCTCAAGAGCTGTCTACACGAGTGAACTCCAGGACTGAAGCAGGAGCTTTGGGGAAGAGACTTATCCTTTTCCTACTGGACTTGTACCTGGGAAGATGAATGACTAGCTGGTAATCTTGATAAGGGACTCAAGACCTGGAAAATTTTAGCTTAAGGAAAAAGTTATTAAGCCTAGCAAGTAATGTGTATGTTAAAGCTTTTGTTTCAGAAACTGCAGATAAGGCCCATCCTGGCTCCTGGGAAACAGCTGGCTTCCTGGGGCACTGGCTGGGGACCAGTTGGAGGTATCTGGGCCTTTTTATCAATGCTCCCCCTCCCTTGGGAACAACTAAATGCCCAGAACAGGAAGGCCAGGACTTTGCTCACCTAATTCTCCCTGAATTTCAAAGCCCTCACTGCACCTTGTTTGTTTTCTCCCCACCTCCCTTATAAAAGTTCTGGCCAGGAAAGAGAAGGGAAGATGGTTTGCTAGGGTATGAACCCACCATCTTCTCAGATCGCAGGCCATCTGAATAAAGCACCCATAAAGATTCAATCGCTGTCATTGCTTATTGGGTTTGGTAGTGACAGGCAGCCCGCACGCCGGTGTCTTTTCCGGTTACAGTCTTTCTCCCTCAGATGGGGAATCTGAGATTGAACACGGAGGAGAGCAGAGCAGAGGCAAAGCTACACTGGGTCATGCCACCCTTTGAGCCCTGCACGACACTTTGCCTGAGGCTAGCCATCTCTGGGACTTTCTAGTTTCATGGGCCATTTTCTTTCTCTTGATACAGCTAGAATTATGTGTTTATGTTTAATCACTTGCAGCCATAAAACTCCTACTCAACATAGAGCCCATAATAAAATTTGTTTTCAGAAAGACCAGGGTGATAGGGAAATACTCCTCAAGAAATCATCAGAACTCAGTCCTATGATGACTCAATAGAGCTCATCTACTGATGGCTGCTGTCTTGTGCAGTTTCTAGTGGGCCCCCCCGATTTAGAGATGGCAGCCTGGGGTGGGGTTACGAGAGCTGCTTTATGGCTGCAAGTGGGCATGCCCAG
The DNA here is from genome assembly GCA_039655065.1 of Glossophaga mutica. Lineage (NCBI taxonomy): Eukaryota > Metazoa > Chordata > Mammalia > Chiroptera > Phyllostomidae > Glossophaga > Glossophaga mutica. Next base: position 40,403,927 of record CM077308.1, on the reverse strand, counting down.
AGCCCAGACACCTGAACGCCACTGTACCTGCCTTGCTGTGCTGCACGTATCTGTGACTAAGGAGAGATCGAACTGATTTGTGTCAACCTGTGCAGCCTGAGATAAGTCTACTCGCATAGTCCAGAGAAAAGGGGTCACTCAGACACCAAGACTGGGACTTAATCTCCTGGCAAGCACACTTGGGGAGGGGATGTGTGCTTCTAAAGTTCTCACTTGGAAACAAAGGCTAAGCCCTGGCTGGCTAGCTCAGTGAGTTGGCATCGTCCTGATATGCCAAGGTTACGGGTTTGATCGTGGGTCAGGGCCCATACAAGAATCAACCAATGAATGTATAACTAAGTGGAGCAACAAATCGATGTCTCTCTGACTCTCTCCCTCCCCTTCCCCTCTCTCAATTCAATTAAAAAAAAGAAAAGAAACAAAGGCTAGAAGAGAAATTCTGTGTCCCTCACATGTCCTTCATCACAGCAGTCAGCAAGTCTCCATTCCCTTGTTACGACTTAACCTTCTGACAGCTCTTTCCAAAATGGATTTTGGGTCTTGACCTGGAAAAGTGGGGGTTCAACAGAGAGCAGGGCCTCTGGCCTCAGAGGTCCCCAAATGATGCGGGTGGCAAGGATAAAGAGGGGATAGAAGTGAGTATTAGAACATACTGTATAGAATTTCTGGTTTTCTGGATTTGTTCTCAGAGGGGACTGAAGTGATCTCAGTGATAAATGGTCTGCAGTCCTCGTTTTAGATAAGAACTCTGTTTTCCTCAGCAAATATTTTGCTGCCTGCATAAATGATCCCCAACTTCTATATGTTCCGACTGTTATACAACTTTCCCTTCTGTACCTGTACATTGACACCTGGAAACTGGTGCTTCACCTGTCAGCGGAGGGACGATGATTTTGTGTTCTCTCTTGGCCACTTTTGCCTGCTGCTGCTGGGGGATAAGGGCTGGGTCTCTACGGGGCGGTAGTGTAGGGAGTGTTTCTGGTAGCACTGGCCCCTTTTCCCTCAGCGTGCTAAGGGGACCGCCAAATCCCTTGGATGCCTGGGGCCTGGAGCTTGCCTGTGAACACGAGATTGCTGAACAGGGTGAGTGTTTCCTTCTCCCCTCTCAGTCCGTGCTGCTGGTGGGGATGAGGAAGGGGTTTGGAGACTGGTGGTTCTAGGTGATGGCAAGGGTGGTTTCCTGGCCGGGGATGGTGGAGATTTTGCCCATGCTGTAGTAGTGGAGTAGGTGAAGGCAGAGAGGGCTGTTAGAATCACAGAATAGAAGCCATAGCCTTGACCACCCCAGGCCCAGGAACCAAAAGGGGGGTGCCTGAAAAGGCTTTCTCCTGCTGGACCCAAGACAGGCATGATGGCTGAGTAACAAGGATGATATTTTTGCAAATATGAAACTGATATATTGAATTGCCACTTGCGTCACTGTTTTCCTTCAGAGACCTAACTATAAAGATGGTCACTAGAGGGCAGGAGAGACTGCGCTAGAAGACGACGGGCGCAATTGCGGCAGAGCCAGGCCTTCTCCGCAGTCCCGGGTGTGCTTCCCGATCTTTCCCGATCTTTCCCGATCTTTCCCGATCTTTCCCGATCACAGCGGGCACAGGAAATGAGAATGTGTGAATGGCACACTGGGGTATGCCGATGGGGACTTGGAGACCTTTTTTAAAAATATTATGTAATTATAGCAAGATACAAAGTAAAGGAAAACATTAGTGTTGAATGTGTGTAAAATTCTAAATAAAATCATTTCAGACATTCTATGGTTAAACATGCTGTTGCTTCCATGAACATATCTTTTTATATCTAATTTTGGGCTGAAATGGCAATGTGAAATTTCTGTTCAAAATTTTAAATGTTTTATTCAAATTCTTGATGATCTTCATTGGCAGGAAATAAATGTTTATACAACTTGGTGATAAAAAATTGCAAACAACTTCATAACCACTCAAAAAATTTTAACAGTCAAAATTATATTTAAGGAATAAAAGCCTTTTCTTTTCTCCCATTGACAAATACGGTGTCGAAATTTCTCACGATGGGGCATTGGATTTAGAACCCATCAGACTCTTCTGATCTGAGTGTACTAAAACAATGATGGAGCATTAATTGGCAGAACACACAGGTATTTTTAGAGCAGTCGCCCTGCAGCCAGCTTGGATGTAACCAAAAAAGCTCACACGCTGCAAAAGCTAGAAATGGTCCATATACAAAGAGTAAGCATTTTGTCTTGATTTGTCCTGAGAGATTCTGATTTATGCCTGGGACCTTATAGGACTATTTATAGCACTTCCTTTTACTCAAAAAGAAAAAAAAAATGCATCAGTTTAGTGTTGCCAATGTAACATCAATGAATCTCAAAAATATTATCCTGAGTGAAAGAAGCCAGACACAAAAAAGTACATGCTGTGGGACTGATTTCATTTCTTTGAAATTCTGTTACAGCCTCAACTAATCTGTAGTGGTGGAAAGCAGACAGCCATTGTCTGGGCCGCAGCTGGGGCAAGTGGGGGAGGGCTGTAAAGGGTACGCAAGGACTTCTGGGGCTGAAGGCAAGGTTTCCTATCTCGGTTGTGGCAGTGGTTACCCTGGTACATCACCACCCATGCATTTGCCAAAACTCACACTATTATAGATTTAATATGAATGCATTTGATTGTATATAAATTATACCTTGTTAAAGTTGATTTCAAAAGAAATAATAAATATAATATGATAAATAATATGGTTCTGTGCTTACGCATGAAGAGAGAGACTCAGGGCTGCCATCTGATTCTGTGCCAACCCAGACCTCCCTCTTGCTCTCCTTGGGCCACACACTCCTCCTTGTCCCCAGCGGGCAGCAGCCCACTCTGCAGCCGGCTGCCCAAGGACACGTCCAGCTGGCCAAGGCCTCCCTTACTGCCAGGGGGAATGATCATTGTCCCTGCTGCCTGAGGGGACCTGCTCCAGGGTGTGGTCCTTTAAGAAGCTGTAGGCGAGGCTCTCCCCAGGAGTAACCAGCCCAAGTGCTCCAGCTGCCCACTCACCCAAGGGCTGAGCTGTGGCCATCACCAAACCGCTTTGCTACACATCGTGGCCTGTTGCAGGTGCTCCCACTAGAAAGCTTTGGCTTCCCTTAGGGAGGATACCCATGCCTGTCCCTAAGCCTTATTCATGAGGCTAAAATCAGAAAGGGGAAGATCTTATGCAAAGGAAATAGATAAACATCTACTTGGGTCCAGCCAATGGTGGAAGGAAGCAGGAGAGGGGAAGTGAGAGGAGTCAGACATGTGAGTCTTAAATTCCTTTTCTGGACTTTGGTCTAGAGCAGGTGCTGGCATGCTTTTCTACAAAGGGCTAGATAGTAAATATTTTAGGCTTTTGGGGTCTTCTGGTCTCTGTTACAACTACTTAATTCTGCACGGCAGTGCAAAAACAGCTATGGACAATACTGATGTGAATGAATGTGTTTGTGTTCAAACTATTTTTTTATGGAGAATGAAATTTGAATTAATGTAATTTTCATGTTTTTTCCTCAACATTAAAAAATATAAAAAACATTCTCATCTCATGGGCCTTACAAAACAGTTGGTGGACTGGAGTTGGCCGGCCCAGCAGAGCTTGCCAATTGCTCTTCTAGGTTGGTGTGTGCAGGGTGGGGCATCCTGAGGGTGCAGGGCTTCTGGAAAGGGATGGCCCTTGGATTTCTGGGTTTCGACACAGTTAAGGAGGTCATGACCTTTAGCTTTGCTGGGATGTTAGTTTCTTTTTGTTTTGCATGGAACCCAGTTCTCTCAGCCCCTGAAGGAGCAAATATATTTTAACTTTCTGAATACAACCCCCATCCCTAACATACAAATGTATTATTTGACACTCAGTCACCTGAATTTGACTTTCAAATAAGTTTTCAGTAACCATTCGGCATGACATAGGTAGAATAATAAAAGAGAGCCATAAATTGACATAATGCGTTAGGAACCAAAGGTTAGGAGTAATCAAATTCTGTGTTTTTGAGGTCTAGACACAGGTGTGTGTGAGGTGCCTCCCTGAATAAGTTCAGGTGGGAGCTCCTTCAGGCACCATTATAGGGAGCTAATTCAAACAGTCTGACAGTGTCCAGAGTGGGAGGGGAGGGAATTTCAGGGGAAAAGGGGAACGGTTTAGAGCAACAAGTATAAAGGACTCATGGACAAAAACTATGGGGGGTGGAAATGGGAGGAAGGTGGGGAGGGCTGGGGTGGTGGGCTGGGGTGGGGTAAAAGACAGAAAACTGTACAATATCAACAATTAAAAAATACTGATTTAAAAAAAAAAACAAAAAACACTGGATTTATGTGGTCATGGCAGTCACTCCCTCAGGCGGTAGAGCTTGCAGGCCAGGTGAGCAGTGCCCCCCTGTGGGAGGGGCTGGAACAGCTCAGACTGCCTTCACAAGTGTCCACAGACAACTGGGCTTTTTGCTGACTGTGTGCTCCCTCCTCACCCCACATCTCACTCTCACTCTGCACTCCCCAAAACTTCCTTTCTTTATTCCTTCTCCTCTTCCTTGTCACACAGCACAGTCTTCGGTTTTGCTTTTGGGGGTTTTGCTGAAATCAGGAATTGGTACCTCAGGGAGGTGCTGTTGTGCAGCCCTTGGGCCTCTCACCCTGGTCACTTGGGGAGCTGTAATGGACCCACTCTTTGTGAACTGCATGAGAGAAAAATGGCATTTGACTCAGGAGCAGTGAAGCTGGTTGACATCCCTGGTGACCCCCCCACCCCCGCATCAGCCTTCAGAGTCCTGCTCCTGGGGTGCTGTAGCCACAGGAAGGCTGACCACCTTGATTTCTCCTCCGCTCCTTTCCCTCACTCTCTCTGCTTTTCCCTTTCCCTAGGTAGCATCTCTGTGTAGTCAACCGATTGTCATTATGGTTCTTAGGCTGGCCTCCCCTTCGGGGCTGGGTGGGGCTGGGCGGGGCAGGGCTGTGTGTGATCTAGAACAGGGCAGGGTCCAGAGAGGGCCTTGATCGGGTGTGCTGACTAGAACCGAATCAACAGTTCATTAGCAGGATCTTCCCAGTCTGGCTGGAAACTGCTGCACTGTTCAAAGGCTCTCAGCCGCTGAAGATGCCTGCTAATCACAGCACTTCAGAGCACCGTCACCTTTACTAACATGACATTCAGGAGTGGGGAGGGATGGGGACAAAGGAGGGAGCCCTATAACACCACAGGGCAGATAGGGATGGAGACAGTCAGGGCTACAGAAATAGATTTTGGCAGGAACAGTGACACGGGGTAGGGGCAGAGACAGCAGGAAGCAGAGTGCAGGGGGAGGGTTCTCAGCCTTGGCCTTGGGCTTCCTGCTGGGCCCCGCCTCTCCCAGAAGCACCCTGCACAGCAGCCACGGACAGGTGTGTGAGAGCTCCTTCAACAACCTGGCTATAATGATGGAGGCCGGGGGAGGTCATACTCTCTGGGGCTTTATGAGAGGGAGTTTCAACTCTCAGGTTTCCTCTGCTGAGGGCTCCAGAGGATAACTGCTATGGGAAAGAGCACTTTTGGGTGGCAGGAAGGGGTATCTCTGGGGCCCAGTATTTTGTGGATTGAGTGAGGCACCAGGAAGGCCTTGGAAAGTTGGTGGGTGGGACCGAACAGCTCGGCCCTCTGTGGCGGTGGCCGGAGTTGTTGCTGCTGCTTTCCTCCTTAACATGTTTGTTTTCAATTCCACAAAGGACACTAAGAGGAGTCCTTCTAGCATCAGACTCTGTGTCAGGCACCGATAGGAAGCTCAAAGCCAGGAGCGTGGAGGAAGAAATGGGTGAGAAAGCAGATGATGACTTGTCAGGTGACAGATGCTTTAATAAGGAACTAGACAAAATGATGAGGAGGAGCTGAGGAGGGGTTGTCTGACTCTGCCTGGAGGCGAGCCTCTGAAGAACACCTTCCCAGAACAAATGGCACTTTTGCAGATGGAGAGTGAGGAGGCAGGAATATGGTAATTCCAAGCAAAGGGAACAGCATTTGCAAAGGCATGGAGATAAGAGAGATATTTGGGCCATCTCTTTGGGCAGTCAGGAAGGTTTGATACCAGGGCTTGGGAGAGTAACCCTGAATGAGACCCTCCCAACACACACACACATGCACACCCCTGTTTAAAAACTCCCAGGGACCCACCATGTGGGGTACAGTTAGCATTTGGGGAGGCTGTCTGAAAGAGCTAAATACTATGGGCTTCCACTAAAGCCTGCAGGAGAGGAGACTGCTGGCTGCCCTGTCAGGCATGCATTCTAGGCTTCCAGGCTAGGGGGGCTCTGCATGGTCCCCAACCCTTCCCTTACCTCCCCTCAGCTCCAACTGCAGCACTTTGAGAAAGCCTATGTGAGAGACGCTCAAAACGAGACTCCTGGGTGTGACAGCCGAGGTAATGGCTGCCATCTGGGCTAGACGGTGGATGACTCGTGGGTGTAGACCAGCTCTCAGGAATGTGGGACCCAGCTCCTACTTAACCCCTCTGTTTTCTCTAGTCCCACAGCTTCTAATGCATGCAGTATACACACCAGCATAGCCCCTGTGAATCCTGGCCCAGGTCACATGCTGAAGGAGTTCAGTAGCATCAAGACTTGACTTCTATTCCAGGCATAGTTTAGGAATGTTGGCTTCCGTGTTGGCAGAACGAAGACTGGGCTTGTTGAAGTTTGAGATGTTTTAAAGAATGCTTTAAAGAATGTTAAAAGCTGACAATTTTCTTTGCACTCTTGTCCTGGACTTCTCAAATTGGGATATACAGTGTCATGTCAAGGATAGGCAAAGTTAGGATAAATACAAGGTGGGGGGGGAGTGGTTTACAGTTGTTCATATGCGGAAATTATACAATAATTAATAAATAACAGTACAAGAATTAACTCTGTGTTTTTTCTACTCACAACTGTAGAGCTACTTTTGCCCCACCCTGTATGGGCCATCTTCTTGGGGCATCAATTTGATGTGAATTATTTGGGGGGAACACCACCCCCACCCACATTTGTATTGAAACAAACATACATACAGGAATAGGATGCAAAATTTGCCTGAATGTCCAAGGGGTGGGGAGCCCTGACGCATCCGGCGAGTCAGAGGCATATGCGGGCCGTCCTATCCCGTGCGGGCCGTGGGAGCTGCAGGCTTTCCTCTGCTCTTAACGCTGTCACCCTCCCTCCACGTTCCACAAATGAGGGAAATGAGGTCCAGAGTGGTGGGTCAGTGACCCCGCAGAACAGGAGGTGGGGGCGGGACTAGAACCTGCACCCAGGGACTGCTTTTAGCATGTTGTCTGTGACAATGGCGAGTCTAAAGTCTTATGTTTTAGCGTTGTGGTTTCAGTAGTGCCATGGAAATAATCAAATCCCTTCCTGTCAAAGTAGTCTCTGACCACGATGGGAGGAAATGGGGGTGGTAGACAGAGGGACTGAAAATCAAAAGACTGGATTTTATCCCCAGGAGTTCTTGCAATAAGAAAGTTCTGTGACTTCAAATGGCCCAACTCCCCTGGGCTTCACTGTCCCTACCTGTGAAATGCGGTGGCTACGGAAGACACTGTCTACCAGCCAGGCCTGCTGTGAGCTGAGGCCGCTGCTTGCCTTCCCAGATCCTCCAGACCTGCAGTCAGGCTCTTCCTGGCCATTCTAGGGTCTCTGAGGAAGGGGCAGCCCGCAGCTCGGTTGGCCGCCTCTGTGACAATTACCCAGGAAGACTGTAGATGGGGCTCAGACACGGTCTGGAAAATCAGCCTTCTCCAGGATGCCCTCTGCCTTTGTTGGAGACCATCTGGCCAGGAAGCTGAGGGCAGAGCCACTCAAGCTGCTCCAGTAAGGGTGTGTGTTGTAAGGACACCCTGGGCAATCGCACAGCCCAGGGCTGGACCTGGCGTTTATTTCCCACCAGCATAGCTTCCTGGCAATGCAAGGTTGGGGCGGGGGAGCGGCCTGGGGAGTCAGTGCTTTCTTAGAAAGACTTTCTCCCTATCCACCTGTTTCCAGCCCCATTTCTCACCTTGGCTCAAAATCATGAGCCTTTCTGGGATTGACTGGAACCAGTCTGCTTCTTGTTGGCACCCCACCCCCACCTCAACGTTCTGGTTGTAGCTTTCTCTGCCTTGCTCAGTTAGTTATCATTGCCCAGTCTCTTACCTCTTGCTAGAGTATATTAAATACGTTTGTCCTCTGTCACATTCATACCATTCTTTTTGTTCTTGGGGCTCATTCTTTTTTATTTCACCACTTTCCTTCAGTGAGTGTTCACAGGGAATGGAGGGGTGTGTGTGTTCAAATTACACACTTAACAGGAAGTCACTGTCACCATTCTTTTGTCTCCATCAGACCTTTGGAACAGTTCCAGTCCAGGACACATGTTGTTTTCATGTTGCCAACTCTAATGGCCACCCCACTGTCCTCACAACACAGTCCCCCAACAGCATTTCTCATACTTGACCATTTCCTTCTTGAAACGTGCTTCTTTTGGCCTTCATGACAAAACGTTCTGATTTGTCTGTCCACTGGCTACCTTCAGTCTGTTTTGCTAATTCTTCCTCTTCTAGAAAGTCCTGTGGACCCTTACCCTGTCCTCTTCTCTGTCTATACACGGTCCATAGTTGATCTGATCTAGTCCTGGGACTCTATATACCTCCTGTATAACAAGGCCTCCACATAGCTGTCTCCAGCCCAGATATTTCCCCCAAATTCCAGCTGCTTACTAACATCTACATTCGGATACCTAACGGGCGTCTCAAATGTAACTCTGGTATACCAGAACCCTTGCTCTTCCCCTGAACTTATTCCTTCCTAGTGTTCTCCATTTGAGTAAATCGCAGGCCCATATATCCAGTTACTCAAGACCAAATGCCCAAGACCGTGCTTCACTCTGCTCTTTCCTTCTCTGGTCCCGTTTACTATGTCAGCAGGCCCTATCGGTGCCCCCGCAGGGCACTACTGCGTCCACTCCTTCCCAGCTTCATTTTGACCGCCCACCAGGGCCGCTGTCAGGTCCTGCTTGGATCACAATTACGGCCCGATTGATTTCCCTGCTCCCACCATTGTCCCCCATGATCCACCTTCCACATTGTGGCTGAAAACGATTACACTAAAAATGCCCATCAGGCCTTAATTCACCTAAAGCAGCAGTCAGGAAACTATGGCTTTGCTGGCTAAATCTGGGCTGTCCCCTGTTTTTATATTAACCATAAGCCCAGAATGGTGTTTCCATCTTGATAAAAAATAAAAAGATGAGTAATATTTTATGTCCCATGAAAATTATGTAAAATTCAGATTTTGGCGTTTAGAAGGAAAGCTGCACTTGGAGCGCAGCTGCTCACAGCCGTCTGCGTGTTGGCTGCGGCCGCTGCTGCACGGCAGCGGCGGAGCTGAGGGGCTGAGACAGAGACGACCGGGCCTCAAAGCCCAAACTCTTGGCTGTCTGGGTTTTCACAGAACAAGTTTACTGACCCCTGACCTAATCACAAATGTAGTTTAACACTTTGATCATTTAAAATTTGGTGATGGGAGCGTATGGTCAGCATGTGTTTTCCCTGTGAGAATTAAGGAATTCTCCAAAGTGTCTCATTGGGAGAAACCCTTTGGACTAAGATAAATCTACCATAATTCTAAATAGAAAAGAACACGCATTCTTTCACCTCATAGGACATCTAAGCGCCAACATGCAGTGATTATGAAATGTTACTTAAAAGTTTAGTCAAAACCAGACTTAGGTATGGATTGGAGTGAATAATTGCCTAACTTTTCTTGTAATCATGTCCTTAATTCATAAATTAGTTGTACATTAGCAAAATAAAACACACGAGAGAGTTTGTATTTAAAAAACAGTATGTCAGATCACACCATTTTCTTAAGTCTCTCCAGTGACTGCTTGATGTCTGTAAAATAGAACCCAAGCTCCTTATCAAGGCCTCTGCTCTTCTGCAGACTCCTTCAACACCCTCCCTTGTTTTACAGCCTTTTCTGTTGCTCTCCTAATTCTACCCCAGGACCTTTACCCTGGCTTTTCCTTCTGCCCGGAATGTCCATCGCAAACACAACTTCTCATCGTTTAGGTGTAAGCTCATATTTGCCTCTCCAGAGAGGTTTGCCTAGTCTATTTTATCTAGACTAGGCAGTCCTTCCCCCAAATCACTCCCTGGAACAGCAATTTTCAACTGGAGTTGCTGCAAGAATTTTTAAAACATGCAATACCTGACTGTTTAGTCAGGGGCACTGATCTCTTTTCCCTTAGACTGTCAAAGAAAATGATGACAACAACCAGCACAACAGCCATCTGGTGTTCATGCATCAAAATTATACCTACTTTTTTTTATCAGATTGGCAAAAAATATATTTTTCGGTGTGCCACAGAATTTTAGTAATTAGTTTATATGTGCCATGAGATGAAAAAGGTTGAAAATCACTGATCTAGAACTCTAGAACATTGTTTTGTTTGTTTTAAAAAATTCATAGCAAGTATTATTCAAAATTATCTCTTTCATTTATTTACTTGCATATCATTGAACTCTTCCAATTAAAAAATTCTGTAAGGGGACTTCTGGCCAAGATGGAGGCATAGGTGGACACACTGTACCTCCTCACACAACCAAAATTAAGGACAACAATGATTTAGAAACAAGAAGACAAGCAGAACTGATAGAAAATTGAACAGTTTGGAAGTCTGACAGCCATTCATCCAGACCGGTAAGAGGGGCGGAATCGTGGCAGGAAGAAGTGGAGTTTGGTGGACCTGGGCATGCAGGCAGCAGCTAGCAGACCCCAGGTGCACAGGCAGTGGCTAGCGGACCCGGGGCACGGGGTGGCAACAGGCAGACCCAGTGAAGCCATGCAAGGCAGCTGGCTGACCAGGCGGTCCCACATTTGCACATAGATAATCCAGGCAAAAACAGGGAGCGAGACAGACCTCACAACCCACATCCCCAGCGCCAGGAAATAAAACCTAAAAACACCGATTGAAAACACTTGTGGGGGTTGAGGTGCCAGGAGAGACCCCCAGCCTCACAGGAGAGTTCTTTGGAGAGACCCACAGGTTCCTAGAATGTACACAAACCCACCTACATTGGAATCAGCACCAGAAGGGCCCAGTTTGCTTGGGGGAAGCAGTGGAAGTGACTGAAATCCAGCAGAGAGCGGAACAAGTGCCATTGTTCCCTCTCAGACCCACCCCCACATACAGCATCACAACCCAGTGACTGAGCTGCCCCACCCTGGGGAACACCTAAGGCTCCGCCCCTCACTACATAACAGCCACGACCAGACCCAAAAAACAAACAAACAAAAAAACCCCAAAAAACCACACCCCCCCCGCCCCACACAGAATGGCTCAAACGGGAGAACAGATCAAAGCCCCAGAGCCAATTCATCTAAGTGACAAGAGATAGCCAACCTATCAGATGCACTGGTTCAAAGCCCTGGTGATCAGGATGCTCACAGAATTGGTTGATTTTGGTGGCAAATTAGGTGAACAAATGAAGGCTCCAATAAGTGAAATGAAGGAAAACGCACAGAGAACCAGTAGTGATGGGAGGAAAACTGGGACTCAGATCAATGGAGTGGACCAGAAGGAAGAAAGAAACAACCAAACAGAAAAGAAGGAAGAAACAAGAATTCAAAAAAAATGAGGAGAGGATTAGGAACCTCCAGGACATCTTTAAATGTCCCGACACCCCAATTATAGGGGTACCAGAAGGGGAAGAGGAAGAGCAACAAGTGGAAAACTTATTTGAACAAATTATAAAGGAGAACTTCCCCAATCTGACAAAGGAAATAGACTTCCAGGAAGTCCAGGAAGCTCAGAGAGTCCCAAAGAAGGTGGACCGAAGGAGGGACACACCAAGACACATCATCATTACATTAGCCAAGATGAAAATGGAGAGAATTCTAGAAGCAGCAAGGGATAAGGGGACAGTCACCTACAAAGGAGTTCCCAACAGACTGTCAGCTGATTTCTCAAAAGAGACCTTATAGGCAAGAAGGGGCTGGAAAGAAGTATTCCAAGTCATGAAAGTCAAGGACCTACATCCAAGATTGCTCTATCCAGTGAAGCTGTCAGTTAGAATGGAAGGGAAAATAAAGTGCTTCTCAGATAAGGTCAAGCTAAAGGAGTTCATCATCACCAGGCCCTTATTATATGAAATGTTAAAGGGACCTATCTAAGAAAAAGAAGATAAAAAATATGACAGTGAAAAGACAGCAAACTCACAGATATTAACAACCATCCCTAAAACAAAAGCAAACTAAGCAAACATCTAGAATAGGAACAAAACCGCAGAAATGGAGATCACATGGAGGGTTAGCAACAGGGGCATGGGAGGAGGAGAGAGAGGGAAAAGGTACAGAGAATAAGTAGCATAGATGGTGAGTAGAAAATAGACAGGGGGAGGGCAAGAATAGTGTGGGAAATGTAGAAGCTAAAGAACTTATGACACATGCACATGAACTAAAGTGGGGGGAATGTGGGTGGGAGGGGGTGTGCAGGGTGGAGGGGAATGATGGGGGAGAAATGGGACAACTGTAATAGCATAATAAATATATTAAAAAAAACTATGGGACATTCACACAATGGAATACTACTTGGCCATAAAAAAGAAGAAAGTTTTACTTTTTGTGACAATATGGATGGACCTGGAGAACTTTATGGGAAGTGAAATAAGCCAGTCAGAGAAAAACAATACCATATGATTTCACTCACATGTGTAATCCAGTGAACAAACCAAACTAACCAACAAAATAGAGACATAGACATAGACGGCAGGACTGACAGCTCTGGGGAGGTGGTTAGGAGGAGGAGGGACTGAGCAAAAAGAAAAAAGGACTCATGGACATGGACAACTGTGTTGATTGTGGGTGGGGAGGGGGTATAATGGGGATAAATGATAATGTAAAAAATACAATAAAAATAAATTTAAAAAAATTCTGTAAGGAAGGGCCCCTGTTTTGTTCATATTTCACATCTTCACCTACCACAGTGCTTAGAATACACTATGTGCTCAATAAATATCTGTGCAATAAGTGAATGAATAACCAGCTAGGCTGAGGGGACTAGGAGGAGCAGGGACAGTTCTCAGAGAACAGGATGCAGGCAGACTGGGCACCTCGAAATGTGCCTCTTGAACTCTTACTTCCTTTCATCACTGTAGGCTGGAGTATTACATGAAGTCTGGCAATTTTATAAAGGGTCAGGGAGCAGAAATTGAAGGGTAAGGGTGAGTGGGGGACTGGGTTGGTCGGTGGCATGGCTCTGCAAAGATTTTGTGCTCTGCTCTGCCCCCAAGCAACACAGTTTTCCATTGTAACCTTGCATAACTTTCTGTGCAACTTTCTTTCACAGCTTCCTTTGGGTAATTTTCCACGTGGTCAATCAGCTCCATCAAGTGCAATCTGAGACTAGGAGTGGCGGGGGGCCAGGGAGGAGGTGGTGTATTGTTTGCACACACACTAATTCCCAGCCCTCCTTTGTGCAGGAGGGGCCAGGAGTGTGACGCATGGGGTGTTCCTTTGTGGCTCTTTTTACAGAGAATGGTTAAAAGCAGCCCATTTTCCCTCCAAGTCAAAACTGAAATCTGTGGCCTGCTGCTCAGAGCGGTTGTTAGGACCCAGGTTCTCTGCAGGGTTTGGGCTGTAGTCTAGGAAATGACCACCGCTCACCGTTTCCTGTCCTTTGTGCTTCTGTGTGCTTGATGAAGATTTTGGTTTTGGGGAAGCAACAAAAATAAAAATAGCAACAAACATATTTATATAAAAAGAGAGGGAGAGATAAAATTTGAACCTTTTGAAGGCGGCGAAGAGGGCAGCCAGGTGCCTGAGCACATTTCCTTTATGAGAGACCTGAGGCTCCAGAGGGGTTGCAGCGCCCCTACAGAATTTCACAGAACCAAGGGAGTGGGGAACCTCTGCATTTGCCTCCACTGCCCACCACCCGGGGCAGGCTCTACCGGCAGTGAGCACATGCCACCCTCGCACCCCTCTCCCACTCCAACCAAGGAGGCTTCTGCAGAGACCTCCCGCCTCCCTTTCACCGTGCCTGTAGTCCTGGGGCTGTGATTGCTACTCCTTTAGCAACTCAGGGAAGAGGCAGTGTGAGGAAAATGCTCAGTTGTGTTGCAGAGACTGGGTATCTCCCAGCAACACGTTCCTTTTGTCCTACCAGCACAGCTGGTTGGCAAGTTTCTGCTGCACATTCTCAGTGATGTGAGTACTTGTTGTTTCTTGGGCCCCTTCTTGTTTGACCTAGCTCTTAGTCCAGATCTTGCTTCTTAATTAACCCACGTGCTCATATAATATGTGTCACACCCACATAGTACCAAGGCTTGTTCAGTAATGAGGCTCAGTGCTGAGCCTCATTCTCTAACATTTTGGCTGGTTCTGTAGCTTCTAAGGATGTGGGTGGGGAGAATGGTTAGCTCAATCTGGGCACCAGAATCTAAGCAGTGACTGCCTGTCAGAATCCCCCTGGCGAAGGTGTTGTTCTATACTGACAGGTGTTTCTTATCACCATATCTAGAGGAGGGCTTTCTCTTGGAACTCTCCAATGACAATGCGAAGGTTCATCTAGAATGACAAAGCTGACACTAGGAGATGAGAACTATATGAGTGGATTTCAGCAAATGTATAAACACAAGTAACCACAAAGAAGAAGTGTTGTTCAGTCATTGTTGCTAACCCCTCTTCCTCAGGGGACAGTGACAACTACAGCCAGATGTGGCCGAGGAAAGCATCTCTGTCTTGGCTTTGTCAGCATCCTCTTCTCTTGTTGTCTTTGTCTAGTTTTATTTCTTAATCCTGTTCTGTGTCTCAAGGGGTCTACATAGCAAATTGTCTGCAATGGAACGATTTACTTCTTTGAAATGGGGTTTACTATCAAGAGTGGACAACCCTTAATCTGTCCAATAGCAGTTGCTCAAAGTTCACAATAAAAGAGAAAATTTTCAGGGGCTATGTTTTTTAGGAGGTCTACTTTCATCCCACATGTCTGGCTCTGCAGGGGCTCCTTAAGGTGCCAGAGACTGCCTTTGGTCCACAGAGTCAGCACAACATTAAAACAGGCCCCATATGCTCTCTGATTCATTGCTATGGCCCAGAACCTCTCTGAAGGCTTCCTACATTATGCTCTGGCTTGCTCCTGATCCCTCCTGTTCCTGACCTGTCATTTTTTCATCTTTGAATTCACTTTACATTTTGCATCTGACATGTGGTCCATACTTCTGGTTCCACTTTGCCTGTGGCCACCTATGTAAAAACTCTCTTTCTACCCTTGCTTCCAAAGCTCCCACTGGCCCAGATTGCTCTAGTGGCTTCTGCCAGCCTTGTCCAGTTGAAGAGCAGGAGCTAGACACATCTGATGATCTCTGCCAGCCTCCAGCTGTGCCCAAGACTGGCATCCCCTTGGCTGTGCCTGCTGTTGGGCCATGCCTGGGGCATGGGGCTAGTTGACAAGGGTGGATGCTGACTTGTAAAAGACTCCTTACTGCCAAAGCCATTGATTCCCCATCCTTGGGTCTCCTACTTTTTTTTAAAAAAGATTTTATTTATTCATTTTTAGAGAGAGGGGAAGAGAAGGGGAGAGGAAGAGAAACATAAATGCGTGGCTGCCTCTTGCGCCCCATACTGGGGACCTGGCCTGCAACCCAGGCATGTGGCTGGATTGGAATGGAACTGGCGAACTTTTGGTTTGCAGCTGGTGCTCAATTCACTGAGTCACACCAGCCAGGGCTCGTCTCCTATTAAGCATTCCTCTCTGTAGACGCTTAGGGTTTTGATATTTAACCTTTTTATGACCACATACAGGGACTGTACATTCACCTTCTTGAGAGCAACTTTCTAGTAGTCAATAGTCCTTGCATTTGTTGCAGTGACTTATGGTCAACAGAAACTTTAGTATATTTATATATATCATCTCATTTCCATGCTTCTTTCTACTTTCTTTTGCAAGCAAGACTCAGGGTCAACTTGTTTATTAGACTCATTAGGGCCAAGGACCCACATTTTTTTTTTTAGGATACAGAATGTCCATTCAGCCTTATTGGAGGAAATCCTGCACTACAACTGCTTTCAATAATGCAAACCCTGCCCCACCCCAGAGCGTGCTGGGTGCAGATGATCATCTCCAGCTGCCCGGCATACTTGGTGACCTCTTTGGCCAGCTCTGTGGAGGGGGTGGTATCTTCTGGCTTCTGCTGCTGGCTGGCAAAGCTGTAGTAGTTGCTGAGGCCCAGGGCCCACCCTCACTTCTTGGCACAGTCTGTCATCTTTTGAGGTGTGTTGAAGAAGAGAATCGGGGTAGTCTCAGTGAAGAGGATTTTCTTGTAGGCCTTTCCCATGCATCCAGCAATCTCATCTCTGATAGTTCAAGCAGGATGTCAATGAAGAAGGTATAGCTCTCAGCAGAGATGTTGTCTTTGGCCAGAAATACCTTGTTTTGCTGAGTTCAATTAGGTATTGCTCAAGGGGCACAGGATGCTTGATGTATACACTGGTCTGGATGTCTGTGGTAGGCAGCTTCTCCAGTTTGACATGCAACGGTGTGGGAGGTTAAGGCCCACGAGCTGGTGCATGTATGCTGACTCGGGGAGCTGCTCCTTGTCATTGAAGTAGCAGCATTTGAGCTGGGCCATATAGCCCTCAGAGGAGGGCATGTCCTTGCATTAGATGCTCCACTGGGCCCAAATCTCCAGTATGTCACAGGCCAGCATGAGCTGCTGTTTGGTCAGTTTGGTCCCTGTAGTTGGCAGGAAGTTGAGCTCTAGCAGAACCAGCTTGAGATGGCCCAGCTCCTCCCCACACTTGTGAGGTTGAGGCTTTTACATTTCCACTGGCCCTTGAGCTGCTTGTCCATGGTGGCTTGCAGGAGTGCACCAGAGGCCACCAAAGGCCCTGAGTTGAAGGATCCCACAGCCTGTTCAAGGTTGCACGTCTCATCTTCCTTGATGTCTCAAACCATTAGCCCAGTTTACGACAGCAACACTTACCAACGCTTGTCTGGTGGAAGTGTTTCAATTTCTTATGAAACAGAACAGAAACAGAAGTTAAAAGTGATTAGTAAATAACAACGAACCCAGTTAGGATTATATTTGTCTTTATACCAGTGCATTATAAAATGCAATTTAAAAGATCATTTTATAGAAGAAGGAGCTCATGAAAACAAAAGTGTTTGGGACTCAGAAAATCATAAAGTGTCCTTGGCAGGTCTGGCGCTCTCCATTTGGCACCAACATTCACTTGCTGTGTAAATTGGGTAAGTTTCTTAACATACAGGGCCTGGCAGAAGTAGCGCCTGCTTGAGTGTGTAGGTAGGGTAATAATATGGGTGCAATAATTTATAGTTTGAAGTTGAGCAGTTCACCTAAAATGTCATATAGTGTGCTTGACATATTGTTATGTTACTGAATTACATGCTTATGATTTTGTAATAAAAATGGGATTATTTGTACCAGACCCTGTATTAGTTTTTTTAACCAGAAAAATAGAAAGAAAAATTCAGCACCCATACATTTTTCAGCATTTTTATTAAGACAAAGGAAATAACTGCAAGTACCTAAACTTCTTAGAAGAGAGGCTTACACGAGGAGTATAATAAGTGGGATTATTTCTGTTGCAAATAATACGTATCCATTTCAAATTGGCCTAGAGAAAAAGAAAATATATTGGATCTCATAACTAAAAACTGAACCAAGAAACCCCCCAAATTTGCCAGGAATCTGCTTCTCTATTTTCTGTCTCTGGGGTGGTTTTTCTCTGCGATGGATTCCTTTCTAGCGCATTTTCTCCACATGTTGAAAGAATCCCAGAAACTTCAGGTTTTTTAGGATCCTTAAGCTAGTGACTTTAGAAGATGAGACTCCTAGTAACTCAAACAATTCCTCGGACGACTCCAATTGGTCCCTGCATAAAAGTCTTGTGTTTCCTTGTGTCCAGGGAGTGGAATGCTCTGTTTGCGAGCTTGATCATTTGCCCCAGCTCTTCCCTACAACTTGATTGACAGTCTTACAAGACTCCCTTAGAAGAGGACAGGTCAGTTTCCAAATGAGGAAACACAAACAGACCAAATTACATGTTAACTCCCAGACTGTAGTCTGAGCATGTGTCGATATTATCTCTATCTCTGTCCCAGGACGTTAGAATCAGTTGAGATTTGCTCAGACCCTTCACTTCACTTTCCATCCTGAGTCCTGTGGTAACCCATCAGAGTTTAGTAGAGACCACATGGACTCATTTAATTTTCACAAACTCTGTGAGGCAATTATTAGATTTTTTCCCCACTTTAAAAAAATTAGTTAACTTCATTTTTCAGGGCAGTTTTAGGTTCACAGCAAAACTCAGTGGAAAGTACAGAAAGTTCCCATATACCTCTTGCCCTCCCACACTCCCCCATTATCAATGTCCTGCGCCACAGGTGATACATTTGTTACAATCAATGAACCTACATTGACACATCATAACCACCACAGTCCATAGTTTACCTTAGGGTTCATTCTTGGTGTTGTCTATGGCTTCTCATGATGTATAACAACATGTATCCACTATTGTAGTGTTGTACAGAATAAACTAATTGCCCTAAATCTTCTCTGCTCTGACTATTCATCCCTCAAACCCTGGCAGTCACTAATCCTTCTCTACAGTTTTGCCTTTTCCAGATAGGCTTCTTTCACTTAGTAATATGCATTAAAGAAAGGTAACATGCATTTGTTTCCTCTGTGTCATTTTATGGCTCTGTAGTTCATTTCTTTTTAGCACCAAATAATTTTCCACTATTTAGATGTACCACAGATTATTTGTCGACTTACCTACTGAAGAACATCTTGGTTGTTTCCAAGTTTTTGAAATTATAAATAAAGCTACTGGAAACATTCACATGCAGGTTTTTGTGTGGATATAAGTTTTCAACTCTTGTGGGAAAATACTAAGGAATATGATTGCTGGACTTTATGATAAGAGTATGTTTTATAAGAAACATACCATCTTCCAAAGTGGCTGTACCATTTTGCATTTTCACAGCAATAAATGAGAGTAACCCTTGCTCTACATCCTCAAAAACATTTAGTGTTGTCATTGTTTTGGATTGCAGCAATTCCAATAGATGCATAGTGGTATTCCATTGTTTTAATTTGCAATTCCCTGAAGGCATACACTTGTATGATATTTGAATATCTTTTTACATACTCATTTGAGAACTGCATATCTTCTTTGGTGAGGTGTTTTTTAAAATCTTTTATTCAAATCAGGATCATTTCCTTACTGTTGAGCTTTAAGGATTCTTCCTATATTTTGGGTAACAGTCTTTTATGAGATGTGTCTTTTACAAAATATTTTCTCCCAGACTGTGGCTTGTCTTCTCATTCCTTTATTAGCTCCACTTTTACAGATAATAAATGCTACAAGTTATTGGGAGCTAACCATAACCTCACAGACATGTTAAAAATCCTGTGGGGTGCTGTGTTTACTGAGGTTATTTAGACTGTAAGCGGCAGAAACCAACTATGGCTAGGTAAGTAAGAAAGAAATGTATTGAAAGGACAATAGGGTGTCTCATCGGATAGGATGAAGAGTTGAACAATAAAAATTTGGAAAGATAAGAACATATTCTTATTTTTAATTTTTTAATTTTTCAATTACAGTTGACATACATTATTATACTAGTTTCAGGTGTACACCCCAGTCTGAGTAAGTCCATACATGGGCCACTTAAGAGGAACTGCCTGGGACTCTAGAAGTCCTCCATCTCTCTCAGCCACAATCTCTGCTGGCTTTTACAGCCAGAAATTATGGGGATTTCTCTTCCTGGCACTGGAACCCTGGTCATGGGGGCCTGGTATGGGACTGGGACCCCTTGCTCCTCAGGAGAGACCTCTGCCACTGAGATATCCCTCCCAATTTTTATCCACCACATGTGGCTGTGGGACCAGCCCATTCTGCATCTCTGCCCCTCCTATAAGTCTCAGTGCAGCTTCTTCTTTAATTCCCTGGTTGTAGGACTTCCATTCAGCCAGATTTCAGGCAGTTCGGCATGATGGCTGTTCTGTAGGTTAGTTATACTTTTTATGTGGTTATGGGAGGAGGTGAGTACCGTGTTTACCTATGCTGTCAACTTGACCAGAAGTCAAGAAGTCATTCTTGCCTAATTTTATAAGCGTAGAGGGTGAATTTGGGAATAAACCAGGTACAGTCATAGTGGTTTCTAGTCCCAGTTATCATTCTGTTCCAAATTTCACATTCTATTCAGGGGAATCTGATTGGCCCACCTTGGGTCAGGTATCCATCCCTGGGCCAATCAGTTTGAAGGACCATGCCCAATAGCACAGATATGGCAACTGAGGGCCCTTACTTTTGTATAAGAGCTGTTCTTAGAAAGAAGGGAGTCACTGACATCTGTTTGACCACCCAAGGGATATCTATCACAAGCACAAAGTTGTATCAGGGTCCTGGCACACACTTGAAAGTGGGTAATTGAATAGCATTAAATAAGGGGTTAAGTGGGAAGAGTTTAGAGAAAGAAATAAGGTATGTTACAATGTCTTGGTGCTAATGACAATGGGGAGCTCTTACCATCTGAGGCCTGAAGAGGAAAGGAGTAGCGGTTTCTGGAATCTGTGGAGAAGACTGCAAGGAGAAGGCTGCCTGAAAAGCAGCTGTGGTCTTTGGGAGAGGGTCACAAACCATCCTAAGCAACCCAGTAGTGTGGGATCGAGGGAAATAAATACCAAGATTTTACTCTCCTCCTATCTGCCCATTTCTTGGATACAACTGGAAGCCAGAGAGCAACAGGTGTGTAGAGAAAGGTAGAGAATAGATATGAAGGGGTAAATAGAAGACAGCCAACACAATAATGCAAATTCAGCTTATGGATGAAGACTCTTAGGTTTGGGAGAGTTAGTGACTGGTTTAGATTCGCAGAGTTAATTCAGGGGAAGGGCTGGGGTTTGAACTCAGTCTAATTCCAGAACCTGTGCTTTTAACAACTGTGCTCTGTTCCCTCTAAGATGAAGACCTGAATTCAAACACTGGATTGACATAGCTCAGGCAAGAACTTAATCTCTCTGATCCTCTTGCAACATTACCTCTTAGCTACAGCAGTAACAAGAGCCCATAGTCCAGCCTGCTCAGACTTATGCTGATATATTCTCACTTACTGGTTTCTCTCCAGTCCCCCTTCTTGGGCCTTGCAGAGCCATGTGGTTTGGAATATCAGAGGCAGTCAAAGCGTAGTCCAGGCTTCCTGCCACGATGCAGGCAGCTCCACTCTCCTGTGGGCAGGATTATGATTAAGATTTGCATTGCACTCCAATTAAGCCTCTGTTCTCTACCTCCCCAGGGGAATATTCTCAGACTTGGACCACATACTTGTGAGAGCTAATACCATTATCAGCTGCCTGTTCATCTCACATAAATAGGCCCATTAGCACCTCATCTGACTACACGCACTTCCCTGCTACTGCTTAGAGCTCCCAGATAAGCACATTTCCAATCAGGCATGCAGAAGTGATATCACTAACAGCAATAATAATCACTGTATGGTTTTATTTCCTGTCCCATTATTTTCCAGCTCTTTAATTAATATTAGGTAACATCTACTATGCACTTACTGGATGCTAGGCCCTGCACTGTTTTTACATGAATTGTCTCATTTCATCTTGACAATAAACCCAGCAAATTGGTACTACTTAATCCCCGCTTTACAGGTGGGGAAGCTTATAGAGGTTAAGTATGGTACCTTAGGTGACATAATTAGTAAATAGTAGATCGAAGAATTGAGCCCAGGCAGTCTGGCTCCAGAACCCACTTAACTGTGATGCCTCCTTCTGTGGATGAAAAAGGGGCTGCATGCTAAACCTTACAAACTCACACTCTACATAGAATGGTCTAAACATAAAAATTCCTAACTAAAAGAGGGTGGTGACCAGTAGTCATATTCTAGGCCTGTAGCTTCCTTGACAAAGGTCAATCTTTACCTTAAGTGAGCCTGTCTATTGTTGTTTTGCATCTAAGATAATGTACCTGTAGTCCTGACTGGTGTGGCTCAGTGGGTTGGGCATCATTCCACAAACTGAAAGGTTGCCAGTTCGATTCCGGGTCAAGGCACATGCTTGGGTTGTGGGCCAGCTTCCCAGTGGTGGCATACGAGAGGCAACCGATCGCTGTTTCTCTCGTGCATCAATGTTTCTCTGTGTTTCTTTCTGCCTCACTTCTCCTCTCTCTGAAAGTAAATGAATAAATAAAATCTTTAAAAAATAAGATAACATACCTTTGTCAGTGTAATCTCATTTTTCCAGACCCTTCAGGGCACAACCCTTGCGTGTTCCAGAGCACAAGGCCACGTGGTTATCTTGTTCACCGCATACCCTCTCTACGTCCTATAAATGTTGATCATTAACTATCCTGTATGCACCGATTAAAAGTATATATCTCTCTGTTTTACTTTTTATCCAGTCTTAGAGATTTCCTCTCTTTGCTTTCTCCCATCTCAATCTACCATCAATGGATTTCATGTAACCCTCCTTATAACTCCTCTTTTTATTCTAATGCTTAAAATAAACTGCAAAGCTGCCATTTTCCAGAGAATTTTCCCAATCCATTGAGAGTTTGCTTCTCGATAATTGTTGCCAGTTTGGCTCAAATAAACTAAAAAATTCTTATAGGTTTGGATGTTTCTTCTGGCAACATGTTGCACAATGCTGTGAGTATAGTAAAGATCACTGAAGTATCCATCTTAAGAGGGTGAATATTATGGTATGCAAATTACATTCAATTTAAAAATTAAAAAAATAGAGGTACAATAAATTTTATTCCTTTCCCTAACAGCAAAGCTTTGGCTGTTTTCCATCCATTTGGACAAGTTTACTAAAAGTAGATCTTGAGAAAGGATTTTGGTGCAACTAGTTTATCTGGGGATTGGAGAAGTGATAAAGGGAAAGGGAAAGATTTAATAAGGGGTGAATTAAGTGAGTCACTGCTTTGGGCATTTGGGGCTCAATTGTACTGGAGCCCTTCTAGAAGACTATTTATTAAATACCTCAACATTTTTTTCCAAGAGGTGAGGTAGCTAGAGAATTTATGTCACTGCTTGAGGGTCATCCCTGGGACACTGGTTCCCCTGCTTCTGGTCTTCTCCATGTTCATTTTACTGAGTATCATCTCATACCCAGAAGGGGACCCTGCTGTGACCAAAGAGGTAAGCAGAAGGGTCATTTACAGCTTCTGCTACAGGTGCACAGTAGCCCAATGTAACAGTCAAATGTCGTTTACTCTGGAAGGCAAGGGTCACTGAATTCCAGTAACTTACATTTCCTTCATTTGAGGAGCTGAGATATCTAAAAGTAAGTGCTTTGCACAGACTCAGCAGAAATCGCATCCCATCTTTGGATTTACATAAGACATATACACAGAGGGGCCATTTAAGAAATTATTCTAGCTTTTCAGAACAAACAAAAATAAAGTTGGATATTTTGCAAGTAGAAATGAAATGGGATAGACAAAGACCAGAATATGGAGTCCTGAAGAGTTAGAAAAGTTGACTGCTTCTAGTTCCCAAATAGTCAGAAATGGGGATTTTAAAGACTTGGAGTGACAAAGGCCCAATAAAATGTCTCAGTGGATTAACAGCTGATAAAGGTGTTTTATTCCTCTGTTCTAGCCAGAAATCACTATCACGTGGAAAGAAATAACTAACACATGGCTGAGAAGGTAAAAGAATAAAGCAAATTTGGAAACTCTGTCTTACAAAAGTTGCATTGAGTGTGGGTACTGGCAAACGAAACGGTCTAGATGCAAATACATCAGGGGCTTCCCAAATGTTTGAGGAAATTGTGTTATCAAAAAACCACAAGCCTGGGTAAAAGGCATGAGTCTGTTAAGTTTTAAAACCACCTCTGACAGGAAGTTTCTCAATCCCTAAGGAGAGCATTCTCCTCAACTCCCTCTTTAGATGTGGCCAAAGAGAATCGGGTCCAGGGGGAAGCATGTCAGAGGGTGGGGCCCAGGATCACAAGGAACAATGGATGAGAGAGTGCCTGCCCCAGGATAGGCATCCTTTGTAATGTCTGCCCATTGGTACTTCAGCACTGCAATACCAGGGTATCTGTGGACCAGTGACCACTGTGGGTCTCTCAGCCTTCCCCCTTCCGAGTGGAGAGTTTGTTAAAGTTATCCTATTCCTGTTCCATCACTGAATATTTGTATGTTGGCCTGAGTATTAGGCAGACTACTTGCCTTTTTAGTTCTCAGGTCTTCCATCTAAGAGAAGTCACATCCGTTCCTGAAGGATGTGCAATGGCTTGAAATACAATGACAGATTGGACTTTGGTTTGCCTTCAGTGAGGAGAAGCTTGAGGTGTTTCACTTGTGGGAAGAAGGGAACAAAGGATGCTTAATGGCCTGAAGAGTACTCTGTGGTGGGCACTGTTACTGTTCAGCCAGTAGGCTCACCATGCGCTCCTCCGAATTCCCCAGCCTAAGTGTTGGCTGTTAATTTTCCCGTCTCACAATGTCTTTCTGAGCTTTCCGTATCAAGGTTTTGCAAGCCTTATAAAACGAGTTTGGATGTCTTCCTTGTTCTTCCTGTTCTTCTAAATGTGTTTGTTCAGATCGGTGTTACTTATTCCTTACATTTCTGTGAACATATTCAAGGTTGCAGTTTTCTTTGTGAGAAGTCTTAATTTCAAACTCAACTTTTTGGATACATATTAAACTATTGGTAGTTTCTATTTCTTTTTGTGGAAATTTTTATAAATTGTATTTTTAAAAACTTACATATTTTACCTAAGATACCCAATTTAATGGCCTACATGTTGGCATTAAAAAATGTCAATTTATTTGCTTTAAGTTTGTCATATCGTCATTATCCTTTTAATGTCCGTAGTGCTATTCCATTTTTATAACTGATTTTGGTATTCATGTTTTCTCTTTCTCTTTTCCAAGATTTGTCTTGCTGGGGTTTTATTAATTATAACAATCTAGTCAAAGAATAAGCTTTTAGCTTTGTTGATTTCCTCTATTGTATGTTTTTTTTATTTCATTAATTTCTGTTCTTATCTTTATTCCTCCCTTCCACTTTTTTGGATCTGCTGTTCTTTTTCTAGCTTTTGAGTTGGAAATGTAGATCATTGGTTTTCGACCTTTCTGATTTTTAAGATACGGATTTAAAGTATAAGTTGTCTTCTAGGCACTGCTTGAATGGTCACGTATCAAGTAATACAGCAAAATGCATATCAAGTAGTGAAAGCCGAGTCGACAGTGGACATGCAGGACGGGCCCGCGTGAGACTGAGTCACTGGAGGGAAGCTTTGCAGGAGAGCTGCCTGCCCTGCACTGGCTTGTCACACAAGCAACATAAGAAACATAACTCTGACGTGTTAAACCACTGAGTTTTATTTGTTTATTTCGCATATGTTTGCTATCACCTCGCCTGTCGTTGCTAATGCAAGAGGACTTGTCTTACCTCAGCTCCTGTGTTGTTTCACATTGCAGTTTGCCCTGATCTCTTTGATTCTCCTAAATGTCAACATTATGAGATCCGTGTTATAAGAGATTTTTACTGAAGATTTGGGGGGGTGGGGCAGGTTAAGGAGGGGTATTGCAGCACAACATGCAATAGGAAACAACCTGAAATCTGATACGCATTCCCGAGTCTCACAGGGAGTTTTTCATTGTCTTTTCGATTTGGTCCTGTCCTAATTGCCAAGTCTTTGGGTTCCCTTCTCCACTAAGACTCTTCCCTCACAGTTCACATTCTCTCTTCTTTCCATCCCTCCTATTCCATAGCACCCAAAATGCTCTAGCTTTGACATAGAGCTTTCCCTTACCTTGGATAAGATCACGATCCTAGTCATGGCGTCTTTTCTGCTGACCAGAGCACTCCCAGGAGTCTGGGGTGGAAATGGGTGGTGGGCAGCCTGCTGGAGAATTAGGGCATGCCCTCCGAGCTGAGAGGTTTTTTTCCCCAGAACCTAAAACGTATTAAATTTTTTTCTACCACTTTTTATGCCCAGTTTTTAGTTTATTTCATTTCATTTGTATTATTTTTCATGTAGCTGAAATCCTGCTCCATGTCCTACTTTTATAACATAATGTTCTATCATGAGCATTTACTATGTGATCTTGCTAAACATGCTATGACATTTAAAATTTTTCCTTGTTAAAAACACAATTATTGATCCTGAAAGGTGTAAGAAGGGCATACAACTCCCTTCCTTGGAACCCCACCCTCTGGACAGAGACCATTGGATAAACTGGGCTGCATGATTTTAGCGGCTGACACCTGGACAGGAGGAGGAATACTCAGAAAGTCTGTGCAGTGACTGCTTGGACAGAGCTGTCCCTCAACTGCTGTAACAGAGCCATGGGCCTGCTCGGACAGCCTGGTGTCCTGAGAATCAGAACTGCCAGATTCAGATGCATCTGGGTATGTCTGGAGCAGTCGTGGGGAGGAAGGGCAGGCAGCAATCTGTTCTCGGAAGGATCTAGAAACCTCTTCCAAAAGGCTTCAGCCTGTGCATGTTGCTCATGCTGCCCTGGCCCAGCCTCCCAGGGAAGAGCTGAAATAGAAAGTAAATAAAAAGAGGGCTGTTTCTCTGACATTTCTGCTGGCGAATTAGGCCAGCTTGTTTTGTGTTCTCTGTAATAGTGACCCCTGGAGGACAGGGATGGGAGTGTGGGGTAACCCTGGGAAACAGAGTGGACACAGGGGCCTGACCCACGTGCTGGATCACACGCACTATGCTTGTCTGGAAAGGAGGGTCAGAGACCTCCACATCAGGCTGCCATAGACCTGGTGGTGACTTCAGTGCTCAGCCTGACTGGGCACCAATCACTGGCAAACAAAGGGAAAAGAAGGTGAGAGAGCCAAGGTGGTGACTCTTAGGGGTATTCCTGGACCCTCAACTGAGAAGGAGGGAGAAGCTGGAGGGGCAGGTGGGCTCAGCCAGGTGCCTGCAGTCATCAGGTGCATGAGAAGGTCTGCAGGCCAGGTTAGAGGCTGGCAAACCCTACGCTGAAGAGTAACTCCTGCAGAAGGACTTCGTGAGATCTTGTGAGGGGTCTGGAGAGAGAAGCCTGGGCCGTGAGGAAGAGGGCCTACCAGGACAGAAGAGTTGGCCAGGTAACAGGAGACATGTAAGGTGACTTGGCATCTGGCTCTACTGGAAGTCTGCCATGTGATCAGTGCTCTTTCACCTTGCCCCTCCAGGGCCAGGCAGGTAACACCCTGATTTACTAGCCCTGAGTATTGCACAAATCCCCATGGTTTCCTACACACCCCCCCACATCTTTGTAGTTCCTCTACTAAATTATCTATTAAATAAATTATCCTAATATGTCCCTCTATTAAATTATCTATTACTATCTATTCTTCCTAATAGTCCCTCTATTAAATTATATATTAAATCAATTATTCTAATATGCATGTACCATCTGCTTGCTGCTGGTACCCTACTGATATAGAGGACATTCTGTTGATGGCTCTGGGGAGGCCCCCTGAGACTCTGGTGCTCAGCAATCAGTTCTGGAGACGAAGGATGGAGACAGAGGTTTAAATGGTGGACTCCTGCAGGGAAGGTGTATGAGAAAACCACAAAAGGTAGGGATAGAGATTGTGACCTGTTAACATACTTCAGAGATCCCAGGTAGGAATGAAATTTGGCAATGCACTTAGGCCTGACACATTGAAATAGAGTAATTAGATAGATCTGATTTGAAGTAGGGGTGGAGGTGGGACTGGCAGTAGGAGGCAGGAAGGCTCCATAGCCCATTGGCACCACTAAGATCTTACTCCACTCACTCCCTGGAGAGGAACTGAAGAGTAAGCCAGGCTGCGGAGGATGAACAATTCAAGTTAGAGCCCGATGAAGGAGGAGCTGGGTGGGAGGGCTGGTCCCTGGTACTAGAGTACCCACACAGGGTCTGGCAGCAGTGTGCCCCGCTATGATTTTGGCAGAAGGAATGAAGGTGCTTATAAGACAGCATGGTGGGGAGGACATTCTTCTCCACTGACTTTCAGAATGTACTCACATGGAAGGAATGTTTGACAGCAACAGAACTGGAAATACCCAGAAAACACAAGGGACTGGGGAGAGTGGGCATAGGAATTGTAAAACAGGTTTGTTATAAATTTAATAAATGCTGGAAAAGTGACAGAATTTGGGGCAATTAATTTAAAAACAACACTACCCTGGAGCACTAAATCTGGTTTTATTCCCCCAGGGCATGTGGTACTTTCCTTAGCTAACATGAGGAATTTATACATATTGGAAATTGAGCTTTTATTGTGTGAATTTAACAGAATGTGCAACCACCAACACAAGACAGAAATAGAGTATGTGTGTGGTGGGGGTGGATAGCTCAGGTATTATTCCCCTAAATTCTCTCAGGGCCTTTGCACATGCTATTCCCAATGTCTGCCAATGTCGACTATAGAACCTTCTCCCTGCTCATACCTGGAAGGAGGTAAGACTTTCTTGTTATGCTCTGATACAACTCTTGTACTTTCTCTTCACAGCACTATCACTGTTAGAAGTCACGTTTTCATGTGGTCATTTGAATAACGCTCCTTAGCTGATAACCTCTGTGAAGGCAAGGACTGTGTTCTGACTGCCATGGTTGCTCTGGGACCCAGTGCCTGACACCTGCCAGATGCTCCATAGATATCTTACGGATGGCTGCCTGGAGGGCTGTTTACATGTTAGGACTGGCTTCCCAAGTACAATACAAGAAGGTAAAACATAATATGTAATTCTGGTAACCTTGGGCCTACATGAAAATTGGCAGTTGTATTTGGAAAGGAAGGCTATGCCTTGGTAAAGTTGCATGTGAGAGAAGAAATAACAATGTCATTGGTCAGTGTGGCCAAGGGGAGATCAGTGGAGGTCTGACACGGTGGCTTCATTAAAAAACATTTGGCTTGTGCCCTCTGCCATTTTTCTTCATTCCTTCCTTCTTTTGTCATTCTTTTTGTGTGTGTGTGTGGTAAGAACATTTAACATGAGATCTACCCTCTTTACAGGTTTTTAAGAGTACAATACAGCATTGTTATCTACAGACACAATATTGAACAGCAGAGCTCTAGAATTTACTCATTTTTGCATAACTGAAACTTTATATATATTAATTAGCAACTTCCTATTTTCCCTCTCTGCTCCCAGCCCCTAGCAACCATCCTTCTATTCTTTGATTCTATGGGTCCCAGTGTTTTGTATAATATATCAGTGGAATCATGTGGCATTTGTCTCTGTGATTGGCTTATTTCACTTAGTATAATGTCTTTAAGATTCATCCATTCCTTTTTTAAGGTTGAATAATATCCCACAATTTCTTTGTCCATTCATCCATCAACAGACATCTAGGTTGCACCCACACCTTGACGATTGTGAATAGCCCCACAGTGACATAAGGGTGCTACCATCTTATTGAGATCCTTTTTTTCAACTCTCTGGATAAATATCCAGAAGTGAGATTGATGGATCATATGGTAATACAACTCAACAGTAAAAAAAAAAAACAAAAAAAAAAACCAACTAATAACCCAATTTGAAAATGGGCTAAAAACTTGAATAGACATTTATCCAAAGAAGATATACAAAAGCCCAACAGGTACATGAAAAGATGTTCAACATCACTAATCATTGGGGAAATGCAAATCAAAACCACAATGAGCTATCACCTCACACCCATTAGGATGGCTATCATCAAGAAAACAAAAGACAGCAAGTGTTGGCAAGGATGTGAAAAAATTAGAACCCTTGTACACTGTTGGTAAGAATGCAAAATGGTGCAGCTGCTAGGAAAAGTTCCATGGAGGTTCCTCAAAAAAATTAAAAATTAGAACTATCATATAGTCTTTCATCTTCCTTGCACCATAAAGTGTGGATGTAATGGCTAAAGCTCTAGCTGTATGCTCTTCTTAGCAAAGGAGGGGGCACTGCTAATCCCCACAAGGATGAGAGACAAACTCAAAGGATGGTAGTGTGGGGGCTGGAAGGAGTGTGAGGATTTGTGAAGTGTCCGTAATTCCCCACTCTGAACTATATAGTGAAAGAAAGGGAGGAAGGAAGGAAGGAAGGAAGGAAGGAAACATTTATTTCACTGCTATTTTGGTTCTTTATTATCCTCAGTTGAACCTAATTCCAACTAATACATTTGGGAATACTAAATTATTGGCAAACCACAAGCTTTCCTCATGCTTATTTAGAAAGGATATGTACTTTGCTGTGCGTCACTAGAAATTGTTCTGGTTCAAGTGGGGATTACCTGGAATGTGAGGTAGATAGGAAACATACAGATGGGCCAGCGACTGGAGCTTGCCTTTTGGGAACCACTAACAGGTGATAGATACTAGTGACTTCCAACTGATTTCTTTCTTTTTCTCAAAGACTTGTCCTTGGGCAAATCGTGAACTATGGGGATTTTTGCCCACCCTAAGGTGTCTGGGGCTTGCCCAGTGATTTCTCCAAGATTTCTGCAGATTCCTGGGGGGATCTTGTATGTTATAGTGATCTTTGGGTTCTAGTTCCTTGTTATGTGCTGATCCCCTTTCTTCCCTTAGCTGCTCTTTATTTCTTGAGTCTTTCCAAAACAAACATGACCCTTCCTTCTTTGTTTCCTCTGAGCCCCTCTTAAACCACTTTTTCTGAAGGTCTGGATATAGTTGGATAGTTAATAAAGAGGCATTTGTCCTGGGCCTGTTCACACTTATGATGCAAAGAAACAGTGGAGCTATGAAATGACAGATGTTTTAAAAATTCATATTTTGACTCTTTATTCTCTCAACAACTTTGTAATGGTGGTAAAATGTATAGAACATAAAATTGTCTTTTTTATGTGTATGATTTTACGTGTAGACTTCCGTGGCATTCATTATGTTTTGCAACCACCACATTTTTTTGATTTCCCAAATCACATTCTTATGCAGAGCCTTCCTCCCTCATCCAGAGGTGTTATTATTCTCAGTGAAATCACAGTGAGGCTCTTTCTTAAATAACAGAAACTCAAGAGCTGGGAAAATCCTTATAATCCAATTTAAGCAGCTCTGATTCCTCCAGATCTCCGTGGTAGAATCCATGGAGCTGAGGTTGGGTTGGCATCAATGGTGCTGTTGAGGACTGATGGTGGCCAGCCTTCTGGAGTCTGATACTCAATTTGGAAACAGACGTTGTGGGGCAGGTTAGTCACATACTCCTGCTCCTGGTTTAGTCTTTGACCCTATTGCACAATGAATGATTGGGTTGGCAGTTCTAAATTAGGAATTGGGAAGAAGGCAGCCTGGGATTGGGACTGCTGGAAGCTGCAGCCAGGGAAGGTTTCAGGAATGTGCATGGCCTCTGTGTGTGTACATGCGTGTACGTGTGTGTAGGAGGCCAGGGGGCAGACTGCATCTCTGGAAGACAGAGATCACAGCCTCATCTGAGTCTCTCTTCTGCCAACTTCCCTCCCTCTCCTCCTGATAATTCTAGAAGGCTACAATCATGCTAGAATTTCAAATTATATGGTAAGAGAGGAAGAGAGGTGGGAGCAGATGATTTGGGGAGGTCACAATGAGTTAAAAGTGCAAAGCTGTTTGTGGTTACGATTCCCATCTGTAGAAGTCCAACTACAAAGTCTCACCAAATGTATGATTAGACTGATGGTGGAGTTTTAGAGAGTAGAAGACATGAACATGAAAACAAGCTAGTGCTGAACTGGACAACTGCTAGGATGATCTTGCACAGAGTCCTGGAGGGAAGGCACAGACAACAGGCTAATTCCCAGACTTCAGTTTAATTATAGAGACCACATGTGGATCAGTAGACAGGCATGTCCTGGGAAGTGTCAGCCCCTTGACTACTGAGTGAGCATTCTGTAGTCACGTAGGGTGGGCCCTAAGCCTCAAATATCCACTCATTGACCCTCCTTCACTCCCATCCACAGAGGAGTGACTGAGGGACTCTAAACCTGAAGCTCCCAGTCACCCCAAAGACTCATCATCAGTCCTGAATGTTCTCCCTTTCCCTCTTCTGGACTGGGCATGGTGCCCAGGACATCCCCCCTTTGGCTTCCTGTCACAACAGCTCCATTTCCAATCCTGGGTGCACGTGCTCTGGGTCCAGAGCCTAGCTCTCATTCACACTAATTTTCAAATGCTCAGGTTCCACTCTCTTCTTTCTAGAAATCCATTTCAGAAAAACAGAACCAGTAGTTAACTGTAAGGGGACTGTCAGACTCTAGCTTGCTTAGGACTGGCTGACTACACAGGAGATACATTTGTGGGGAGGGAATTGAATTCCAAACTGGAGTGAAGAGGCAGGTGGGGGAAGGCTATACTCCCAATGTGCCACAGCCTCCGCAGAGGCCACAATGCCCTTCCATGCCGAAGTCAGGAATGCTGCACTGGGCACTCTTTCTCCATCCAGCCACCATGCACTCCTGATGCATGCATTTCCACCCCATCGTCAGACCATATGCCGTGATTTCAGTGCACTCAATTAGTAGAGGCCCTGGCATACTTTGGTTTGAAAACTGCATGTATTCAATGAGTTTCTGCTAAAGCACTCTCAGAAGCAGAGACCCTGTCTTAACATCTCCTTGGGTGGGGGGAGGGAGTGCTGGCTTTTGTAGCTGGGGAGATTGTAAAAGGAGACAGAGGAATTGGGCATTTAGAGGCTGCCATGCTCGTCTCGGAGGTGTGTGTGTGTACATTATGGAACAATGGAGGACAGCATTAGTACAGGGGGTGTGGAGCACAGATCCTAAACCCTTCTGGGTTTCCAAAAATGCTTGAATAACCCCAACCCCCCAGTGACATTAGGAGTTGGGAGTTCTGTTGGAGGGATTCACAGCTCTGGTCCTGGTGTTCCAATTGGAATGATTTGAACACAGGGCCGAAAGGAGGAGAGGTGGAGGGGATGCAGGGTGTCTGCCCCAGGCAGAAGCATGGGGAAGAGACTGGTTGTGCTGCTGGGGAGTGAAGGTAGGGTGCGAGTGAAGGTAGGGTGGGGGAGGTGGCTGTGTTGGCAGAAACTAGTTAGGCGATGTGCACATTGAACAGAGGCAACAGGAGGGATGAATTAAATCAGTGGTCTTCTAAGTGGGTATATAGGATGATCCATTCGGATGTGAAAGAGAAATTAAAACTTTCATTTGTATTTATGTTTTAGTGTAAAAATAAAGAAATTAAGATTCACTATATGGCCTGATACAGGCACCCTTACTCAGTCCTTGCAAGTATTCATGTCATGTGTAATAGCAGAGGTGTCCTCAGGGAAAGAGGGAGTGGCACTCTCATTGATCCAGTTGCTTTAAAGTGAATTGAGAGGTATTACAAATTACTTGTACCTCAGGTGGTAGATAGACAGAGTATATTGTGGGGGAGGAAGACTTTCCTCTGTCCTCAAGATTCTTCTGGCTGATCTAATAATCAATTACAAATGAGACAAATTAGCAAGAGAAAATAACCAATTTAAACATGGATATGTATGGAACCCTGCATACATGAGAGAGTCAGAGATCCCACATACCGGAGACAGGTTCAGAGACAGAAAGGGAACGTGGGTATGTAAGACATCCTGACTTAGAAATAAGGTAAGGTCCCTTGAAGACTTCAAAAGGTCATTGCAGGCTGATTAGAAGAGCAGCTCTTTAGTAAATAGAAGTTTGCAAAACAAGTTACTTCTGATATTCTCTTATAGGCAAGACCTCTAATTCAAGTTCCAGATCATTAGGATGGGGGGCAGAAGGTTGTTTTGAGCTGGTGGCTAAAGCTACCTTTAGCTCAAAACAATCTGCATACCACAGAGACACATCTTGGGGTGACTGATACTGGACCCCCCCACAATATTATCTGACTATTATTTAACTAAATGAATTCTCAGAAAAGGGACAAGTAGTTTGAAAAGATTCCCGCAAAGAAATCCATAGACTGAAAATAATATGAATAGTGCAAGAAAAAGCAAACTCAGAAAATGGCAGAGCTAACAATTTTCTACTAGTCATGAGATCCATTATGATCTCTGACAAGGGAGTTGATCAGAAAAAAAAGTTCAAATTTTTAAAAAAGAGTGCTAGATATACAGATTTATATCACTATAGGTAACAAGCAACCTATGGGCATATTAACTAATGCCTGGAGGTATTAGTTCATAATAATATAAATATGCCATCATGATCATCAAGACATGTAAATTCTGTATACCCAGAGCATGACAGGAAACCTCCACAATTTGGGGGGCAGGATTTTCCAAGTCATGCAATACTTAGTTGTGTACTCTTGTGAACTATTATTGAATAGAATAAGCATGCTTAGAAATCTTTGAGTAAAATCTCTTTTACTTAATAGTAAAAGGCAAAATGCTAGTCAATTATTATTGGAAAAAACCATTGTTCTCTATGCTGTAGTTAAAGTGACTAGATTAGTACAGAGAAGGTGACAACACCTACAAATGTATTCTGTAGAAAGACACACAGAAAACATTGTTGATTTGAAGAAAAGATTTTAGACCACATAGTGTACGAGTATTGTGGAGGTTTAGCTCCAAGGTTGAAAGAAAGTTGCTGACATGTTTCACCATAAGTCTGTTGTGGACCATTCAGCCTGGTTTCAGGAGTTGTAACCCTCACCCCATGGTGGGCTGTGTAAGAGCCCAAGGGACCCACTTCATCTGGGTCTGTTCTGTCACAAGGATGTGACCTACTAAGGAGACAAAGCTTATCTCCCTGGCAGGAGCGCTGCTTCTGCCTCATCCATTTCTGGCCCCATTGCTTGGTTGGCAGTCAATGATGGGTAAGACTCCTCATGGGAGGGGCAACCTAAGCCAGACCCGACCACTTGGGAGGCCTCATGGAAGGACTGGGGGGCTGCAGCAAAGAGGATGTGATGGACCCTCGCCCCTGGCTACTCTGACATAGCCCGAGTCCTCATTTCCGTCTGGGAGATGTCTCCTGCTTCCTAATTGCCTTAAAGCCTGAAACTGTGAGGGCGAGCGGTGCAGCCCTGTAGCGGCCAGGACGGCTCCCTGGGTGATCGGCGTAAGAAAGAATTCCTAAAGTCCTGTGAAACCTGCTTTGCTAAGAGTGCTCTCCCTTAGGTGATAAGTGTCCCAGGAGGAAATGAGTATGTCTCCCAAAGTTTGGCAAACCCCTTTCCTGACAAACACTGGCTCGGATTAAGCCCTCAGATTTCTTTGACGTGTTAAACTTGTATTCCGGTGTATTGGAACCCAATAAAAGCCTAGTGAGGAAGGGGCTCTGGGTCATTCTCCTCTGAGAGTTTGACCCCTTTCCTCCCCAAGCAGTCATGTCTTGGTAGTTTTTATTTTCATCCATGACGGAGGGATGGGGCTCTGTGGGCGGAGCCCCCCCCCCCACATCTGGTGCCCAGGACAGGGTCCCCCGCATTAGTCTTTGCCATACTTTTTGATGATCATACTTTTTTTTGTGATTTACCAAAGAGATGTTTATAACATGAAAGACTTACTTAGTATAACATGCTGTGGTTTTATGTAAGAGTAACCACTGATGGAGTGGCTGTCCTGACCGGAATACAAAACAGGAGGCCGGAGCCAGGGCCAGGGAGAGATTACATATGTATAAAACTCATCTATTGCATTATTCATTCACAAATTACAGCAATAAAGAAATGGAAGTTAGAAGAGCATTACAGGATGTCAATAATATGGTTAATTTGAAAAACGTCAAAATACAATAGAATCTTTACAATACCTGTGTTGAGATGTGGAATGAGACTATGAAAATCTTTTGGTTTTTGGATCTAAGATGGTGGAGGAGTAAGTGGAAACTACACAAACCTCCTCCCAGGACCAAAATGGAATTATAACTAAATTGTGGAGAAATCATCCTGAATAACCAACCAAACACTAGCTGGAGAGAAGCCTTGTAACCAAGGACAAACAAAAGAAACTACTTCATCACAACAAGACTGGTTGGCAGTACAGAGGAGGTGTGAGAGGGCTGGCTGGGCTCCCGTGGGCGGCAGCTAAAATTACAGAGGGATATTTCAGTGGCTGGGAGTCCTCATGAGAAGTGTGGAGTCTAAATCCCACACTGGGCTCCCCTGCCTATATAGCACCAGAGCCAGGAAAGGAACCCAGATAACAACCAGCTGTGAAAAGCAGCAGGATTTCTGTCTGCCAGGGAGAAATGGCCAGGGATGCAGAGAGCCTCTTAAAGGGCCAACACACAAAATTCCAACTGCAGCCACTTACCCTGGGCTCTGGCAGAGGGAGAGCAGAGTGGACTAGAGACCCATGAGGAGAGTCTGGAGTTGGTGGCTCTGGGGATAGAACTGAAAGAATAGCCACCAGGATTTCCATGTTGAGTCATTCTCCACATTGTGGAGAGCCATATTTCTTGGCATTCATTGAGGGTGAGGCAGAGCATTCACCCTCAAGTGGCGTCAGCCTGAGGGGAAGCAATAGCCACGCCTGCAGGAATTACTGTGCCCCACCCTGTGGAGCTTAAGCCACGCTGCTGAGGGATAC
Organism: Glossophaga mutica; assembly: GCA_039655065.1. Lineage (NCBI taxonomy): Eukaryota > Metazoa > Chordata > Mammalia > Chiroptera > Phyllostomidae > Glossophaga > Glossophaga mutica. The sequence continues at coordinate 40,367,488 of CM077308.1, read as the reverse complement.
AGCTGGTGGTTATCTTAGTGAATAAATTTAACAACTAAGGATGATCTCTGGGAGCTCTGAGACTTTAGCTGACCCTCTCCTAAGCTTGGTGCTGGTAAAAGCGACCCTTGGTGCACAGCCTGGATCTTTCTACACACAAACAGGCTCATAAGAGGGAGCCACAAGCTATGTATCGCTCATAGCTCCAAACAGGTTGCCCAGAACTGGTCATGGGCAGTCACTAACCTAGGTCTGCACCAGTCTTTGCAGATCTACCTAATACATAGAAACACATAGAGAGGCAAACAAAATAGGAAGACAAAGAAACAGGTCCTAAATGAAAGAACAAGAGAATCCTCTAGAAGAAGAAATAAATGAAAGGGAGGGAAGCAACTTATCAGATATGGAGTTTAGAGTAATGATTAAAAGGATACTCAACGGCATGAAAAAAGATGTAGAAACATAGGACCAGTCAGAAATAAAGAATGCAGTATCTGAAATAAATAATACACTGGAAGGAATAAACAGTATGTTAGATGAAGCAGAGTATGGAAACAGTGATTTGGAAGATGAAGTAGGAAAAAACACTCAAGCAAAGCAGCAAAAAGGAAAGAGAATTAAAAAGAATGAGGAGAGCTTAAGAAATATTTGGGGAAACATAAAGCATAATAATATCTGCATCATGGGAACACCAGAAGGAGAAGAGAGCAAGCAAGGGACTGAGAACCTATTTGAGAGATAAAGACTGAAAGCTTCCCTAGTCTGGCGAAAGAAAAAGACATATAAGTCCAGGAAATGCAGAGAGTCCCAAACAAGATGGTCCTAAAGAGGCCTACATCAAGATACATTACAATTAAAAGGCAAAGCTTAAAGACAAGGAGAGAATCCTAAAAGCCACGGAGAAAAGCAGGTAGTTAATTATAAGGGAGGACCAACTAGACTGTCATCTGATTTCTCAACAGAAACATTTTGGGCCAGAAGGGATTGGCATGAAACATTCAAGGTGATGAAATGCAAGGACCTGCAACCAAGGCTACTTTACCCAGAAAGGCTCTCATTTAAAATTGAAGCAATAACAAAGAAAGAAAACTTCAGGTCAACTTCAGGTCTGATGAACATAGACACTAAAATCCTCAACAAAATATTTGCAAACCATATCCAGCGATACGTTAAAAAGATCATAGACCATGATCAAGTGGGATTCATCCCAGGGCTGCAAGAATGGTACAATATTCACAAATCAATAAGCATAATACATCACAAAAACAAAATGAAAGACAAAAATCACACAATCATATCAATAGATGCAGAAAAAGTATCTGATAATGTACAGCACCCATTTATGATAAAAACACTCAGCAAAGTGGGACTAGAGGGAGCATTCCTCAACATAATAAAGGCCATATACGAGAGAACTACAGCCAACATCATACTCAATGTGCAAAAACTAGGAGCTTTCCCACTAAGATCAGGAACAAGACAAGGATGTCAGCTTTCACCACTCCTATTCAACATAGTATTGGAAGTCCTAGCCACAGCAATCAGACAACAAAAAGAAATAAAAGGCATTTAAATTGGAAAGGAGGAAGCAAAACTGTCATTGTTTGCAGATGACATGGTAGTCTATGTAGAAAATCCTATAGACTCCACCAAAAAACTATTTGACCTAATAAATGAATTTGGCAAAACAGTGGGATACAAAGTCAACACTCAGAAATCAAAGGCATTTTTGTACACCAACAATGAAATATCAGAAACAGAAATCAGGAAAAAAAAATCCATTTGATATAGCAACAAGAAAAATAAAGTACCTAGGAATAAACCTAACCAAGGAGGTAAAAGACCTGTACTCAGAAAACTATACAATACTGAAGAAAGAAATTAAGGAAGACACAAACAGATGGAAGCATGTACCATGTTCATGAATTGGAATAATTAACATCATTAAAGTGTCCATATTACCCAAAGCAATTTATAGATTCAATGCAATTCCTATTAAAGTACCAATGACATATTTCACAGATATAAAACAAACATTTCGGAAATTTACATGGAACCATAAATGACTCCATAAATGACCCTGAATAGCTGCAGCAATTTTGAGAAAGAACAAAGTAGGAGGGATGACAATACCTGATATCAAACTCTATTACAAGGCCTCAGTAATCAAAACAGCCTGGTACTGGCATAAGAACAGACACATAGACCAATGGAACAGAACAGAGAGCCCAGAAATGAACCCAAGTCTCTATGGTCAATTAATAGTTGACAAAAGGGGAAGAAGCATAAAATGGAGTAAAAATAGCCTCTTCAACAAATGGCGTTGGGAGATCTGGACAGCTACATGCAAGAAAATGAAACTCGGCCACAAACTTACACCATACACAAAAAACAAATTCAAGATGGATAAAAGACTTAAATATAAGTCATGACACCATAAAAGTCCTAGAGGAAAACATTGGCAGGAAAATCTCAGACATACCATGCAGCAATATCTTCACAGATATGTCCCCTAAAGCAAAGGACATAAAGGAAAGGATAAACAAATGGGACCTCATCAAATTAAAAAGCTTCTGCAGGGCTAAAGAAAACAGCATTAAAATGAAAAGAGAACCAACTATACGGGAAAACATATTTGCCAATGATACCTCAGACAAGGGTTTGATCTCCAAAATATATAAAGAACTCACATGACTCCACTCCAGGAAGACAAAAAACCCAATTAAAAAATGGGCAAAAGACTTGAGCAGACACTTCTCCAAGGAGGACATACAGAGGGTCCAGAGACATATGAAAAGATGTTCAGCAACACTAGCCATCAGAGAGATGCAAATTAAAACCACAATGAGATATCACTTCACACTGTTGAGAATGGCCATCATTAACAAAGCAACAAACAATAAGTGCTGGAGAGGATGTGGAGGAAAGGGAACCCTAGTGCACTGTTGGTGGGAATGCAGACTGGTGCAGCTACTGTAGAAAACAGTATGGAATTTCCTTAGAAAACGAAAAGTGGAACTGCCTTTTGATCCAGCAATTGCACTGCTGGGATTATATCCTAAGAATCCTGAAACACCAATCCAAAAGAACTATGCACCCCAATGTTCATAGCAGCACAATTTACAATAGCCAAGTGCTGGAACCAACCTAAGTGCCCATCAGTAAATGAGTGGATCAAAAACTACGGTACATTTACATAACGGAATACTATGCAGAGGAATACCTCAAGCTCATTTGATGAGGCCAGCATTATCCTAATTCCAAAACCAGATAAAGAAACCACAAGAAAAGAAAATTATAGGCCAATATTCCTGATGAACGTAGTTACTAATATCCTCAACAAAATATTAGCAAACCAAATACAGAAATACATTAAAAAGATCATACACCACGATCAAGTGGGATTTATTCTGGGAGTGCAAGTTCGATACAACATTCACAAATCAATAAGTGTGATTCACCACATTAAACAAATGAAGGATAAAAACCACACAATCATATCAACAGATGCAGAAAAAACATTTGATAAAATCCTGCACCCATTTATGATAAAAACTGCCAGCAAAGTGGGAATAGAGGGAACATACCTAAACCTAATAAAGGCCATATATGACAAACCCACTGCCAACATCATACTCAATGGGCATGATGCTGATAGTTCCCCTTAATATTGGGAACAAAACTGGTATGTCCGCTTTCACCTCTCTTACTCAATATAGTACTGGAAGTCCTAGCCATAGCAATCAGACAAGAAGAAGAAATAAAAGGCATCTGAATTGGAAAGACAGAAGTAAAACTGTGTTTATTTGTAGATGGCATGATACTGTATGTAGAGAACCCCAAAGATTCCACCAAGAAACTCCTATAACATAAATGAATCCAGTGAAGTAGCAGGATACAAAATTAACATCCAGAAATCAGTTACATTTTTATATGCCAATAATGAACTAACAGAAAAGGAAATTAAGAAAACAAGCCCATTTACAATTGCTTCAAAAATAATAAAATACCTAGGAATAAATTTAACCAAGGTTGTAAAAGATTTGTACATGGAAAATTGTAAGACACTGAAGAAAGAAACTGAAGAAGATACAAATAAGCCTATGCCGTGTTCGTGGAGAGGAAGAATTAACATCATTAAAATGTCCATGCTACCCAAAGCAATTTATAGGTTCAGTGCAATTCTTATCAGGATTCCAATGTCATATTTCATAGAACTAGAACAAATATTTCAAAAAATTATTTGGAAACACAAAGGCACTGCATAGGAACAGTGACCCTGAGAAAGAACAAAGTTGGAGGAGTCACGCTACCTAATATCAAACTATACTATAAATCCACTAGCGGCCAAGATGGAAGCATAGGTGGACACACTGTGCCTACTCGCACAACAAAAATTAAAGACAACAAAGATTTAGAAACAAGAAAACCAGCAGAACTAATAGAAAAATTGAACTGTATGGAAGTCCAACAACTTGGACTTCCAGACCGGTAAGAGGGGTGGAGTCGCGGCAGGAAAAAGGGGAGGTTGGCAGACCTGGGTGCACAGGTAGCAGCGGCTAGCAGATCCCAGGTGGGCAGGCAGTGGCTAGTTGACCCCAGGCATGGGGTGGCAACGGTGCAGACCCAGAGAGGCCACCCAAGGTGGCTGGCTGACCAGGTAGTCCCATATTCGCGCGCAAATAATCCAGGCGAAAGGGAAGCGGCAGAAGGAGCTGGAATCCGAGAGAGAGCAGAGCAAGCGCCATCATTCCCTCTCAGACCCCGCCCCCACGTACAGCGTCACTACCCAGCAACTGGGCTGCCTGGCCTTGGGGAATACTTAAGGCTCTGCCCCTCACTACTAACAGCTGCAACCAGACCAAAAAAAAAAAAAAACACAAAAAAAACAATAACAACAACAACAACAAAAAAACCCCAAAACCCCCAAAATGGCTCAAATGGGCGAACAAATCAAAGCCCCAGGGCCAATTTATTTAAGCGATAAAGAGATAGCCAACCTATCAGATGCATAGTTCAAAGCCCTGGTGCTCAGGATGCTCACAGAATTGGTTGATTTTGCTCACAAATTAGATGAACAAATGAAGGCCACAATAAGAGAAGTGATGGAAAACACACAGGGAACCAATAGAGATGGGAAGAAAACTGGGACTCAAATCAATGGGGTGGACCAGAAGGAAGAAACAAACAACCAAACAGAAAAGAAGGAAGAAACAAGAATTCAAAAAAATGAGGAGAGGCTTAGGAACCTCCAGGACATCATTAAACGTTCCAACATCCGAATTATAGGGGTACCAGAAGGGGAAGAGGAAAAGCAACAACTGGAAAACTTATTTGAACAAATAATAAAGGAGAACTTCCCCAATCTGGCAAAGGAAATAGACTTCCAGGAAGTCCAGAAGGCTCAGAGAGTCCCAAAGAAGTTGGACCCAAGGAGGAACACACCAAGGCACATCATCATTACATTAGCCAAGATTCAAATGAAGGAGAGAATTCTAGAAGCAGCGAGAGATAAGGGGACAGTCACCTACAAAGGAGTTCCCATTAGACTGTCAGGTGATTTTTCAAAAGAGACCTTATAGGCAAGAAGGGGCTGGAAAGAGGTATTCCAAGTCATGAAAGTCAAGGACCTACATTCAAGATTGCTCTATCCAGTGAAGCTGTCATTTAGAATGGAAGGGCAGATAAAGTGCTTCTCAGATAAGGTCAAGTTCAAGGAGTTCATCATCACCAAGCCCTTATTATATGAAATGTTAAAGGGACTTATCTAAGAAAAAGAAGATAAAAAAACAGGACAGTAAAAAGACAGGAAACTCACAGTTATTAACAACCATCCCTAAAACAAAAGCAAACTAAGCAAACAACTAGAACAGGAACAGAAACACAGAAATAGAGATCACATGGAGGGTTAGCAACAGGGGAGTGGGAGGAGGAGAGAAGGGGAAAAGGTACAGAGAATAAGTAGCATAGATGGTAGGTAGAAAATAGACAGTGGGAGGGCAAGAATAGTATGGGAAATGTAGAAGCTAAAGAACTTATAAGTATGACACATGGACATGAACTAAAGGAGGGGAATGTGGATGGGAGAGGGTGTACAAGGTGGAGGGGAGTGAAGGGGGGAAATGGGACAACTGTAATAGCATAATCAATAAAATATATTAAAATTTTTTAAAAAGAATAAAAAACAGAAAAAAACTATACTATAAGTCCATAGTATCAAAATAGCATGGTACCAGCATAAAAACAGACACATAGATCAATGGAATAGAATACAGAGCCTAGAAATAAACCCATACCTATATAGTCAATTAATATTTGACTATTGGGAAAATTGGACAGATATGTGCAGAAAAATGATACTATACTATCTTCTTACACCATGAACAAGAATACATTAAAAAATGGATTAAAGACTTAAATATTACACCAAAACTGTAAAAATCCTAGAAGAAAAGATAGGCAGTAAGATCTTGGACATTGCTCATAGCAATATTTTATCTGATATATCTCTGTAGGCAAGGGGAACAAAAGAAAAAATAAACAAATGGGACTACATCAAACTAAAAAGTTTTTGCACAGCAAAGGAGACTATCAATAAAATAAGACAAACCACGGAATGGGAGAACATATTTGCCAATACATCTGATAAAGGGTTAATATCCAAATTTATAAAGAACTTACAAAAATCAACAGCAAGAAACCAAACAATTCTATTAAAAAATGGGCAAAGAACCTGAATAGAAACTTCTCCAAAGAGGACGTACTGATAGCCAACAACATGTGAAAAGATGCTCAATGTCACTAATCATCAGAGAAATGCAAATTGAAACCAAAATGACACATCACCTCATTCCTGTCAGAACATCTATTATCAATAAACCAACAAACAGCAAGTGCTGGTGAGGATGTGGAGAAAAGGGAACACTTTTCCAGACTGGTGCAACCACTGTAGAAAGCAGTATGGAGATACCTCAAAACATTAAAAATGGAACTGCCTTTTGACCCAGCAATCCCACTTCTGGGAATATTTTCGAAGAAACCCAAAACACTAACTGGAAAGAACTTAAACACACCTATGTTCATTGCAGCATTATTTAAAATCACTGAGATATGGAAGCAGCCCACATGCCCATCAGTAGATGAGTAGATAACACAACTATGGGACATTTACACAATGGAATACTACTAGTCCCTAAAAAAGAAGAAAATTTTACCCTTTGCATCAGCATCTATGATGTGGAGAACATCATGTTAAGTGAAGTAAGTCAGTCAGAGAAAGACGAATACCATATGATTTCACTCATATGTGGAATCTAAAGAACAAGCTGAACTAACAAGCAAAATAGAGACAGACTCATAGACAGACCAAGGTGACAGCTATAGGGGGTGGGTGGGTAAGGGGGTGGAGGGATCGATCAAAAAGGACTCATGGACAACAGTGTGGTGACTGCAGGGGGGAGGATGGTATAAGGGAGTTAAATGGTAATGGAAAAATACAATAAAAAATAAAATAAAAATAAAAAGTTTTATATTACTCAAAGGTTTACTGATTATCTCAAGGCAAAAAAATGTAAAAGTTGTAAAATCAACGGATGTGTTTCTTTAACAAAAGAACTAGTATTCCAAATTTGCTGACCTCTGGAGCGCTGACTCTTGTGACTGTTGCACGTGTACACATGTACACACCCACAATACCCATCGGGCAAAGTTAATATTTTAGCAGTGAGTATAACTCTGCTTTAAAAGAGTCCTGTTTTGGGGAAAGCACTTTGAAATTGATGTTTGAAATTGTTACCAATATGATGTGAATTTAATGCCAGAATGAAGTGGGTCAGTGTCACCTATAAGACTGTCATTGCTGAGATCTTCAAAATTAAGAAGTATACTTTTAAACTTATTTTACAATCTTTCAAATGAAGAGTTTCAAGAATTAAAAAAATCCCATTGTCAAAAATATTTGCAAGAACAACTGATGAAAACATCATTGAAGATGTCGATTTCATGGACAAAGAAGAGTTTTCTGGTGGAATTTCACATTGGTAGATGGTAGATTTAAACAGTGAAAATTATGACTTAATAAGTGTAGGCAAAGATAGAATTCTTCTATTTGGGTCTATTTCTTTCTGAGTTTTTTTTTTTTTTTTTTTTTTTTTTTTGCATTAACAGCCATTAGGACCAAGTATTGACATTAACTGAACTTAAAAGCATACTATCTAGTCTCATAAAATATTAAACTGATTTATTAAACCCATTTTTAATCATGGTGCTCTCACTAAACATATTTTTGCTAATAACTCAGAAGTGAAAAGAAAAAGGTATATTGTACCATTCATTAAACATGAAATAATTTAGTCCTGGCCAGGTTGCTCAGTTAGTTGGTGCATCTTCCTGGGCACCAAAGGGTTGTGGGTTTGATTACCGATTACCCATCAGGGCACACACCTAGGTTGCAGTTCCATTACCCCACCACCCCCACGTCAGGGTGTTTAGGAGAAGCAACACATGAATGTTTCTCTCTCCCTCTCTCTAACATGAATAATCATATCCTCAGTTGAGGATTAAAAAATGAAGTACGTAATTTAAAATTGTTTCATCTTTACCACATCCTTTAAATGTTTTTTTAGTGTGCTTTATAATATATTAATACAGTTGCACGTGCAAATCACTTATAAACAAGTTGTAAATATCAGGCTACAGGTAAAAAGAATAAAACTGGTGCTTAAATGAGACAACTATGAAAGCAATTGGCACAGTGAGGACACAAAGTGGGTACTCAATAATGAATAGTTTTATTTCTCCCTTGGTGACAAATTTGATGGGAGAGATGGAAAGGAGAAAGTCAAAATGTCTCCCAAGGGTTGGCTCGGGGAGAGGTGCTGGTGCTGTCTTTCACTAAGGCTGGCGCGCTCCTCGGAGGAAATTAGGAGTTGGAGTTTGGTTACGTTTTCACGCGCCTAAGAACCTGTACGTGGAGATGTGTCCCAGGAAGTTGGATAGACCATCTGCAGCTCTGGAGCATTCTGGGCTGGAGATGAGGTTCAAGAATTATTAGCAGGTAGAAGGTTGTTAAAACCATGGAGGTGGGTGAGATCCTCAGAGTGGGCCAGCAGATGAGAGGGGGTAGGCGGCTGTGGGACCCCGGGAGACCGCCACAATCAAAACCTTCTAGTGGAGGTACGTGCAAAATTTCAAGAGAGGAGAGGTGGCGCCAACTCTGAAAACTGTGTACTCCAAGCATTCAAGGAAGGCGTGGTCAGCAGGTTCAAATACTGGGAAGAGGCGAGTCAGGGAGCTACAGAGCACTCACTGGCTTTGGGTACGAGGAGGCCAGTCGGGAGACAGGAAGAAAAACCTATGCTCGTGGGTGCGACCAGCTACAGGAAGTAAGTCACCTGTTTGAGGGCAGTGACCCCAGAACCTCACCTTGGGAAAAGTCCGGGCGGGAGGGGACGTTCGGGCAAATCCACACTCAGTGGGGAGCGTCCTCGGGCCGGTGGGTGGCGTCGGAGACGAGGTCCGGGGACCCTGGCTGGAGTCTGACCCCGGCTGAAACTGGCGCGCTCCGGCCGTTTGGCCGAGAGACAGAGCAGCCCCTGGCGTCTCAAGTTTCCCGGAGGCAGCGCGGCCCGGGTGCTCAGGTAGCTGCGGGCAGGCCTGGTTGGCGGGCTGCGCGCAGGACTGACCTGCGTGTTGGTGGCGGCCCGCGCCCTCTTGCTGCCGGTCCCTCGCCTCTCCTCCGCTCCTCGCCCAAGTAAGGCACTGACTGAGGAGGCTTCTTCCCTGCGGAGGCGGCTCTCCTCCTCCCTCCGGGCGGGTCTGGGGCTCTGGGGCTGAGGATCCGTATCACTGGAACCTGGGAACTGCCAGCCCTCGCCCCTGCAGTGGGCTGCACCGCCGGCTCCCGCCCAGATCACGCCCGGCTGGCTGCAGTGCCCAGCAGCCTCTTCCTAGGCGCTTACAGTGCGCTCTGCCTATCGCTGCCACCTGCTCTCCTGCCCTGCGGGCTTCCCCCTCTCGGTCCACCGCAGGGCCCTGTGCCCCAAACCCGGTGAGTGCTCGCGCTGCTGCGCTGCTGACCTTGGGTCCTGCTCCGGGCGGCCCCCGCCGCCCCGGGCGGGAGTGGGAGTGTCCTAGGGTCCGCATCTCAGCTCTGGACTTCCCAGCTCACCCAGGCTGAGGCGCGGGTGTGGTCACCGACCCTGGGCCCCTCCCCTGCCCGGGCCCTTGCTTGTGCTATTACCCTGGTTTCTGCGTTGGCCTCGGCCTCCGAGGCCTCAGGTGAGCCAGCGTCATCTCAGCTCTCTAGGGCAGCGTAAACTGGATTTGCGGCCTCTTAAGCGCCCGGGACTGGTGCCTCAGGACTGTCCAGATGCTTACTGCTGAGGTGGACTTCCACCTGGAGGCAGGGGGGACAGGATGACAAGGTGATGGGGTCGGTGGAGGCCTTCATCCTTACCTCTTTGGCTCTTCCTGGCAAAGAAGGTGTGTTGAGCTCTGGCAGTCTGCTTTCCGACCTTGGACTTCCTGGTAGCTGCTTTGCTAGGGGAGCTGCTAATGGTTTGTCTTGGCTGGTAAAAGGCTCTGGGGTGAGTTTTGAGAGGCCCTGGAGTAGGAGAGGGTTGCCCGAACTAGTGTCATTTTCCTGGACTGTTAGGTCCTTGTATGTGCCTGGAAGCTTGGTGATAACAAATTAGCAAAGGAGCTAGGGGGAAGCCCTAGGAGGAATTTTAGCATGGTCCTGAGCCCTTGTTGGCTACTGCCCTGGATGTGGTGACCAACATTTGACCATATTCAGGGAAAAGCTGGCTGCAGCTGGAGCCCTCATAGGAGAAATTCCTCCTCTGGCTGTGAAGCATTAATGCTGAGGGTCCTTCAAGTCTCAGGGCCAGGCAGACAGAGCTCCTGTCAGCTCTCACCTCTCTGAGTGCTGACAGCAGGTATGGGGTGGTGAGCCCCACCTGGCTGTGACTCAGAGGGGCTGGCTTGCTCTGAAGATGATGGTAGGAGGCTGCCCAGTCTAAGAATCCTGGAGCTTGCATAGATGGGTTGCTGGAAGATTCTTGGGCCTCTCAGCCCTATCCTCAGTCCCATCTCAGTCCTTCTGAGATCCTGGATAAGGAGTGAATGGCTCTCAACCAAGTCAAGAAATGGTGCTAGATGAGGCCTAATTTCTTTCGTCTTCACACTAGGTGAACTAATCTTCAACTGGCCTCAAAATCAATCCCATATCTTGAAAATATTATGGGAAGATAAAAAGTAGCCTTGGAGAAAATCAGGAAGACACCTTTTCTTCCCTAAAGCTACTCATTGGCCTTCCTGGTTCTTCCACCAAATGTATTAAGTTCTTAGTTCTTCTGTATGCTTGCTGCATATCTAGACAGGAGACCATGGCTTCAGGCTATGATATATAAGAGGCTAGGGCATAAGAGGATGGGCTCGTGGCTGGAGTGCTGGCCATGCAAACTCAGCAAGAAGTATCATTCATTGAGAAGAAGGCTATTTCTCCTGATCTGGCTTCACATTTAAATGTGGTTTCCTTTTCCTTGCACCCAAGTAGGAGTTTGAGAGAGAGCCTGGCACACAATAGTACTCCATAAATATTGTTGAATAAAAGGATTCAGGGTCTAGAGAAAAATTCATGTTTATTTCCTCAGCTGGACTCTCTCACATCTGATGTCATGATGACAATGATGTTGCTAGATAATACCCATAAAGCACATATGTTGTACCACGTACTATTCTAAGCACTTTACATATGCTAACTAATTTGATTGTCATGGCAACTTATGAGGTCAGTACTATTATTAATCCTACTTCATAAGGAATAGAACAGAGCCAGAGAAGTTTAGTCACTTGCCCAAGGTCATGCAACTAGGCGGTGGAACAGGATTCAAACCTAAGTAGTCTGGCTAGAGTCCATATTTTTAATCATACGTAGTACTGACTCTGAGCATGCTGTAAGTAGGTTAATCATTAGCTCATTCACACATTCATTATTTTATGTCACCATTCATCAAATATTTACTGATGCCTACTATATTCCAGGTGTGGGACACAGTGGAGCTGATATTTATCAGGTGAAGCCCCTTTGCCCAACTCCCATTGGGTCATGTACACCTCAGTGCACGAAACAGCATCCTTTCAGCAGGGGGCATACCTTTCTTGATAGGACATAATTTGATTCCAGCCTTTTCTGTTTTGGGGTGTTGGGCATGCAAATGATAAAAGAGAATGTAGTCCGGTGTCCTGGGCAGGAGATACAAGTCCTGGGCCTGGTTATTATCACTTGTCTTAACATTTCTTCTGAAGGGAATAGGGCTTTGAGCGTGAGACCAGTGCTTCTCAGTCCAAGGAGTTGTCTAGGCCCTGAGGCTCAAGGCCTGGGCGTGTTAGGCTCATGAGGAAAGTGTGAGGTCCTAAGCGAGGCTTGCCTCCTGAGACAGAGTCACGGTTTCCTCTTAAACTGCCACTGTTGTGTAGGGCTTTGAATCCCTTTGGCTCCAGTGGTCCCTTGCCGATGGTCCCAACCTGTGTCATGTTAGCAGGGGTGCGGCCTCTCTCCGTCTGGACCTGATGGAGTGGGTCTCACACTGTAGCTGGGCCCCTCGAAGGCAGCTTTCTCTAAGTTGGAAAACAAAGGCATTTTCCAAAGCCCAGGCCATGGGACATTAATAGGTGTTTTTTCCCTTTGGTGGCAGTGGTGGGAGGGTCAAATAAGTCTGTTGAGTTAAACAAAGTTAACTCAAGACTTATTCTTCACTGCAGAACTTCTTGGGTATTTAGAATCTGCTAGTAGGAATTGTGCATGAATTCCCCTAAGAGACTCTAGTATGCAGTATTTTTCAAGCCTTATGTTCTACAGAGTAAATTTTGGAAAATGTGTATTTAGACTAAGGCTATCATCCATAGTCTGGTTCAAGGTGCAGGATGAAATTCCCTGAATGTGTTGAGTCCAAGTAATTTCTCAGATGCTTGGGCTAGGATGCTCCCATCGCAGCCCCCGCCCCTCCTCCCCAAAACCTCCCCTCTCCCCCAAACACACCAGCAGAAGGAATCACATGCCCCTTCTCCCATTTGGCAGAACAGTACTAGGGGCTTGGATTTTTTCTTTATGCTTTAAGTATGTTTAATTACTTAATGAATAAATACTACCTTCCCTCTAGGTTGCTTATAGCCTGCTGGTTGCACTGTTTATGAAACAGCTGCGAGAACAGGTGGGTTGTAATCTCTGGGTAGCTAAAGTCCAGCCTCGGCCCAGGGATCATGTGTCAACCATGTAATCCTGCTCTGTGCACACAGAAATTATTATGTGGGCTCAGGAAGGCACAACCTCAGGATTGGACATGAGAAGGTCACTCAAGCCCAAATGAGGGCTAGAGCCAGCCTCCCAGTAAACAACTGACCCATCTTTTCTGGGCTCTTCTCAGGATTTCAACAGCACCACAGAAATAGCCATTTTGCTCATGGTTATTTCCCAGATCCACACCACTTATCCAAGTCACTGGGAGGCTGTGTGTCTGTTCTGAGCCTTCCCACACAGGACTGTCCTTCTCCCAAAGGGTGGATGAAGAGTAGAGCTTTGTGCCCTGTGATTCTGCTTTAATCCACTCTGCTTGCTTTGAGAGGACTGCTTCTGTGGGTCACTGGAGGCAGCCCCCACCTTCCCCAGTGGGAGTGGCAGCTGCTGGTGGCAGGGGGACTGAGTCCAGTCAGGGCTCAGGAGGCTTCTCAGAGCTGGAGGCCCACGTGGACGCCGCGAGCGGCCGTAAGGAGAGGGTGGGGAGGATGGGCTCAGGTGGGTGAGGCAGGACATACTTTGTGTGTGGGTGTGGGTGGGGGTGTGAGTGTGTACGTGCGTGCTGTCACACTCTGGTAGAGCTTGTCAGGCTGCCCAGTCACCAGGGGTGCCCAGGTTCCTTGGGGGAAGAAAGGAAGGAGTGGAGCAAGGTATGCCAGCTTTTCATCCTGGCTTGCCCCTGCCTCAGTTTCCCCTCCTTCTGAGTCTCTGTCCTTTCTGGGAAAGGAGGGAGCAGTTCATAGACCTTCCCTCTTTTAGAAGAGGAGCCGGGTAGAGCTCTTATGGGTAGCTGAGCTCAGAGCTCCCCTGCCAGCCCTGGCATGTGCTTGGATGGGTTGTTTTAGGGGGGCAGGCAGCAAAGGATGGTATTGGATGTTGCTGCTTACCTTTCAGGAAGGGTCTGGACGTTAGGTGGAGGCTGTGCTTCTTCTGGGGTTAATCGGGAAGGCTGGATGTGCTGCTGCGTTGGGGCAGCAGCGGTTTCAGCTTCTTGCTTTGGAGCGGGCTGCGGACAGGGTGAGGACACCGCATTCAGGATATAGCAGCTGTGGATAATTGGCATGACCTGAGCCCGTTAGGACTCTTGGAAATTTTCCACTTCTGTTTCATATTCATGGGAGAATTTCCAGCCCAGACTTTTCCTGCTCTTGCTCAAGGCTGCTCACAGATATGCAAAGCAGAGACCTCCCACCCCGGCAACGGCAGATAGGACCCAGCTAGCTGCGCTTGCACTGACTCAGCTCAGCCTGCCGGGCAGCTCGCAGCCCCAGCCTGACTGCGTCACCTGTGTGGCATCCTCAGGAGCAGCCATGGAGACTCCACTGCTAGGATCAGGTCTGTGTTGTGGGTTCTGACGATGGGAGTCTGGCAAGAGCAGGGAACAGCTTTATTTATGTAAGGAGGGGATTTAAGGGGCACTGTGCTTCCTTTCTGAAGGGGCTGTGGTGCTACAGTTATTGTTTGCTGAAACGGGTGGCATTTGACAGCTTTCTGACTTTGGGGCACTTCTGCAGGCTTCCTGGAGGGTGTTGTATGTAATGGTGAGATAAGCTGTATCACTAGCCAGTGCTGGTGAATTCACGGTTAAGCCTCTCAAACCTGCTGGCTCTAGCCAACAAAGTTGAAAAGCATGCTTGAACAAGTAGCTGGAGCTGAAGCCCTGCTTTGCATCTGCAGAATGGGCTTTCCTCTGCCTGTGGCCTGGCCTGTGTCTGTAGGTCTGAGAAGAGAGACAAGAAGTGGAGGGAGGAGTTGGCTGGTGGGAACTGTCTGCCCAGGCTGTCCAGAAGACAGCAGGTGTACAGGAGGTTCCTGAGATCCGCTGACTTAGCCCAGCACCCCTTCTGGGTTGCTTGGTTTATAGTAAGGCATGGAATGAAGCCTCCACTGATTAGTTAAGACATTAGTAATAGATCTGCAGGAGATTCATAGGGGTTCTGTAAAAAAATGGGGTGGGGGGTGGCTCTGTGGGGAAATGCTACTCTATGACCCTTGAGTTTTTGATGTGCCCTGTGAATCTGGGTTGGGGGGCTATGGAATACGGCACCTCCCTAATAATTGACAATGGCACCTGTTTTACCAGCAATAGGTATTGACTTCTTAGGGGACCCAGTTTGACGAGGGCTGATTGAAACTATTTAAGTGAAAGAAAGAAGTAGTTCTTCTGTAGAAAGGTGCATTCTGAAAAGTATGTTTAGTTGACTTGAGCAAGCTGAAAATAATTCATGGAAGAATAATATGGCAAGATCTGCATGAGAGCCCTCAGACACAAAGGACCCCTCAAATGCCCATTTCTGAGGGGGCTTGGGAGGTGTGGCTTATGTGTGTTTGTTGGGGTAAAGCCTAGGGGATAGGAAGGTGGTGGTAGGCAGCTTCTCTCCAGGGCAGGGACTAACGCAGAGATGGGCCTCGGGGGTGTGATTCCTTTGGGCTGTCTCTCTGTGGTGCGGGTTAGGTGGAGGTAACTGCCCAGACCTGGGATGTTGAAGTTTGAATTATTTTTCTGTGTTTCTCTCTTTTTATAAACGCTCAGTCTCTGCACTTCCTTTCTATCTCCTCTGTGTTTGTTAAAAATGACATTATGACAGCAGTAATGATCAAAATCGGATACTGCCTCCCACACGGGCAATCCTGCCATTTGAACGAGTCCCTCTTACAGCCCTTGTCCACAAGGGGACACATTTTCATATCATTTTCAGCAAAGCATGGGTACAGTTTTATTTACTCATTTTTCACTTACTGTTATTTCCTAAGATATTTTATGTGGTTGCACTGTCCTCATAATGATGATTTTGGCTGCTTAACAATTTTTTTCAAGTGAGTGTGCTCTAATTTGGACATTTTAAAGCTATGCGTGTAAATATCATTGTGCCTTTCCCTTCCCTCAGTTTCTTTTCTTAGAGGCAACTTATAAAGAATGTTAAATGGTACGGCTGCTTCCTGGCCTTGGCTGCTCCTTGCCTGGGGCCTATTGGATGTTTACTTCTGAGATACAATGTGAGGTTTTGGAATATTGCCCTTGACCCGTGGCCTTAAAATTGCCAGGTGAAGGTCCAGATTTGTTCCGGCCGAACAGCTCCTCCTGGATCTAGTTCTCTGTCTTTCTCTCCACTTCTCTCCCCTGTCACCTTCTTCTCCCAGCCTCTGCTCTGATGGTTTCCAGCTTCCCCTTCTCTCTGCTATCAGGACGTGGTGATCTCCAGGCAGCTCTGTTCCTCTTCCTCTTTGCAGGCCAGGCCTTGGCTGTTGTTGTGGTCTCTGCCACCGCAGACTAGCACCGTTGTGTGTTGAGGTGCCTCTGTCCAAACCAGCTCCCTCCCCCTCAGCCCCCTGAGAGTAAGAGAGGCCTAGGAAAGGCAGGGTCCTGGTGGGGAGGGAAGGGAGAAACTGGTTTCACGGTTGATGGGCCCACAGATGTTCTTTGCCTGTTACGAGCCTCTTTCCTCCTTCCTGTCTGTGTCATGAATTAGACCCACGTGCTGCAGAGAGGGCCTGAGCAGCAAGCCTCCCGGGCACTGGGAGCCTCTCTGGTACCCAGAATTATGGCACTTAGAACTGAGAGGCCTTGGGGACCACTTAGCCTAGTCCCTTTATCTCACAGCTGAGAAAGTGGTGAGAGGCAGAGAATGGCTGTCCCAGGGTGGCTCTGTGAGCCCCTCCTCCTCCGTAATTGCTTCCTCTTCCTACCAGACAGCAACTGGGCACTATCCAGCCTTCATCCTTATCTGTTGGGCTGACAAAACCACTTCTCTCTTTAAACCTTCTTTAAAGAAACTGTGGTAAAAAGTGGACAGGGAACTCTTCCAGAGCTGGTTGTTGAGAGGATGCAGTATTCACTGATGCCCTAAGTGTTGGGGACGGTGGGGACACCTGCCTCGACACCCAGATGGACGAAGAGAAGCAGGGCAGCACAGTGGTTAGGAGCACAGGTGGAACCAGGTGCCGGGTTCGTGTCCCTGGGCAGAGACTCAGAGAGCAACAGGACAGGGAGCCAAGGGGGGGAACAGCCGAAGTTTCTGCTCACTTATTAAAGTATGACCCTGGCAAGTGAGCTTGCTGTGCCTTCATTTTCTCATCTGTAGAATGGGGGTAAGAGGATTAACTGAGTTCATAAGTATAAAGGCAGAATGTACTTAAGTGCTAAGTGTTGAAAAAAAGACAAAAAGGCAGAAAAATGGAAGAGAAAGGAACCAACCAGGTGATTTAGGCCAACCACTGGTAGTAAGAAACCAGAATGCAGAGAGGGGGATAAGGGCAAGCTTCTTTGAGGAAGTGACTTTTCAGCTGGGCTGTGCAAGGTAAAGAGTATCCCGTCTCTAAGCCTTCACGGTCGTCCCCTCTTACCCACAGTTTTACTTTCTGTGGTTTCAGTTACCTGTGGTTGACTGTGGTATGGAAATAGTAAATAGAAAATTCCAGAAATAAACAATTCACGCATTTTAAATTGCATGCCACTCTGGGTAGCCGGGCTGCCCTGTCCCACGGGGGTGGGAACCATCCCTTGGTCCAGCGTCTCCACGCTGTAGACAGTTCCCACTCGTTAGTCACTTCACCTGCTTGGTCATTGGATCTCCTGTCTTGCAGTAAAAATGTTCAAGGAACCCTTATTTTACTTAATAATGGCCGCAAAGCCATTCACATAACTTTTATTACACTATATTAATTATAATTGTTCTATTTTTTTATTAGTTATTGTTGTTCATCTCCCACTGTGCCTAATTTATCAATTAAACTCTACCATAGATATGTGTGTATAGGAGAAATCATATATATAGGGTTTAGTGTTATCTGGGGTTTTGGGCATCTGCTGGGGGGTCTTGCAACATATTCCACCTGGATCTGGGGGGCTACTGTATTTTATTTGGTGTGTCTTGGTACAAGTGTCAGAGGGCTTGGAAGATGGTGGGACCGTGATTGCAAATTCTTTCTTTTCTGCAAAAGGCCTTGTTTCATGTGATGAAGAATTCAGTCTTGGGTTCCTGAGGGTTCTGCTGTCATCTTACGGGACCTTAAGCTAGTCATTAAACCCTCTGCGCAGTGGGAGTGAGGTCTGGTCATTGTTGCACCTGAATGGCCTCCTCAGAATCTGCAGGAGGAAGGTGCTGACCTCTCCTTTCCCTTCTCCATCATGGAAACAAAGCCGGAAAGGCAGGGCTTCGGTGTGCTTCAGATTCCCTAAGGTCAGGCAAATGGAGGCACGCTTAGTGGGACAGCTCATTCTTTGACTTCCGAACACTTGCTTTCTCATGAAATGTAAGTGGCCCTACACTCTTCACATCCAATTCCTTGTTGAGCTAGTTTTAAAAATTGGCGTGCTGGGATTGGTCAGGGGACATTCCAAGTACACAGCTGACCCCGAGGACTAGGGGCCTGGCCCTTCTCTCCCCCCCCCTACCCGCCCGTCCCCGCACCACGCTGTGACTCAGGCCATTCAGTAATTCACGAAGATTAATGCTTGTTCTTTTTCTGCTAGCCGAGATGCCGCGCCAATTCCCCAAGCTGAACATCTCTGAGGTGGATGAGCAAGTCCGGCTCCTGGCCGAGAAGGTGTTTGCTAAAGTGCTCCGAGAAGAAGACAGCAAGGATGCCCTGTCCCTCTTCACCGTCCCCGAGGACTGCCCCATTGGCCAGAAGGAGGCCAAGGAGAGGGAGCTGCAGAAGGAGCTGGCGGAGCAGGAGTCTCTGGAGAGCGTGAAAAGGTTTGTCCCCACGACTCAGCTGCCGTGTGCCCAGTTGTGTAGATCCAGGCAGACTGTGGGTGTTTGTCCTGAGATGAGGTGGCTCGTGGGAACTGGTCTGTCCCTGGGTGCTGAGTTTATTTCTTAACCAAAACCACTTGATCACCAATTTCTTGAAGGACATTTCGGTGCCCCTGTTTGGTTGAAAAGATGAAAGAAACCATGCTGTCTTTGCTGCTGTTTTTATAATGGATCAGGTACATAAGTACACACCATTTCCAAATGAAATGTCCATTTTCTTTTTAGAAATTTGGGGACTTCTTAGGAAGTATAAATTTTACTTCTTTTTATCACTTGACAAGTAACTTCCATTATTAATGAACTCAGTTCACTATTTCCCAGGGTCTGCGCTGAGCAATGGGGATGTAATAGTGAACAAGACCACTGTCATCTCTGCCCCACGGTGTGTACAGTGGGTCTAGACAATAATTAAGTAACTGGATAAATTAATAAAAAAATAAGTTATGTGCTATATCAGTCAGGGTCTAATCAGGAAAACAGAAAGCACCTGAGTAGTGGAAGCAGGAGTTTAATGCAGGGAGTTGGTGACAGAGGTGGTAGAGAGGTGAGAAGACAAGCAGAGGGGTGGGAGGCAGCCCCGACATTAGACACAGTGGAAAGCAGCTACCACCCTGCGCCGGAGAGACAGTGGTAAGATTTGGAGTTGCTGGAGCCCAGCGTGGAGAAGTTGGAACTGCAGTGGCTTTTCCAGTGGACGCTGGAGCCAAGAAGGCAAAGCAATAGGTGCAGAGATGCCTCCCAAGGCAGAGAGAGAGATGCAGGACATCTTCCAGTTTCCCTGAATGGTTGCCATTGGCCAAACATAGCCAGAAACCAGCTGACACATAGCTGGAAACACAGGGGAGGGTGAGGAGTGGATCTGAGGACAAAGAGGCCCAGGCCTAGGCCCAGGCCGGCTGCTAGAAAGGAGAGGACTAGGAGTGGAGAGAGGGAAAGAAAAGCTGTGTGTATGTTGGGGTGGGGGTGGGTAGTCTTTTTTCCGATTGGGTACTTAGGGAAGGTTTTTAGGGAGGAGGTGACATTGTAGCTGATGCTTACAGGGTGTAATGGGACTAGCGTGTGTAGAGCTGGGTGAGAGCCTTACAGAGAGAGGAGCCAGGACAAAGGCCCTGTATCTTCAGGGCCCACGTGGGGTAGAGGTGTGGTTAAAGGGGTAAGAGCTGGGACCTCAGGCATCAGATCAGACTGGCCTTGTGCTCTCTTTGATAAGAAGTTTGGATGTTAGTCCAAGTGCAGTGGGAAGCCCTCACCTTTTCACAGTTTACCTCACCTGGGAGGGCAGAGTTAAAGAGCAGAAAAGCTTCGATGAAGTGCCTAGTAGGGGTGTAGCAGGGTGCCTGTCCGGCCAGCACACTGCAGACCTCAGTAGCTGATGTAGTGGAACTGGGGTCTTTTCTGCAACCTAGTTAGCGATCACGTTCTTCCTAAGGTACCTCTTTAAAGGCAAATCCTTTCCTGGTTTGGTAGTACAGAAGTTCAGCCTTTTCTGAACTTATTTTTGTAAGGAAGTAAAAAGTAAAGTTTTGGTATAAAGGCAAGAACAGAGCTTTATCACCCATAAAATGAGTGCTTCCCTTTCTCAGAGGGGCTGCGAGCCTATGAAATGAAGGGGTGTTGTGCCCTCGGCCACCTCTGAGTGCCAGCCTTATACTGGGAGAGGTGGGGCAGCCCCACGCTCGGTGGCACGGCCGTCCCCAGTGGGTGAAGAAGAGTGGGACTGTGGAGACCCTCGTCCACACTGCACTGGCTTTAACAGAGGGTGACTTTATGGACTGATGGGTCTGAAGGACCATCTCTGTTTTATAAATTAATCATTTAGACCTTTAATAATGAGGAGTCCTGGCATTTTTTGTCACCAGGAATAAGAGGTTTCTGACTCCAGTTTCCATTATGTGCGACATGGGCCTGATGCCTGTAAAAAGAGATTGTTCTCTTCTTATCAATGCCCAGGCTAACGGCAGAATGGAAGCCTTCTTCCTCTAAGTCCAAATGGTGCTCCGTGGTTTCCAGAAGTTCCCCGCAAACTTCTCTCCAGAAACATCGCTCTGTTCCTACTTAATAGGTTGTGTTGGTCTGGGTTTGCCTCCGTCTGCCCCTTGGGACTGGAAGGCCTTGAGGACTGCCTCTGGCTCCCGCTGCACGCCCAGGACTCAGCCTGTGGTGGGAGCAGCAGCTGTGTGGTGGAGCAAACACATCCTGTTTCCCCGGGGCCACCACAGACACTACCTCGGGGTGGCCACAGCTCCCTGGACCATGGCGTTCTGCCACTCACTAGTATGCTTCGTGACCTTGGGCAAATAAGGACACTTCTCTGTACCCCCTTTCTTCCTCCTGTACAAAATGAGGATGGTGATAGTAGTTGCTTTCCTGAGGTGTTGTGAGGAATGAGGGGATTAACACCTGGCTGGGGACAGTGCCTGGGTCACAGTGAGCCCCCTGCGCATGCTCACTCTCCGACTTCCTGCTGCCCAGACGGAGATGGGCAACAGGACGGCTGCCTGTTACTGCGGGTGAAGTGCTGGGCTGTGCGGTTTATTTTCATTCCCTAATCCCCACATCAGGCTTATCAAGTGGATATTCTTATGCCCTCGGGTTTGCAGATTAGGAAAATAAGGCTTAGAGAAATTAATTTGCACAAGGACACGTAGTGAGTAAGTGACAGAGCGGAAACAAATTCACACCTTTTGAATGCAGAACCCCCCACTTTGACCATGGGGCTCTCCCCATGTTAGGCAGGGGTGGGGTCTGGGGTGCCATGTGGAACCATGTCACTGGAGTGACACTGGGTGTTGCTCCCCAGGATAGAATTGCCAGCTTCTGAATGAAAAGGGGGGAAGCTGGGCCAAAGCTCCACCCTACCCACTGGCTTTTTTTTCTGCCAAATGACAGCCTGGTCCCTGGACTCCCTGTCCGATGTGTCAGTGTCCTCTGGGGCTGTGCACCCCCATTTGTCTTTCAGTTTCCCTGCTCAGTAGGGGTACCGTTGTGCAAATATTCAGGTGTGGACACTTTTGTGGAGGAACTTTCTCCGAAGCTTCCTCTTCATCTCTTGCTCCTCCCTGACATTCTGAAATATAAATGGTGATATGGCGCCCTCCTGCTGGGAGCCCGCAGGCCTGAAGCCAGCAGCAGGTCTCCAGATATGCGGAGTCGGTAGATTTGTGTTTCAAATTGTGACATGAGGTGGGGCTTCCAGGTTTGAAAAAGCCCTCCCCCACCCTGGCTCCTCTGATGTGCCTGAATATTCTTGGTGTTTGGAGAAGGCTTTTAAAATTATTTTTTTTATTTTTACAAGCATTTTCTTTTTCTCTCACTAAAACAAAACAAAACAAAACTATTCTAAGTGTATTGTAAAAGCACAAGCTAAAACCAGGAAGTGAAATAGCTTCTTACAAAAAAGAAGAAAAACGTGATCTGTGAGTAAGAAAGATGAGCACCTAAAACATGGTGGCTTGCTGTGGAGGATTCTAGTCACTGTAAGAACTGAGCGGGGCTCAGACATTACCCCTCCGGAACTGGGGGCTGAGTTCAGAGAGCCAGAGCTCCAGGCGGCTCAGAGAAGCACTTGTTTTTACAGACCAGGCCCCCACTGCTGGGAGGCCAGCAGGGGGGGCTTGCTACAGAGCCCTGCCTCCTGAGCAGATGACATTGTCCAGGTCTCTCCTGGGATGCGGGGCTGGCTCAAGGTGAGGGGGAGGGTAGACTCTATGGAGTCAAAGTCAGGAGGCAAAGACAAGAAGGCAGGAACAGCTGGTGGTACCCACCACCTGTTCACTTCTGTTCCCTTTAAATCCTGTCATATTACCTCGCCTGGGTTCACCCACGCCATAGAGTACGGAGTTGGAACTTAGCCAGCACTGATAACAGGAACAATCTCTGAGCAACCGAAATGCACATTAGTGCTCCCTCGCCTCTCCTGCTTCTTCCACATAATCTGTGTAACATACTCTCCACCCATGTAAAGTGTACCATTCGATGGTTTTTATTATATTTGCAGAGTTGTGCAACCAATTTTGGAACATCTTTTTCATCACCGAAAGAAACCCTGTGTTCTTTAGTTGGCATCCTCCAGTACTTGCCTTCGAGCTCCTATTTATTATTACTTTGCACAGATTCAACAAGCTCAGTTATCTGCCCCTGTGACAAATTTCGGGAAGCAAATTAGAGGTGAGAAAAGGACTTCTAGAGATGGGGTCACAGAAGTGATGTGTGGGGATGAGGAGCCCAGGCTGAGGACCCAGTCCACTGGGTTCACCTTTGCAAAGACAGCCCCGTCCTTTATTGTGCAGTGGCCCTGGGACAGGCTCCTAACTAACTGCAGGAGCTCTTTTCCAGTCTGTACAAGGAGGAAAATCAAAAGGCCTTTCTTGTGAGAATTAAAGGAGCTACTACGCAGTGTTCAACCTTTTGGCGTCTCTGGGCCACACTGGAAGAAGAAGAGTTGTCTTGGGCCACACATCAAATACACAAACACTAACGAAAACTGATGATGAGCAAAAAAAGGTTTTAAGTAAATTTATGACTTCGTGTTGGACTGCGTTCATAGCTGTCCTGGGCCGCGGGTTGGATACCCCTGATTCTGAAGAATTCGAAGCATAGCATCCCAGAGCAAAACACCTCGAAGGTGGATCGTACGGTGAAGACCCCGAGTCACCAAGAGAGCTTTAGGTTACATTCAGCAGTCTCAGATTAAGATAGGGGAATTACAATTTGTATTTTAAAGAGCCACACCGAAGTTGGAATTTTTAAAAATTAGGGTGTAAAGGGGACAGACATTATCTGAAAAATTTAGCTCTCCAGAACAGCCGCTTCCTCGAGAATGTATGGAGTAAAGTAGATAAACAGGTATTTGTTATGAATTGAGCCTAGCCCATCATTTTATTTCATGAAACTTCTTCAGTTGGGTAGGTAACTTGCTGATTCAGGGCCATCGACAAAGGAGCTTCATTTGAAAGAGTGGGTTCATCTGCTTTGCACATTGAGAGTGGGGCATTTTGACCCCTGGGACCTTTGAGAGGAAGGGCAGCTGGGAAGGACTGGGGAAAAGGAGGTGGGAGGAGGCAGGCGACTGGAGACCTACCCTGGGTCTGGAGGGTGGGGAGGAAGGGCAGCCCTAGGTGGGGGCTGATTATCTATCAGAGGAAAGCGAAGGGAGAGACTGGGCTTGTGGCTGTGAGTCTTTACACCTGATGGGCTTCAGGTAAGTGAGTCAAAGCTACACCCACCCGGTCAGGCGGCAGGTCACTTGGCCTGCAGGTGCAGGTGGAGTGGTAAGTGCTGTGAGGGGCCCTCCGCATACCGCTCCTGTAGGCCCCTCATGCAGCGCGCGTCATGGTCAGCTCTTCTCACCTTCTCTTTTTCTGATAGGCTGGAACCTCTGGTCTCAATCACAGAGGAGGTGTCAGCTCTTCAGCTGTGCTCCTCAGATCTGGGGTCCTCCCTTCCATGTGGGTCAGTGCAGCGACAGCCGAAGCAATAGGTGCAGATGAGCTTGAGGAAGTGGGGAGTGCCTGCCCCACCGAGTGGCGTTCAGATTCAGATCGGTAGTAAAACCAGTGCTGGCTTGTGACTCCTGCCTTGAACCTTTTGAGTACCTCATCTGGAGAGGTAGGCACGGCCAGAATGATGTGTGCGTGTGGGAGGGGTTCGAACAAGCCTCCCAATTCTGGAACGTCCCTCTCTCCCTTGGGGAATGATGCAGGGAACCTTCTCTGACCCTGCTGCTCCACCATGCCCACCCCCAGTCTGGATTCGGTGTCTCCTCTGGGAGCCTGAAATATCCAGGGCTTCTCACTGCACCGACCCTGTTGTGCGAGGGCAGTGATACAGTCTGTGGAACTGCCCAGCCATCACTGGGTCTGTGACTCAGATGATGGTCATGGTAAGCCTCTATTGTTGTGACACACGTGGGGCTTCAGGTGGCCTTGAGAGGAACAGAAGCATATGTGTGTGCACACACACGCATATACACACCCAGCTGCCGTTCTCACCATTGTTGGCTGAACCTCGGTTGTGTAGGATGTGCACGAGATATGGGCTTATTGAAGGCAGCATTTCTAAAACGGCCCCCCAAAATGTCCCTCTGTAATCTCCAGACCCTTCAAACATCGTGAGACAGCTCTCCTGGATTATGCTGGGCTGTATGGCACCAGTTGGCCCCTGGAGTCAGGGTTATGTTTTCTCCGTCCGTCTACCCCAGGGCCTGACACATGGTCATTTATTGAATGGAGCCAGGTCCACGGGTGGACCCCTGACTCACACCATGCGGTTAAGAGCCTTTGGGGAAAGGTTTGCTCTGGTGCCCCTCCCTGCCTGGAAGCCCTCTGGGCAGAGTACACAGGGCAATGGGCTTCAAAGTTCCTTGGGAAGATGCTGGCTCTTCTCTAGAAGAGCAAGGAGCGTGCTGGGGCTTAACTTGGGTTTAGCATGTTAATCAAATGTTACAATCAAAGGCTCTGGGCTCCCAGAAGCAGAGGAGGACTGAGGAGTGGGGCAGGGCAGGGGTGGGGACATGGTGAATGGCAGGGGCAGCCAAGGGCCATAGAGCAGGTGGGGGCCTCCGAGCAGCTGAGATGTGCGGTTCATCATCTCATGTTGACAACCTGGTTGGGCAAGAAGGTCTCTGTGGCCCCGGAGGATGAAGCTGCTCCCTGGCCCTTCAGGCTCCCTGGCTTGGCCTGGAGCTGGTGTCCTCATAGCACCACACCCTGCCAGCTTTTTTGGCAGGAGAGTGTTTTTGCCAGGTGAGCATGTGGGCGGGAAAGGAGGGGGTGTGCCAGCTGGGACAGAGTGAGCTGGCTTACTCTGGTGCCCCGGGCGAGCACACGGTGCGACAGGTGGGACTGTAAACAGACAGATCTGGATCTGGGCCCATCCTAAGGAAGTGCTTTCTAACAGCGGCAACAGATCATATTTTGTTTACCTCGTGTTTACGTGCCTAGCACTGGCCTGGCCCAGAATAGGTGCTTGGTAAATGTTTTTGAATAATGATTGAATGCCGATGTCTTATCCAGAAATGTAGTGAGCTCTCTGTTACTGGAGGTATTCGAGCAACAGCGCCTTCATGAGAGGGTTGGAGTGTGTCATCTTCAAAGCCCTTTGCAGCCAGGAGACCCCGTGGGTCTATGACTCAGATGACGGTCATGGTAAGCCTCTATTGTTGTGACACACATGGGGCTTCAGATGGCCTTGAGAGGGACAGAAGCATTTGTGTGTGTGCGCACACACGCACACACACACACACACACCCAGCTGCTGTTCTCACTATTGTTGGCTGAGCCTCGGTTGTGTAGGAAGCACACGAGATATGGGCTTATGGTAGGCAGCATTTCTGAAACGGCCCCCCAAAGATGTCCCTCCGTAATCTCCAGACCCTTTGAACATCACAGACTCCTGGGGTTATGCTGTGCTGTATGGCACGGTGGACCTCCAGAGAGGGAAGTTCCCGGGTGGGCCTCACCTAATCACATGAGCCCCAGAGCAGGGAGCTTTCCCAGGCTGGTTATAGAGGGGGAGGTCAGAGAGATTCGGAGCACCAGCACCACGTGCCAGGCCTGGCTTTGAAGATGGAACGGTCTGTGTGTAGGCATGGAGCGACCCCTGCCCAGGGCCAGCAAGGAGCCAGGGGCCTCAGTCTATGGCCACATGGCAACACCCTAAATGAGCTTGGGAGTGGATTTCCTCCCAGAGTCTCCAGGTAAGAGCTCAGTGAGGCCAACATCTTGATTTTGGCCTTCGATGCCCTGAGTGTAGAGCCTAGCCATGCCCACCCAGACTTCTCACCTGCAGAGCTGTGAGCCAGCAAACGGGTGTTGCTCGGAGCCACGTGGCTGCGGCAGTTTGTCACGCAGCAAGAGAAAATGAACACAGGGCCCTCTCCTTGGGCTCCATTTAGCTTTCCCAATGTTCTGAGATACCAGCTTAGGGTTAGCTCTGGTTATTCCCAGTCCTTGTTTAAGGTGCGTGGGCCCTGAAGAGGAGTTGGCTCATCTGTTGTTAAGCCTTGAGCCTGCAAAGTCTGAGCTCCGGCCCAATGAAGTTCACAGGTGACAACCGAGGCTCTCCTGAAGACCAAGGCTGGAGCCATAGTTGTATTCAAGAAGGAGAATTCTTTGGACATTAGCAGGTGGATACTGGCTTCCTCACCGGGCAGAAGAATATGGACATTCCTAAGACAATCTGGGTGGGGTGTTGGCTTAGTCAGCCGTCTGATCGTTGGGGGCTTTTTTTGTTTTAAAATACCATTTTTACCTGTTGCTCACCTTACGTGTCACCTTGCTTCTCCTCAGCAGGACCAGCCATCAGGCTGCCCTGGCTGAGGCATATGTAGAAGTTGGCATAGAGATTAAGAACAGTGACCTGGCGGGCATGTGAGTGACACAGAAGCCAGTCTCAGGGGACCCAAGGGAGCCTGTCAGAATGTGACAGGGAGTCCAAAGTAATGGCTCTTCCTCTGAATGTGAGTGTCCAAACAACGGCAAAGTGAGAACCTCATTAGCTGAGGTGACGATGGACCGATGGGAGTTGGCGTCTCCCTCGGCTCAGCGCTGTGTGATGAATGGATGGCAGGCGTGGGGAAGCCCGGGGCTGAGGCTCCTGGAGTTCATTCAGGCTGAGTTTCCCAAACAACCCAGTGCACCTGTCACGCAGGGCCAGGGGCAGGGCAAAACAGACTCCTGGGAAGTGGCCGCCTCTGTTCCAGGTGTAAACAGTCTTGTCCCCAGAGAAGTGAGCCACGGGAAGCAGAGGGTGTGTGAACAGGGGAAGGAACTGTGGTTCCTGAAAAACAGTCGCTGGGTCTGTGAGGAGACCTGGCCAAGAGCCAGGAAGAAGACAGCTGCTTCCTGTGAGCCATGAGGCTCTTTTAGAGATTAACCAATTTCTCCACACCCTATAAATGTCACAGGTGCCTAGAGAAATGGAAGAGTCTGGTGGACTCTGGTGGGGCACGATTGTCACCTAGTCCTCTGCTGGTGGCTGTCAGCCCTAGTTGTGGTGGGATAAATATCCGTGAGGCTGCTGGGCCCTCTGGCACAAGGTAGGGCATCTAGTCTTGTTTCTAGCATGGGCACCACTGGCTGGCAATGTTAGGGGACTGTGTTCCAGTGGAAACAGGAGACACAGGAGAGGGGAGTGTTCAGGGCCTCAGCTCTCTGCTGTTAACTCCTGTCCCAGGATCCTAGGACTTGGGGTGGTGTCATTTGAAACGTGACTACTTAGTTAATGAGGAAGGTATTTCACAGATCAGCATTGCAAGTAAACATGAGGTTATAGCATTTTAAACCAACCTTGTGCCCACTTCTCCAGGAGTTCGTGAGGTCATATTTTGGTGCCAAGGTGACAGGTCCAGAGGGACCTGAAATTGATGCTGAATCATTCCATTTTTCATAACAGAGACACATGTCTGTGCCTGGCCAGCTGAAGCAGCTGGGAGAGCACACACGTCAGGCTGAAGGAAGGCGCAGCAGGGGTGACGGGGTAGAGCAGGTACCAGGGAGTGGGTAGGCTGAGGGCTAGCTGCCACCTCGCCCCGTGACTCTGAGTAAGCCGTCTCCTGTGTCCGGGCCCCTGATGCTTCTTCGATGAAACAAGCTGGTGGGACTGGTCCATCGTCATGATGTCTTCTGGCTCCAGTGCTCTGAATTTCTAACTCTCTGAAGAACGGTGTAACTTCTTTCTGTGAGCCTGCTCATGGTCCTTCCTGAGACTGTTCGTATGCTGGGACTAGAGCTCGGATTATCTGAAGATAGCATGCTGGTTGGTTCGACATTGTCCTTACCTCCCCCGTCCTGGGTGGTCTGCCCTCTGTCTCCTGAGACGCTGCCTACTCTAACGCTCTGCGTGCAGTGCAGACAGCCCACGGCCGTTGTCCGTGACCACAGGGATGGGTGCCTGTTCTGTGTCTTATGCAAAGAGATGTATGTAAGAGCAAGGCACAGATAATTGGATCTTCTTAATGGCAGGACCAGCATTAGTGACTAATCAGAGCAAAATTCTCCTGACATGTGTATACCAAGACTCTTTATCACTTGCCCCAATTAGCTACTGATGTCTCCTGCTTCTCCTTGTCCTTGGCTTTTAGAAAGAAAAGTTTCAAGATGATTCGATCCCAGTCCCTGTCTCTGCAAATGCCAACGCAGCAAGATTGGAAGGGCCCCCCGACAGCCACTCCGGTCATGTCTCCCTCAACCCCTGTGCTCCCTGGAGCACCTTCCCAGGCCATGCCGGCACCCTATGCCATGCCCGAGTACCAGCGGGTAACCATCAGTGGAGATTACTGCGCTGGGGTAAGGTGTCTACCCCTCTCCGCTCTCTGTGGACTCCCCTGGGGGCTGTGTGAGGGTTTTGTATGTCTTGTGCAGAGGCCAGGGCCCCTTGGCCCGTTGGGGTTATACCCAGCCATGAAGTCTGGTCTGGTCTGTGGGTGTCTGGGAGGTAGCGGGCAGGAAGCACAGGAATCAGAGAAGAGGGAGGGCCCTGGCTAAGGACGTGGGGTGTAGGTGTGTCTAGGGTGCCGTCGATCCCTGTAAGGAGGCCACAGGGCTGTGGGCTGGCACACTATGGCCATGGTCTCTCAGTTTCGTATCGTCTCTGACCCTATAGCTCCAGGGGGGGTCCAACCTGCGGCTGCCGGCCACACGCAGCCCAGGATGGCTGTGACTGTGGCCCGACACAAAATCGTAAATTTACTTAAACACCATGAGATGTTTTTGTGATTATGTGTTGCAGTGTATTTAACATGTGGCCTAAGACAACTCCTCTTCCTCCAGGGTGGTGCAGAGACGCCAAAAGGTCTGACACCCCTGCTAGCCCGTCAAGGAAGGTGCCAGCTTGGGCCCTTTCGTACTCCCAGTCCTTGAATACAGACAAAGTCCTCGTGTTGTTTCCTTTGCCGATTCAGCTCTTCCCAAGTGCTTAGGCTCAGTACCCTTAAATATAGCCTAGCCCACCCGACAGGAAGAGAGGGTCTTCAGGAGAAAGTGAACATGCTGGTCTACACACCAAGTCACGGAAGATGTGCCAATTTCACCTAGTAGGATGATGCGTTTTTACTGCTTATTTGGGAAGAGAAGTATATCATTAAAGTTAGTGCCGGGGTTAAGTTTGGTTCTATCTCCCTGGCCCTCAGCCTACTGCGCGTGCCTCGGTCGGCCTTGCTGTTCTCTCTCTCTTTCCTTTTTAACTGCAGGTTTAGAATACACAGTACCCCCGAGAAAGCAGAGTGGCTGACTGTTCTTCTTACACGTTTCCCCCTAGCTGTAAAAAGTATTTACATTACTTGTCCAGTAATAGAGAATCCTTGCATATGGTATAAGACTTAAAAGGTACAAGAATTATATCAGTTTTCCAGCCACCCAATTCCCTTTCTCAGAGGCAGCCCTTGGTTTTTGGTTTTGTGTGTTCTCACAGACGGCCTGTGTGCTTTACAATGAGTAAGGTACACATAGTTTATTAATTTGTACATAAATGGTAGTTTACTATACACATTACACAAATGAGCCTAGCTTTTTTTCACTTAACAGTACATCTTGGAGGTAATGCCTTATCAATAGATAAAGAACCTCCTTGTTCTTTTTAACAAACACATGGTATTTCACCACGTGGATGCACAATATCTTACTTCAGTGCCCAGGGGTGGGCATTTGGTTGGATTGGAAACATTGCAGGCCTTGTCTGAAGGTGTAGCATCCTGACCAGGAGCCCTTGGTGTCTGCCCAGCCTCCTGTGTCCAGGCAGAGCGGGGGAAAGGGAGAGTCAAGGTGGGCTGACAGCTGCGTGAGTGGAAGGACATTGGCCTGGGGCATGAACTAGCTGCTTTCATTTGGTCTCCTGGCTGGCGTGTCCTAGGGCATGGGGCCCCTGAACCGGGCAGCTGGTCCCAGAGAGCTACAGGTCTGTGACAGGCAGGCTGACCTTGCAGATCTCCTTGGCCCCCAGGGGATCTGCTGTCAGGCTACAGGTTGGTCGGTGGCTACAGGTTGGTTGGTGGCTGCTGGTCCACTGCGGCCCTGAGCACCCTCTTGGACATCTTCAGCTGTGGCTGGGGCCTTGCTGTGCTGAGTCCATCGGTTCTGCAGACAAAGTGTTGGGCTCTGTTGTTGGCAGGGCTATATTTTTGTCTAAGGTGTTTGTGTCTGCTCGCTTATTCCTGCTGCTCTCAGAAGCCATCCATAGGAAGGACAAAAATGGAATTAACACACCTTCATGGGGACACTTGGGGTCAGGAAAGGAGAAGCTACTTACTTAGCAAAAAACAAGTAACATTTAGTGAAAGTATAAAAACATGCATAGAAAATATATATGCCAACTTCCTTCCTCTGAGGATGGAGCGGTGTGGGGGAGGCAGGTGGACAAACTTTTAGCTGTATTTGTGATGATTTATTCATTCATACATATAAGAGATCGAAACAGTGATGAAAAATATTAAAACTGTTCACTGTGGAAGGAAGATACATGGATGTTTACCATATCATCCTCAGTGCTTGTCCGTGTGTTTAAAATATTCCAAAACTAAAGTGATTTTTAACTAGAGCAGAGGAGGACACTGCCAGGCCTCAGCCCTCCCCACGTTGCTCTCCTCTTGCTTCTGTCCCCCCTCGGCCGTGTTACCTGCCCGCCATTGTGACAGTTTGGCTGCTTGTCTCCCAGGCACATTCGTACTCTGTGCCCCACATGTCCTTCCCAAACAGTCTAAGATTAGTGAGCCCTCTGGAAGGTGGGAATTCATCTCACTCATCTTTGGACAGCGGGCAGCCCTGGGAAAGCAGACATCCTTGGGCACTGGGAATCGCTCAGATCAGATTCTGATTCTGTGACTTCCTGGCGAGGGATTTATCCTCTCTGGGTCTCGGTTCCCCATCTGTAAGATGGGTTTCAGTGAGGACCAAATAAAATCTACAGAAAGAGTCTGGCACGTGACAGTGTCAATTAGTGCTTGTTTACTGAGTGACAGATGAATCTGAAGCCTGGGGATGGCACAGCAGCACACTGACCATGCAGAAGTTTGTATTTTTACCCCCAAAGGGCCCATATATTTCCTCAACTGCAAATGATGACACTCGCCCTCATGAGGCGTACGGTCCAGGCTTTCTCTCCTCGTGTGCTAGGTGCAGCAGGTTTGCGGTTTAGTCAACAGCTTTGGGGGCTGGTCTTGGGGTGTGCAGGCTGGAGTACCTGCCTCCCTCCCAGCAGCCCTCACTCTCCTCCTGTGGTGGGGGTCCCTGAGACCACCCTCAGGTCAGTGATCTGCTGGGAGGACTCCTAGAACTCAGCACGTAGCTGCACTCTCATTAGATTTCTTACAGCGAAAGGATGCAGCACAAAATCAGCCCAGGGCACAGGCCCCTGAGGCGAGTCTGGAGGAGACCCTCTCCCAGTGGGGTCACCGCAACACACTTCATTCCTCAGCATCAGATTGTGACAATATGTGGGAAGTGTCATCTACCACAGAGGCTCATTAGAGGCTCATTAGAGGCTCAGCGCCCAAAGATCTTGTTGCAGCTGGTCACACATCTGCATAGCACATCCCACATTTCAGGCTCCCAGAAGGAAATCAGGTGTTCAGCCTAAACCAGAGTGTTCGTGTAAACAGAGTGTTTGTATAAACAGTGAATCACTCTGATTAGTCAGGGAATGGTGGGAATGCTTCTGAAACCCAAGTTGCCAGCTACCAGCCAGGGGCCAGCCCTGCAGCTGATCTTGCTAAGGACAGCGGTCTCAGGCTGCCTACGTGAATGCTTTTCTGCACACCTTCTTCTGCAGATCACCGTGGAGGACTATGAGCAGGCTGCCAAGAGCCTGGCCAAGGCCCTGATGATCCGGGAGAAGTATACCCGACTTGCCTATCACCGCTTCCCACGGACCACAGCCAAGTACCTGGGTCATCCACACTCGGACACAGCACCCCCGACAGAGGTCCTTCCAGGTACGCTGCTGGGTTGCAGGTGGGGTTTCAAGTGGGACATGACCAAGAGTTGGTCAGGATGTTTCACTAGCTGGATGCATTTCCCCTGGATGGTGCTGTAAGGGCAGGGCCCTGATACTGGTTTCTCCTACTGAGTTTGCTGGCTTCCCCAAGATTGAGTCTGTGTGCCGCACCCTGCATAGGGCTGAGCTGTGGAAGTTAGGAGAGAGAGGAAAGACAGTCCGGATTTTGGAAGTTTTCCAGGGAGACAGGCAGTCTCATGTTGGGTATTTGAAACAACACGATCAGCCATTAACTGCCTCGCTGGTGGTGGGGTGGGGGTAAGTACAGCGGGCATGTTCCGGGGCAGGAGAAGTAAGTTCTGGAGTCAAACCTACTTCCTTATATTCTGATCTAAGCTCTGCCACTTTCTTGGGCAAGGTATTTCCCTGAACCTCATTTTCTCAAGCTGTAAAACGGGAATATTAACAATGCCTGTCCTCCGGGCCGCTTACGAGGATTACGTGGAGGAATGCAGGCGAAGTACTCAGTGCAGCTCTGGCATCTAGTGAGTGTTCGATAACTGGCAGCTTTGTTTATGTTGCGGAGTTTGGGGGAGGGGAGGTCAGCGAGAGCAGGACGGTTTCTGGAGGGTTCCCTTCGGCCTGCGGAGGGCCCAGGAGCAGCAGAGACTGTAGGAAAGCAATGTGAATGAGGACAACAGGACACCTCTATACTGAGAGTTGGTGGGGGAGAACCCAATGAGGGCCTGCCTGGTGGTCTGTGCCAGGGCCTGTGAATGGGCTGCCCCCTGCCCCCTGGGTGTAGTTGGTGCCATCTCTGGTTCCTTGAAGCTCTGAGACCTGGCCTGGGAGATTCTGTTACCCCTGGGGGCCCTGGGTACATCCCAGCCCTTCTGCACCCGCTTCCCTGTCTGGCTGAGGGAAGCTGGTAACACCTGCCATGTTTTGGGAAAGGGCAGACAGGAATGGCTGTCAAATGTGCACTTTATACAGAACAGAGTACCCGGGGGTCCTGGGCAGGAGTGTGGTGGGGTGGAGGCTGTGGCTTCACCCAGGCAGTTAAACTGCCTGTGTCTTGCAGGCCTCTGGCACATGTTAGGGACTCCTGAGTGTCCTGTGGCCATGCCTGATGGGGGCACACCCGTTCCCAGCTCTGTGCTGCTTCAGCCCATGGTGCCTCACATCTGCTCCAGGCGCAGTCTGCTCCAAGCACTGATGGGGGACTCCCAGGCAGGTCACCCCACATTGGTCGCTTCCTTTGATGAAGACTCCAGGGTTTCTTCCTGCCTGGGCTGGCATCTGGGCAGCTGGACTATATGTGGGGTTGGCTGATGTACAGAGGGGAAGCCCCCAGGTCCACTGCTATTAAGCAGAACTTGTTCCTTGGCCAGAGAGAGAGAGCCTATGAAGAGCCAGGAAAAGTCATCATGAGAATAATGTCCTATAATTTATGTGTCTGGCATTGCTATTTACAAAGCATCTTCCTATACCCTCTATTGCAGCCCTCACAACAGGCTGTTAAGGCAGGGGGGTGTAATCCTCAGATGAGCAGAAAGGATCAGAGGTAAAGTGGTTTGCTCAATGTCTCATACCTGGGAAACAGCCAAGAGTACTTTTCTGCCTCCCGTGGGCTAATTCAACCCATGGTGGTGGAGACAGACAGCTCTGCCATTGGCATTCCCTGCTGTCTGGGTCACAAGCCCTAGGCCGTGCTCATCTGGGGAAGGAGCAGGAGGCTTCCTCACCTAGCCCCTTGGCTGCCCTGGGCTCCGGAAGATGTGGGAGGACTGGGGCAGTTATGCTCCCTGGGTTCCCGGCTGCTGTCTGTTCTCTTATCAGGAGACACAGCTGCCATTTGAGAATGCTGGTGGCCCTGAAGTGCCCAGGAGGCTTCAGCTCATTTCAGTTAAATTAAAAAAAGTCTGCCAGCCTGCGTTCTAGGGACTGCTCTAGGAAATGGGGATCCAGCAGGGAACAAAACAAACATAGACCACCCAAGATAACTAAGGGAAATTATTTTGCATAGTAGTAGGTGCTAGGGAAACAAAATAAAGCAGGGAAGAGGGTGTGAGATGCCGGCAGGGTCGGGGGAGGGGGGGTAGTTGGGTTTTATGTGGGATGACCAGGACAAGCCTCACCAAGAATGTGACTTTTGAGCTCACATGAGCTCAGGAGGTCAAGGGCACTTGGCCATCCCTCAATCCTGTTTTGCAGACTTCCACCCTCTCCCACTGCCCCAGGAAGACCCTTACTGTCTAGATGATGCTCCCCCCAACCTGGGCTACCTGGTCCGCATGCAGGGGGGCATCCTCTTCGTGTACGATAACCAGAAGATGCTGGAGCGCCAGGAGCCCCACAGCCTGCCCTACCCCGACCTGGAGACCTACACGGTGGACATGAGCCACATCCTGGCCCTCATCACGGATGGCCCCACGTAAGCCTGCTTTCCCCCAGTCTGCCTCTCCTTTTTATGGGTGCTCTTCTGTAGGAAAGGGGCTGGGAGAAGCCATCTAGGTCACCCCTTTGCTCTGGGTGTTCCTGCACCGAAACCAACCCAGAAAGAGTGGTTTTCCCTTTAGCCAGTGCTTTGTGGGTTTCTGCAACAATTCTCCGTCACAGGCTGGCATATTCTTAGAGCTGGTCTCACCTGTCCTGCGTGCATGGAGGTGGAGCTTCTGTAGACTGGTGGCCACTTGCGCACCTTAGAATGGCTTCCCTCCTCCCAGGCATGGTGACGGCCTTGCTGTTGCCAGCCTGGGCCATTCCGGTAGACGGTGGAGGAGCGATGAAGACTGTTGCTTCCGGTGTTGGGTTTTCTGTGTTTCTGGAGGGGAGAGTGCAGGGAGTCTGGGAGCTTTGCGCCACGATGCCCCTGTGATGCTTGTGGGCTTGGCTTGTACTAACCTGGCAGGAGGCTGTCTTCTTGAATTTGGCCCCTCACTTTTCGGTGAGCATTTAAGCGAATCAGCAATGGGCATCCAGCATGACTGGATGCCAAGTTACTGTGCTGTGTGTGCCCAGGCAAGACTAAGGGCCTCGGGGAGGGAGAAGGTGCTGGTTACCCCTGAGGAACTTCTCTCTTGCCCTGCCTTTTGGGTTTTGCTGGGAATGGGCCTGAGACCAGCCTCCAAGGGAGGAGAATGGGCCTGAGGGGGATGGGCAGGTGGCTCTTGCCCCCCACTGATCTGAGGGCAGATTCAGGAGGGAGGGAGGGGCAGTTCCTGAGAGGCTTGCCTCAGGCAGCTGTGAAGACCTTTGAGGGAGAGTCTTGGGAGGGAGGGAAAGACAATTGAGGGTGCGGCTGTTAAGGTGAATCCTGCTAGGCACAAGGCCTGGGTGAGATGACCTTTGAATCCCCTTGTGACCCTGAGACCGTCCTGTGTGCCTCCCTGGGGCTCTTTACGAAAGTCTGAGCGGGTGCTAAGGGAGCTGCTGTTGGTGGGGGCCCAAGGAAGCAGGTGGCACGAATTGTGGTTGAAGGTTCCGTTTGGCTGTGGATAGACATAGGCGTGTGGCCAGGCATCCGGGCTGGGCATGGGGTGGCGGTTGGCCTCAAGCAGTGAGCACCCCACCCCGATGGGTTTTCTGCCAGCTGGTGGGGGCATCGGTTTTAGCAGAGATTTGTGTCTTAGTAACGAACATCTCTGCATTCCCATCTGCCCACAGTGCAAACCTCAGAGTAGAGAGGTCCCTGGGTCTGGGGGTCTGGGGAGACTGTTTGGTCAGACGGTGATTTCTCTGCACACCAAGGTGGGCAGGTCACGCCTGAGAGCTTGACTGTATTATTGGTCTCCTGGGCAGAAGTTAAATTCCTTTCAAAGAATTACAGGTGGCTGAGGGTAAGTGGGAGGAAAACAAAAGGAAAGGGTGAGGGAGATTTTATTGAGTGTCCACTCTGCTCAGAGGCAGGCCCTTCACATGCATAAACCAATTTAACCTTCCTGTTAATCTTGGGCATTGCCAGCTCTGTATTTATTCATGGAAGTAGAGGCTCAAGATCAATTGCCTAAACGCATAGAGCTAGAAGTCAAAGAACCTGTCTGAGGTTGCAAAGTCAGCTCCACTGCCCTGGGCCAGCTGCCCGCTCATTTCATAAAGCACGTGGATGCGGTTACACAGCTCAGGTGGGTTGGTGGGCAACCTCCTCAGCCCTCCCTGCTCCATCCTGACCTTCCACCCAAGGGTCGGCCCCTGCACACACTGGAGGTCCCCAAACTGGAGAGCTTGACGCAACTTCTCCTCACTATGGTATCTCCCCCTTCCCAATCTGCAGGAAAACATATTGTCACCGACGACTGAACTTTCTGGAATCCAAGTTTGGCCTTCACGAGATGTTAAATGAAATGTCCGAGTTCAAAGAGTTGAAGAGTAACCCCCACCGAGACTTCTATAATGTGAGAAAGGTGCGTTCGTGGGCCAGTGCGCAGACCCCTCCCGGTCACCCTCTCAGCCCACTGGCATGGGCTGAGCCCGTCTGGGGTTGGTCCGCTGTGTGGTCTTCCTTGGGCAGAGCAGTGTGATATGATGTGCGGAAGGAAGATGGGCGTGCTGCCTTCTGTGCCTCAGGCCACGATGCCTCCGATGGGGCTTGGTAGCCACGCTGTGTATCTGTTGGAGTGTGCCCTCTTGCTTGGAAAATAGACATGACCTCTTAATTGGTCATGAGTTGAGGCCAGTTACTGTGAGGGTAGAGGATGTATTAAATGCATCATGGAGAAAAAAGGCTGACCTCTTTGGACTTGGGAGTATGTGCTTTTGCTTCCTTTGGGATCAGGTGTGTTTAAAAAGCACTTGCTCCCTCTCTGCCCCTCTGAGAGAGTTTGGCCTGGGCTCACGTGGTAAATGACCTTGGTCTCTGGCTTTCCCTTTTTTCCATTTAATTAATATACAGCAAGGCAAAGGATTAGTGCTAAGCATGGCACATTTGATGCTGACCAAGAGTCACTTCCTGTCCATAAGAAGTTCCCAGTAAATTTTGACAGGAGTGGCTTTGGGAGACGCCAGAATTGAAATGACTTGAAGAGCAGGATTTAGCCAGGAAGAGGGTGGGGTTGGGGAAAGGAAGTGATGGCATCCCAGGCTGAGGCGACCGCACTGTAGTTGCCAGGAGGGGGAGAGTGGTGTTAGAGAGGAGAAGGATGGAGCCCTGTGTCGGCATAACTGCAATAGTGCAGTGTGGCTGGAGCTCAGGCGAAGGGGGAGAGGCAAGGGGAAGGGAGGCTGCAGAGGTGTGTAGTGTTCTGGATCTTGCAGGGCCCTTGGGCTTCTCAGAGGAAGCAGGGAGCAGCTGGGGTATGGTAATTAGCTGGGAGAGGAGCTCATGGGGAGGAGGATGGGATCAGGCTACCTGCCTGGAGGAAGAATGATCACACCTGAATCACAGTAGAGTCATCACCTCCACAGGGCCCTCTGTCCCAGATGGGACCTCTGGAGAACTGCCCCATCCCTGGGTCACCTTTGATAAGGGAGAGCAGGGTGGGGGAGGGTGTGGCTCCCTTGGGCAAGCCCAGCTCCGGCTGGTTGCACTCAGCAATGGTAGGCAGAAGCCTCCCTCTGGGGAGGCCCCAGGATCATGTCTGTTAAGCATGTTGGCGTCTGGCATGGAGTCCCACTTGGATGGAGTCCTTAAGAAATGAGAGTCTGGCTTCAGCTCATGGTCTGTGAGTCTTGTGGAAGTGTTTGGGGATTTCCAGATGGAGGTGAAAGGGTGTATGTAGATACTACCTGCCTGGCATTTTCACCTTCAAGCACCACCGTTTGTGCTTCTCTATGAACCTTAGGTGTTCAGACAGGTGGGTGCCTCAGTGTCCACACCAGCTCCTCTCAACCCTGCCCAAATGCACTCTGCATGTCCAGCACGTGCCCAGATGGGTGTCCAAGCCCCATGCAGTCCTGCCCGCTGTGTGTGAATGCTCTGGGCCTGACTGCTTCCTGCTGCCTGGGCCCAAGGGTCCTTGCTGGCAGCACTGGTTCCAATCCCATTTGCTTCTGAGGGGGGGCCCCAGTGGGTGTTTTGGGCCGACCAGCTGCTCTCTGGCTACAGTGTGGGAGAGTCCTTGTGGGGCTCTGTTACACCCCAGAGCCCATCCTCAGGGTTCCCTGTCACCCTGGGGTTATGTGCTGTCTGGACAGAGATGGCCTTGACCCTTGTGCTGTGACACTATAACCGAATGCAGGTCTGGCTGCCCCCTAGTATGAAAGCCAATACTTGAGGTAGTCGCTGGTGTAAAGGAAAGCGGTTTATTTGCAGGTGCTGGCCACCTGCAAACCCCTCCATGGTTGAAGGGGGACTCATGTCACATCTCCACCTCTCAATGGAGGCAGAGGTGTTTATAAGGAGGGAGAGGGGAAGAGAACAAAGAGATCAAGGGAGGGGGTTGAAAAGTCCTCTACATGCAGATGAGCCCAACCCATCCGAGACGGACAGTGATGGTCTGGTGTGCGTCATCCTGGTTTGGTCATCCTGGATTCACGTCATCCTGGCTCCATGGTTGAAGGCCAGCACATCTCCCAGAGCTGGGATGCCTGATGGTCAGGGTGTGTATCTTCTGAAGTTAGTTCTTAGGATTTTGTGTTACCCTGGAAGCTGCTACTGTGGGAGGAGAGCTGGCTTTCTGAAACCCAGGGTGGCCTCCATGTTCCTGAGGTGGCTGGCAGCATGGTGGGGGCACGCCAGGGCCGTGCTCGGCAGAGCTGCGTGTGGCCACGATGTGGGTGGTGTTTGTGAAAGTACCTGCAACAGGTACCTGCAGCAGGTCATGGGCTATGACACCATGAGGCCCAACTGGCAGGACTGTGTAATGGAGACAGTTATTTTTTGCTCGGAGCTAAGAAGGAGAGGCTGAGTATGTTTGTGGCTTGGGAGTTAGGTGGAATTAGGCCTTATCCACTCTGGTTTGTGTCGTATCAGGGATAGCAAATAGGTGTCATCTTCTGTGCCAAACAACCAGTTAGGAGTGACTACCTCGGGCTGCTCCCAAAGCATAGTGAAAAGGTGCCGTAATTGGTTACTGATGTCTGCATGGGTATGGAAACAGTCACTCTTGGCCTCGGGGCCAGATACTGGCCTGCCCTGTCTGGAAACTCTGCTGCTTGTTTAGACCTGAATGTTAGGAGAAAGAAGGAATGTGCTTGGATCTTCCAGTGAAGTGAAAACACTGACATCCAGTGAGGTCTTTTACTTGTTCTCAAAAAAATCATCTTGGAGATTTTGAAGTTTGGATGCTTCCTGGATTGTCCAGTTGTTTTCCTCCCTCATCTTGTGACTCAGGGAAACAAAGACATACTGTACCCCTGCAGTGTGTCACTGGTAAGCCGGAGGTCATGACTGGAAAACCTAGAATGTGCTGAGTCACGCTGAGGTGGTTGAACCCAGCTGTGTCTGGCTGTGCTAAGCCAAGCTGACCTTCCCATGTAGCCACGGGAGCCCAGCCCATCCCTGAGGTGCCTGAGCCTTTGTACTGTGCATTTGGTGCTTGGAATTGTTCCTTTTCTCTGACATCTAGTGGTCTGTCTTCCTGTATTAATGGCAGGAAGGGCCTTGATGAGTGACATGACTGGCTGGTATAATGCTCAGACAGGTTCAGTAGATCAAATGTCTGGCCTGGCATGACTTGGAGATGCCTGGCCAGCGTGGACAGCATTCCCAGGCCTGGCACAGTGCCCAGTTAGCCGCAGAAGTAACTGCAGAGTGCAGTGTGGCAGCCAGCAGCACCCTGGCTTGTGAGGCTGCTGCCACCCTCCTGGGAACCTCCCTTAGGCCCTTTGGGTGCTTGGAAGGGGAGCCAGAAGGCTCATTGTGACCTTAGGTTATCCTCAGTTTAGCCGGGGCTCTGTTTCTTTGAAGCTGGCAGCTCAGGGGGTTCTAAGAGAGGTCAGTAGGTAGAGTGGGATTTCGTGGGCTCTCAGTGTTATATGAGGATGTGGATATTATCAAAACTACTGGGACCTATTATACCTGTTCATTTGTTTTATTCATCCATCCATTGATTTAACTAATACATTGTATCAGGCTCTGGGGAAGTTGCTGGAGACTTAGATGCTTCAGACATGGTCCCTGTCCTTGAGGAGCTCCCAGTCTAGTGAAGGGGTGGCCAGGAAAATGGAGTGGATCAGGAGGACATGCACAGCACAGGGGGAGTCTGTGCTAGGTTCCCAGGTTGGGTGAGGGGGAGGCTCATCAGCGATGCTTGGGGGATCGGGACTGGCTTTCAAGCGGAGGTTGTAGGAAATTTTCAGGTGGATGAGAGTGATGAGTAAAAAGGAAGGAGTGCCAGGCCGAGAAAATGCACGGGCAACGTGACGTGGTGTGGAACAGCCTGATGCCTCGGGCACCTGGAAATGCTGTGTCGTGGCTGGAGCAGAAAACGGGGCAGGCAGGGCAGAGATAAGGCTTGAAGTCAGCCTTGAATCCCAGGCTAAGGAGCTCGAGCTTAATCTTGAAGACATGAGGGGCATTGATGTTTTGTTATGAGGAGAGTGGCCGGATCCAGCCTGCAATTTAAAAAGATCTCTCGATGGTGGGAAGGAGGGGGATTGGGCAGCAAGGCCAGAGGAAAGGAGACCAGTCCCAGCGTCTAGAGAAGAAAAGGGGAGGGGGCATCCAGGCACTGTTGGGGGCTGCCTCCATGGCCCAGCAGGTGCTGAGGCTCTGTGCTCTCCCTCAAGGGCTGGGAGTCCCACCTGTTGTCGCCAGCGGAGGTGCCCGGCTCACGGGTTCGCGGGCTCTGCGTTGCAGGTGGACACGCACATCCACGCGGCTGCCTGCATGAACCAGAAGCACTTGCTGCGCTTCATCAAGCACACATACCAGACGGAGCCTGACAGAATTGTGACCGAGAAGCAGGGCCGGAAGATCACCTTGCGGCAGGTGTTCGACAGCCTGCACATGGACCCTTATGACCTCACTGTGGATTCGCTGGACGTCCACGCGGTGAGTGAGCTTCTGCCTTGGCACCTGCAGCGGTCCTGGCTGGGGACTCAACCCCCCGAAATGGAGCCATGATTGTGCTTGGAGAGAGGTTGGCTGTGTAAGCAGCTTCGTCTCTTCTAGCCATAGAGACCATGAGGCATCATTTGGCCTCAGAACAGTGGGGCGGGGAGCGGCTCTTAGACAGGGGATGAGAGTGTGCCGCTTGGAGTCAGCAGGTCCTGGTTCTCATTCCACTTCTGTCACTGAGGAGTTGTGCGCCCTTAAGCAACTCACTTACGTTCCTTTTTCCTTGCTTGTAAAATGGTGAATGCCACATGCCTACTGATATTTCAAAGTTAATTAAAATACTAAATGGTGGTGCAGCTACTATAGGAAACAGTATGGAGTTTCCTCAAGAAGTTAAATATAGAATTACCATAGAGTCCAACAGTTTCAGTCTTAGGTATGTTCCCAAAAGAATTGAAAGCAGAGACTAAAACTGATACTTTCATCTCAAGGCTTTTAGCAGCATTACTCACAATGCCCCACAGGCAGGAGCAGCCCAAGTGTCCATCAGTAGATGAATGAAAAAACAAAAGGTGGCAGGTCCATGCGATGGAATGTTTTTCAGCCTTCAAAAGGACAGGAGTCTGATATCGGCCACAATAGGGATGATCCTTGAGAACATTATGCTAAGTCAAAGGAGCCACACCCAAAAGAACAAATAGCGTTTGATTCCACTTGTCTGAGGTACCTAGAGCAGGCAAGTTTGCGGAGACAGAAAGGAGAGTAGAGGTTGCTAGGGGCTGAGCGAAGGGGAAAATGGGGAGTCCTTGTTTGATGGGCACAGAATTTCAGTTTTACAAGGTGGAAAG
The DNA here is from genome assembly GCA_039655065.1 of Glossophaga mutica. NCBI lineage: Eukaryota > Metazoa > Chordata > Mammalia > Chiroptera > Phyllostomidae > Glossophaga > Glossophaga mutica. The sequence goes on along the minus strand of CM077308.1, from coordinate 40,324,741 downwards.
AGTTCTGGGGCCGGATGGTGATGATGGGTACGCACCAGCATGCGTGTGTTTAACGCCACTGAACTGTACATTTAAATCGGTTATGCGAGTAAATTTTGTGTTATGTATGTTTTACCACAATAAAAAAATCTGTGTTGAAGAACGACGTAAGGTGGAAACAGCGCCTTCTGAAGTCTAAGCAGTAACAAACAGGACACACGTTGATTGTTCAGTTGGATAGTACTCTCTGCTCACTCAGCCATGCTTTGAGCCACAGCAGCTTAGGGCACAAGGCCCCCTGCCTGGTCCTCCTTCACAGAGGGCCTCACAGAAGGACCCCAAGGCTGACCGAGTGAGGATACATGGGCCTGGCCCAGGGCATTCCAAGAGTTTATGTAAGAACTGACGTAGAAGACATCTTTCAGCGTGGCCGTGTGTAAGGCCACCTTGTAAAGGCCTGAGAGGGAAGGTGCGTGGTGGCTGCAGAACAGCCTGGTGAATCCGGCTGGTGGCCTCCTCTTTCCAGGGCCGGCAGACATTCCATCGCTTTGACAAGTTCAACTCGAAATACAACCCTGTGGGGGCCAGTGAGCTGCGGGACCTGTATTTGAAAACTGAAAACTACCTGGGAGGAGAGTACTTTGCTCGGATGGTCAAGGTGAGTGAGCCCTCAGCCTCTCCAAGCCCTCTTCAGCTACCTGACAGCATCGGAGGTGGGGGCCGTGTGTGGCCTCTTTGTCGTCGTCTCCTTCCCGAATCCCTGTCCATCCTCTGGCGAGGCCAAGGTGCTCAGGGCCCGGTGCTCTGGCCCTGGCCGCCAGCTCCCAAGCCTGGGCAGGCGGGTGCTGCGTGTGTCCACTATGTCCACTGCAGGCAAGGGGAGGGGGAAGGTAATCACCACGGGAGCACTCGCGGCATCCAGCCTTGCTGCCCTGTTTGCAGCCTGCACTCGGCTGGGAGCAGCTTAGCTCCTGTGGAGCCGTGTCTGCTGCCTGGCCTGGTTGTGCGTGCGATGGTGCAAACCCCAGGCCTTTCTCTCCTGGAAGGGGTCTCTGCTGAGGCGAGTGAGTACGTACTTGGCAGCAGGGTGACGTAGATGAGGCCTCCCCAGCGTGGGAGCAGGTGGCTGAGGGAGCGGCAGGATCCAGCAGCTGGGGTGCTGTTGGCCTGACCTGAGCTCTTGTTGGTGCCAGGAGGTGGCCCGGGAGCTGGAGGAGAGCAAGTACCAGTACTCAGAGCCACGGCTCTCCATCTACGGCCGCAGTCCCGACGAGTGGCCCAGCCTGGCCCGCTGGTTCATCCAGCACAAGGTCTACTCACCCAACATGCGCTGGATCATCCAGGTGCCCCGGATCTAGTAAGTGAGGCGGCCCACTGTCTGCCTGAGCTCTCTGGGGCCCCAGCCTGTCCTACATGGGCCACGCAGTCTGCACTGTTGACAGGTGGGACCTGTTCCAGTGCCAACTGAGGCCTCTTCTCCCCAGGGATTTTCCCGTAGGAAGGGGTGGTCAGCAGAGAGTCTTTGTGACAAGTACTTACTCTTTAAAGAACATATATGTGCAAATGCCTGGCGGGAACTACTGCCTGTTTTCTTCTCGCTGCAGGATGCGGAAGTCCTTTTGGGTGAGTGGCCTTCATTGCTGGCCCGCTCCCTGGATCTGACTCAGACTGCCACTGCCCTCTCCTCTCTGGCTGGTGTGGGGGTTCATGGCCCTGGACAGGCTGGGGCTTGTGGTTTAGGAGAACTCAGCTGAGTGGTGGAGAGTTTGGATCACTGGGCAATAGGCGGACTCTTCTCTCAGACCCTTGGTCAGCTGGACCCCCTCCGCCTTTCTTCCAGGGTGGCCTCTGGCTGGAGAGGGCTCCCTGATGGGTTGGGTAGGTGCTGAGTTTGCCAGCCAGTGCCTGGTGTTGCAGAAGTTGCAGGGAGTTGGAGAGGAGGGGGAGGATCTGTGTTCAGGCCACACCTCTGCCTTCACTCTGGGTGTTTAAATGGTGACACGAGCTGCCTCAGGAAGTGACTGAGGTCAACCTCAGACAGGCCAAGGAGGCTGTCGGGCCCACCCTGATCATCTTCTTCGCTTTCCCCAGTGACATATTTAGGTCAAAGAAGCTGCTGCCAAACTTTGGGAAGATGCTGGAAAACATCTTCCTGCCCCTTTTTGAGGCCACAATCAACCCCCAAGATCACCGAGAGCTTCACCTCTTCCTCAAATATGTAAGCGGGGGTGGGGTCCTGGCGAAGTGCACAGTGGTGGAGAGGAGAGGATCCCCGGTGGGTCGGACCAGGCTTTCCTCCTCAGATCCTGTCCCCGCTGTGCCCCAGGTGTGGGGTTGCAGCCCCAAGAGGCTGAATTTCTAAAACAGCACCTTCTCCCACCTGTCTCCTCAGGGGCGGCTCTGGGGGCGGGGGCGGGGTGCAGGGGCAGGACTGAGGAATCAGCTCCTGGCTGGCTGGGGCTGGAAAGACTGGATCCTGCCCCAGCAGCACCGGGCAGCAGCTTCTGTCTTCTTTAGAAAGGCAGACATTTCAGCTCTCCCGCTCTTACCTAGAAAGACAGTCCTCACACCTTAAGCACACAAGCCCCACAAAAGATATTTACCTTCCATATCTGGTTAGTTAGGGGAGAGGGCGAGAAGGGATGTAGGAGAGGCCAGCCAGAAAGGGCGTAAGGGGGGCAGGAGCTGGTCGCTTGCCTGGCATGGAGGTAGCTGGAGACCGTGAGAAGCAAGTTCAGTATCTGGGGGAGGTTGTGGAGATGATTTCCGACAAGGAAGGAGGCAGGGAAGATGCTGGAGGGCTGGGATCCTGGAGTGGGGGCGATTGAGTGTGTGTGTGTGTGCGTGTGCGCGCGTGCAGGGGCTACCAGAAAGGTTTGAACAAGCTGAGGGACATCGTGGACTGTATGTTTTAGACAAATGCCATCCTGGCTGTTGTATGGTGAATGGCCTGGAACAGAAGGTGGCTGGTGGTGGGGGGAGGGGGCAAGATAAGAGTCAGGAGCCTGTTCCTGCAATCAGACAGATGGTGGGGCTTGAACTCGCCGTAACGGCTTGGTTATCGCTTGCTGCCTGCCCCAGTGGCCCACACCACAGCACGATCATGCTTCAGCCTCCTCACTGCCCTGCTTTACACCATGGTTGGTGTTAATAACATGCAGCGTTTGTGTGTGCTGTGTTGGACCCCATGTGAAGTACTCTCTGGGGATTGTCTCATTTAATCCCCACACCAGCCCTGTGCAGCTCTGAGCTCCAATGTGTGCATGAGGAGATTAAAACTAACAGGTGGCAGAACTGGAACTCATCATCTCCAGGTGCCTGACTCCTGAGCAGGTGCCGTTATCTCCACTCTGTACTGCCACCTAAGTAAGAAAAGTGTGGCGTGTGCAGGAGGCTGGCCGGGGACTCCGGGCAGAGTGGAGGGCATGGGTGTAGGTTGGCGGGACCCGGGCAGAGCCTTCAGTGAGCTAGAGGGAAAAGCCTAGGGGGCCTCCCGGTGCCTGGTTGTCTTGGGGAGTGGATAGTGCTCCTTGTAGGGGCCATTGCTCACAGTGGGGGAAGAGCAGACTTCAGGAGGAAGAGGAAGAGTTAAGGTCCAGTCTGAGGCCCTGCATCAGTTGTTTACAGAGCCCAGGAGAGGGGCTGACATTGCCCCCTGCCTGGCCCTGAGAGTTCCGGCAAGGCCTGGAGCTAGTGAGCACAGAGCAGAACTTGAGGTTCCCCCTGGCTCCCCACGCCCCTGCAGGCCACGCTGAGACTATAGTGGGGACTCTCCTTTTGACGTATATGGCTCTGTGATAGGGAATATTCTCGCAAGACCCTCGTGGTTCCTTGCTCCTTTGGGAGAGGAAGCAGACCTAGACTTGAGCTGAGAGCCCCCAGTTTGGGCTGGGAGTAGAGCGGAGTGGGCAGTCTTTCAGAAGCCGCTCCCCAGGGCACTGCTGTGTGTGAAGGAGGGACACGTTAGCAAAGCTGCCTCACATGATGGTCAAGAGCCTGTGTCCTCAGCGGTGCATTTGTGGACAGGGCCTGACGTCTGGGATCAGGTGACGAGGAAGCCTGAGACTAGGGTGGGGCCCCCAGGATTGTAGGATGGGCCACAGCTGACCTGGCTCAGAGGGCAGTCCCCAGGGAGGAGCTGGTGAGCAGAGCCACCTCCTCCCAGAACCGTGGCTCTGCCTTCCAAGGGCCCATACTGAATGGGGCCCACACTGAATGGGGCCCACCTTGGCCTGTTTGGGAAACTTCCAGGCTATTTTTTCGTGACTACACCTGGGACCTGCCCTGGGGCATTCTCTACCTACAACCCAAGAGTCCACACGCTAAGTCCATTTGGGCTCGGAGCCTGGTGGTCTCCCATGAGAAAGCTGCTTAATCACTTTGGCTCTCGTTTGCTCACAGCCAAGCCCTCCCTCACAGGGTTGCTCTGAGGATTAAATTGGTCGATGTGTGGTAAGCACTTCAGGCAGGGCCTGATGTATATATAGTAGGTGCATGGGAAGTGCTTGTCCCCTTCCCCCTCAGAGGGGCGGTCCCTGCTGCTGATGGCAGTGGTTGCCCTGCAGCGCTGGCCTCCTCCTTGGCACAGCAGTGGGTATGGCTGCCTCACTGTTCACCTGGCCCGAGTGTCCCCTTGCTGTGACACAGGGGCTCAGCACTCTCTAGTCTGGCCTTCTGGGTGCCTTTGGAAGCCCTGGAGGCATAGATGGTGGCCTTGTGCCCACTCCCCATCCTTGGGAGTAAGGTGCCTCAGGCTGACTCTGGGCTCCCAAGTTGAGGTGTAAACCTGAGAGGCCTGGGCTCCAAGGCCTCTGGCAGCTCACTGTCCTCAGCTTGATGCAGGACCCCTTGTCCCGCCCAGGTGACGGGATTTGACAGCGTGGATGACGAGTCCAAGCACAGCGACCACATGTTCTCAGACAAGAGCCCCAGCCCGGATGTCTGGACCAGTGAGCAGAACCCACCCTACAGCTACTACCTGTACTACATGTACGCCAACATCATGGTGCTCAACAATCTCCGCAGGTGGGTGAGCCGGCCCTGCGCTCACGGCCACGGGCCCTTAAAGCTCAGACCCAGGGACATGCCCCTGCTGACTACCCAGGGCCACCCACACATGTAGTCACGCCCACTGCAGACACAGTCCATCATGCATCCCATGAAGCCAAACCCCATGCCCCTACACACGCATGTTCACATACATCCACAAGCACCTACACGTGTACCTGTCCTCCCCTGATGTGATATATAGATGTGCAAACACACCTGCATGTTCACTTACCACCACACCAAGTGTTCACACATGCAGTTATTCATGAAACAAATTATTGTACCTGCTATGTGACAGGCTCTGTCCTGGGCACTGGACACATATATGCAGGGAACGAAGTAGACTAAACCTGTGTCCTCACGGAGCTGGCAGCCAATGGTCTCCCACGCACAGACTCCTGCCAGCGCACACACCCAGGGAAGGCACACCTGGCCAGAGTCAGGTGCCCAGGGCACAGGACACTGAACCACCTGTTCCCCTTGGGCTCCCACCCACACTGGGCCGTGGGGCCTCACGAGCTCAGCCTCAGCCAGTGCTTGTTTGTGAGGGTGGAGGTTTTGCTGGGGACTCACTGAAAGCAATTGGTCTGGTGTTGGGTGGGGGCAGTGTTTGGACCTTGGGCCTCTGGTTCTGGCTCTGCCACTGACCTGCTCGGTGGCTTCTAACGTATCACGCCACCTTCTGGGTTCTTTGGGTTTGTCCATTTGCATAACAATGAAGTTGGACTCAGGGATTTCTCATGGCTTCTCTGGCTCTGAAGGTCTGTGAATCTGGGCTGCAGGCCTGGCGGAGAGAGGAAGGGGAGGAGTGGGCGGAGGGTGGGGCAGGGTCTCTTTCTCCCACAAGGCCCCCTCTCTGTTCCTCAGGGATGGCGTCTCTTGGCTCTAAGGCATCTGGGCCTGGCCTCTGCATTTTGGGAGGGACAGTTTCCAGGGTGTCCTGGGTCAGCTGTGCTGACTCTGCCATGGTGACTGTCTCCCCTGGAGTAGGCCCTGAGCTAGGACCCCCACCTGCGGGGTCCTGGGCAGTGTGGCCCAGGAGTTCTTGCTGACGGAGAGCCTGCCTCACTTGTTCCGCAGGGAACGGGGTCTGAGCACGTTCCTGTTCCGGCCTCACTGTGGGGAAGCCGGCTCCATCACCCACCTGGTGTCCGCCTTCCTGACTGCCGACAACATCTCCCACGGGCTGCTCCTCAAGAAGGTGACCGAGCCGTTCACAGACACCACCCTTCAGCTGCGGTCCTGCCCTGGGTTCCCCTGGTGGGGGTAGTGGGGTCTCCTGGGTTCCTGTTTGCCCTCTGGGAGCCTCTGGCCAGTGAAGCCTTTTTCTGGGCTGGGCTGTCTGTAATCATCTTGGGTTCATATATAATTATAGAATTATAAATATAACACAGTTTGGATTTCCAGAACATGGAGAGGTGGGGGAGAAAAAGCTATGTTGCTATTGCTTTCATAGAAACAGCCACTTACAGCTTCTTAGTTTTTCCAGTTCCAACATTTTTTCCCCAGAGCATATTTCTAAATGCTTATTATAATAATGGACACAGATTTTTAGTTCCATTTTTGTCTGTTAACTTTGTATGATGAGCATTTTTCTGTGCTGCAACATAATATCTATGCACCTCATTCTGAAGGCTGATGGAAGGATGGCCTGCTATTTGGATGGTCTGTAATTGATTCAACCAATTTCTAGTTGTTGGACAGAGTCCCAGCTTTTCCCTGATATAAATAATGCTACCATGAACTCTGCATTGGGTCGTCTCCGTCATCTGGATCACTGCCGCAGGGACGGTGTCCGCTCCCCTGCTCTGGTCCTGGGGAGGTCTAACCACCCGTCACATTCTGTGTAGGGCGGCGGGTGCTGTGCCAAAATGCCTCTCTAGCCCAGTCAGGTCTGTCCCTTCCCACCCCTAAGGATCCAGAGTTTTCGCAGTCTCAACCTGAATGTTTGCAGTCAAAGCAACCAAATAACCAAGTGGGGCATCTTCTGGACTGGCCAGCTGGGGTCAGCGCCTAGGGGAGGGGAGCTGAGTATGCAGGTTGGGGTCAGCTGGGCCGTGTAGCTGCCCTTCCTGCCCTGAGCTGGCCCCCACTTTGGAGGAAAGAGGGAGCACTTCCAACACTGGACAGGAGGGCAGTCCCAGGGAGAGATGGGCATGTGACTAGGAATGAGGTGAATGGAGATCGTCAGGGGAGGCAAGGGGGAGGGGTGACGTGGCTTTGGGGAACTCAGCTTGGTTGGGGACTTGGTTGGGGATGTGCACAGACACTGCCCAGGCCCCTGGCTTCCACTGGTGATGCTGCTCCCCTGCTTCCTCCCTGTCCACCCTCTCCCCTCCCTCCCCGCTCTGGCCCTGGTCACCGGAGCTTGGTGGTTCCTCTGCAGAGTCCGGTGTTGCAGTATCTCTACTACCTGGCTCAGATCCCCATTGCCATGTCTCCGCTTAGCAACAACAGTCTGTTCCTCGAATATTCCAAAAACCCTCTGAGGGAATTCCTGCACAAGGGACTGCATGTCTCTCTCTCCACCGATGACCCCATGCAGTTCCACTACACGAAGGTGAGGACTTCAGGGGTCCCCAGCAGGCCCTGGTCTTGGCCTGTCGCAGGCACCTGAGTGCACGGCTCAGTTCTGCTCTCAGGGTGGGTGGGGGGCCCAGTGAAGAGAGCAGGGGAGCTCCTGGTGAGGGAAGAGTCCCGTCCAGGACCATGCTCCGAGGTCCTTGAGTCTTTGAAGGCATAGTTTCAATTCCTTGCCTTGTTCTGTTTTCCTTGCCTTTAAATTTACTAGCTCCGTGATGCTGGTGAAGTTACTTGATGTCTCTCTCTGTTACTCCTTCTCGTGTGTAAAACGGGGGTAAAATTGGCTCCGCATCCACCTGTGCTGTATTGCGGTGGTCCACTAAGATAACAAACCACAGTCTAAAATAGTGTCTGCAGATAGCACGCATCCAAAATGTTAGCTGCCGTTTTTGTTAGTACCGTTTTATTATTACACTTTGGATCTCTGGGGAAAGGAAAGAGGAAGGGAGAGGTGATGTCATGCATGGGGACCAGCCATTAGTGTGCCGAGCACATGTTGATGGCATTGATAAGACAGCCACTGGTTAGTAAAACTGGAAGCACCAGAGTCTTTGAGGACAGCTTCTCTGTCCAAGTTTTTGGTCTCAGGACCCCTTTGCACGCTCAAGAACGGAGGCCCTCAGGGCGCTGGTGTCTACATGAGTTATATCTAGTGACATTGAACTATGTTAGAAACGAAGGAGAAATTGAAAAATGTTAACTCACTTAAAAATAACATTAATACTTATTAAATGTTACTTAAATAGCAATTCTTATGAAAAGCATATTGCCTAAAACAAAATAAGAAAATGGTATTGTTTTACATTTTTGCAAATCGCTTTAACGTCTGGTTTAACAGAAGACAGCCGGTGTCTCGTATCTGCATTCACTCTGTTGTGATGAATAAGCCTTGTCTCACAAAGAGATGTAGCTGGAAAAGGGAGGGCCTTTTAAAAGGCCTTGGGGACCCCCAGGGATCCTGGGCCCACATTTGAAGAACCCTGCTCTGGGACACAGAGGCCATGGGGTGGCGAGGAGCTGATGCAAGGGCTCGCTTACAGGCGCTTCGCAGCCCAGAAGATCAAGAGAAGGCACAGCCCGAGCCCGAATCCCGCACCGTCCCAACACGCGTACTTGGTCATCCTCATTTTAACTTAGGGTTCGATCGCTGCTCTTGGTACTTCACTCAGATTAACTTCTATTTTTGGACAATCTTAAGAAAATGGTCTGTTAAATAAAAGACAAAGCCATAGAGCAGGCACTAAAGGTATGACTGACCCAGGAGCCTGTCACCGGAGGGCAGGCTGGTGCCCCGGGACCAGCTCAGGGCTTTGAACCTGTGCTGCTGAACAAATACATATGTAGGCTCTTCGATATGTCTCTCCTCGATGACCGGAGGTTTCACACACAAAAAGAACTTTTCGGTTTGTCCTTGACAGGGGAGGATGTTGTTTGATTATCCAGATGCTAGTCATTAAATAAAAATTAAGTCTGCAACGTTTGAGGTTTCTAGCTTTGGAATCCGTGGGGCACCGAAGTGGACATTCTGCCATCTAATACATTTACTTTTGGGGGGATCTAGGAAGCGCTTATGGAAGAATATGCCATTGCAGCCCAGGTGTGGAAGCTGAGCACGTGCGACCTGTGTGAAATCGCCAGGAACAGCGTGCTGCAGAGCGGCCTCTCGCATCAGGTACGGTGTGGGCGGCCCTCTGTGTCCCTCTTGGACTTTCAGCACGTGCACAGTGAGTGCCTGTGTGCCTGGTACCTTCTAGGCTCTGGGGTCAGTGAGGAAGGGGACCAGCAGGGTCTCTGTCACACGGAAACCCATGTTCTAGGGAAGAGCACCGAGGAGGGGACTTAGGCATCTTCCTGGCTGCTGTCCCCTTTTTCAGACCTCTCCTCAAACGTGTTGTCCTCGGAGGCCATCTCTGATCACCCATTCTACAACAGAATCATTTGCCATCATTCTGCATCCCTTTAATCTACTTTTCTTCATAATATTTATCATTGTTTATCTTGTAACATGTAGTTATGTGTTTTTCTGTCTTTCCTTCTAGAACGGAATTTCCATTGGGGTGGAGACTGTTTTGTTCAGCATCATATCCCTAGGATCTAGAATAACAGTCTCTGGCACATCCTAGGTGCTTAGTATTTGTTGAATAGATGAACAATAGTTAGATTGATTAAAAAACTCTAGGGATGGGACCTGGACATCAGTAATTTTTTTTTTTACAGCTTCCTAGGTAATTCTGATGTACAGGGTTGAGACCCGTTGCTCTGGATGGTGTCTGAGGTCCCTGGGTACTCCCTCTGGGTGATGTCACTGGTAGAGGACAAGGGCTGTATTGGTGCTGCTCTTATTGATGCTGATGCAGAGGAGCTAAAGGCTGCAGACTCACTTTGTGTGCTTGGTTCCTGGGACTGGAACCAAGTCCCCAACACCTGACTGTCTGCCCTTGTCAGCTCTCAGGAGGGACTTCTTAGAGTCTTCACCTTGCCTTTGTCCTCACCAGCAGTCATCTTTCCTTTCTGATCAAGGACGGCATAGTGGGAACTGAAGGGTGACATCCTTGAGGACACGGAGGCCAGGAGGAATTTCCTAAGAGCCCTGTGGGGAAAGAGTCCTGATGGAGGACCCGCTGAGGGGCACGTCTGCCCGCCAGAACTGCTGTGTGGGAGAGAAAGTGAATCTAAGGTGTATTGTTTCATTTGTATTTCTCTTGGTCCACAGGAAAAGCAGAAGTTTCTGGGACAGCATTATTATAAAGAAGGACCTGAAGGAAATGATATTCGAAAGACAAACGTTGCTCAGATCCGGATGGCGTTCCGATACGAAACCTTATGCAACGAGCTCAGCTTCCTGTCCGATGCCATGAAGTCACAAGAGATCACAGCTCTGGCTAAGTAGGTCCAGCACTGGACATGCATACTTTAACTTTCTGGTTTAATTTCAAGTCTGCCATGATTAAGAGTGGTCCAGATACCACACTCAGAGTTGTCCTCCAGGGAGACGATGCCTCTGAAGAACTTTCAAACCCAGCGATTTTGGTTGCACTGTTCACCTGAGGATCTAACACGCTCACTTCTGTTGGTATTTCTGAGTAACAGATAGTGACTACTCCTTGAGGGTCTGGGAAATGGACACTTGTCTGTACTCATTCCTAATTTTCCAAATATTTCTCTTGAAACCACTAATGCTTGCATTGTTGGGGCCAGGGTCTGCCATGGTCCAAGTGCCTCCAAGTGCCACATGGTGTCCCTGTGGTTTTCTGCATGGTCCGCTACAGGCCCTGCAGGTAGCTGCTAGCTGTTCATTTCAGCCCCGGCTGGCTGGCTGGCTGGCTGCCTTAAACACAATCAATGGCAAAGCTCCCTTTCATAAAGGAACTACTTTGAGAGGGTTGAAATAGACAGCTTCCTTCTTTGCATTTTTAATGAATTTCTTAAACTGTTTTGTTTAGCCCGCCACCCTCCTTTCTAGTTAGGAAGCCAAATGTGCACATTGAAACAGTCACCCCTATTTTGTCTGTTTCCTCATCCAAAAAGGGAGGGTTTGGATTAGATGAGAGGTTTTCAAATTGTGTTCAGCGAACCCCGTCCCCCGCCGGGCCCCTCCCCCAATTTCAGGGTGGGGGAGGGCAAGGGGAGTGAGGTTGTGGGTGCTGCCGTTGCCTCTTCAAGGTGACTCTGTTTTCATCAAAGTTTTTCACTGGGACTTCGACATAATTTCATTCAAACTGAGGACTTTGAAAAGCACCAGACTAGCCGATCTCTGTTCCTTTTGGCCCTAGTACTCCATGATTGTAGCCCAGTTACCATGTTACTTGTGAAGAATTTAGGGCCAGAGGAGAGAGGTTTACTTAAGCTCACCCAGCTAAAAAGTAACAGGACTAGAGCTAGGTCTCCCTACTCCTGCTCCGGTCCTTTCCCCACTACTCCATGAAGCCTCATAAATGTTGTAATTGTTATCACTGTAGCCTCGTGCCTTTCTTTTTAAAGGCAAAACTCTCCCCCTTACATAACACACGGACTTTTCCAGAAGATATTAAGTGGTCGCAGGGGCCAGGTAGAAAGTATTTTTTAAAACTGATCGGAATTTAAGCTTTACCAATGTACTCATCATCTGTGTTACTAGTGCCTGGTACATAGTAGGTGCTCAATAAATGTCTCAATAAATGTATGTTGAATAAAGGAACTTCCTTTTTGGCAACGTGTTAAGGGTATGTGCTCCTAGTACACAACACACTGCTCAAGGACCTTCCTGGCCATTACTGTGGGCAGATGCGGCCTGGGGGACATCCCTCTGAATCGTGGAGTTGGAAGAACCCTATTTTTGCCCATGGAAATGCTTATTTAACATCATAATTTCTTGTTCTGTGACTTTATTTTATAATGCTTGTCCCCCCTCCACTGGTCAACTCAGCATATGAACAGTAAATGTAGTGTGTATTTTTTCAAACTAAACCAACACGTATGCTATCTTACAGCTAATCAAGAAATTGAATGAAAACCCAGCATTCATCTTAGTCATTCATTATTTTTGAAAAGCCCCCATTTGTATACATTTGTCCTAATATCACAAGCATTGCACAGTTTTTCATTGTTGTTTTAGCTGTATCAAGTATTTGTTTTTAATTATTAAATAAAGTCTGTTAGGACTATGGCTCAATAATTTAAAATTACTTCAATACTATTTAAAGAAAATGTTTAAGTTTCCTACTGTAAGAAAGGTTTGAGCATCATTAAAAGCTATCAATAACTACCAATTGATGTTTAATTAAGACTCAGACATGGATGACATTCACTAGGAAAACTCAAAAATTTTAAAATCAAGCTCACTGGACCCAGAAGATAAACCTTTGCTACCTTTTCCTCTAACTTCTGCCACATGTTTCATTCCCTGTTCCCTGGATAATACTTTAATCTGTTCAGCCAACACTTACTGCATTTTGCCTGTCCTGCAACTTTTCAGATACCTTCCTTTTTCTGTAGCACTTCGCATTCTTTTTATATTTTCTTTTTCTAAATGTATTTTATTGATTATGCTATTACAGTTGTCCCATTCCCCTCTTCATTCCCCTCCACCCTGCACACCCCCTCCCACCCAAATTCCCCTCCTTTAGTTCATGTCCATGTGTCATAAGTTCTTTAGCTTCTACATTTCCCATACTATTCTTGCCCTCCCACTGTCTATTTTCTACCTACCATCTATGCTACTTATTCTCTGTACCTTTTCCCCCTCTCTCCTCCTCCCACTCCCCTGTTGGTAACCCTCCATTTCTGTGGTTCTGTTCCTGTTCTGTTTGCTTAGTTTGTTTTTGTTTTAGGTGTGGTGGTTAATAACTGAGTTTGCTGCCTTTTTACTGTTCATATTTTTAATTTTCTTTTTCTTAGATAAGTCCCTTTAACATTTCATATAATAAGGGCTTGGTGATGATGAACTCCTTTAACTTGACCTTATCTGGGAAGCACTTTATCTGCCCTTTCATTCCAAATGAAAACTTTGCTGGATAGAGCAATCTTGGATGTAGGTCCTTACTGTTCATGAGTTGGAACACTCCTTTCCAGCCCCTTCTTGCCTGCAAGGTCTCATTTGAGAAATCAGCTGACAGTCTGATGGGAACTCCTTTGTAGGTAACTGTCTCCTTTTCTCTTGCTGCTTCTAGAATTCTCTCCTTCATTTTAATATGGGCTAATGTAATTATGATGTGCCTTGGTGTGCTCCTCCTTGGGTCCAATTCTTTGGGACTCTCTGAACTTCCTGGACTTCTTGGAAGTCTATTTCCTTCGCTAGATTGGGGAAGTTCTCCTTTATTATTTGATCAAATAACTTTTCCACTTGTTGTCTTCTTCTCCTTCTGGCACCCCTATAACTCGGATGTTGGGACATTTAACGATGTCCTGGAGGTTCCTAAGCCTCTCCTCATTTTCTTCAATTCTTGTTTCTTCCTTGTTTTCTGTTTGGTTGTTTGTTTCTTCCTTCTGGTCCACTCCAGTAATTTGAGTCCCAGTTTCCTTCCCATCTCTATTGGTTCCCTGTGCATTTTCCTTTATTTTACTTAGAGTAGCCTTCATTTGTTCATCTAATTTGTGACCAAATTCAACCAATTCTGTGAGCATCCTGATCACCAGTGCTTTGAACTGTGCATCTGATAGGTTGGTTATCTCTTTGTTGCTTAGTTGCATTTGTTCTGGAGCTTTGATCTGTTCTTTTGTTTGGGCCATTTTTTTTTCTCTTGATGCGCCTGTTATGTAGTGAGGGGTGGAGCCTTAGGTGTTCATCAGGCCGGGGTAACCCAGTGGCTGGGTTGTGATGCTGTTTGTGGGGGAGGGAGGGGTCTGAGAGGGAACAATGCCACTTGTTCCGCGCTCTGCCAGCTTTCAGTCACTTCCGCCGCTTCCCCCAAGCAAAATGGGCCCCTCTGGTGTTGATTCCTGGGTGGGTGGGCTTGTGTACATCCTAGGACCCTGTGGGTCTCTCCAACGAACTCTCCCTGAGGCTGGGAGTCTCTCCCGGCAGCTCAACCCCCACCAGTGTTTTCAATTAGTGTTTTGAGGCTTTATTTCCCCGCACTGGGGCCCTGGGTTGCACAGCCTGTCTGGCTCCCTAGTTTTGCCTGGTTTATCTGCGCGAATGTGGGACCACATCTTCCGCCAGCTGCCTTGTGTGCCACGCCTGTCCACAATCTGCAGCTTTGCTCGGGTTTGCCCATTGCCACCCCGAGCCAGGGTCTGCCAGCTGCGCTTTTTTGCCGCGACTCCTCTCCACTGGGCTGCCCAACTCCGCCCCTCCTCCAGTCTGGTTGAATGTGTCTATTTTAACTCCTTGGTTGTTGGACTTCTATACAGTTCAATTTCTGTCAGTACTGCTTGTTCTTTTTGTTTCTAAATTTTTGTTACCCTTATTTTGGTTGTGCGAATGTGTCTACCTATGCCTCCATCTTGGCCGGAGTCGCACTTTGCATTTTTATTAAATCATTGTACCCAGCTGGCCATTTTGGGGGTGAATCCTACTTTCTTTCATGGAATCAAAGATAACTGTTTCTAAAAGAGCAGTTTTCGAGGTGTGTTATCCCTCATTCTAAAAGGCTCAACTTCATGTTGTGCGTTCTGTACTTCAAACTGCATTGCTGACATGATTAGTGTTGTTGCCTTTTGTCTCGTGAAAACAAATCACAGCTCCTGTGTTGGTATTTACCAAGGCCTGTCCTGGGCCTTACTTCCTTATATCCTGCATTAAAGCAGAATTGCAGACCATCCCTCTGGGTTTCTCTTTACTTGTTCCTGAGTGCTGTGTTGGTGAAACAATATTAATCTTTTTCTGGATTTGTAGATACAGCTAAAGGAGCATGTTGGTAATATACCTGAATATTCTATACCCAAACAATGACTATATTATAAAGAACAAGGGTAACTAACTTCAATAAAAGGAATACTAATCATACAAATATAGTTCCCTGGGAATTTTTACACCCTCAACCTCTAAATAAATATTTTATTAGAAAGAGGATGCCAGAGAATAAGATGATAAAGAGTAAGTCAGCCTTGGCTGGTGTAGCTCAGTGGATTGAGCGTGAGCTGCAAACCAAAGGGTTGCCAGTTTGATTCCCAATCAGGGCACATGCCAGGGTTGCGGTCCAGGTCCCTAGTAGGGGGTGTGCGAGATGCAACCACACATTGACGTTTCTCTCCCTCTCTTTCTCCTTCCCTTCCCCTCTCTCTAAATATAAATAAAATCTTTAAAAGAAAAAAAGAGTAAGTCGCAGCTGCAAGATTACCAAAACATATCTGAGGAGGCTTTTATGTCTTTTGATACCAAAATGTGTTCGTCTCCATGGTGACATACGTCAGTAAATTTAATTATAAATTACCATTCCTTCCTACAGATGGCTTTCCCCTTCTCAGCACTAAGATTCTAACATGCTTCTCTAATTACATTAATTTTATCTTAGAAATGATTTTACAAGGTAAACATGAAACTGTCACAGGATGGAATATTTTATCAATTATTTTTATTGTCCAGTAGGGTAAAAAGATAAGAAAACAAACGAAAGTCTGCTGTAAACTGTTCATATTGTACTGTCACTGTGTTGTCCAGCACACATGTGGGTGACCCGCTGATTTCCCTAACCCCCATGCAGTTTCTTATTCCTGGATAGAGTAGGTTAAGCTTGACTTAATGAAGAAACCAGTTAAAGTACAGATTCTTTGAACTGCCTTTCAATAAATCCAACTTCCCAATGTTAAAAATCACTGAACCAAAAGATATTTTCAAGAAGCATCATCACGCAGGCTTCTTATTAATATATATTAATAATTAGACGCCTCAATACGCAGGCTAATTAATATATATTCAGTAAAAGAAAATTGAGTCCAATTTTAAGTGAATCTGCATCACAAACCCCCAGGGTACAATACAAAATAGTCCTTTAAGGAATATAAATGTTTAGTGTTTAAGACTATGAGACTACATAAGAAGAAAAATGTCTTCAATTAACTAAAATTTACTTGAAAAGATTATTTATTGCACAATATTATCAGTTTATCCCAAGAATAAAACAGATACTATCATTCTCAACTTCTAAATTCAGTACATAGTCAAATCCATTTTCTTGAACTAAACTTCTATAGCATTACAATGAGTAAATCCTTTGTTACTGAGTTAGGGTAGGGAAAACTTTGTAACATAAGACAAATTCCTTAGAGTTCATGAAACCATTTTGCGAATCATAGAAGGCACATTATATTCCCTATCATGGTAAGTGCATTTAAGTACCTCATAATTAAAAAGACAAAGCTATACAAATACAAAAAGTATACATTTCATCCATTAAACATATTTACAACTTTTACGATTCGTTATTATAATACAACATACCTAATATTCACATGTTAAGAATTGTTACCCAGTTTAATGGAGTGAACAAAAAACTGCTCATTTATTAGATAAGGCTAAGAATAACATTTTATATTTCACAGTAGCTGAGTTAGTTTCTTGGAGCTCATAATGACAAATACAAAGGTTTGGGCACTATTAAGTTGCTGTGCTTACTGTTAAATGATTCCTTGAAAAGTGAAAGATTCTAAGCGATAAAATCACTGGCTAGACCTGGAAGGATCCAAACAATCTGTAAAGCAACTCTGTTCATTTTCAGGAACGGTCATAAATTAGGCAATCTGAATTGGACTTAGCAAGTCTAATCCAAAAGGACAATTTAAAATCTTAGAGCTAAAAAAGATACCAGGGGATCATCTATCCCAAGATTTTAAAAATATGTTCCATGGAATACTAATGCTCCAAAACCAAGTCCCATCATACAACTGTGTTACTCACCAAATTCTAATATACTGGATGTCACCAATGCATTAATACATGTTTTCACTGAGTGACTTTATAATATTTAGTATAATAGTATATGAAGTTTATATAAGGACATTTATACTAATAAAACATGAATTTATAAAGGGCTGCATGGTGTGTGCACATGTGTACTTGGGGAAAAAATTCTAGTGCTGAAATAAAGTGTGAAAACCACAAATGAAGTCTCAGTTTCTAAAGTATGAACCTACAAACCAGAGGAAGGGACTTTCTCAAGGTCACACAACCATAAAGTACATAGCCAGGTCAATATGATAGAGCTCAGGACTTGGCATAAATATCCATAGTGAGTGTTAATTTGGTACTGACCTGCTCCCATCGTGACTGTCCACCAATTAGTTATCAATATTTTGGGGGTAAAAGTCAAGCTACCTTTGGTCAGACATTAAGAATGAATTATTTAATTTGCATACCTATTAAAATCCTAGTATCCAAAAGTTTTGTCATCAATAAGCAGCAACCTTAATTGTATACTTTGGTACTTCAGAAAATATTTGCAATTTACATAGAAGTCAGATAAGTTACATGGAATGTTAACATTCTTTTAAAAGGAGACATCAGGCCCTAGTTTTATTACATGCTGAAATAGTGTAACATGAAACAAAAATTTTACTTTATAAGCATTTTTAAAAAGATGGTTGAAGTGACACTGAACATTATAATTCCATTATGACTATATTCTTTCAAAGTATTTCAAAACAAGTAGAATGAAACAGTAAGAAAGCCAAATGATCTCCTAATTTTCAGAGGTGTTTTTATGTACATATAGTTAAAAGGCTACATCCTATTTTCTTCTCTCTTAATCTAAGAAAATTGTGGTCTTGGCCTCAGAAAGATGCTTTCAAGTTAAGAAAATAAAAGCACCATAAACCAATATTGAATGATTTTTCGTAATTTGGACATATAAAATTTAGTATCTGGGATGAAAATTTTCTTCTGAAACTCCAAGATACATGAGCATTTTCAAAAGCTATTTAGAACAGTTCCCCAGCTGTAGGAAAGCATTTTCTAGTCAAGAAGATTCCCCATCAGAAATCCGTTTACATGGCAAAGTTACACCCGACTTTATAGTCTTCACCCAAATCACACAGCATGGGGGAAAAAAGCTTTTAAGTAAAAAAACATGTAATTCTGAGACACATGACTAAAGTTATGAAAGAACTGTAGAATTTTTCAAGTAAAAGTTATTAAAGGAGCAATAATTAACCACAAGGGGGCATACATACTCCTTAGATTCCAGCAGAAAGACTAAGTAGTAACATGCACTTTGATGTATTCTACATTTTCAGTCATTTAAAATTTTCTCTCAGTGGCTACAACTTTTTAACATTCATGGTTTATTTTAAACCTACCTAAATAGATTTCAGAATACTCCTACCCTGAAAAACGGTGCTTCAGAAGCCTCTGGTAATGTGGTTACCTCAGCAAAGTATTCAAGAGCAATTAGTTCTAATATACTATATTAGAACAGGTAAGTGATAGGAAAACACGGTCTAAAACAGTAGCAAATTCTAGTTTACCGTAAATGGAAGACATGAAAAGTTTATCAAAAGAAATGGGACAAACTGTCAGAAAAGGGAAAAAATGAGAGGGTGGGGAGAAGTGAGCTCCCCGCGCCCATGCCACGCACCCCGGCGTTCTTTCTCCATGACCAAAGTGTTTGGAGCCCACGAGAGCAACAAAACACTTCGCCCCCAGGTCATGGTCTATGAGGCTGGCCGGCCTCATCAGCCATGTTAAGAATATAGTTAGCCATGTCATCTTCAGTGGGTGCATCGGACACCACCCAAGATTCATTTGCTCCAGTCATTTGCAGGCGACAAATAGGGCAATTCCTGTGTCGGTCACTCCTATTAGAGAAGTCAATTAAAGAAGTTTTTTTTTTTTTAAACAGGTTTGTTTGAAAAGTAATACATGTACACAGACTTTTTAAAAAGTAAATAGCATGAAAGTATACAGTGAGAAGTAAATCTCCCCCTCCATCCCAGTCTCAGATTCTCACCCCCAGGGGCAAGCACCACTACCAGCCTGTTATACACTCTTCTAGAGATAGACCAGGCATGATCAAGCTCGTGTGTACACACACAGCTGCTTTTAAAACTTTTTTTAGATTTTTATCTATTTTTAGAGAAGAGAAGGTGGGGAGAGAGAAAGGGAGAGAAACATCAATGGGTTGCTGCCTCTCATGCACCTCCCTACTGGGGACCTGACCCATAACCCAGGCATGTGCCCTGAATGGGAATCAAACCAGTGACCCTTTGGTTTGCAGGCTGGCACTCAATCCACTGAGCCACACCAGCCAAGGCTTTTTTCTTTTTTAACTTGTCAATATATCTTGTAGGCCATTATGTACCAGTACGTTAGAGCTGTCTATTCTTTTAAGCACACACTGTATGAATAGGCTACCATTCTTTTAACTAGTCTCCCAGGGTAGAACATTTAGGTTTTTTCCTGTTGTTTGCCACTACAGACAACGAAATGGAAGTATGAGGTTTAAAATAAAAGATAAATTTACACACAGAAGAATTTTCCTGATAGGAAAAGAGCTTATATACGATCACTTAAATAAGATGTTTTCCGAAGGGATTTTTTTTTTGTCTTGTCAAACATTATTTTGGAACTTTCAAAAATACCACATTTGAGCCAGAAACATGTCATGCAGGGAGAATGTTTTTCTCTTCGTCTCTCAGTGAAATCTGAGACCAAAGAAATTAAATTACATCAATTGCTCTTTGGCTTTTGTGCAAAAATTAAGAAATATGTTCCAAAGACTAAATGTGAACACTAGAGCTGGTATACGCTCTGTTCCCCAGTTTCATTTCTGGTTCCTCAGAGATACTTTACAAGATAATGTGTGTGCTCTTCTGGGCACAAAAGCCACAATTTAAAAAAAGTCAACTTCTGCTTCTGGCCAATAGGGACTGACTGGATGGATATCAGACGACAAAGGACAATCATCCCTGGGAGATGGGAAGAAACGGAGATGAGCCCTGAAACTGCCCCAGCTTACTGCCTTGAGAGTTTCTCGGCCAGAGGAAGCAGGGGGATCCTAGGTGGAGCTTGGTAGGCGCCCCTCGTTGAAGGGACAGAACTGAGAATCTCAGGAGGCTGAGGCAGAGTTCACAGGTCAGAGAACTGGTGTGGAGAAAGCTGCACAAAGGGAAAATTCCCGAATCTGCCGAAGGTTCCCCTAGTGTATTCAGCAGTGCGGGCACGCGAGGAAGCTGCTTGATGCTGAGGAATCACCCAAAAGGATTTGAGGGGATGGTACTAAAGCTCACGAGGGGCCCGGGACATTGCCTGTTCCCACCAGCCAGACTGGAAAACCTTGTCACTCACAGAGCACTGAGTACTCCGAAGGGCCTCGCCCCATTAGCAGGACATAATTTGCTCTAAACTAAACACTGCTCTGGTCCTAACAAATCGTAAAAGCAAGACGCAAAAAGATCAAACCGTTTCCAAGTAACTATATTTCAGAACAAAGCTCAAGAATATTTATAGTAATACAAAAATATCCAGTACCCAAAAAGGTAAAAATCACAATGTCTGGCACCCAATCAAGATCTACCAGCCATAAAAAGCAGCAGAAGAATACAACCCAAAATGAAGAGGAAAACCAGTGAAATCCAAAACTGACACAGATGTTAGAATTAGCAGAGAAGCAAATGAAAGGTTATGATACCCATATTCCACATATTAAAAAAATACTAGAGGAGTACCTGAACTACAATTTAAAAAAAAAAAGAAACTGCCATTCTCTGGAGCATTTGAGACCTTGCTTCCTGGCATTGTCATCAATTTGGCTCAAATAAAATCTTATATACATTTTCTATTAAAAAATAAAAAATAAAATACTAGAGGAAAGATCAATGCATAAGTAGAGACATAGAAGATATTAAAAATTTCAAATCAACGTTTTAGAGATGAAAACACTGTATCTGAAGTAAAAAACACACTGGATGGGAATTAATGGCAAGTTAGACATTGTCAAAAAAAGATCAGTGATTTGAAAAGACACAGTACTATTAACTATCCAAAATAAAACACAGAGAAAATGACTAAAAAACTTTTAAAAAGGACAACAGCATCAGTGAACTGCGGGACAACTTCAAGTGGTCCAACATGTGTAGCTGCAGTCCCAGAAGGAAGGGGAGACAACGGAAAAAAATATTTGAGAAATAATGGTGAAAATACTTCCAAAACTGACGATACCATAAACCTACACATCTGAAGAACTCAATGAACCCTAAGAACAAGGAATGTGAAGAAAACCACATCCTCATTAAATTGATCAAAGCTAGTCAAAATCAAAACAACAAACAAACATCTTAGAAGCAACCAGAGGGAAAAAGGGTACAATAACCAACCACACAGGAAAAAAGATAAGGATGAGAGGTTTCTGATAGGAAACAATGCAAGAAAAATGAGAATGAAGAGACATCTTTACTGAAAAAAATACTATCAGTCCAGAATTCTATATCCAGAATAAATATTTTTGAAAAACGATGTTTAGACATTCAAGAAAATCCTAAGCAATCTACACAAAAAGCTATCAAACTAATAAATGAGTTTAATAAGTTTGCAGAATATAAGAATTGAAACACAAAAACCTATTATATTTTTATATACTAGCAATAAATAATTATACACTGAAATTTAAAAATACCATTTAAAATAGCATAAGAAATATAAAGTATATAGGGATAAATCTGTCAGAGATAACGCCACACTGAAGACTACAAACACTGATAAGAGAAATTAAACAAGACTTAAATAAATGGAGGAAATATACAGTGTTTGTGGATTGGAAGACTGGATATTGTTAATATGGTAACTCTCCAAACTGATCTCCAATCCCAACCAAAATCCTTACAGCTTTTTTGTAGAAACTGACAAGTTGATTTTAAAACCCATATTGAAATTCAAAAGACCAGGAACAGCCAAAACAACTTTGAAAAGGAAGAAAAAAGTTTGAGGATGAACACTTCCTGATTTTAAAAGCTAGATAATAATCAAGATACTGAGGTATTGGTATGAAATAGATAAATAGATCAATGGAAAAGAACAGAACCCAGAAATATACCCATGTGTATTTGAACAAATGCTTTTCAACAAAGGTGCAGAGACAATTTACTGAAGATAGTCTTTTCAACAAAATGTGCTGGAGAAATTAGAGCCATATGCAAAAAAAGAATTTTGATCGATACCTCACACTACATTAAATAATTAACTCAAAGTGGGTCATTTAGACCCAAATGTAAAACCTGAAAACAGTAAAGCTCTCAGAAGGTAGACAAAGATTTCCTAGGTATGACATTAAGATCACTCCCCATAAATCACAAACTGATATATTGAACCTTGTCAAAATTAAAAACTTCTTTTTAAAAGACATTCTTGAGAGAATGAAAAGGCAAATCACAGAGTGGGAGAAAGTATTTGCAAATCATAAATCCAATAAAGGATATATAACAATAATACATAAAGAACTCGCAAACTTTGAATGACACTTCACCAAAGACAAATAGATGGTAAATTAGCCCATGGAAAGATGCTCAACATCACCAGTCAGTAGGGAAATGAAAATTAAAATCACAGTGAGATACCACTATATATCTAAAGAATGGCTAAAACTGAAAGGACTGACCAAACCAAGTGCTGACAAGGCTGTGGAGCAATTGCAACTCACCTACACCGCTGGTGGAAGTGTAAAATGGTACAGCTACTTTGGAAAACAGTTGGCAGTTTCTTAAAAAGTTAAATGTATGACAAGTATACCTACCACGTGATCTAGCCATTCCATTTCTAGGTATTTACCCAAGAAAAAATCCCAAAATATATGTCCGTAAAATGACTTTCCCATAAATGTATATAAAAGGTTTATTTGTAAATGTATTCTGGTGAGTTTGAAAACTGCCATGATTTCAAAGTAATGATGATAGTAAATGATATTTATTTTATGTAATGTGATAACTAAGTACCTGCTACTTTCCTATCAACTATAATATACACAAAGATTTCCGATTCCTGTTACTGACTTGGTCACAGGCACTAAACTTTCTGGGGAGAAGGAAATGTTCTGTATCTTGATTGTCATGCTGGTTGCATGGTTGTAAAAAACTGTCAAAATGTATTGAAATATATGCATAAAATGGGTGCATTTTATTGCATGTATGTTATGCTTTGTTAAGTTGCTTTTAAAATAAAAAAAATTAATTTAATAGATATTGCCAAAATCTACTCCAAAGCAGTTGTACCAATTTATACACTGACCTACAATATATAAAAGTGCTAGTTTCTCCACAGGCTTGCCAGTACTATATGTGCTAAAACCTTGTCCTTCTTATAAATGAAAGTGCTTTTTGTAATACTGTTTTATTTTTATTTATGTCATTATAAGGATAAGTGTCTTTCACTTGATATTTGAAGAGATCTAGATTTTACACTTTTGGATAGATAGGCAGGTTCTGAAAAAAAGTAGTTTTTAACTTCTAAATTTGGAGACTGAATTTCCATTTATTTTAGCAAAAGAAACAATGTCAAAATTAAAAAATATATAAAATTTAAAAAAGGCTTTATTTGTAATAGCCAAAAATTGGAAACAACCCAATATCCATCAACAGGTGAATGGATTAATAAGCTGTGATATATCCATGCAATGAATACTATTCAGTAATAAAAAGGAACTACTGATACAACATGGGCAAATCTCAAAATAATTATATTGAAAGAAAGAAGCCAGACAAAAACAGAGTAAATATTATATGATTTCAGTTCTAAAAATTCTAGAAAACCCAAACTATTTTCGAGAGGCTGAGAGCGGAGCAGCGGTGGCCTGGGCAGGGGGAGGGAGGTGCGGGAAGGAGGCTCTGCCCCCGGGCACAGGCAGCTCTGTGGAGGTCTCTGGACCTGACCATGGTCTGAACTGTCATGACGGCTTTTGCATGTGTGTCCACATGTCAAAATGTATCCAACCGTACTTTAAATATATGTAGTTTACTGGACACCAATGATAAATTCTCCTAGATGTGATTCTTACTTTGTGAATGAATGAGCTTGACTAGCTGATCTCTCAAGTTCCCTCCAGGTCCAATTATGCAGGGGTTTATATTATTTCCACTAATCATACAGAAAGGAAAAATGGAAGCATGCGATTCTAGATTCAAGTCAGGCACAAATCTCCTTAGGCAAAAGTAAACTGCCAAAACTAAAATATATATCCTCACATTTACATTTTTAACCATTCGGAGGTATGCCATAAAATTCAAAGTACTGTCCTGGCTGGTGTGGCTCAAGGGATTGAACACGGGCCTGCAAACCAAAGGGTTGCTGGTTCTATTCCCAGTTAGGGCACATGCCTGGGTTGGGGGCCAGGTTCCCCCACTCCCCTGTAGAGGGTGTGCAAGAGGCAACTGCATATCGATGTCTCTCTCCCTCTCTTTCTCCCTCCCTTCCTCTCTCTCTAAAAATAAATAAATAAAAAAAAATTCAAAGGACTAAAGAACAAAATCTCTTATACTGGACCATAATATTTTTGTGTTTTTTGGAGTTTATTCATTTCTATGATCCCACTTGACCTTTGCCTATCCCATGAAGACAGCAGATAACTTACCATTTATCAATGCACTTCTGACAAAAGCTGTGAGCACAAGGCAAGATGTGGTCGGCTCGACCATCCATACAGATGCAGCACTCCTCCTCATCAGTCAGCTGCTTCACCCTGCAATGAGAAAGCTGAGCTGAAACAACACTTGCTGTCATTGCATTTTAAACTGTATTTCCACCGACTTAAAAAGCATTACCAAACATCTATGTGTCCTCAGATAAAGCAAATGACATGCGATATCAGACTAAATCAACATACCTTCAGGGAAGGCAATTACATTAGGGAAGAAGTAGTAAGGGGCAAATTTCATACAGAAAGTCTGGATGAAAGATACATTCTGCAATGGCTAAAATAAAATATGGACAAAAACTGGACATATGCAGGTCTTTCTGAAAACAACTTAGCCCACTTAACTCATATTAAACTTATATAAAAGAGTTCAACCAATACACCATTTATTCACCATGCAGGACACAAAGCTCTCTAGTACATGGACTTTGCCCCATTAGGCCCTTCCTGTGCTGATGCCGATAATGAACATACACAGGAAAGAATTGCTTCATCTCAACTACTGGGAGCTAAAGGAAATACAAAGGAGAAAGGAAGCAAAGTCTCAAAGAGCTCCTGAAAAGAGATGTCGACTCCTCCACTCGCACCCCAGTTGTGATTGCCCTGAGTGAGCCCAGCGCCTCTGCATGTGCTGCTTTCCTTTCTTGGGATACCTTTGTGAGTTCAGGAACTCCAACCTCAGCGACTCAGCTCCAAAGGTCATCTCCCTGTTCTCAAAACCAACATTTGCCTCTATTAAAGAACTGAAATACTGTATTTCAGATGGCTGTTTATTGGTGGGTCCACATAACATAAAATGTAAGCTCTTTGAATAAAGGGAGTCTGTCTTTGGTGCTCAATAAATATTTCTTGAAGTGATTTTAATTTTCTTTTATCCTTTGTACCGTTCTGTAATTTTTAGGTTTTCCTCATCAAGCATTTATTACTTTTTTAATTACACAAAAATTGAATGTTTCAATGTAGAGCAACTAGACTACAAGCCTAAGGGTAGAGGCTCTCTCTAACATGTTTTTAATTCCTTGCTGTGTTTATACTACTGTATATAAGACACTGAGATATCACTTTAAAATACATCAATTTGAACATAAAACAGAATATAAGCAAATGTGCATTACAGGTAGTAAGTGCAAAGTAAAGAAGGAAGAAATGAATATATTTCAAACTTGTTGAAATCAGGTAGAAAAATGACAGCATTTTGGACAAAGAACATGCTAGGTGAGTAAATAAAGCTGTGGAGGCAGGAAAAACACTGTGTATGTGTGTAACAAGGAGCCTAGTGTGGTGCTCGGGGAAGAAAACAAAGAGAAATGGTTGCTTAAATATGGCGGAGATAATCTGATCCTCAAATATCAAACTGACAAGTTTACGCTTGTTCTGATAGGCAAACTACAATCAGAGTTTGACCAAGAGGAAAGTAAACCCCCACTGAAATAAGACTCTAGGAAGACTGACTGGAAGTGCAGCACGAGGGACAGTCTAGAGGGGGGAAACCAATGACACCCTTATCTCAGCGATCCACTCGGGAGGTATTCAGGGCCAGGTCTAGGGGGCGTTACCAAAGACAATCATCAGGACATGGTAAGAGACTAAATGTTACAATTCACTAATAGGGCGAAATAGGGCAGCCGCTGAACTGAATGCGGAAACAAAACCTAGAGGGATGTGGATCTAATGTATTTGATTTTTTTTTTTTTTTTTACATAATATTCATTTCAACGTTTAAGTGCCTTTTAGGTGCTACATACTGTGCCAGACCCAGAAGAACTGGGGTCTCTGCTTTTGAGGTGCTTACAGTTTCCATCTAAGGTTGTGGATTTAGGTGTCGGCAGCAGAGAATGTAACTGAATCTGTAAAGAGTGACAGATTTCTCTGAAGGACAGAGTTTAGCCGAGAGGAGCAGAGAGCTATGAAGAGCAGCATCCTGGCTGGAGGGAAAAGAAAGAACAGGAGACACAGAAACCGCCAATGGAGCCTGTCACGTGGTGTTTTGCTATCTTCCCAGCAGTGCAGTGGCCAGAAGAAGGAAGAGTTGCTCTGCTTGTCCTTGTTGGACCACCTGTGGAGCCTTCAGTTCTGGGCTCCCTACCCTGAAAGACATATTGACGGACCATCCAGGAAAGCCTCCAGGACCCAGAAAAGACGCATATAAACAATGGCTGAAGGAACTGGGGATGCTTATCCTGGAGAACAGAGGCTCAGTGGGGATTTGATTATTCTTTTTAAATATGTGAAGGGTTGGAAAAGAGAACAGATTTTTTTGGTAGAATTCCAAAAGGCACTGCCACTGAAATAAGTAGGCTATGGTAGTAATTTGCTAATCATGACAGATAACTCCCACTGACTTATTAGTATGGGCCAGGTACTGTTCTAAGCATTTTACATATACAACTCATTTAACTCTCTCAAGGGTCCTATGAAGCAGATACTATTGTTATCAACCTCTTTTAAAAGATGAGAAAACCAAGGAAAGAGAGTTTAGTAACTTGTTCAAAGTCGCACAATTAGGAGTATGGCCAGAATTTGAATGCAGGCAGCCCGGTTCCACAGTCTATGCTGTGCTGCCTCAAGAGAGCCCGGTTTGGGCTGTCCCAGGGTTATAGCACAAAGGGAAGGTGTCAGAGTAATCAGAACCATCCCCGTAAGAAAAGGCTTGCTTCTCTGAGGCTGTGAGTCCCGAGTAACTGCAGGTTTCAAGTACAAGTTGGACTACCACTTGGCTAAATGTCATCAGTAGAGTCTCACTATTCTAAGTGTTATTCATGAATCAGCAGCAGTGACACTATCTGGAGGCTTGGTAAATCTCACGCTCCTCCTCCAAACCACTATCGAAGTTGAGGAGGTGCTGAGGTACAGGATCTTTATGCACCAGAGAGTAATAATGGCAGCATGGATGTATTGCCAGACAGGCCAGAATGTGAATCTCAGGCCAATTTCTGTGTGATTTAATGAGTTTATATATGTAAAGTGCTCACTGGAATGCCTAATATCCTATAAGTACTTGATAAATGTAAACCACTAATAGAAATATGCATCAAACATAAGGCCGAACCAAAAAAATATCTCTTAAGATTCCCTTCAACTTGAAAAATCTAGTTTTCTATTATCAGGGTATAAAAAAAAACCCACCCAAAACTAAAAGAACATACAAAGGCAAGAAGCAGCCCTGACCTGATCCAACACTGAATTTTCTAGTCTTGAGGGTGCTGTAAAAGGAAGAAAAATCTTATCTCCTTCATTAAGATGATTGCAACAAGAAAAAACTGTTATTTTCATTTCACTAAAAGAACATACAAAGGCAAGAAGCAGCCCTGACCTGATCCAACACTGAATTTTCTAGTCTTGAGGGCGCTGTAAAAGGAAGAAAAATCTTATCTCTTTCATTAAGATAATTGCAACAAGAAAAAACTGTTATTTTCATTTCACTTGCTACCACAGAGCTTAAACATACTGGTGAATACTATTCTTGGCTTTCAAAACACTGTGTATAAATAATCATCATTTTGAAGAGGGAGAGAATGCGCCCCCCCCCCGCCCCCCCCCCGGAAAATCAGACATTTGTCTTTGAAAGATTACCTTAAAAAAATACAGGAAAGATAAGCCTTAGTGCTGCCTATAATGTTCTGAAACTCATCCGGCATTTCAGTAACATCTGTACGGCCCAAACCCAGAAAACCAAACATTCCTATTATAGATAAACAAAATGATAAATGGAAAATACAATTTTACTAAAATATAGTATTTGGAAACCAGTTGGTTGAGAATAGACCAGAAAATGCAACTGGAGCAATAAGAGAGAAATTCTTATTGAACATATCTTTAACTTTAAGGTAAAAGACACTAACAATACAGGTTTCTGCTGTCTACCCTATAGGACAATAAGACAGGATGTCAACATGTCTGGATCCATGTATGGCTTTCCAATGACGCATTCACCAATTTAAATTGTGGTCATGGTTCTCACACGGCAACAGGTGGGAGCTTTCACATGCCAAAAGCAATCCAGAGAAGGAAAAGAAAGTTTCAATAGAGCAATAACGTATTAGGCCTAAGTAAACAAGCACCGCCACAGAAACCTCTGGCGGACTTCACTTCCTTCTGGTACATGCAATTTGTGCATCAACCACTTGTTCGTTCCTGGGCGCACTGCCAAATGCTGGAGCCAATATTTACAACTTGAATGCTCCAGTTACATACTTTTAAGGAAACTGGAATGATTTTGCCATTCTCGGACCTAATTTCCTGCAGGGCTTGATTGTCCAAGAACCTAAATATCTATTATAAAAGGGGTATTAACGACAAATCTTTTGTCATTAAGTGTAAGCCTGTGGAGAGGACAGCGGATTCATGGAAACAGGGTTGACAGAAATATTCCCTGATGGGAGCCACTCTAGCTTTTCTTTAATTTGGTGCTCTAACAGTGTCCTGATGCACAGAAGAAGCCAAAAGCTGATCTGGGATGTTATATCAAATGAGACAAAAAGGTATGTTATTTAAGATGTGACAAAGAACACCAGCAAAAATATTTATGAGATTTTAGTAGCTTGCATATAAGAAAATAAGAGAAACATGGTACTTATGTATTGTATACCTTCCCATCCAAAGACTAGCCTGACAAGACGTCACAGAGGATGAGTTTTCCCCAGGGTCTTCAGAGGTGGCGCTCTGTGCCAGTACTCCTGCTGCCTGACTTGTGATGTCTTTGTAAAGCTGAAGAAACTGGTACAAATTCATGATCCGCGATGCCTCCACAATGCCACTGCCCTTGTTAATCTAAATATAAGAAAAAAACCAACCTCAATAATTTCTCTGATCAGTTTTTCCCCAAGATGAGGAACAAACACTCAGTAAAACATCTTCGGAAATACAAGTTTTCCAGGTCCGAAAAATACCCAACAAGAGAGCAAGAATCAGCAAATAAATGTCACGTCCCCTACATTTATGGGGTTTAAAGTAGTACACAAATTTATGTCGTTTGATACTCAACCCTGTAGAGTTGATTAGGCATCATCTTGTTTACAGGTGATGAGATCAGGCAATTTCCCCAGACTTCAGAAATTAATTTTTACTTCTGGTCAAGATGGAGGCACAGACAAACACGGCTTGCCTTCTCACACAACCACATCAAAATTACAACAAAACTATAGAACAGCCATCACCCGAACCATCAGAAATCAAGTTGAATGCCACAAGATTCCATGTTGTGAAAATGGGAGAACCATCGCTAATAATCACAACTGATTAAATTTTGGGATGGTAAGATCCATATGGACATGCAAATATGTAATATTCTTCATAGTAGAAGACTATACATGGGGTTGAAAACAAATAGAATAAAACGTAATAGGAATTTACAGATTACAAAATAGATTTTCAGAGCTGAAGAAACTGGGCCAGTCTTCCTTTGGAATTGCATAGTTCAGAAGAAATTAGGGAACAATTCATATAGACACAGTATTTAATAGCAAAGTTTATCAAACTGCAACTATTATAGTCAGAGGATTCATGCAACAAGTATTTATTGACTACCTATAATGTTATATATAATAGGTACACTGTTCGAGGTACTGACTGGTGATGTAGCGCGTATAACAGGAAAAAACCCTGCCCTCATGGAAATACACACTGGACAGAAATAAGTGTCATGGAAAAGATTAACAGAGTTGAAATGCTAAAGGGCTGCAGGGAAGGCCTCACAGAGAAGGTGACATTAAAGAACTGAAAAAGGTGCAAGAATGAGCATATAGATGTTTGGGGGAAAGACCATTCCAGGCTGAGTAAACAGGAAGTGCATAGGCTGTAGGCAGAAGTGTACCTGCCAAGGAGGCCAGCAAGGAGCCCGGGGTGGCTGGAACAGAACGAGAGAGGGAGGAGTGGGAGAAGATAAGGTTAGGGGGTGAGGTAAGGACAGGATGTATAGGACACTCTGCTGATCATTACACAAAAGAAAAAAGTCTCCTTACCCAGGAATGGGTTGTCAGGAATGGACCTCAGGGCACTCATGAATGCCCAATTTACTGTCTATGTGCATTTGGATGATTTTACTGTTGGTTTTAGAGCAGGAGTTGGGATAGGAGAAGGCCTAATAAAATTCATTCCTTCATTTTCACCAAGGGCGCAAAGAGGTTAAAAACCATCTATTGTAATCAACCCATGGATGGATAAGGCTTCCAAATACTCTATGACAGCTGCCATTATATTTTTTAGCATAGTTGATATATTTAATTATCTAAAATTTAAAGATGAACTAAGAGACAGTATATTGATGGTGAAAAATTCATTCCATAACTAAAAATTACTAAAACAAAAACACCAAACCTTCTAATGGATTTAAAAATTATTAAATAAATAAAACCCAGTGATCTTAAAAGAAATGATCTAAGATAAATTTAATTTTTTTAGGAGATTATAAGAATTTTTATTTTATTTTTTATAATTTTATTTATTTTTTTAATCAGTATTTTTTAAATTGTTGATATTGTACAGTTTTCTGTCTTTTACCCCGCCCCCAGAGATAAATTTAATTTTTAAGGAGTCATCTTAGAGCTAAGTAGGGTGTCACCTTAGGATTCTACAGCCAGCTAACTCCCAAAAGACAGGCAGAAGGTAGAAGGATGAGAGTTTACTACCACCTTTCTTGATCATAAAAATCTCTGCTAGTGTCAGGAATAACCAAATTATAAACATTTATTTTTACCATATTAACTATATTATACTATTAAATGTGGTCTAATCACCCAAACAGTTTAAACTGTGCACTGGAAGTCTCCATCACCCTCACCTTGGTACAGATCACCCGTACGACCACTTTCCAAAAGGCAGAGGAGTCAGACCCAGGTTGTACCTCAAAGAGAAGATGTTTTTGCTGGCCAGAAGCCACTTTAGCAGTTCTGAAAAGAGACAAACACATTTTAAAGATTTTATGAAAAGTCATAAAAAATAATGGAGCCATGAAACCAGATTCAAGAAACACTTTAAAACAGAGAAGGCAATTTGAAGAAAATACACAGAGACTAATAATAATGATTGTAATAATTAGATTCCTTAAAACATAGGGATAGAGTTTTGATTAAACATACTATTTAATTTCCAAGGTCTTTAAAGTCAACAGTTTTATAGGAGAATGATA
Source organism: Glossophaga mutica (assembly GCA_039655065.1). Lineage (NCBI taxonomy): Eukaryota > Metazoa > Chordata > Mammalia > Chiroptera > Phyllostomidae > Glossophaga > Glossophaga mutica. Next base: position 40,292,971 of record CM077308.1, on the reverse strand, counting down.
TAAATATTTTTGCCATATTGAATACCTCAACAGTCTTTAAATTTTTAATAGGCATCAATGAAAAACATGTCCAAGGAATTAGGAATTTAATAAAAGAAAAGCTTTAGCTGGTTTCACTTACCCACATTTTAACTATTGCCTCAAATGTACCTAAGTTGTGACAAAAATCTTGCTTTTGGTTAAGTCCTTATTTAAGCAACAATACTAACACATCACTTTGGGAAAAGTTTATAATTTGGACTGTATCAAGAAAATGATTTAGGGACATTTTAAATATAGCTTTATTGCCTTCCCCTAGCAGAGCAATTTTAATCCAGAGAGCCATAGGGTTCTTACATACAAATATGACTTTTAGAGGATAATTATCATGCCATCAACACCAATTTAAATCAGTTCAAAGACACACTTTAATACTCCTGCTCTCCTCTATCATTGCTCACTCTTCTCCCTGAGCCCCAGTGGGGATATCACACTCAGAATTAAGAGACTTAAACAGCCAAATAAATTGAGGCCATTGAAAATTAAGCAACTAGCCCTAGGTAACAAAACCTGCCAGGGACTGTAATTCAACTGTGCCAGTCCCCAGCTGTTTTCTAGCTATCAAGCCTTCTTCTGCACAGGCTTAACTTTGTTTCTCGGACAGAACTGCACTTACGGAATGCCCAACTCTGACCATGAAAAGTGGCTGCAAGAACCAGATCCCCGCGGAAAATCCCTGGGCTGGATAAATGAGGGAGATATTCGTGACCATTTGCTCTCTATTACACAGTAAACTTAGCTTATGGATGCTTTCACAGGACACATTTTATTCAGTATCTTTAGGCAAAAAGGCAAAACTTTGTATAACAGACTAGGTTTGTATAAGTTCTAAGACTCAAAAGGGATGGCAAATGTTACTGACTACTCTTCATGACTTGAAACAATAGACATAAAATCATTCCACTGTAATGATACTATTAAATTCTCAACCCAATTTTACTCCTTAAGAATATGGTTCCAGAAGGAAAACCTCAAATACTACCATTTGGATCATCTTAAAAAAAAAAAGTAAAATGCTAAAAGTTTTAAAAAACCAGTTACTACATTTTTATTATAAAAGACTAAACAATACAGACAGTAAAATGTGAAACCTCCCTCACCACTCTCCTTTCCTCCAGCTCCTCAGAGGCCCAGTATGTAGCCTCCTAGTTCATTCTCTATATATTTACTTATATGGGAGAGGACCCTAAAAAACCCCCCCAAGATTATCTTCTGGAGGGCAGGCCCCTTGCAGTACAGGCTTCCCCCGCTAAGTGAGTGTTCTAGGAACCCATATGTATCAGTGCATCACCAGCTGGCATTGTTGTGAGAGGCTGTGTTCAGCTCCAGTGAATTTTTTTAATAAACAAAATTCAGTGTTCTTTTTTTTTTAAATATTTATTTATTTTTTTAAATTATTTATTTATTTATTTATCTTTAGAGGGGAAGGGAAGGAGAGAGGGAGAGAAACATCAATGTGCGGTTGCCTCTTGTATGTCCCCTGCCGGGAACTGGCCTGGCAACCCAGGCATGTGCCCTGACTGGGAATCGAACCGCGATCCTTCGGTTCGCAGGCCCGCGCTCAATCCACTGAGCTACACCAGCCAGGGCAAAATTCAGTGTTCTTAAAAGAAATGATCTTCTAGAATAACTTAAGACATTCTTTAATCTTCAGGGTTGGGTAACAACAATAAGCTCGTCATGTCTATAAAAAAAATTGTATTTCCCTCTATTTATCTAATGTGTTCTGTATGGCCAAGTATGTTTCTTAACCAATATAGCTATCATGAAGCTTAGGGAGCAAGTTCATGCATCTTCCCCTAAACTATTAATAGGAACTTTAATATAAGTTTATGTTTCTATTAAGTGGGTCCAGACTGCCTGGAGATTTTGATTGGCTTTTCTTAGGGTTTAAAGAGAGGTTAAAGTGGGATAGTTAAGGTAGGAGAGTGAAAAAAACACTTCGGCCTTCGGGAAAGCTGGATCTGCCATTAACACCTGGGCAATCATTTTAGGCCTCAGTTAAAATGTCCAACCCTCAGCAAGTGCCTTGCACATAGCATGTGCTCGGTGAATATCAGCTAAATCGAATAGACTGAAGAGAGAACCTCCTTTAAGATCTCATTTAAAAGGCAACGTCCGTACATCCCAAGGGAGACAGCAGATTTCATGCGCACCCACACACACGCGCATAGGGATGTGGGTGCTGCTAGAGAAAGATTTAATAGAAGTGACATCTGCTCACCTGTCACTAGGGGAGAAAGCACACATAGAAAAAGTAATATTTTAAAAGCATAACAATCTGAGGCCATTCAGGGTCAAAGAGCCCAGTGTATTTTAATAGCTTCCATAACAGATCAGCATAAAAACTAACATAATAAAGAATAAACTCACAAACCCAAAAGACTAAGTTCTATTAAATGTGCTCCTTAAGAAGAGAGAAATTTATATTCCATTTTAAACATCAATCTATTCAAGAGTTAAGTTGAGATTTAAAGATGTTAGTTGATTAGAAAGTATTAATAACTAAAATGTCTTATTCTTCGATGATAAATGAATTATTACTATATGTGTTATCTCTCTGGGCTCCAAAGAAGGGCTCAGTGAACAACCCCAGAAGACTTACTCATTAACAGATGAGTGCCCGAGTGCCCCTCGGCCACTCTGGGAGCCTTTCTCCAAGGGTGCTAATGGGCGTGCTCTCCTTACAGACCCCTTCGGTGCTTTCAAGCAGGGACCAGTTTATAGCCTGTGTTTAAAATTTAATTTTATGGTTCTTCAATCTCTTTTGTTCCTATTATATATTTTAAAATGGCCACATAGAAAGTCTTATAGTCTCAGTAAATATTTGCTCACTGTTGCTGAAAACGTTCAGTCTTACCAATCAATACTTCTGGTGACGTCTCAAGACAGCTGTGACACACGGGGCATATGTTCATCAGGGGGAAAAATACAATGAAAAACAGCGAGCCTTACACATCGTTCAGTTCAGCTACTCTCCCGAGAAATTCTTCGTAAGTTAAGGAGCCACTTTCTCGAACCAATGTGACGTGTTTTGCTACTTTTTCTGGTAACTTGTTAAGAACCAACTGCGTCTGATCCGAAATTTGCTGTCCCATGATGAAATGATGTCTTTCAAAGCCAGAAAGAGTGTCGCTTCACATAGTTTCTGTCAAATATATATATATGTATGTTACTTTTATATATAAAAACAGCAACATATCCACCCCTTCAAGAAAATAAAACCTAGGAATACATTTAAGTGAGAGAGTTCAGTAAACTTACACGGCCTAAGGCAGCATTTATTAAAAATATGTTTTAGAAGTAAAGATATGTATTTCTATTTTTTTAAATCACATAGCTAAATGAGAAAACAGGACTCACTTCCATGACTGGGAGGGTGATGAACCTCTAACTCCTGTAATCCTGCCACGTAAAAACCATTATACAGACACCCACGCAGAGGCGTTTAAGTGACTGTACGTAATAGGAAGCATGTTTACCTTATAATCATTTTTCCTCAGAACACTTCCTGACTGCTTACAACATGTCAGACTCAAAACCAAGGGCCTTCCACATGTTATCTCATTAATTTCTTACAATGGCCCTAAGAGACGGGCACTATTACATTTCTACTTTACAGACAAGGAAATAGAGCTAAGTGATTTATCTAAAGTTAAGCAGTTGGTAAGTGGTTGAAGTGAACTTTGAACTCACGTTTTTCAGGCTCCAGTGCTCATATTCCTAACCACTAGGATATACTACGATCATAACATATCAGCTAAAAACATTTGTTGTTCAATTACTTTATAAATGTGCAACTAACTTTTAAATTGTAAACTATATGTAAATTAAACATTGTTTGGTTTGAAAAGCCTAAGAAAATTAAAATGTTAGATAATTTAACCACCTCACACTTTCTGCTTAAAACTCTTTTGCTTTTCAACTCCTCTAGATGTTTGTAACTTAGAATTTATGTAACTTGTTTTCTAAATATAAAGGTGATATTTTAGTTAAAAGGCTGGATCATACTTTAATAACCTATCAATACAGATCAGTAAGTTATTGAAATGACTTAAAAATTTAGTCTCAAAACATTTATTTAATAACCACAGTCGGGTAGACCAGTTGAAGTTGTTAGTAATTAAATTGAGATGTTAACTGAGACCAATCAGTGTTATCATGCAGGAAGATAGCTGACATACTAGAAATATCCAAATCAATAAAATTATTGGTGAAAATAAAAGTGTTGTTTATTTTATTGAAAAAAAAATATGGGCTTTTTGGCTAACCCAGAATTTTTTCATAGAAAAAATTTTGTCAGCAAACCTGCTTTATTATTTAAGAAGAAAATTAAGTTATAACTGTAAACATAAAAAATGTAACTTTAAAATACAAAAACATTTGCAATAAGAATTCTCGTAACCATAAATATGCAAATTTTGCTTTGGGTGTTAAAATGTAAGGTGCTGTATTTGAGACTTACTCCTTTAGTCACATTAAACACAGGAAAAGTACAATTGTAATAAAAAAAGAGAACTCAACAGTTACTGTTTTGAATCTGAGCCTACTTGGCAACAATAAATATTATATTATAGAGATAAATAACAGGAAGTTGTTGAGAAAGATCCAAGCCACTAAAAAAAAAAAAAAAAAAAAGCTCTAAATGCAAAATTATAATTTCAGATATAGAGAAGTGGATTGACAGCAACTGTATCCAAAGAGGAACAAAGATCTTAGGGTATTCAATGGGTACTCAATGTTAGTGATTTCTGAATTTTAAAGACTAGTAAAATTTCAGAGCGCCCTGGATGCACATTTATTTTTATTCTCAGTAAAGAGAATTTTCAAAAAGAAACAAAAAAATCCCCAAAACATAACAAAAATTTTAAAAGGAACAATTTACAATCTGAAAAGTGGAAGGATGTATTAGAATAATAGTCCTTCCCAAGAAGGCAGTAAGCTCACACTGATACGTACTACATCTATACACATACACTATTGCCTGTATTTTTCTTGTTCTACCCCAAGCCTGTGAAAACATCATCAGGAGCCAATGCTTGTAGACCAGTGTTTGGGAGCCACTGTGTTAAACGGCCTTTTTGAAAATTAAATTCAACAAGCACCACGTGCTTGGTGTTGTGCTGTGTCTGGGGGTACAAGAGTGAGTGAAAGAAACATGGCTCTTGCTACCACGGAGCATCTGATTTGGTGGGCAAGAGACAGACAGTGACGCCAATAGCTACGCAACTACAAAATGAAAGTGCCAAGCCAAACAAGGACAAGGTGCTACAAAAGTCTATGAATGGGGTGGGGCCTGACCGAGTCTTGCGTGGGGACAAAGTCCTTGGGCCAACAACATTTGATTTGAGATCTGTCGGAGTGAGTTAGAGAAGAGGGTTAGAGGCAAGGTAAGGGGAAGACAGTGCAGGCAGAGTCACGGCAGGGGCCCAGCCCAGCAAGGAGCATGGCGGCTTTGAGGCAACAGAAAAAGCCAGTTACTAAAGCAGAGAGGCAGGAGGAAATGGAGACTGGCGCCAAGAGGGGGGCTGTTTACCATTTTTCACTGATGGCCCAAAGACAAGACTGCATGCCTGCCCGATCTGTGGATGACTAAAATTGGAATAAAGAATGTACACTGAATACCAGAATTAAGACCGAAATAGATACTGATTTTCTGAAATAAATTACATCAAATATGACTAAAAGTTAATCCTGAATGTGTCTTGAAAAGCCAAATGCACAGAAACACATAGGGAAGATGTACTAAAATCAGTTAAAATGTAAATGGTCTGAGGGTGTCAGTCAAAATAAGGCAACAATAAATAGAGGCAAGGAAGATGTTAAATAATTCTAAACTCTTGTTAGAAGCAGGTGTCAAGAGCAAGAGCCTAGTCCCATTGTGCTCTGTATTGCTTGAACCACAGTGAAGCTTGTGATCAGCTCTTAGCGGTCACACTTTTAATGGGCACCTAATCAATCATTTGAACGTATCTGGTATACAAGATGTTATAGATCTAGAAAAGGAAACAAAGCAGTTTATTCTAGCTAATCACAGTTCAGTAACAACGTAGAGCAACATGATAGGTCTGCTCAAATATTTGAAGCGGTTTCGTGTGGAAGAGGAAGTTAGATTTATTTATATAGTTACAGAGAACATAATAGCCAAGTAAGTGTAAGTTAAGGAGGTTTCAGGTCAATGTAAGAAATTTCCTATCATCCATAATTATCCAGAAGTATAATTAATGTATATGATCTTTCTTTCATTAAAAGTGTGGAAGTGTTTATTTTCTTTTGTTTCTTAAGATTTTATTTATTTATTTATTTATAGAGAGAGGGGAAGGGAGGGAGACAGAAAGGGAGAGAAACATCAATGTGTGGTTGCCTCCCTCGTGCCCCCGACTGGGGACCTGGCCTGAAACCCAGGCACATGCCCTGACTGGGAAATTGAACTGGAGACCCTTTGCTTCACAGTCCGGCGCTCAATCCACTGAGCCACACCAGCCAGAGCAAAAGTGTTTAAATACAGATTAGTAAATTCCCACCTAATGAGAGTTTTAGAGAAGACTTGCTTGGGTGAGAAGTGGAGTAGGTGATGTGTAACCTAATATTTTACTCCCAAAGTGAAACTTAAATTCCCTTTAGCTTTTTCTGTATCAATCCAATCTAAACGCAATAAAAGGTTTTAATCAACCAGGCTGAAAACTTTAAATTACACTTACATTACTTAACAAATAAATAAAAATCAAAGTTTTGAAATACAGCCTGAACAGCATAAAAACATGCAATGATAATTTAATCAATGTGCCCATCATATACTTCAGAGAAGCCTTAGCTACGTATTGAATTAGAAAATGGTCCTTTCTGTTTCTGCATTGTTTTGATTTGGTGCCCTAACTTTGAGTGACAGGTTTACGACTTGAGGCAACATATTAATTTGTTATCCTGTAATTGCATTTGGTATCTGGTAAACCTGATTATTACAAACTCCTCTGGTTAAAAGGTAACACTATGTAGAGAAGAGCCTGGAACAGTGGTTCTCAACCTGGTTCAGTGAAGAGAGCCTGGAATTTATGGTTCACTTTGAACACTATAAAGTAATGAAAATATTAATGTCTATCACTAATATAAAATATGACGGTGATCTACATGCAATATAAAACCACACCCAAGGGTGCATGTTCACAAAAACCACCTGTTGGGGCCATCCTCTAGTCACCAGACATGGGTTTTCCAGTGTCCCTCTTTGGTGGCTCTGCACATTCTTCTATCACAGCACGTATCAGCTAGGTCACTTGACCACGCCCCTCTGCGAGCTTCTTGAGGATAACAGCTATGTTCTTTCAGCAGATATATAAGCATACAATAAATGTTTACGAATGGATACAATAAATATTGTTGACAGCTTTTTTTATTATTCACTCAGTATTCTTTTGACTCTTGTTCCACTGTTCAGACATCTACCAAGACTAAGTTGGAGAGAAGCCGAAGTTAAAAAAAAAAAATAAATGGAGACTTCCAGCCAAGATGGAGGCATAGGTAGACACACTGTGCCTCCTTGCACAACCAAGAGAAGGACAACAACAATTTAAAAACAAACAAACAAACAAAAAAACCCAAGCAGAACTGACAGAAAAAATCGAACTTTATAGAAGTCTGACAACCAAGGAGTTAAAGAAGACACATTCATCCAGACCGGTAGGAGGGGTGGAGTTGGGTGGCTGGGCGGAGAGGACTCCCGGCAAGGCTGCGGCTGGTGGACCGGTGAGGCGGCAGATAGTGGAGCAGGGCGAGCAAGGCTGCAGCTGGCCGATAAGGCAGCAGTGGGCAGACCAGTGAGGTGGTGGACTGCGGTGGACTGGGGGGTCCCACATTGGTGCGCAGATAAACTGGGAGGAACAACTGGGGAGTGAGACAAACCTTGCAACCCAGGGCCCCAGCACAGGAGAATAAAGCCTCAAACTACTGATTGAAAACACCTGTGGGGGTTAAGGTCTGCGAGAGACTCCCAGCCCACAGAGGGTTCATTGGAGAGACCCACAGGGTCTTAGAATGTACACAAAACCACCCACATGGGAATCAGCACCAGAAGGGCCCAATTTGATTGTGGGAAGCAGGGGAAGTGACTGAAAGCTGGCAGAGAGTGGAGTAAGTGCCATTGTTCCCTCTTGGACCCCCTCCCCCAACCCCATACAGAGTCACAACCCAGCAACTGGGCTGCCCCGCCCTGGTAAACACCTAAGGCTCTGCCCCTCACTACGTAACAGGCTCATCAAGACAAAAAAAAAAAAAAAAAAAAGGCCGAAATGAAAGAACAGATCAAAGCTCCAGAAAAATACAACTAAGCGATGAAGAGATAGCCAACCTATCAGATGCACAGTTCAAAACACTGGTAATCAGGATGCTCACAGAATTGGTTGATTTTGCTCACGAATTAGATGAAAAAAAATGAATGCCACGCTAAGTGAAATAAAGGAAAATACAGGGAACCGAAAATGATGGGAAGGAAACTGGAACTCAAATCAACAGTGTGGACCAGAAGGAAGAAAGAAACGTCCAACCAGAAAAGAATGAAGAAAAAATTAAAAAAAAATGAGGAGAGGCTTAGGAATCTCCAGGACATCTTTAAACATTCCAACATCCGAATTATAGGGGTACCAGAGGGAGAATAGGAAGAGCAACAAGTTGAAAATTTATTTGAACAAATAATGAAGGAGAACTTCCCCAATCTGGCAAAGGAAATCAACTTCTAGTAAGCCCAGGAAGCTCAGAGAGTCCCAAAGAAGTTGGACCCAAGGAGAAACACACCAAGGCACATCATAATTACGTTAGCCAAGATTAAAATGAAGGAAAGGATCCTAGAAGCAGCAAGAGAAAAGGAGACAGTTACCTACAAAGGAGTTCCCATAAGACTGTCAGCTGATTTCTCAAAAGAGACCTTACAGGCTAGAAGGGGCTGGAAAGAAGTATTCCAAGTCATGAAAGGCATGGACATATATCCAAGATTACTCTATCCAGCAAAGCTGTCATTTAGAATGGAAGGGCAGATAAAGTGCTTCCCAGTTAAGGTCAAGTTAAAGGAGTTCATCATCACCAAGCCCTTATTATATGAAATGTTAAAGGGATTTATCTAAGACAAAGAAGATAAAAAATATGAACAGTAAAATGACAGCAAACTCACAATCATTAACAACCACACCTAAAACAAAAACAAAAGCAAACTAAGCAAACAGCTAGAACAGGAACAGAAACACAGAAATGGAGATCACATGGAGGGTTAGCAACAGGGGATGGAGGGTGGGGGAAGGTACAGAATAAGTAGTATAGAGGGTAGGTAGAAAATAGAAAGGGGGAGGGTAAGAATAGTACAGGAAATGTAGAAACTAAAGAACTTATATGTATGACCCACGGACATGAAGTAAAAGGGGGAATGTGGGTGGGAGGGGGTGTGCAGGGTGGAGGGGAGCGAAGGGAGAAAAATGGGACAACCGTAATAACATAATCAATAAAATATATTGAAAAAAATGTAAGAAAAAATATAAAACTGTAAAAATTTATCAGTCAATTATGCTTATGTAAATTGAGAGGTATTCATTATTTGATATCAGCAGAATACTTCCTTCTAGATCATGGAACAGTATTTCATAGGAACATAATTTGCAAACTACTGACGTATAATTCAACAAAAGACAAATCTTTTTTGGTCAAGATTTCTCAAAGAACTAGCAGCTCTCATACTATTGTGCCACCTATAATTTAGTCTTTTCTAGAGAGATAATAAATAGTGTGCTTTCAAAAAACATTTGAAGGAGTTTAAAAATAAAGAACTATTTTGAAACATAAGAATATCAAGGATTCCAAAAATGCCACATTCTCTAGAGTCTAGTGGGTGGTAACATTCACTTGATCATTTCTTTTTCTGACAAATGAATTGTTGTAGTTCAAATATTCTTTAAATATATAAAATGACATCATGGATAATTGGCAACAACCAACCAACGCCCCCCCCCCCCAAAAAAAAAAACTCCATGAAAATTTAAACTATAACCATTCATAAGTCTGAAAGGGCAAGCAGATGCCTAGTTCCCAAGTACTGTAGTATTCAGAAAACCCCTCCAAAAGCTGCTCTCCATGAAATTTTGTATCAACTACTTTACTTACAAAAAGATATTTACAATTGAAATAATCAATTATTTTCAGGGTGAAGTGATTTAAAAAATCAAGTAGTAAAAACTAGATCCCTAAGGATACACTTTTATTATTCATTGCTTACTTAAAATAGATCTGTAAGCTGTTCTGCCAGATAAGAAATTAACAGCAGTTATAACAGATGCATGGTGAAACAAGTCCAACTGGTCAGAGTCTCTTACAGAGCCTGCAATGCCTGTTCTGGGCCCAAAGATCTTAATCAGAAGACAATTTTCGCAGAAAGAAAAACTACAACACGATGGACAGTACTTGGAGATTAAGAATACAGATTTCTGGCAGCACAGTGTGTTTACTAAATACATTACATATTTGGAAAAATACACTAACTAAAATTGTAAGAACCCTCTCTGGATCTCCCCTGCCTTTGGGGGAAGAGAAGGGTAACCTGCGTTAGGTGTTTGGATGTGAACTAAGAAGTACCAGGCTATACACATCAAATATACAGTTCACTTACACGAAATGACAAAGTACATATTTTGGAAATCTACAATCATAGTCTAGAGGAAATTACTTAGAAATGGCAGCCAGGTGGCATTAAAAGAAAGGAGAAAAATCCACACCAGTTTTGAGTTGTGAATTCAGAAAGCATCACTTGTTGGAGAGGTGACTTCAATATAGCAGTGTATAATCCACGATCATTGGTCCGAGATGAAATTTTGAATGGATGGAGCTCACTTTACAGCAAGGATAATGGGCGCCAGGGCGGGGGAGTGGAAAAGAGTAAATTTTACGCAGAAAATCTCAGAATTAATAACCACAGGCAACTTTATAAATATGCCAGAGGAAAGAACTGACTCGCTTGGCACTGCGAGGCTGGACAGGGTCAAAATACGGTTGTACACTGCAACTAAAATGAAAGACCTGGGGATGAATTTGAGTAACAGTAAGTCCGCATTTTGTAACTCGATACAAGTAACACAAGAAATCACCCAAAGCTAGCACATAAGACTTCCATTCCAGGAATCATTACAATGATTAGAAAGGAAACAGTCTCAGCCGGGTCTCAAGACAGTCGGTTCAACAAGGCAAGATCTTTGAGAAGAAGGGCACCCTGAACTAATTTAGAAATGGAGAGCCAGCTAAGCTAAGGACTTTTCTGAGTTACCGTCACAAGGCAGAAGGTTTCTGATCTGGGTGTGGCGGGGGGCACCTAGGGTTTTTAACAGCACTCGTGTGTTTACTAAACACACCAGCCACCCTCGCCGCCCCAGACCCTCCAGAAGCAATTTGGAACTTGGAGTTTTAACCAACAGCTAGCCGACAGACTGCGCAGGCGGCAATATTCAAAATCGGTTCCCGAATCGAGAAGGAAAAACTGTCCAGCTCCCCCAGCTCCGTCCCCGCCCCCCAAGTAGGACAAGCCATCTCCCCACACTGGAAACCGCCAGGCTGGGAACGGTGGATGCACCGCAGGGCCTTCTAAGCCAGCACCGCACCCTAAGCCGGGGCCTAGAAACGGCGGCAGGGCGGGGCCTAGCTCCCCACTGAACCCCGGCTCCGCTGTCGAGGCCCGGCCGGTGACCTACTCCCAGCCCGAGGGTCGCGGAGCAGGTAGGAAGGGAAACGACGAAAGGACTGCGCTGCAGACCTCACCCCAGATTCAAGGCATCGCGCTTCCCGCGGTACAGGTGCCGCCCTAGCCCGCCACTCTGGCCCACAGGCGGCGGTGGCGGCGGCTCTGCGGGAGACCCGGTCGCACTACAGTGACGCAAAAGCCCAGCCTGCCCGACCCGCCTCCACCCTCGCGTCAGCGGGTTGCCTGGAGACCGTGTTCGAGGTCGGTTCGCCAGAGCTGTGCTCTGGCTCAGCGGTTACGCTTCTCCGGGGGAACTGGGAGGGAAAGTGGGAGCGAAGGCCAAGGAGGAGGGGTCATGGCCAAGGGGCGGTGGGGGAGGCTCTTCGAGGTAGGGGCTCCGTGGTGCGGCCGTGGGTTAGGCCTGGCGAACTGTTGCCTTTGCAGGCGCCATCTCCCAGGGGATGTTGAGGCCTCGCCCCAGTGACGAAGGCTATTCTTGGAGCCCTGATTTGGTCAAGGGTTGGATTCCAAGTCACCACTTATTGGACCTCCCGCCTCCCACTGGTCGTGGTTACACAAAGATCTCTTTCCTTATCTTGAAATGGGGTTGATTATGCTCGCCTAGCTGTTGGGTTGGCCAAAAAGTCGATTTAGTTTTGTCTGTAAAATAAAAAAGACATTTTTCATTTTCACCAGTAGCTTTATTGATTTGGACATTTTGAGTATGTTGGCTATCTCCTGCTGTTGGCTTCTAGTGGATAGAGGCCAAGGATGCTGCTAAACATCTTCCAATGCATAAGACAGCAAAGAATTATTTGGCCAAAATGTCAACAGTACCAAGAAAATTCTCAAACCACTTTTGACATGGTTCAGTCACGGCACCTTCATGCCATGTATGGCATTAATCTTTGTGTGTGTGTGTGTGTGTGTGTGTGTGTGTGTGTTTCAGTTGCTTTCTTGAAATAATAAAGCATAAGATGCCGAAAATGTTGCCTATCTTTTTCCATCTTGAATATTAAAATGGCTGCACAAAAATTTACCAATTTTGATTTTTAAAAAATGCACACTGATATGACACCACAATACAATTTTAACAAAATTGTTTCAAATAAGATTAAAGACAGCTAAGTACTACTAGAGCTATTGTACGGAAAACTAAATGAACTTTTTGGCCAACCCAATAGATTAAGAAGCGTAAAAGAGAACATTTGGATGGAAACTGTCACAGGGCCCCAAATTGTAAGCCCTAATAAGTGGCAGCTGTTACTATTATGAACAGGTATTGGCGATACTATGGCTTTTCAGAATGTCCATAGTCAACAATTGCTATCCATTGTGTGACAAGTATGACACTAAACATGCTACAGGCATTGCACTTATTTAAGTAGTTTGCTCTAAGTCACACAGCCAGTAAATAGCAGAGCAAGGTTTTAACCTAGATATGGCTGACCCTAGTACCTCTATGCTTAGCAGCTAAATTATACTACTTCATATGCTCATTAATGTTTCCATCCCTGTCCTTCCCAGCCATTTGTGCATTTACCCTGTGAAGAACAAATCCTGCCCTCTAATAATAGATTTATTGATCATTTACTATGTACCCATCCCTGTTCTAAGGACTTTAAAGATACTAATTCATTTAATCCTCACAGCAATCTTATGAGGTATCATTATTAATATCTTCATTTCATAGCTGAAGAAATAGGCTTAGGAAAGTCAAATGTTTTTTTTATATTTTATTGATTATGCTATTACAGTTGTCTCATTTCTTCCCCTTCACTCCCCTCCACTCTGCACACCCCCTCCCACCCACATTCCCCCCCTTTAGTTCATGTCCATGTGTCATAAGTTCTTTAGCTTCTATATTACCCACACTATTCTTGCCCTCCCCCTGTCTATTTTCTACCCACCGTCTATGCTACTTATTCCCTGTACCTTTTCCCCCTCTCTCCTCCTCCCACTCCCCTGTTGCTAACCCTCCATGTGATCTCCATTTCTGTGGTTCTGTTCCTGTTCTAGCTGTTTGCTTAGTTTGCTTTTGTTTTAGGTATGGTTGTTAATATCTGCGAGTTTGCCATCTTTTTACTGTCATATTTTTGATCTTCTTTTTCTTAGATAAGTCCTTTTAACATTTCATATAATAAGGGCTTGGTGATGATGAACTCCTTTAACTTGACCTTATCTGGGAAGCACTTTATTTTCCCTTCCATTCTAAATGACAGCTTCACTGGATAGAGCAATCTTGGGCGTAGGTCCTTGACTTGGAATACTTCTTTCCAGCCTCTTCTTGCCTGTAAGAAGGCAAGAACCTTGCTCAAAGGTTCTTGAGAACCTTTTGAGAACCTTTTGAGAACCTTTCTCAAAAGGTCTCTTTTGAGAAATCAGCTGACAGTCTGATGGGAACTCCTTTGGAGGTGACTGTGCCGTTATCCCTTGCTGCTTCTAGAATTCTCTCCTTCATTTGAATCTTGGCTAAAGTAATTATGATGTGCCTTGGTGTGTTCCTCCTTGGGTCCAACTTCTTTGGGACTCTCTGAGCTTCCTGGACTTCCTGGAAGTCTATTTCCTTTGCCAGATTGGGGAAGTTCTCCTTTATTATTTGTTCAGATAACTTTTCTACTTGTTGCTCTTCCTCTTCCCCTTCTGGTACCCCTATAATTCAGATGTTGGGACATTTAAAGATGTCCTGGAGGTTTCTAAGCCTCTCATTTTTTTTTGAATTCTTGTTTCTTCATTCTTTTCTGATTGGATGTTTCTTTCTTCCTTCTGGTCCACTCCATTGATTTGAGTCCCAGTTTTCCTCCCATCACTATTGGTTCCCCGTACATTTTCCTTCATTTCACTTATTGTAGCCTTCATTTTTTCATCTAATTTGCGACCAAAATCAACCAATTCTGTAAGTATCCTGATCACCAGTGCTTTAAACTGTGCATCAGATAGGTTGGCTATCTCTTGGTCACTTAGATGAATTGGCTCTAGGGCTTTGATCTGTTCTCCCATTTGAGCCATTTTTGGGTTTTGTTGCTTTTTTTTGGTCTGGTCGTGGCTGTTACATAGTGAGGAGTTGAGCCTTAGGTGTTCACCAGGGCAGGGCAGCCCAGTTGCTGGGTTGTGATGCTGTATGTGGGGGTGGGGTCTGGGTGTTTTTAGGTTTTATTTTCTGACACTGGGGCCCTGGGTTGCAAGTTCTGCTTGTTCCCTGTTTTTGCCTGGATTATCTGCGCATGAATGTGGGACCACCTGGTCAGCCAGCTGCCTGTGAGACTGGGGCCTACTAGCTGCCACCTGCTGATCCGGGTCCACCAACCTCCGCTTCCTCCTGCCGGAACTCCACCCCTCTTACTGGTCTGGATGCATGGTTGTAGGACCTCCATACAGTTCAATTTTCTCTCAGTTATGGTTGTTCCCTTGTTTCTAAATCCTTGTTGTCCTAAATTTTGGTTGTGTGAGGAGGCACAGTGTGTCCACCTACACCTCCATCTTGGCCGGAAATCTCCCCATAAGTGTTTTCAATCCGTGCTTTTAGGTTTCATTTCCCTGTGCTGGGGCCCTGGGCTGCGTGGTCCGTCTCACTCCATGTTCTTGCCTGGTCTATCTGTCTGGATGAATGGTTGTTGGACTTCCTTACAGTTCAATTTTCTATCAGATTTGGTTGTTTTTTTGTTTCTAAATTTTTGTTGTCCTTAATTTTGGTTGTGCGAGGAGGCACGGTGTGTCTACCTAGGCCTTCATCTTGGCTGGAAGTTGGAAAGTCAATTAAGTTTTTCAAGGTCAACCAACCAGCCAGGAGCAGAGCCAAATTAAAATTCAAGCTTATAACTCTTGTTGTAAAATACCTCAGTAAGATGAGAAGAGAATTCATCAGGCCGGTCCATATCTGCATGTGCACTCCTTCATTATGCCTTGTTTAGAATGTACTGAGGATTGTCTTCCTGACAGCCAGCACAGAATCTGGCATGCAGTAGTTGTTCAATATCTCAACTCTTGATGAACAGTTGAATGCTGAAAAAAACTAGGATCTAGGATTGCCATCACGTGTCAAAGCAGTTAAATTTTGAGAGATATTTGCACACCCATGCTCAATGCAGCATTATTTATAATAGCCAAGAGGTGGAAGCAACCTAACTGTCCATCAATAGATGAGTGGGAAAAGAACAGTCCTTTGCCCGTTTTTTAACTGGGCTACCTGGGCTTTGTTTTGTTGTTGTTGTTGTTGTCATCATCATGGAGCTGTGGGAGTTCTTTATGTATCTTGCTAGCAGTGAACAATTGGACACTGAAACTTTACAAATACTATTCAGCAAACAAACAAACAAATAAAATACTTAGGGATAAATTTGACCAAAGATGTCAAAGACATATAAACTGAAAATTACAAAAACATTGTGAGAGAAATTAACGATCTAAATACAGAAATATATCGTATTCACGGATCAGAAGATTTGGTATTTTTGAGATGTCACTTATCTCTGATTTGATCAATAGCTTTAAAGGCAAGTCCAATAAAAATCATAGCAGGGTTTCTTCTTTGTGGAAATTACCAAGCTAATTCTAAATTGATATGGAAATGCAAAAGGACCTACAGTAGCCAGAACTTAGATCAAGAAAAGCAAAGTTGATATACTACCTGATTTTAAGATGCTTCATCAAAGTAGGTAGAAGGACGACAAGCAAATGAATGATGCTCAACATCATTATTCCTTATGGAAATGCAAGTTAGAAGTACAATGAGATATCACTGAACACCCTAGTTACTAGAATGGCTAAAATTAAAAAGACTGATTGTACAAAGTGTTGTACAATCACTGTAAGGATGTGGAACAACTGGAATCCTCATATACAGCATGTTGGGTATGTAAATAATACAACTATTTTGAAAAACAGATTGCCATTTCTTAAACAGCTAAGTGTACACCTGCCATGTAATCCAGCCATTCCACTCCTAGGTATTTACCCACAAAGACTTGTATATGAATATTCATAGTAGCATTATTTGTAATTGGCCCAAACTGGAAACGACCCAAATATCCATTGTTAGGTGAATGGAAAACAAATTGTGGTATATTCACACATAGAATACTTCTCAGAAATAAGAAGGAATGAAAGATTGATACCCTCAATACATGGATGAATCTCAAAAGAATTATTCTGAGTGAAAGAAGCCAGACCTCCCTGCCCCAAATACAACTGTGTGATTCCACTGATATAAAACTCTAGAAAATCCAAACTATAGCCACAAAAAGCAGATCAGTGGTTGTTTAGAGTCAGGGGGCGTGGAATGAAAAAGGGGCAGCAGAGATGGGTAGGAGGGTGGTATCGCAAAGGCACAGGAGGAAACTTTTTGGGGTCATGGATATGGTAATTTTCTTGATTATAGTGATGGTTTCACAGGTGTATACATATGTCAAAACTTCTCATAGTGTACACTTTTCTCATGTGCAGTTTATTGGATGCCAATTATACCTCAATAAAGTTGTGGGAAAGGCACATCTATTTAAATTTTAAGAGACTTTTTATTTCAGGCTAATCTGTGCCTTGGAGCCAGGAATGTCACCTTACAGATTGCCTTCAATTTTATAAAATGGGGCCATTATAGCTTTTAATAGCTTGTGGACAGTGTAGTAGGATTGGAGTGTAGATAGGAGAGATTATAAGATTATTTAAATAAGCATTAGATTAGTATAATTATTGATATCTCTAGATAGTTCCTTCTCTCTACAGTTTTTTCTTAACTTTGCACAAGCATATTAATTAGAATGTAAAACAATAAGACAGTAATAAAGATTATCTTAAAAACCATAGTTCAAGAAATCAAAAATTCTCTCTGGAATTCCTAGTATGAAATTTTGTAGCAGGATAGGGAAACTTTATTTTTTACATTTGAAAAAGAGTATAGGAAAAATGTTTGCAGGATATACCATAAATATAAATAGTAAGAGTTATGGAAGAAGAAGCCTCTAAGTTAATTCTTTTATAAAAAGGATTCGTTTATAATAAATCTTGCAGTTTGTAATGGGTAGTCAGAATTTCATAATTTATGTAAGTATTTTCCAGTTAAAACACAGAAGCTTCAATAAAATTGTAGTAAACACAGTGCTGTAGTGAAGACTAGGAGAATTTGAGAGACTTTTGAAATATTTTTCTAGGAAAGTATGTCCAATGCCGCCTGCTTTTTGTAAGGTCACTAAACATCTGTGACAGGATTGTGGGAATATATGAGGAGGCTTTTAGTGGTTAAGGATTGTAAACATTTTTGACTTCCTGTTGTAATTCATAACATCATCTAGTCCAACATTCCTCTTTTATTGAGGAGGAAGCTGAGATTCAAAGATGGGAAGTGATTCACCTGAGAACTACAGAGCAAGTTAACTAAACTAGGTTAAGATCCAGATTTCCTGGCCACGAGTCCCGTACTTTTTCTCACAATACATTATTGCATTTAGTTATATCAGTGTAGAATATGGAGGAACCGCAGGCCACTTACAATTAAGATTAAAGCTTCATCATCATCTTGCAGGATTCTCCTTTCTGACTGCTTCTTCTCAAGCTCTGTCCTCTGTCCTCTGCTTTTATTTTTTCACGTTTGGAGAGCTCATGCACTCCAATTATCACCTATATTCAGATGATTCCCAAATCAACATTGCCAATTGTTATCTTTCATTGGTGTTCCAATCCTGTACCTCCATATTTACATAGAGTATCTCCCATATGAATGAATGTGCTACAGTAATGGCACCTGAATTCAACAATTTCCATATCAGAGTGGTTTCAGCATTCCTTCTGGATTCCCAGGGTAAATCATGTGAAGAGCTTTCTTTCTGTCTTCTCAATAATTCTGTCATGATGTCTGGTACTTTCTTTAATATTTCTCCTTGTTTGTTTTTTTACCTTTTAATTTCTTTTTTTTCTTTTCTTTTCTTTTTTTTTTTTTTTTTTTGGTTAAACATTAATGTGTGGTTGCTTCTCATGTGCCCCGTACTGGGGACCTGGTCTGCAATCCAGACTTGTGCCCTGACTGGGAATTGAACCCATGACCCTTTGGTTTGCAGGCTGGTGCTCAATCCACTCAGCCACACCATCCAGGGCCCTTTTTTAAATTTCTTAATGTGTGCTAGGCACTTTAAGTGTGCTATTTTTGTTATATGGTGTAAGCCTCACCATGGTCTTAAAAGATAGGCGATAGCTCTGGTTGATGTGACTCAGAGGACTGAGCACTGGCCTGCAAACCAAATGGTTGCTGGTTTGATTCCCAATCAGGGAACATGCCTGGGTTGCAGGCCAGGTCTCCAGTGAGGGGTGTGTGAGAGGCACACATTGATGTTTTTCTCCCTCTCTCTCTCTCCCCCTTACCCTCTAAAAATAAGTAAATAAAATATTTAAAAAATATACGTATTAAAGACATATTAATATCATGGCTATTGTGCCCAGCTGGCCACCCAGAAAAATTCTGAAGAAGTTTTTAGAAAAGGTTTGTTAAGAACTTCTGGTCAAGAGGGAGCAGCTGCTTTGCCCAGAAAAGTTCTGAAAAAGTTCCTAGAAAAGGTTTGTTAAGAACTTCTGGTCATGAGGGAGGCATAGGTAAATATGCTTAGCCTCCTATCACAATTACAGGAAAAAATTACCACTGGACCACAAAACAAATATCATCCAGAACCATCATAAAATTGAGCTGTATGAACATCTGACAACCAAGGATTTAAAGAAGCCACATTCACCCAGCTGGGTAGGAGGGGCAGAGATACGGAGATGGGAGGACAGGTGTGGAGAGGTGGCAGAATGGGTGGTCCCACATTCATGTGTGGTGGGTAAAAATTGGGAGGGATACCTTGGGAGTGAGGGATCCCAGCCCCAGGCTAGACCACACGCCCAAGGTTCCAGTGCCAGGAAGATAAATCCCCATAACTTCTAGCTGTAAAAACCAGTGGGGGTTGGTGCAATAGAAGAAACTAATTTTCAGGAGACTTCTCTTAAAGGTCCCACAGGGGCTTACGACTTACCCATTGTCTCTGGGATTCAGCACCAGCACAGCAGCTGGAAGGGCACCAGTGACATATGGTGAAAAAGTGAAGTGACTGGAAACGAGGCAAGTGCTGGGAGACAGCTTCCTCCTTGGTAAACCTCCAGAAGCCAGGCAGTGTCATTGACCTCTCTCCAAGCCCTCCACTCCCACAGAGCCACAAAGTGGTGAAATGGGTTGCCCCACCCTGGCAATTACCTAAGGCTCCACCCCACAAAATTTACAGGTACCTTTTCTACAATAGGCCACACTACTAAGACAGGAGTCAAAGTAGCTCTACCTAATACACAGAAACATAGTCAGGCTGCCAAATTGAGGAGACAAACAAATATGGCCCAAACGAAAGAACAGAACAAAACTTCAGAATAGAACTAAGTGAAACAAAGATAACAAACCTATTAGATGCAGAGTTCAACACATTGGTGATCAGGATGCTCAAAGAACTCATCGGGTACCTCAATGGCATAAAAAAGACCCAGGCATAAATGAAGGTTACATTAAGTGAAATCAAGAAAAATCTATGGGGAACCAACAGCGGAAGGAATGAAGCCACGATTCACATCAATGATTTGGAACATAAGGAAGAAAAAAGCATTCAATCAGAACAACAAGAAGAAAAAAGAATTCAGAAAAATGAAGATAGTCTAAGGAGCCCCTGGGACATCTCTAAACATACCAACATCTGAATCACAGGTATGCCAGAAGGAGAAGAGGAAGAACAAGAAATTGAAAACCTACTTGAAAAAATAATGACTGAAAACTTTCCTAATTTGGTAAAGGAAATAGACATACAAATCCAGGAGGCACAGAGAGTCTCAAACAAATTGGACCCATAAAGGACCACACCAAGACACATCATAATTAAAATGCCAAAGGCATCATTAAAAGAGAGAATCTTAAAAGCAGCAAGAGAAAAGCAGTTAATTATGTACATGGGGAGTTCCCATAAGACTGTCAGCTGAGTTCTCAAAAGAAACTTTGCAGGCAAGAAGGGAATGGTGAGAAGTATTCAAAGTGGTGAAAAGCAAGGACCTGCAACCTAGATTACTCCATCAATGATAGCAAAACTATCATTTAGAATGGAAGGGCAGGTAAAGTGCTTCCCAGACAAGTTAAAGCTAATGGAGTTCATCATCACCAAACCATTATTACATGAAATGTTAAAGGGACTTATCTAAGAAAAAGAAGATCAAGACCATGAACATTAAAATGGCAACAAATTTACAACTATCAACAACTGAATCTAACAAACAAAGCAAACAACCAGAACAGGAACAGAATCATAGATATGGAGATCATATGGAGGGTTATCATCTGGAGGGGTAGGAGGAGAATGGGGTAAGGTGCCGGGATTAAGAAGCATAATTGATAGGTACAACACAGACAGGGAGGTGTTAAGAATAGTTTAGGAAATGGAGAAGCCAAAGAACGTATATGCACGCCCATGGACATGAACTAAATGGGATGATTGATGGAGGGAATGGGAGTACTGGGAAGAGAGGGACAAGGGGAGAAGATTGGGACAATTGTAATAGCATAATCAATAAAATATATTTTAAAAAGACAGATACTAATGTTGTCTCAACTTTACAGGAGAGAAAACAGTTCTAGAGAGGTGAAATAACTTGCCAAAGTTTACATAGTTCATAAACAACAGAGGAGGGCTTCAAATCCACTGTGTGATTTTAGAACCTACCTCAGGTTTTAGTTACTGTGCTGTATTTCTACTAATGAGTTCAAGCCATTCTTGTCCATTTCCTACTATCATCTCAGTCTGAGTTCCATGTTAACTCACTGCTCGGTTAGTATAATAACATCCCAGCCGATCAACTTACCCTGAAATGTATCTATTCAGTTCCTCTTTATCTTGCTGCCAGACCACACAACTTAAAATGTTATCTTTAAGTCCATGCCATAAAGGTGCTAGTGTTCAATATTAGGCCAGAGAAGTCAACAAAATGGACTTTGAGCATCCATTTTAAATGGATGATTTTGCTGCACCATTGCCCCAAAAATGTATCTGGATCTTGAAAAGGGTGGGTTCTGTATACTACCTACCCCTGTTGTTACCATGTTAGTCCAGGCCCCTTCCACACACTCTGCCACAGTCCTTCATTGCGGTGTTCTGTGACCGCTGATCTCAGCACAGCGCCTCACAGCCCAGTTTTCTTTGGCATGCCTCATCTTCACCCGCCCAAGGCCATCTCAGTTTGACCTCAGGAATTCCCTATTCCTGTCCTTTGAACACTCTCTACCTTACTGAAACCAGAGGAATCCACTTCCCTGACATCATTTTTGGCTAGGAGACAAGTTAACATTCTCTTTTCTAGCTGTGAGTTCTCTGCTTCTTTAAACACTTCCATCTGAAAAACCATCTGGTTTTTCCTCAGCCAGCTAGACCTAATAACTACAGATCAAAGAAGTCATGTTTCTCTTCATGCAAATGCAAGACTCAAACCTTACCATTATCATGCATAGTGCAAGGGAAGAGCAATCCAATGTGTCCTGACAGGGCCAGGGGAAATGACGTGGGAAAGCTCAGGAACAACCTACAGAGTACGTGCTCCAGTCCTGGGAGCTAGCCCAGTTGGTCTTTTGAGTCCTTGTTGCAAGACAGATGGACCAATGGGAAATGACCACACTACTGTGAGAGGGCAAAACCTAGGTCAATTTATCACTCTGCTGCTTAGGAAGCAAGGGCTAGAAGCAGTCAATCCATAATTTTACTTCCAAGATTATCTGAAAACTCTCTTTTTCCAGATAGTTAACTTGTACTAATTTGTTTTGAATTAGGATACAAACAAGATCCTCACCTTCCATTTTATTGTTGTATTTCAAGTCTTTTAATTTGGAGCAGTCCTCCTCCCCTCCTTTTTTCATGCTATTAACTTGTTGCAGAAACTTGGGTATGTTAGAGTTCAACCAGAGAAACAGATGAGTAGGAAATATATACTATTTTGCAATTTATTGCAAGGAGTTGGATTATTCAGTTGTGGGGGCTGCAAGGCAAATCGGAAATCCATAGGCAAGCTGTCAGGAATGCTGGAACTCTTGGGCCTGAGCCGAAACTACTGTGCACAGGTAAAAATTCTTCTGGGAAGCCTCAACTCTGCTCCTAAATTCTTTCAACTGAATGAATCACACCCACCTGGATTATCTAGAATTGACTTCCCTATGCATAAATTATTGACTTCCCTTACTTGAAGTGAATTGTTTATGGATTTTTAACTACATTTCCCAAGTACCTTCACAGCAACATTTAGTATTTGATTGAATGACTAGGGACTAACATTTAGCCACGTTGACACATAAAGACTATCAAACTGGGGCAATGCTTGTATAGACAGACTACTATTAGGTAAGTCCTACATTCTGGGTTTATCTGTCTTCTTCCTTGTGCTGTTCCTCCCCCTATTTCCTATAAATGCAGCTGGGCTTCAGAGGCTTGATCAGATTCAGGTCAGACTACTCTGGCATGAATATTTCATAGATGGTGCTGTGTGCCTCATGTTGCACCGCATCGGGAGGCTCATGCAAGGTTGAATGCTGGGATTCTCATCTCTGTTTCATCTAATGGTTTCATCCATTAGGACGGCAGTCTGAATCCCTTTTATTAGGGATTACAAAATTACTTATTTATTAGCGTCACTTCTACAAAAACAACACAACACAACACAAAACTTTTCGTTATGAATGGAGGGTATTGGGTTACTTTGAAATATAGTCCATACAGGAAGAGAGAAATCCCTAATTCTTTCTTTTTATGTGAAGTCATGTCTGCTGTGTGGAATTTTAACTTTTTTTTAGTGTAATTATAAATTGATGGATTTTATATATTTGATCAATTGCACTTAGTATTACTTTTGATGTTTATGTAGTCCCATCTTTGGCCAACGGTAACTGCATCATATTGTCTTTTTGACAAGGTGTTGATAGCTTGCTTGTGTTCTGGTCCTTGGCTTATTGTCTAGACTTGCTGATCCAGACCTGGAACTAGCCATTCTTCTATGGAGTCCTGGATCCTTTCACTGGGCAATGGTATTCAGAGGCCACAATCTGGTTGCCAAATGTAGTCATAGCTATTGGATTGTCATTGCTTCTAGTTATTTTCAGTGGACAGAGCCAGGGACTATAAATGTTTGAAAAGAAAATAACAATCTAGAGCTTGTACTGATGTTCCTAAACTTAAATTTAATATTACAAGGTCTTATTTTTTTCCTTTTTTTAAATATATTTTATTGATTATGCTATTACAGTTGTCCCATTTCTCCCCCATCATTCCCCTCCACCCTACACACCCTCTCCCACCCACATTCCCCCCTTTAGTTCATGTCCATGTGTCATAAGTTTTCTAGCTTCTACATTTCCCACACTATTCTTGCCCTCCCCCTATTTTTTCCCCATTATCTATGCTACTCATTCTCTGTACCTTTTCCCCCCCTCTCTCCTCCTCCCATGCCCCTGTTGCTAACCCTCCATATGATCTCCATTTCTGTGGTTCTGTTCCTGTTCTAGCTGTTTGCTTAGTTTGCTTTTGTTTTAGGTGTGGTTCTTGATAGCTATGAGTTTGCTGTCTTTTCACTGTCATAGTTTTATTTTCTTTTTCTTAGATAAGTCCCTTTAACATTTCATATAATAAGGGTTTGGTGATGATGAACTCCTTCAACTTGACCTTATCTGAGAAGCACTTTATCTTCCCTGCCATTCTAAATGACAGCTTTGCTGGAAAGAGCAATTTTGGATGTAGGTCCCTGCTTTTCAAGATTTCAAATATTTCTTTCCAGCCCCTTCTTGCCTGTAAGGTCTCTTTTGAGAAATCAGCTGACAGTCTGATGGGAACTCCCTTGTAGATGACTGTCCCCTTATCCCTTGCTGCTTCTAGAATTCTCTCCTTCATTTGAATCTTGGCTAATGTAATTACGATGTGCCTTGGTGTGTTCCTCCTTGGGTCCAACTTCTTTGGGACTCTCTGAGCTTCCTGGACGTCCTGGTAGTCTATTTCCTTTGCCAGATTGGGGAAGTTCTCCTTTATTATTTGTTCAAATAAGTTTTCCACTCGTTGCTGTTCTTCTTCCCCTTCTGGGACCCCTATAATTCGGATGTTGGGATGTTTAAAGATGTCCCGGAGGTTCCTAAGCCTCTCCTCATTTTTTTGAATTCTTGTTTCTTCCTCGTTTTCTGTTTGGTTGTTAGTTTCTTCCTTCTGGTCCACTCCATTGATTTGAGTCCCAGTTTTCCTTCCATCTCTATCAGTTCCCCATGCATCTTCCTTCATTTCACGGATTGTAGCCTGCATTTTTTCATCTAGTTTGTGAGCAAAATCAACCAATTCTGTGAGCATTTTGATGACCAGTGCTTTGAACTGTGCATCTGACAGGTTGGCTATCTCTTCAGTGCTTAGAGGAATTGGCTCTGGGGCTTTTATTTGTTTTCTGGTTTGAGCCATTTTTGGTGGTTTTTTTTAATTGTTGTTTTGGTTTTAGTCTGGTCTTGGCTATTACGTAGTGAGGGGTGGAGCCTTAGGTGTTCCTCAGGGCGGGGCAGCCCAGTCGCCGGGGTGTGACGCTATAGGTGGGGGTGGGGTCCGAGAGGGAGGAATTGCGCCTGCTCTGCTCTCTCCTGGACTCCGGCCCTTTCCGATGCTTCCCCTTCATCTGGATTATCTGCGCACGCGCACGTTCTGTTACGTAGTGAAGAGTGGAGCCTCTGGCGCTCCCCAGTGCGGGGCAGCCCAGTCACTGAGTTGTGACACTGTATGTGGGGGTGGGGCCTGAGAGGGAGCATTGGCGCCTGCTCCGCTCTCTCCTGGATTCAGTCCCTTCCGCCACTTCCCCTCTGCCTGGACCGTCTGTGTGTGCGAATGTGGGACCACCTGGTCAGCCAGCCGCCTTGTGCAGCCTCACTGGGTCTGCACAGTTGCCCCCTGTGCCGAGGGACCGCCAGCTGCCGCCTGTGGGCCCGGGGACTGCCAGCTGCCATCTGTGCACCTGGGAACTGCCAGCCACTGCTGCTTGCGTTCCTGGGTCCGCACCTCCACTTTCTCCTGCCGCGACTCCGCCCCTCTTACCAGTCTGGATGAATGGTTGTTGGACTTCTGTACAGTTCAATTTTCTATAAGTTCTGGTTGTTTTCTTGTTTCTAAATATTTGTTGTCCTTAATTTTGGTTGTGAGAGGAGGCACAGTGTGTCCGCCTATGCCTCCATCTTGGCCGGAAGTAATATTACAAGGTTTTAAAGCTAACTTTGATTTTATACTTGTATCTCTTTTACCTTGTGTTGAAAATCTTAATCCCTAATAAAACTATTTACTTACATTATAAGATATAAAAATAGATAAAAATAATAATATCAATGTTAATATTCAATTACTGAATGAAGTTTACATGTTCTGACTGCTCTGTTCTTAGAGTATATACACTAAAGATGTAGAGTCAAAATATGTTCTAGTTCCTTGAAATAATTGTTTCTTAGTGGTTTCTCAGTTTTTAAAAAATTATTTTTAGGGATTGCTTATTAAATTTAATTTTGCTTTTGAAACATAAAAGTTGTTTATATTTCCTAAGTTAGAACTTCATAATAAGGTATATTTGGAGAAGTATCATGTCCATTCTGAATCTTCTTCCTTGTTACCTCCTTACTCCTACATTTAAATGTTTTAGCATTTCCAGTATTTTTGCAATTATGAACAAATACATGCACATATAGAAAAATAAAAGTAAAAATATGTTTGTGTTTCCCACTCCATTCTTACACAAAGTGTAGTGTTCTGTAACTTCCTTCTTTTCACTTAATAACATATCCTGAAGATCACTCCTTACCAAAGTAATTAGAGAAATAGAAGTTTATCTCTTTTTTTTGACAATTGCATAGAATTCTGACATATAGATTTACCATAGTTTATTCATCCAGACCCCTTTTGATGGACATCTGGGTTATTATTACGTAGAGAATTCAATAGTGGATGATCTGTTGTATAACTAATTTCACATTTTTTGCCAAATATTACCAAATTCATCTCTATAGGAAGAATTCACAGCAGTAATGTAAGAGGAAGCTCATTACTCTGCAGCTGGATGAAAAGAATATGCTGTAATAATTTTGGGTTTGTGGCAGTCTGATAGAAAAAGTATATCAGAGATTAGTTTTAATTTTAATTTTTCTTATGAGTGTTACTGAACATCTTTCTTATATATCATTTGTGTATCACTTTCATTTTTGTTGTGAATTGTCTATTCTTGCCTTTGTCCATTTTTCCCATTTAGTTAATGGGGTTTTTTTATTATTATTGTTTAAGAGTTCTTTGTATATTAAATATATCAGTCCTTTGTCTATGTTTTAAATTGCAGATAACTTTTCCAAGTTTATCACTTGTCTTTTGACTCCACTTAATGGGAATTTTTGGCCATAGAAACTTTTAAATTTTTATATAGTCAAATTCATCAAAGTATATATGTAAGCTAGTCTTCA
Organism: Glossophaga mutica; assembly: GCA_039655065.1. Classification (NCBI taxonomy): domain Eukaryota; kingdom Metazoa; phylum Chordata; class Mammalia; order Chiroptera; family Phyllostomidae; genus Glossophaga; species Glossophaga mutica. The sequence goes on along the minus strand of CM077308.1, from coordinate 40,265,744 downwards.
TAAAGATATTAATCATGTCTTTACTGCTTCTGGATTTTCTATCATAGTTAGGAAGATTTTCCTCACTTGAGGTTACAAAGAAATTTACCCACATTTTCTTCTAGTAGTTATAGAGTTTTGTTTATTAAATTTAAATATTTGATCCATCTGGAGTTTACCCTGGCATATTATGTGAAAGGTAAATCTGACGTTATCCTTTTTACTAAATGGTTTTCCATTTGTTACAAAACCATTTAGTCCATCTTTTCCCATCTTATTTGTCCCCTTTTAACATATATTAAATTCTCACATGATTTTAGTTTTATTTGTGATGTGTCTATTCTGTTATATTGGTCTGTCTTTTCATATACTAATGCTATATTGTTTTTGATTGTAGGGATTTTATAATATGTTTTAACATCTGGTAGGGATAACCTTCCCCTCTCTTGCTCTTTTTTTACCCCCAGGGAGAGAATTCTTGTGAAGGGAAAAGGAAGTTGGGCCACTATGAATGACTGTGCAATAAAGCCTTAGTCATGGATTGAGGAGTAGGTTGAAGTGTTGTGATTTTGACTAGATTTTGTTCATGAACCAATTCTCATGGAATCAAGTCTGAGGGATGGTAATAAAAACTGCAAAAGCTTTCTGCATTAAAAAGACAGTGTCTTAGGTTATTTTAAGTACTGCTTTGGTCCACTTCTAATGGAGTTAATTACAAATGGAGAGAGAGCTAGTTCTCTTCTAGTCCTACACTAAAGTTGCTAGTAGAATACATGGTGCCCAGTGAAATTTGAATTTCGGGTAAACAACAAATAATTTTTTAGTAAAAGTATCCCCTGAAATTTACTTCACATGAATATATGGTACATATTTACACTAAAATATTATCTATTGTTTCCCTGCAATTCAAATTTAATTGGACTTCCTGGTATTTGTTTTGTTAAATCTGGCAAGTCTATTAAGAACCATTTCTTAGCTTTGCTACTTCAAGGATTCCAGCGCATCAACACTGGTGACAGGCAAGGAAACTGCTATAACATCTGACAGAGGTGGTGGTGCCTGGAGAATTTTGTGGTTGCTAGAGGAAAAGGCAGCAGTCTCCAGTGGCCCAGTCATCATCTAGCAAAGTAGCATAGTTACTTGGCGGGTGCAAATGAGGCTACTACCAGGGAAACAGCCTCAGAGTCTGGCAGTTGGTGCCTTTTGAATGTGGCAGTTCCTGGAGGATATAGAAGCAGTTCTTAGTGGAGGCAATGCTGCCTGGTAGCTGTGGTGATACCTAGAGAAAATAGTCATGGTGCTTGCTGGGAAAGGAAGAAACAGGCAGGAGTGGTCCGTGTGCCCAGTGGAAGATACTCACTGGAGTAGAATTAGACAAGAGGAGTGGGAAAAACCTTAATGCCATAAAGAATGTGATAACGCTTGTGAGCACCTTTGAGTCTCTTGCTTCCAAATAAACTTGGAGGGTTGCTTTTGTTCAAGGAACAGGATTCTGCCCTAACAGATCTAGAGAAATGCAAGTTATACTGGTGCTCCCCAAGCTGTTGCTCTGTGAAAAGAAAATAAAGGAAGTATATAGGTAGTGTAAGAAGGATAATTATCTGTGCCCCTACTTTACTTTATTGTTATCAGCCAATGACCCCCATTGCAAGGCTCTCTGTGGAATGTCTTTTGGGCCTAGGGCTCAAGCCTGGAGGCCTAAGTAGGATCCAGAAAGAGAAAGATGTGACAGGAGCCACAAGTCCACTTGTCTAACCACATATGTAAAGTGAAGGTGATGGGTGAGGATGGTTACCCTGTCTCTAGGGACCAGGTCCTGCCAGGACCTGAGGCAGGAGGAATGCCACAAATAATTACTGACTTTTAAGGTGGAATAACTCCACCCATGAGTAACATATGGTCCAGTAGAGGTGTTGGCTTTTCTCAACGAGGTTAGCAATCCCTCAAGGGGATGTATTGAAAGGGTTATTAGTAAGGGGGCATATAGAGGCGAAAGCAAAGATGGGAATATTCTTTTACATTAAAGTTTGAAGTGTTCCTCAGCTCTGGTTGCTACCATATGACTTTTTCCTTCCATGCAGATGCAGGCTGCCCAGCTTACTCAATGAAGTATTACTGTGTCATTTTTGACTCTAATCTCCCTGCATTGGGGTTTTGGACACAGGGCAAGTTCCCTGTAGACAAAGCCATGCTTTTGTTCAAAGTAGGGTCAGGTTTGCCTCTTGCCTCTGCCCAGATACTAGTCAACGCCTGGATGATTTGACATCATCTCTGATTTCTCCTAGCAGCATGTACCTCCCTCCACACTCCTTTCCAGATTTACAGCCCAGACATATTTTCCGTGTTGGATCTTCAGATTTAGACATCGCCTCCTTATACCTCCACTACATGGAAATTTCTGTTGTGTTCTTCTACTTGATAGTATGTCTTTAATGGATTCTTTTTAAAAAACCTAACAGAGAAAACATAATATGATTCAAAATATTTTGTTATGATACTATAGTTTTATGAAGTTTTATAGTATATGTCCTTGTTATTACTATTATTATATTTGATGTTGTTTTTGCTGAAATGATAATCTTCATAGATAAAAATATGCACAAAGGAGTACTCTATTTGGTCTTTTGATTTTCATAGAGATTTTACTTTTAATTTTGTCTTTTTTGGTCACAGAAAAATGTCTTCAACTTAGCTAAAGACTAAACCCAAGTAAAAAAACAATTGCCATAGCAATAAAAACGTCTGCAAATGTCCTCAAAAGGATTCTAATTTTTAGAAAATGATAGTATTTGGTATACAGAGTTCCAGATTGCTAAGACTAAAATAAAAATCTAGAGACCAGGGAACCAAAATTTTTGCCAATATTTATGGCTTTGTGGTTGCTGAGGGAGCTCCACTTTCTTTGACTTGACCGCAATCCAAAACACACTGAAATTTCCGTGTTAAAACAAATTTTAATATGAGATTGCTCACAGAGGTGAGTCAATGGCCAACCCAGAGACTAAAGTTCAAGTGTAACAGTCTTTGTGCATTCTTCTGGATTGTTCACAGCTGCATTCTATACCCAAAGAAAGTCATCAAGAAAAACAATATTTAGGTCGACAGGAACAGTTGGTCTTGTTTTGAATGATTCAACACTCAGCACAGATCGCTTGATAAAGGTTATGATTTGGAGCTCATGAAGTCCCAAAGAATGCATGCATTAATTAATTCAACAGCATTTACTAAGAGCCAACTAATATGTAGTAGATTTGCATGTACTACACAAGTGCTAAAGGTGAAAGGAAAAATAAAATATGTATCCAACTAACAATAATACAACGTAGCATTTGCTAACATAGGCATATAAATAAAATGCAAAGGAAAGATTAATGTGGTGGGAAGCAGCCTTCTAAAATGGCTCCCATTGGTCCCTGCCTCTTGGTATTCATACTCTTGTATAACCCCTTACTCTTATGTGTGGGCTAAACGTAGAGGTGCTTATAATGAACAGAATATGACAGAAGTAATGGGATGTCATATCCAAGATGAGGTCTAAAAGATCATGACTTTTATCTTGCTAGCACCTCTTCTCTTTTGCTTACTCCGAAGAAGCAAGTTGACATTTTCTGAGCTGCCCCAATGGAGAGTTCCACCTGGGAAAGTACTGAGGGCAACCGTTGGCCAGCAGCAAACAAGGAACTGACTCCTGCCAGCAGCCAGATGAGTGAACTTAGAACTGATTCCTCCCCAGTAGAGCCTTGAGATGGACACAGCCCTGACCAGCACTTTGGTTGCTACTCTGTGACAGCCGTAAGTGGAGGACCCAGTTCCTGATCTACAACACAAGGCAATAAATGTTGTTATAAGCCATTAAGCTTTGGGGTCTTTGTTATGCAGCAATAGATAACTAATGCAACCAGGAAGAAAAGCAAGGTTATTGAAACAAAAGGAACAGTATTTGCAAAGATGAGAGGGTATAGATTAAATTCTAGAATGGCAAATCATCTTGTGTAGTTATAGCATGAAGTGATTTTTGGAGGAATGAAGGGTGATAAGGTTTGAGGTGAGGGTTTGAGGTCAAATTGCAAAATGTGTTCAGTGTCATTTTTATCAGTCAAGCTTCCCTCAAGGAAATAGAAACTTCTCCAACTATTTCAAACAGACAACGTTTAATGCGGGGAATTAGGTACCCTTACGAAGTCGTTGGAAGGGCTACGAACTAAGTCCGATCACTGCTATGACTGGAATGGCCTCTCCACATCCAGGATGCTAGGCTGGCTTCTGGGGCTTTGCTGAAGATAAGTCTGTATCTCCAGGATCATGCTTGCTGCAACAACAACATAAAGTTCATCTCTCCTTCCTCTGCCTTCTAATTCATGAGGGCATGTGTTAGTTGGCAGAAGCTAATTTGCATTACACAAATCCAGCTGTACAAAGTCTGGGAAAAGTAGTATTAGCTTTACATCCTCTACAATTTAGGAAGCCACACGTATGAAATGGATGCTGAATGCCAACTCAGCATACCCACCCCATACAGTGCTGTGTTTGGACTTGCTTCTGGAAAAAATAGGGAGCCCTCAAAAGTTCTAAGAAGGACATAATAAGCTCTATATCAAAGAACATTCACTTTCATAGGACAAAAGTATGGACTGTAGGTGTGACAGAGAGTTTGCTGAGACTGGAAATAGAGAGAGCAACGGTATAGATGAAAAGTGATGAACTCAGGTCTGAGAACTAGCAAGCAGAGGTCAGGGAATGTATGAGATAAATTGAGTTCATTTCATTTCCGTCAATATCTAATGTCACCATTCAAGCTCTCTCTCTCTAATTCACATTCTCTAAATGATGCTAGTCTAAGGACTAAATTTTCTTACTATAATGATAGTACTAGAGGAACTGTATTTTCCTATTGTATTATCAAGTCTAATAATTCTTTCTTTTTTGTTATTATGCTTAGATCTCTGTGGTTCAGGCTTGCCGTGATGCTGAAGTGAAAGAAACATAGCAAAGCAACCATCTGAAGTTTGATTAACCTTAAAATAATCTCTTTTTTTTTTTGCATTTCTCAAAAACCGTGAAAGAGATTTAAAAACATATGCCACAGCAAATTTATAAAAATTTCCTTTTCAACCCTATTTCCATAGTCACTCTGGGGTATCTTCCGCATATCCCCCAAGTCTCTCTCAACCCCCAGCCCCAAACTGGGCAATCCAGGTGTGCTGCACCTATGGGCTGTGTACCCCCTTCTGTTGTAGTTAAGCCTTGATTGCTGTTGGCATGACAATGAGAGGGCTTAACCTCAGGCTGATCAGCACAAAAACTGGCTTCAACAGCTGTGGATGATCAATTGTGCAGTAGCTGACCCCATGGATCGGGACTTACTTCAGCAGGGTTCTGGTACCCACTGAGTTTACCTGTTGAGTGTGTTGCTTGTGGAGGTGGCTCTGGGGCCTCCTGGGAGGTGCAGGCCAAGGTCAGCTGCCATCTGTGTCCTCCCCAGGGCCTCCTGGCCTGAGCTACAAAGCAATCTTCAGGTGACTGCTACTTGTGCTGGGCTTGGAGGTACCCAGTGTAGGCCAAGTTGAAAGCCAAGGCTGGCTGCTGCAAGTGGCAGGCTTGAGTCCGCTTAGCAAGAGGTACAGAGTGTGACAGATGCTGCTTGTTTTAGAGATTTTAGGAAAGTCTGAAGCCAGAGCCAAGACAGGCTGTTCATATGTAAAAACCACTGGGAACAACTTAGGTGGGCCCATAAATTAGGTGGGGTGGGGTCTCAGGGATGTTCTCCTCCCCCCTACCTCCTGGGTAGGGCATATACCTGTCTAAATTACCAGAAGATTATAGTATCCTAATATGTAGGAGATGCCCATAAGATGTCTCTAGTGTGGGGGATCTGACTATTTGTCAGCACATGCTAAAGGAAGACCACTAACTTAGATTTTTTCCTCTTTTTCTTTGTCATTTCCTGAGAAATAGATGAGGCTGATAAAGCTTAAGGACTGACAAATCAGAGTTTCAGACTTCAGGGTCAGGCCGGTTATAAATGAGTGAAATGAGCTGGTGTGGGGGGAACAAAAGGCAGTTGTGTTACCAGGTCCATAGGAGATGGCCCCTTTATTTCGGTGTGAGGGTGCCGAAGTGGAGAGAGCACAGCCTTCTAAAGAGGACAGCCACTGCTCAGTATCGGATAATTAATGCTATGAGGGAATATGGGTTCTCTAGCTCCAAATCATCCCATTTTTCAAGTATATACCAAAGTACACACATGTGAACTCTCTTCATTTTTAATTCTTGGCAATTAAACCAAAACTTAAGATAATGCTTTGTGGGCCAGCCAAAAAAGACCATGCCAACCAGTTGTGGCCTCTGAGGTAAAAGGATCATGGAGCTGGGAAGGTGGCCCTTGCGAGGGGAAGGAATTTTGAGCAGTCTAAGGAGGAAAGACTAGAGAGGAGGAGACAGGAAGCTGGAAAAACAGCAAATGAGCTATCCCCCATCTTCTGCTTCCCGCTTCCCTCAGACTCTGAAACGGATTGGAATGTAGAACCTGAATCCTAAGAAAAGGACTTTGTGTGTGTGCTTGTGTACTTAATCAATTCGAAGTTAAGACCATAAAGCAAGAACAGTCCCACATGGTAATACATATACTATTGAGTTTACCCTTGTTTGTAGTTCAACAACCATTCTTGTCTCTTACTTTTGCAAACAACAGATTACTTTTATTTTGCTTGAAAGGTATGATACATCCATGTAAACAAGAGAGCAAAGAAGTTTTCTAAATGCTTTTATTTTTGGCACAAATATTTACAAATATTTCTGCACCTCTCAGGTTCTTCTTGCTGGAAAAAGGAGAGCTAGGGATGCCTTTGTTAATGACATTAAAAATGTGCATTGGTGTATAAAGGTAATAATGTACTTTTTAGCCATGTTAATAATAAATTAACATTATAATGGTTGCCATATTAGAGAAAATTCATTAGTCTCAGTATAAAGTAATTTTAAAAGTGGATAAGCTAAAGCTATCAAAACAAAACAATCAGCTTCAGACAACATTGTACTATATGCAATCTTTGATGAATTATATTCAATTACAGAGGGTAATACCTTGTGCAGTGCCTGATATATAGTAGGTATTCAGCAAATGTTTGTTAAATTTCATTGCTTTTTAACACAGTACTTTACCTCAGTGATAATTAACTCAGATAAAAATAGAAATTTGTAAGAAATATTCTTTGGTTTCTTGTATATGTATATATACGAGAGGGAGGGAGAGAAGGAGAGAGGGAGGGAGAGAGAGAGGGAGAGAGACAGGAGCAGCAGAAGAGAGAGAAAAGGAAATGTATGTATTTCTAAAGAGTGATTCCAACTCCAGTTGCTCAGAGATGAATATTTTGACTCTGTCTGTAGTCGTAGTCCCTGCTGACAATATGCTGTCATTTCCTCAACTTCATTCTTTTTCTTTGTTTTGGTTTTACAGAGATCAGGTCTCAAGTCACGGGAATCTCTATGGCCTTCAGTTGCTAAAGTTTTCCTTCCTTCTTTTGCCCTTGCCTGGCTCAGAAGAACATGCCAGGTGGTGTAAATGTTTCCTTTTCAGAGCTGAAGAAGGGATCTGGGCTCTGGAGTCAATAGAGAAAGCCTCGGTTTCCGTGGCTTCTTGGCTCTCAACTCACCTATTCTCAGCCAGCTCAGAGGCCTCTTTTCAAATGTGCCCTGGTTAGCTGTTTTAGATCCTTGTGCTTTGAAAAGTTCCTTTCTCCCACTGGGATATTATTAGGACATAACGAGGCTAGAAAAGCTGTGGGAAGCTTTGGAGGCAGAAGGATAGGACCCAGCAAGGCTGGCAGTAGGAAGGGAATTTGCTGTGGTTACCTACATAGTCCAAAGGTGCCCCTGAGCCGATTCCAGGTAGGGAGCAAGGCTGGGCTTTCTTGTCTGGTTCTTTGGCTCTTAGTTTCCCCATCTGAGGCCAGGATATGTATCAGGAAAGAAATCAGCCTCAGGTGCGTTCTCTCATTTCTTTCTCCTCTAAACTTCAGCTTCCAGGCATCGCACCGTAGTTTTGGGAGGACTCTTGGGCTCTTCTGGCTTTTTATCAGTTTTATTTGATTCTTCATTGGGGTTGCTATTATCTGCCTTCTCCTCCTTTACTACTTTGGTTTCAATCATTTCCTTCTGCTGATTCTTGTTTGTAAAAGGGAAGGCCTTTACATACCTGTAGGCATAAACATAAAGTCAAAGTGAGAGGCTCCTATGTGACACGTGTAACAATAAGTAATGCTTTGTCTGTGATGTCCGTGTTGGCACAGAACACTGGGTGCCTTTATTTCAGAGAGATGCTAACACATGTGCACTCAAATACATTAACATATCCCCATTCTAATGGATTCTTTTAGACGGGATAGTAAGCACAGAGCCCAAACTTTAGGCTGACCTCACAACCCTCCCACTCAAAGCAAAGAATTGAAAATCAAATAAAGCATATATGTTTTCCTCAAGATATCGGTCTTTTCTTTTTTTTTCTTGATTTTCAAAGGGACAGCCATTAACCTAGTATATAAGCCTGGATGACGATGCATGTGCTGAAATAGGAACACTGGATGGTAGGGAGAGGAGCTGAGATGAGGGAGAAAATTTACAATATAAGAGGACTGCCATCTCCATTCTGACCAGAAAAATGCTAATAACAACTTTGGAAAAACACAAGATAGGGAGATCACAAAGATTACAAGACTTACGGTCGGCCAACAACCCTACCTTTTGACGTAGCAAATGGCGAGACCAGCTGCAGCAGCAAAGAACAGGAGCGCAAGCACCAGTAGAGCTGTGGGAACACCTGGAGGAAACAGATATGGCCTGTTGGGCCTTCACTTGTACAGTGCTGTGCGCAGCTCTTATAACGACGAGTCCTTACCCCCGACTGAGACAGAGATAGTGAAGGAGAAAAGCCTTTTCTATGACAGCACAGGGGCCACTTAGGATGTTGGGTCCACATCTGCTTCTTTGCTTCTTGCCTATAGAACCCTTGGTCTTGCCTCTCATACTCTTTCTATTCCATAAGTTGCGATATGAGAGAAGGAGTCCATTTCCTCTCTGTGGCCTTGTGAGGATAAGTTTGGAGCTAATTAACCAAAAAGAAGTGTTTATTTTTTAATAAGAAAACAAACTTTCTAATCATATGCATTTAAGGTATATATTTTAAAGAGAACTTTTACACATTAATAGGTAGTAATATATTTTAAAAGTCTTTGAGTTTGACAAGTGAAACTATTTTGTACTCATGATTTTTAGTTTAATCATTAATGGCTTTTTTTAGAGCTCTCAAATTCTATGACTATGAAAGTTGAGTTTGCATTAACCTTTTATTTATGTTTGGCAGGTCCTGAGTGTCCAATCTGGAGATAGTTTAATTTCTATGTATTGTCTATTACACACGCACATGCACACACAAAACACAGACACGGAAAGCTTTACCTCCAAACCCAACACCTTCATTTTTGAATCTTGATGTATATTCGTCATGTGATTCAGTTTCTGTAGATGCGGTGGTAGTTTCCATAAAAACTTCTGTTACGCAAATTAACTTCCTTTTTCGTGGAGAAGTGGAAGCCAGGACAGGAGGAGGTTCAGCGGAGTAAGGGACACCAATAGATAAAGTTGGGTGTATACTGTCACTGCCATCCATTTCTGTGGTGTATGTTGCACTTTGGGTGTCGTATATTGGATCTTTGGTGGTGATAATTTCTGGAGAGCATGAGTTAATCCAAATATCTGTTGGGGAGGGAAAAATAAAGTGACCAGTAGCCTCCTAACTGATCTTTCTGCCTCTAGTCTTACTTTCTACACTTGATCTTAGCCACAAGGCCCAGAAGCGATAGTCTTACTTCCTTCTAGTCCCCTTATACTGCAGCTGGAATAGTCTTACAAAAATGCAAATCTAATCACATACTTCCTTCCTTAGAATCTCTTGGTGACTGCCACTACTGCATGGCCTATAAGGCCCTCCATGATTTGGGCCAGCTGGCATGACCAGCCTCATCCGATCCGTCTTTCTTTCCTTCCTCCTACCATACTGAAATTTCTTCAGTTCTTTGATATGCTATCTCTCACATCTCTGACAAGCCTTTGACCTTGATGCTTTCTTCCCCTGTAGTAATCTTTGCCCCCTCTTTATTTAGTTCGTATTTATCCTTCAGGTCTCAGATTGAACATCTCTTTCTTAGGCAGACTTGATGACTAGACTGGGTTCCTAGGCATATGTTCTTGTGCCTCCTTGGATTTCCCTTGCCACAGTTCTCATTGCATTCCTCCCCTCTGGCCTGTCTTTGTCATCATGATATGTGCACTGTGCCTGACACATAGTACATGCTCAGTATTTGATGAATAAAGGAAGGAGGGAAAAAATGAAAGAAAGGAGAGGATGGGGAGAGCACATATACACACAGGACACCACTTCAGGACAAAGGTCTACCAAAACCAGATTGCTCTGTGCTCATCAAAAAAGGGTGGGGGAGGTAAAGGAGAGAGGTAGGTTTGCCTTTCAACCTGTTGAATGTGGCAGAGAGGAAACTAACATGTGTTGAGCGTCTTGCTCTGAGTGACCAAAGCACTTCATTTAGCAATTTTATCAAATCTTCATTTAGATAGGAGGAAACTGAAGTTCAGAGAAACCGAATGTCTTGCTAAAAGTCACAGAAGTCGTAAATGGCAGAGCCATGAATACATTGTAATATAAATTTGCATCTATTTAAAATCCTTCGTTATTTGTGGCAGTGGGTTGTATCAGCTGGAATGTTAGCTATAAAGAAGAGTCATTCCATTCATTTTTGAAAATTAAATTATAAATCAAGGTCAGGGACATTATAGTACTGATAAAGTGTTTGACTACATACACATTCAGTCAGAATTTTATGCCATTCATTTCACTTTGAAAGACTTCTATTCAAATAGACATCATCTGTGACTTTCTCTGCCCTGAACTTTTAGCTACATTTCTCATTTTTGAGCAATGCTGAGTTCTTCCCTCAGAAAATGAACCTTTTTTTTTGAAATTTTTTTAAATTTTTATTTTCATTGTTGATCTTGTACAGTTTTCTGTCTTTTATTCTCACCCGAACCCGCCACCCCAGCCCTCCCCACCTCCCTCCCATTTCCACCCCCCCCACAGTTCCTGTCCATGTGTCCTTTATACTTGTTCCTGTAAATCCTTCCCCTTTTCCCCTGAAATTCCCTCCCCTCTCCCCTCTGGTGACTTTCAGCATGTTCCCAATTTCCATGTCTTTGGTTATATTATGCTTGTTTGTTTGTTTTGTTGATTAGGAAAATGAACCTTTTTTAATATTACAGAAAAAACAACTACTGAGTACCATATACTATGCTGGGAACTGAATATGTAGAGATCAATATGGTTCCTGTTTCCAGGACAGAGAATTTTGATAAGAAGAGGGGGAGACCACTGGGGATTCACAGAGGAAATGGCATTTGGGCAGGGTGTAGAGGATTAATGTGTTTGTTCAACAAATATTTGTTGAGCTCCAACTCTGTGCAGGCAGTGTACACACTGTTCTAGTTGTTAGAGACATGGTGCAGACGAGACAGTCTCTGCTTGTAAGGGGCTTGTATGCTATTGGAAGCAGAGAGATAATAATTTTTTTAAAAGCCAGAAATGTCAAAGGAGGGTAAATCTTGAGAAGAAAGTTGAACAGGATAAAGCTTAAACTGGAAGGGGTAGGGAACAGGGGACAGATACCCTGGGTAGGGTGATAAGAGAAAAATCCCTTTGTGGAGGTGATACTTAAGGTGAGACCTGAATGATGAAAAGTAGCCAGTCATTGAAGATCCAGAACAAAAGAATTGCAAGTAAAGAGAACAGGAAGTTTAAGAGCCTGAAGTTGAATGAACACAGCATGTTTGATTGGAGGTGGGGGCGGGTGTGGGGAAAGAATGGCTGGAACTGAGGAACAACTCACCTAGTATGGAAGGGGGAATAGAATATCCCAGTCAATTGAAATAAGCATGATCCAAGAATCCAGGCATTTGAAAGTGTAGTTATGTTAGAAAAATGAGAAGGAGCACAGTGAGGCTGGAGAGTAGGGTGTGTGTATGATTGGCAGTATGAAACACTGTAAACAAGAGATACGATTGGGAAGACAGTTTGGAGCCAGAGTATTGAGATTCAGAACTGTCATGTTAAAGAATTTGGAATTTATTCTGTAGAAGCAGGAATTTTCACCTGGAGTCCACAAACTGATACACAAAAGTTCTCATATATGCCCACTTTTTTTTTATTGTTGTTCAAGTACAGTTGTCTCCATTTTCCCCCTAGTACCCTCCCCTGCCCCACCCATCCCCACCTCCCATCCTTGATCCTACCCCCTTTGGCTTTGTCCATGTGACCTTTATACATGTTCTTTGATTACCTTTCCCCTATTCCCCCTATTATCCCTCTTCTCCCTCCCCTCTGGTTACTGTCAGTTTGTTCTTTATTTCTACGTCCCTGGTTATATTTTGCTTGCTTATCGGTCTTGTTGATTAGGTTCCATTTATAGGTGAGATCATATGGTATTTGTCTTTCACTGTCTGGCTTTTATGTGCAGAAAGCTTTCTAGTTGACATCATATTCTTAAACGGGAAGTTATCTGAGGTCGTGGAGCAGATTAACATAATTATTAGTGGAGGTGTGTGGAGGGTGAAATACAGAGGGAAGAGAGTACAATTCAGAAGTAAACAAGATGATTGCAATTACATGGAAATAGGGGAGTCCAGAAGTGTCTGGACTCCTGGAATTTAGATCTTAAAGACCTTTGAGGGAGAAGTGATTCTCAACCCTGGTTGTGGGTTGACTCATCTGGGAAGCTTTAAAAAAATACTGATGCTCAGAACCCATTCCAGGCCTATGTTACTGATGCGTGGTTATCACCATGGAAGGTGCTACAGGGAAGTAACATGATTTAAGATTTAAATCCTGGCTCTTTCCCTTATTAACTGCGGCCACAGTATGGTACACTGTAAGTATCAGTAGAAATGATACACTTGTGTCCTTTTACTGAGGATTAATGAAATAGTAAATGATACGGCTGAGCACAGTGTATGGGCAGGATAGATAAGATCACTTCACTAGGTTTAGGCAAGAATGTCATAGTGTGAGGGAGCAGCAGCTGTTTGTCCCCGTGATCCCTCACTGGTCAAGGACACAATGTATCTCACTTGGAAGTGTTAGGACCTGGCTTTCCTTCCCCTGCAATCTACAAACAATTTCTCTAGAATGTACCAAGTGCTCTGGTAGGTGTTAAACACAGAGTGGGGTTGGAGTCCAATAGGAAAGGTAAGGGGTACAGGAAGGATTCCTAGAGAAGGGGACATTTGAGATTTGAATAAAGAGAAAGAGTTAGCCAGGTGGAAGAGGCTGGGCACTGTGGCAGAGGGAATAGCGTGGAACAGACGGCACGCACGGAGCTTTGACCTCACTTCGGTCTGATCCCCAAAGCGGACAAAGATAGCGATAAGAGTGATACCGTTGAAAATCAGCGTTAAAATCACTCTGATCCCCAGACCTCACAGGATGGTAATAAAAAAGGAAGTTACAAAAACAAAGAAGCATGGGGTAAGTTTAGGATTAGCGTTAGGACGAGGGTTAGGGTAACTCTGATCTTCACAAAGATGACAGACAGAAGCAGGTAAACCTAATTCCTTTCAATAAAATAATATAACCACTAAGAGTAGTGAATTTTTTCAAGTCACTTTTGTACACAATTCTTTGACAGTACATCTTTACAGGGATATCATCTAGGGACTAAAAGAAAGGCAAAAAAATCTTATACTCCTCTCAGTAGGTTTTTTATTCCTAATAATGTTGATTTTGTAATTTTGAAAGCATTGTAGAACAAGAAAATATGTTAAAATTATTTATTGAGAACTAAGATGTTTCAGATAAGAAAAATATACAAATAAAAGTAAACTAAGGAAAAACTTGAATTGTTAAATTTGGGCTATATGTATCTATAAAAATCCATAATTTGAAAACATATATGTGTGTATGCATATGTGTATATGTACTATTTGTGTGTTGGGGGAAATCATCAAGAGGATGTGACTGCCTGTTGACTGGTTTGTTAGACCTGGGTAATTGGAGGCTCCTCATTCCCTTATTGTCCTTGGAATGTGCATTCTGCTTTACTTCCTGGTGCTAGAAGCTGCCCAAGGACTCATCCTTGAGACAGTAAGGTGCTGGTTAAGACCATCTAGATGGTATACATGGCTGAGCCCAGTTAGGGCCTCCTGTGTACATGACCTAACCCAGTTAAGGCCTCTATATAAACTTAAAAGAATCTGGCAGGCAGTGTAGTAATATACCAGTCTTGAGGCCACTCAAGACAAGACTCGTAAGTTCCTTTTTTTCAAAAACCTGCCTCCTACCAATCTGGGGTGGTTTGCCTCTTACTTTAGTCTCTCCCTGCCCTCTGCATACAGGGACCAGTCTCAGATTATACCTGGGAAGCTTCTAAGGTTGTGAACTAGCAGTATGTATACAGATATTCTTTTAGGGGACAGCTGGGAAATATGTATATGTTTTCTAGCTGTCCACAAAAAAGGACTGAGAAGCAATGCAAAATCCAGTAGTAGTTAGAACAACTTGCATCCAGATCTCAGTTTTTAATTAACATTCTCCACTTTAAAGAACCAGAGCTCCTTGGAGAAGTAAATGGCTGATAACACGTCTAGTACAGATCAAGTACCAGGTGAGCCTGGGACACCTTATTATGTCAGAAAATAAGGATTTGATCAGATACTAATGAGATTATGGATAAAAGCCAACTAAAAGGGGCTCCCACTTGCCAAATTTGGGACAGTTTGAGCATCAAAAAGGATAAAAATTGTGTCCTGGCTGGTGTGGCTCAGCTGTTTGGGGTATTATCCCATGAAACTGAAAGCCTGCAGGTTCGCTTTCCAGTCAGGGCACATGCCTAGGTTACAGGTTCGGCCTGGTCAAGGTGCATAAGGGAGGCAACGAATCAATGTTTCTCTCTTGTTAAGTGGCCCCAAGCCCGGCACTAGCAGCAGCCAGCTTGGTTTTACCTGGGGATCTCTAAGCCCAGCACAAATACCAACCATCTCAGATTGCTCTATATCTCAGGCAGGGCGGCCCCAGAAAGAACACAGGTAGGGACTCACCTTGGCCTGTACCACCTGGGAAACCCCCGGACCTGTGCACCCAGTGGACAGCTACAGACCACATCAGAGCACCACCACCCTGCCCCTGCACAGCTGATCCTCCATGAAGGTCGGAAGTTGGTGGTCAATGGTTACAGCCAATCCTTGCAACTGTCTGGCCTGAGTAAATCCCTCTCATTGACCTGCCAACAGCAACCAAGGCTCAACTACAAGAGGAAGGTGTACTCAACCTACCCAAAGGGCATACCTCAAATACCCACCTTGAGTGATAGGGGAAGCTGTGCCACTGGACCCTACAGGACACCTACTACCTTAGGCCATGCTACCAAAACAGGGAGTCATAACAGCTCTACCTAATGCATAGAAACAAACACAGGCAGGCTGCCAAAATGAGGAGACAAAGAAACATGGCCCAAATGAAAGAACAGATCAAAACTCCAGGAAAAGAACTAAATGAAATGGAGATAAGCAATCTGTCAGATGCAGAATTCGAAACACTGGTTATAAGGATATTCCAAGAACTTAGTGAGGACGTCAGCAGCATAAAAAAGATCCAGTCAGAAATGAAGAATACACTAATTAAAATAAAGAACAATTTACAGGGAAACAACAGTAGAGTAGATGAAGCCAAGAATCAAATCAATGATTTGGAATATAAGAAAGCAAAGAACAACCAATTAGGATAATGAGAAGAAAAATGAATCCCCCCCAAATGAGGATAGTATAAGCAGCCTGTGGGACAACTGCAAGCATTCCAACGTTTGCATCATAGGGGTAACAAAAGGAGAAGAGAAAGAGGAAGAAACTAGAAATTTGTTTGAAAAAATATTGAAAGAAAACTTCCCTAATTTGGTGAAGGAAATAGATATACAAGTCCAGGAAGCAGAGAGTCCCAAACAAATGGATGAAAAGAGACCCACTCCAAGACACAACATAATTAAATGCCAAAAGTTAAAGATAAAGAGAGAATCTTAAAAGCAGCAAGAGAAACCAGATTATCATCTACAATGAGTTCCCATAAGACTGTTAGCTTATTTCTCAAAAGAAACTTTGCAGGCTAGAAGAGACTGGCAAGAAATATTCAAAGTCATGAAAAGCAGGAACCTATAGCCAAGATTACTCTATCCAGCAGAGCTTATCATTTATAATCAAAAGGCAGATACAGAGCTTCCCAGAGAAGAAAAAGCTAAAGGAGTTCATCATCACCAAACCATTAGTATATGAAATGTTAAAGGGGCTTATTTAAGAAAAGAAGATTGAAGCTATGAACAATAAAGTGGCAATAAATACATACCTGTCAACAAGTGAATCAAAAAAACAAAGTAAACAAGAATAGAGGCAGAATCATGGATACAGAGAGTTTTTTGATGGTTTCCAGATGAGAGGGAGCCATAAGGGAATGGGTGAAGAGGTGAGGGGATTAAGAAGCACAAATAGGCAGTTACAGTATAGCCATGGGGATGTAAAGTACAGTAGAGGAAATAGAGTAGCCAATGAACTTACACACATGACCATGAACATGAACAATGGTGTGGGGATTGCCTGAGGGAGTGGAGGTTTCTGGGTAGAGGAGAAGGGGGAAAAATCAGGACAACTCTAATAGCACAACCAATAAAATAAAAAACTATAATAAGATACCACCTCATACCTGTTAGAATGGCTATTGTCAAGAAGACTGGTAATAACAAGTTTGGGAGAGGTTGTGGAGAAAAAAGAACCCTCATTCACTGCTGGTGGGAATGTAAACTGGTGCAGCCACTATGAATAACAGTATGGAGGTTGCTCAAAAAATTAAGAATATGGTCACCATGTGACCAAGCAACCCCTCTTCTGGGTATCTGCTTCAAAAATTTGAAAACATTTATTTGCAGTAGGCACCCCTGTGTTCATTGCAGCATTATTCATGATAGTCAAGGCATGGAGAAAACTGAAGTGTCCTTCAATAGAGGACTGGATAAAGAAGATGTGGTACATATAGATAATGGAATACTACTCAGCTGTAAGAAAAGGTGAAATAATGACATTTGTGACAACATGGATAGATCTTGAGGATATCATGCTACGTGAAGTAAGTCAGAAAAAGTTAAGAACCATATGATTTCATTCATATATGGGATATAAAACTGAAAGCAACAAATGAACAAACAAGACAAAAACAAGCAAAAACTTAAATGCAGACACAGTACGGCGGGTACCAGAGGGAAGGAGGCTAGAGAGGGTGGTAAAGGGTCAAATGTATGGTGACAGAGAAGATTGACTTTGGGTGGTAAACGCACAATGCAACACGCAGATGATGTATCATAGAATTGTACAGTTGAAACATATATAATTTTGTTAACCAATGTCATCCCAATATAATTAATTGAAAAATGCAAACCAAAATAAAACACACACATAAAAAGCTAACCATTTTTACAGCTACCCCCCATATATAATAACTGATTTCGCCAAGGATCATCAATGGCTGCTTAAACTATCAGGTGAAAGATAGTCAGGGATCAGAATATTTGCATGATGCCAAAATTTCACACCGTAGACCACACATTGAAAGGGGAAAACATAGCTTTGAGTTCATCAGAGAGGTCTGGCAGTCACCATCTTAACCAAATGATCAAAATTATCATATTAATAGTGGGACATGTTGACATTAAGTGCCTTTGTTGGTATGTGATCCAAAGTACATGATATCATCTATGCAGTATTTTTGCTAAAAATATCAAACATGCATCTAATTAAACTTCTAGACCTAACTTTATACAGGAAATGTAGGGGGTGGAAGTACAAGTTAAATGAAACTGTGGGGGAACTCGCGTACCCAAGTCCTCTTTCCCTAACTCTTTTTTGTTGAGTCTCAGGACTGGTGATCCCATTGTCACATTGACAGCTGGCAGGAAGGCCAGGCAGTTAAAAGGCCAGCCCATTTGACAGGCATGGGCTGGCTATGAGATAAGCGGCATGTGAATCCCCAATTCCCCAGCCAAAGGTGATACAGGCTGAAGAGGCGAAGGGGAGAATGGTGGTGGAAAAAATGTTGGAAGGAGCCTTATGTTCCGGTCTTGACTCTGCAGCTGACTGTAGGACTATGGACAAACCAAACCTCCATTCTGAGTGACTGCATTCATAGTTTCATCTGTGAAGTGAGGGAAGTAGACAAGGCATTTTTCAGGCTACCTTCTATGCAAAAGCCCCCTGGGTCACAGGACCTCTTGGGCCCTGTGTTGCCTTTGGGAAACATATCGCTGATGCCATCTTTCTCTTGGATCTTAGAGAATGATTTTGGAATCTATCCTTGTGTATGGCTACTCAGCTGGATAACCTTTAGAAAGTCAGATATTTGAATATGTATGAAGAGAAATACATCAGGCAGAGGTTCTTATGACAAATTGAGAACAATTTGTGTTTAGTAAATGAAAAAGGTTTTGAGAAGGTACTTAAACATTTCTGGGGAGGTAAAGCCCTGGGGGTAAGGCAACCAAGGTCTCCAAGCAAGGTGGACTGTGTGGCCAAGGTTGACTGCGTGGCCAAGGTTGACTGCGTGGCCATGAGTTCTACTTTTTAGCTTCATCTCCTTCCTCCATGAAATGGAGATCAGGTCTTGTTCTAAAAAAATGTCAAATGCAGCATCTGAGTTTCCTCTCTTGTAAAGGAATGTAGGATAATGGAAAGAGCATGGTTTTAGAGTTAGATCTCTGTTTAACTCTTTATAGTAATGAGATCTCAGACAACTGTACTTGTGTCCTGAGCTGTCTTTTCTGCAAAATGAGGATGATTAAACGTATCTCATAGGGAGATTGTCAAGGTTCAGTGAGATAAAAGTACATTACTTTGTCCGTAATAGGCATTTACTTCTCTTCTTGTTGTTTATTTTATAGGATGGAGTGGGGGAGGTAATGGAGCCTTCTGGGATGCCCTTCCCCGATGTTGCCAGTCAGTCACATTTCCCCTGACCTTTTCCTCCAAGGAGCACACTGCCACATCTAGCCTGGCCACAAAGTCAGTCTTGGGAGGGTTAAATAACCATTGCTGTGATTGCTGCTGCTCAGGGTTGCCCTTCTCAGATATGTTGTAGAGCTAGCAAAACCTGGAGAAAACACATCAGATGGAGAGTCTGCAGATCTGACTTACCAGATGAGTTGTAACAATAGGCCCTAGCATTGTCCTTGAGAAGCCTTCTCCAAGCCAAGACACCCACTCCATTCTTTCCACACTTGGGGTTTGGGAGAATCCGAGAGATGACTACGAACTGGTCTGAAACCCATCCATAGCTGTAACAGAATACATATTTGTTGAACAATTACATTTATCTCTGTGGCTGAACAAGAACACAGAGCCCAAAGAGCTCTGGCCCTGTTTGTGAATCCAGCTGTTTCTCACCTGCAAGTCTCAAAGCTAGACTTCCATGCAGCTTCAACCTGGTCTTTGCTGGCTAAAGTTAGTCCCATCAGCCTACAGGCCTCCTGGGCTTCTGTGAAGTTCAGCTGCTGGACTGCCTTTTTTTCCACAAGGGTGACCCCCATAATTCTGCATGGCATTATGGAAAGCTCTGCAAAGGAACCACACAAACCCTCAGTTTGCTGCTGTCCTTGTCCAGAGCCCTTAGGCTCCTCTTCTTGGCACAGCATCATTGTCTTGATGCAGCAGTGAGGTCATTGTGGCTGGGATTAAAGTTTAGAAATAATGGGACACAGGCCAGACATTTCCCACAAGGACAAACTGCTGAGTTAGTAGGTGCTTGGTCTGATCCAAGCTATACCTCTCATCAGATCCAAGTCCACTCTGTCGCACTGCATTGAGGTGCCTCGTTCGTTATGTGGAAGCTTCAGCTACCAGTTCCTGAGGTGGAGTCTAGGTGCTTCTGCTGCTGCAAACCTTTTTGGAGTCTATAAAATGAATGGTCTGAGACTTTGGGAAACATAGAATTCAGGTCTCTTGCTAATAAAATAGCAATACTCCAAACTAATGTGGATTGGAGATAACTCTATTTCAGAGATGGGTTGAAAAATGTTGCACTTGGTATAACCTGAGCTTTTTCAGGCCCAGGTCTTCTATGACCATTGGGGGGCAGACTTACTCAGAAGTTCCTGGAGGAGCTGGGCGGTAAACCTTGCATGACAGAGAAACTAAAGAAAGTAGAGTTTTGGAGTCAGACCTGGATTTGAATCTAGCCTACGTATGTCGCTTGCTGGCTCTGTGACCTTAGGCCTAGTTATTTTATCTCTTAGCCTCAGTTCCCTTATAAAATTGAGAGTAACAATATCTATTGTATAGGGTAGTGAGAGTTAAATGAGTTAATTCAAATAAAAATGCTTAGCATATTGCCTGCTACACAGTAGGTGCTCAATAAATCATAAAGAACATTACCATTATGTTCTCTTTAAAGCATTTTGCTTTTAGTGCTCAAATACTTTTCCTGCGGAAGTGGAGGCACTTGAACTGTTAAGATGTGAATAATATTTTACTCAAAATCTAATGAATCTGAGAGTTCTTTTAATCCTTTCCTTCAGAGTTCTGACATTTATAGACCTATATGAAATCATCAGTTGCAATGCATTTGGGTACATTATTCCTATTGGGTTTCATCCACAAAAGTCCATGTAAGTGTGTTTTAATCTTCTGAGTAATTGCTTGTACACAGATCTGTGCATTGGATGCCCAATCAAATGCTTTGGCCACTTTCTAGGTTAGTATTTAAAGGACGTTTCATCCAGAAAGTATGGAAGGAGCATGTCTAAGTCCTCTATGTGACCTTCTGTGCTCTGGGTCAGGGGGCTTCGGGAAGAAGTACGTGTATTATGTACAGTACTTGTGGGTGGCCTTGCTTACTTCTGGACCCAGCTCTCGCCAAGGGAGAGACCTGAGAACACGATGTGAGTGTTTGTGACCTCTTACATGAGAACCATTCCAGTATTAAGGCCAACTTCTATAGCCTGTTGATGCTACTCTGTGCCAAACAGTCTTTTTTTTTTTAAATAGAAAATTGAGGCTCAGGGAGTCTCAGGGAAAATTAGTAACTTTCCCAAGCCTAGGGATCTAAAGCACAAACCCAATTACAACTGACTCTAAAACCCCAGTTCCTAACCAGCACATTATTCTGCTTCCCACTGTGCTATGGGGAAAAGATGGACACACACACACACACACACACACACACACACACACACACAACTAGAGCTGAACTCTTGGAACACACCATTTGTCCTGGAATTTGGCTCATTTAGTCCATGAACTTGCTATTGCTTGAGGCTGTTAGGGCTATTTTTTGGTGTAGGGGGGTACTGTAGATTTATTAATTACACTCTAAAGTAGTCTTGATACTCTCTCATCATATCTCATTTTTACTCTAAATAATATTAATAGTAGTAATGGCAGATCTATTCTGGGCAACAGGCCTAGTTTTGAATATTTCTTGTAATATTAATTGGCTGTGGGACCTTGGGCAAGTTAGCATTCTCATCCGTAAAACTGGGATTCCATATCTTCTTCACGGAATTTTTGTCAGAATTGAACTAGATAACTAGTACCTCACAGAGACTGAGTCCATAGTAGGATGTTAATAAATATTAGTCATGGTTAAGTATTTTTTTAATTTTATTTAAGGGCAAAAATAGGTAGCTGGTATCCAAGGGGTACACCAGTCATCTTTTGAGCGCCCTCGGGAGACAATGGGCATGGTAGAAATAGTTCATGCTTAGCTGCTACGCTGAGCTGAATTCAAACCCGAGCTTCATTACTTACTGCCTCCATAGCAGGGGAGTCAAACTCATTTTCATGGGGGGCCACATCAGCCTTGTGGTGGCCTTCAAAGGGCCGAAATTATTTTAGGACTGTATAAATGGAACTACTCCTTAACAGTTAAGGAGTTGAAATTACATTCGGCTCTTCAAAGGCAGCCTTGAGGCTGACGTGGCCCCCGGTGAACGTGAGTTTGACACCCGTGCTGTACGGCATCAGGCACGCCGCTCAGCCACACTGAACCTGTTTCTTCATCTATAAAATGTCCTCTTGAGATATTATTCTCCAGCACAGGGACACAAGTTTCCTTTTCAAGTGCTCAGATTCTTGTTTTCCCAGAGCTGCGATAAGGGGTTTGTGGTTACAATTCCTTTTTAATATAACCATATATTAAATGTATTTTAAATACACATGCACACGTATACATGCCCTTAACTCTGTGTCTGTGCATAACAGGCCCTGGAGAAGACCAGCTCCCATTCTCTTCTTTTTTCTAGTTTGTTTATATATTTTTTTAAATTTTCTTTTAATTGTTGTTCCTGTACAGTTTTCTGTCTTTTACTCCCATCCCACCCCACCATCCCAGCCCTCCCCCCCCTCCCATTTCCACTCCCCCTAGTTTTTGTCCATGTGTCCTTTACACTTGTTCCTATAAACCCTTCCCTTTTTCCCCTGAAATTCTCTCCCCTCTCCCCTCTGGTCACTGTCAGCCTGTTCTCAATTTCAGTGTCTTTGGTTATATTTTGCTTGTTTGTTTGTTTTGTTGATTAGGTTCCTGTTAAAGGTGAGATCATATGGTATTTGTCTTTCACCACCTGGCTTATTTTGCTTAGCATAATACTCTCTATTCTCATCCACTCATCTTCATCAGCCACCGTTCCTTCAACCATGGTTCTAAATAACTTTTGGTTATTTCCAAAAATTTAATTTCCTTAGGAAAATTTTGCCATTATTGAGGAGGGTCTGAAGAGTGTGATAGAGTCATTGTCAAAGACAATTGAGTAATGGTAGCATTTGGGGGAAAAGTGAATAATCTTCTCAGGGGGATTTCAAAGAGAACCAAATGCATTTGACAGTAACAGTTCTAATAATTGTATTTTTTAAAAAAAATCAATTATATAACTTCTAGCTTTCCTTGTAAAATTAAATACAATAATACATGAATCAACTCTGGATGTCAGTTCCTGACATTCTATATCTCAGAGCATCTTCCAGCATCAGAACACACAATTTTCTTTTAATGTACTCAGTTTTATTTGCCCAGAGCTGAAATGAGTGATGTGGTTACGATTTTTTGCCTACAATGCAGAATGAGGTTACCATTTAGGCATCTCAAAGCCCAGAAACCATTTCAAGTCATTCCTTTGGTGGAGAGCTGATGGCTAATTTTTAAACCTATATTTCACATTTTTTCAGTTTATTTGCTATTTACTGCATATTAAAAACATATGCATCCCCTGCGTACCCAGAGCAGGCATAGTGTCTGGTCCAGGAGGTGCTGAATATGTGTTTAATAAGCAAATGAATAAATATGTTTTACCCCGTAAAAAAACCATATGCATCCCATGATAGCATAATAAAATTGAAATTAAAATGATTATATTGTCACTTCTAAAAATTTAAAACAGGCTAATATTCTGTGAAAGCTAGTCATTTTCTCCAGGCTTAGTGATTGCTTTAAAAGTTATATAATCACAATTGTCTTCTTCAGTGAAACATTTTTAAAAACAAATGATATCTCCTCAATGTTTTGTTTCAAAATATCCTCATTAAAAATAGTCCATAACCAAAAATGAAAGCCAACATAACATAAAGGTAAACGTGAACCATTTTGGTGAAGATGACAATATGGGGAAAACATTTCTGGTAGACCAATACTGCCAATTAGATCTTCTGTGGACACTGAGGGTGGCCCCCACTCCCAGCAATCCACAGTCAAGAACTTAGTAGGCTTAGGACAGGTTGTAGGATTTTGCCTTGCCTCAGGCTGGCATTCTGCTAAGAAACCTACCTTGTACCTGGAGAGAGCCTTGGACTAAGAGCCTTGTGGTCCAGATGGACGCAAGAAGCAGCACCAGGCTGAAGCACTTGGTCATTGTGCCAACCCCTTCAGAGCCAGAGAAGCACTTCAGACAGCCACTGGCAGCAACACAAGCATACAATCACCAGTCTGGATGGAGACTTCTGGAAATATGTTGGGGCCCCCACTGCTCCACTTCATAACTGAGACATCCGGATTTCCCTGCTTTCAAGCTTCTGACTTGTCAAGGTCACTGGGGGAAATGAGTGACGTCCCTTGAATGCCCAGGCTGCATTTTGTGGATAGCTTTCTGGAAAATTTAGCTAATGCTGACTCAGAAAACATGAAATGAGGAAGGCAGATAGCACAATGTGAACTGCTGAAGGTTCTCCCTATTTCCATATTCCCTGCCACTGCCCACCACCCCCACCAGCTCAGTTCTCACATGTTCATTGTCACTGCCTGTGGAGCCCATTCATTTATATACTCCTAGGAATGTCTCTGTCTCTAAAGAAGATTAAGCATGGCTCGTGCTTTTCCCCTCACAATCAGGGAGGGTTTTTTTCCCAGCTGCATATTCTTGTGATCTGTGGGGGAATGATGCTAAGGCTCATGAAAGCAAATGCCCATTTACATACCAAGGACAGATTCTTTATGCCTCCCTCTGGGCTTCCTTTATACATTCAAAATTTCTACACCACTATGGGCAATGCGATCCCTTCTCCAAAGAGACCAGACACACACAAAAAATCATATTTAAAAAATACAAGTGTAGGGGGGGCAATTCACAAAATTAGTCATTTTACACTTTACAGTAAAGGGTTTTTGACTCTACAACAGGAATTCCTACAGGGGCCCTTTACAATAACTCTTTTATTTATTTATTTATTTATTTATTTATTTATTTATTTATTTATTTTTTAAGAAGCACATCCTTTTCATTTTTTTTTTTAATTTTTTTTATTTATTTATCTTTAGAGGGGAAGGGTAGGAGAGAGAGAGAGGGAGAGGGAGAGAAATATCAATGTACGGTTGCCTCTTGTGTGTCCCATGCTGGGAACTGGTCTGCAACCCAGGCATGTGCCCTGACTGGGAATCGAACCGCGATCCTTTGGTTCGCAGGCCCGCGCTCAATCCACTGAGCTACACCAGCCAGGGCTACAATAACTCTTTCTTTAATAAGTTCTCTTATAGACCAAATAACTTCTCTGGCAGACCAAAATTCAACTTAGACTTCCCCTTTCTTATTTGACAAATGTGAGGTTTATCTGTACTGTGTACGAGCAGACTGCACTCTTTGCTTTTCCAACTGTGTTTCCAGTGGTTGGTCCTCTATAGTAGTTATGGAATTCTGGCTTGAGAGTAATGCCTTGAGCAAATGTTTGTGAGTTTTCTCCAAAATGAATGTCATGTGTAAGAATTGGTCTATGGGTAACTAGTTCATTTCTATACAAACAGTATCCTTAAGTTCGGTATCTATACAGAAAATACCAATAACAAAAGGAAGGCAGCTATGCTCACCACTATACCACTAACACCTACCCAATAACAAAAGGAGAATCTGCACAAACACAAGGCAACTTCTAAGAGACTGGGGCATAACCCTTAAATATCTCTAATATCTAAATATTTTACTACCTTTAGATCTCGTTACTCAGGTGAGCATAAGCCTCAGGCTATGGATACCTCAGAAACATATGTGACTATCACCATAGAACTAGGTAGAGAGGAAAGCAGGCATCATATCCTCTTCATCACCAGCCTTAAAGCTCTAGCATCATGCTTGAAACTGAGCTAGCCTTCAAGCATTTGCTCAAATATGACAAAAAGAAAGAAGGAAACAAGATAAGGAGGAAAATGAATCATAGAAAATAAAGCTTTGAATGGGAGAAATAGTTTATGAGAAACGAGATCAACCTAAATATCAGAAACATATCCCAAGAAGGAAAATTAGTAGGTAATGGGAGCCTGTCTGACTGTTCTGGTACCTAATAATGAGTTTCTGGAAGAGGAAACAGTCTTATTTTGGGGATCTCTCTATTGAAAGAAGTTAAGCTACCATTGGAATGTGATTGGAAATGCCTGATGGGAACTTGCTGCCTCTCTTGTTAAGTGTGAATTGCTCAGTCTTAGCTTCTAGGCCTCTCACCCAAGATAGGTGTCTGAAGAATTTGTTGCCAAGAGCTACAAGCTAAGTGGAGAACTATAAAGAAAATATTGCCAGACAGTCTCTCATCACCATTTTCAGAAAGTGTTCAGGATATCACTGCAGCACTGTCCACTTCTAAAACAACAGCTCATGCTGTAACCAGGGAGAACCAAGAATCTTTGAAAAAGTGCTAGGATTGGAAGGGAAATTTGAAAAGTTAAATGCAAATGGAGAAACAACAAGTTTCAAAGAAAAGCATAACATATGGAGTATCTGGGCCAGTTTTCTTGTTCTCTGAATATGGAATACATGCATGAAAGATATTTAATCTGATGTATGCAAATAAAAATTTAAATAGAGTAGACATTTTGCAATGTGGGCAGAAAGATGGTAATATGGTACAACCCAAATTCTGGGACTGAAGATAATATCTAAAATTTAGTTTAAGTTCTAACACTAATTATCTGTGTGAGCTTGAGCAAGTCATTTAACTTCTCTGGGCCTCAGTTTTATTATCTGTCAAATAAGAGGGTTGAATTACATGGACTTAAAAGTAACATAGCAATGTAATTCTATGATACTGATATTACAGGGATTAGTTGTTTTCTAACATATATAAACAGGCAATGTGTTAGTCAGTGTAGTCTGCTGTAACAAACACCAAATCTCAATGCTTTAATAAAAAAAAAAAAAAAAAAAAAAGCTTATTTCTCTCATGTTACAAACCAATAGCTGAAAATGGTGGTGATGATAGTGGTGGTGGAGGTGATGGTGGTAGTGGTGGTAGTGGTGGTGGATATGTGTGTGGGAACGATTTTGCCACATACAGTTTTTCAGAGACCATATAGCTCTAACATTCACATAGTACCTCAGCTTCTTCCTCCTCAAGGTCTTCTACACTGACCCAGCAACCAAGGGAAGGGAGTGTGGAGGGTTGTGCTGGATATTACTATAGGAACCAGGCCTGGAAAGTGGCTATATCACGTCCGACCATATCCCACTAGACAGAATTTTGTCACATGTTCCCATTGAACAGCGAAGGAAGGAGTCTGGAATCTAGCTGTGTGCCCAGAAGAGAAAGGAAAAATTATCTGATGAACACATAGCAATTTCTGCCAGAGTTTACCCTTTTGATCACCCAATACAGTGTTCATTATTTCTACCATATTTAGAATACAATCACCCTGTTCTCAAAGGACAAATCAAGGATCCATCCAGGTCAAAGTCCACAATCTCTGAATTACATTCAGCCATCCCTCTCAGGTCCAGCTGTGGTACTTGCGGTCTGGTAACCTATGAACTAAAAAAGTTATATGCTGCCCCCTAAGTGTAATGGTGAAGCAGCATCTTGATAACCTCAGTGAACACTGCCATGTGTAAAGGAGACAAGTGGGAGACACAGTAGTCACCTGGCCACAGGAGTTCTGGAACACCAATGAAGAGGCATTATGTCCACTCTGTCTATCATCTTTCCAGTGCTGTGTAACAAATGACCACAGATTTAATGACTTGAACCAGCACCCGTTGATTATCTCATCATTCTGTGGGTCAGGAGTCTGCTGATCTCGGCTAGGTCCTCTGGTCTGGGCCTCATATGACTGAAATCAAGGTGCCAGCTGGGCTGGGCTCTCGCCTGGAGGCTCTGGGAAAGAATCTGTTTCCATGCTTATTCGTGTTGGCAAAAGAATTTAAAAAATTCTGCCTGTGACAGTTACCTGCCTTTGATTGGATCCCGATTCTGATTTCTGGGAGAAACTCCCATGTCCCATGTCCACTGTCCTCTGTGACCCTTCATTTTATGTAATCTTCCTTGGTCACAGGAAGTGGGACTCAGAGAGTATGCCTAGCTTCTACTGCCTGCTTTCTGCTGGTGTAAGCTTAGGGTGCCCAAAGTTGTTTTTCCAGCTTAACAATCAAAGGAGTTTTTAGTCTTGCGTTGTGTTTCTCTGTAAATAAAATTTCCTCACTAATTTAGATTTCTGATCTATTTACTTCAATTTGATTCCATTGGGGTGTCAATAATTACACCCCAAATCCTTTCCCAGCTATAATCCTCAAGATGTATTTCTTGCCTGCTTTTTTTCTCACTCTCCTCTCTTTCAAATTTAATAGTGGCTAATTCATTTGAAACCATGAATGAAACAGCCATATCCTTAATCTGGTTTTTGCCATAGGGCTGAGTTGATGTGCATTCAAGTGAAATTTTTTTGGTTCTTTTTCACTTAAAGCTCTTTATAGTCTCACTGTTTGGGGTTTGGAAGCAGTCAGATTTTCTAACCCTTCGGTCTGAACCTATTTTTTTCCTTTCTGCTTCCAAATTTTCAATTCTTTGCTGGGTGCTTTTTTTTTCTTGCAAAGCCAAAAAAGAGCTTACATACTCCAACATGGATTCTTTCCAAACGCTTCTCCTAGATATATGCTGCCCATGGGCTTACCCTAAGTTATCACGGGTAAGACTTTCCCAAATATTTTTGTTTGACTCAACTTCGGTCACACTATTTCCAACCCCTGATATCAGTTTCTTATTTTCTGCCACTCAGCTGCTAAGCCAGTGCTTCATATTTGGAAAATTTGTTATTAAAGCACCCCATTTCTAATTTAAATGTCATCAGGGTAAGCTAACTGCTATAACAGATATTTCTGAGTTTCTGTGGCTTAATACACTAAAATTTTGGTTTTCGTTCATATCACAGTTGAGCGCTGTGGGTGCCCATGTCAGAGTTGGGTGCTATTAGTTCCCATTTAAAGATGCAGCTTCCACCTAGTGGTTCTGCCATCTTTGCTGGCTTCAGGTCCTCAAACAAATCTTCTGAATTTGATAGAAAAAGAGGGGAATATAGAGGGTATGCAAAATATTGGGTAAAATAGTTTCTAGGAACCTAGATCTGGAGAGTCTACATTCCCCTGCAGCTAGCTGCAAGAAGGACTGAAAAATGCCATCTATCTATGGAAATTAAGTTGGTGAAAATCCAGCAGTCTCAATCACAGCAAAATGAATTCATTAAAAAAAAAAAAGCCATAGACCAGGAAGGTGCAGGAAACTGGGATCAGGAATGGGGAAAGGGAGAAGGGGAAGCCACTGGGACTGGGGACTTCGGGCTTGCTTCTGGGAGACACTGATGGCCAATGGGATCTATTTAATTCAGGCTGAGCTCCACAAAATGAGGAGGCATTTAGCTGTTGCCGACGGTTTAGAAATGTGCTTTTATTTTAAAATTCAGGCATGTGACATTCTATAGTTCAATGCTAGCACACCTGTGTGAGGCTTAACAACATTTGGAACTGATAGCCAGTGCTACACGAATCCAGTATCTCCTCCATTTACTCCGCCAGGCTGCACAGAGGGAACAATATGTATTGGCTTTGTAGTAGCTGGAAAATGAAGGTCCTTTTAGGAGGTAATATCAGCAATGGCACAAACAACACATCACTCAGCAACTGAGAATAGGCACCCAGAGTCCTAGGGATAAGTAGAAATGTCAGACTTTGGAGGCATTTTGAGGGGAACTTTTATTTCAGATCAGTATCACTGTTGGAAATACAGGGCCCGTTTCTCTCCATTTCACTGCTGCTTTGGCAACAGTACCACCCGCTTCAGGCCAACCTTTGCTTTTCAGAAAAGAAACAGCGATGAGTACTTTTTCAGGAATACCCTTGGAAATGTGGTTACTCTTATCTCCCTTCTTTTCCTCAACCTCACGTACTCTCAGAGTCTGGGTGAGGGCCTAGTCTGGGAGTACTCTTCAAGCCTGTCTGTGGAGAAACTGGAAGTTCAGGAACTCATAGCACACCCTCTCCTGGCCTTTGTCTCAACTGGAAACAAAGGTGGGAACCCTGTGGTCCAGCTCAGCCTGGTCCTTCTTTAGGAGAGGCTGAGACTGGACATTGCCAGCCTAGAACCCTGCCCCACAACCACTCTCTCAAGGACTCTACTTACATCCTGTCTTTGGCTCTGAGGGCCTAGAGCTCCTTCAGCGTGTCCGGTCTCCCTAAGAAGGGGCAGGATGAACCATCTATCTGTGCCCCGAAAGTCAGTCTGCCTTGATCTGCACCTCTTTACCTTAATGGCACATCCTTGGTCACCCTGGCTCGGGCTTCTCTCACAGTGATTTTCCAGCCACTGTAAAGGACGTCCCCCTTAAATCAACCTGCTGCTTTAACATGGCGACTAATCTAGGTGGGTCTTCTGAAAGGAGTGGTTGTATCAAGCCTCCTTCTCGAGCTTGGAAAAGATGTTGCTAGTTAGGCCTCATTTCTGTTCTCAGAGTAAACTGAAAAATATTAGAATAAGTTGAGGCTAAAAGAAATTTTCTTATTGTCGATGGTGCTGGTACTGGGATGTATGCAAATGTCACCTGTCCCCAGGCTGCTCTCCACCACCTTGAAGGCTCTCTTGACTTTTGACCAACATTTAATGGCAATCTCCCAGGCACTGGCCACCATGCTAGATCCTCACCCAGAGAAAGGGTAAGACATGGTTCTTGTCTTTGAGGAAAAAATGCTAGGGGAGAGAGACACACAAATAAGTCATTGTTATATACTGCTGTAATGGTCAATGATGAAGATGTTTAAAAAGTAGCAGAGAGCACAGAGGAAGGTGTATCCTATTGTGTGGGGAGGAGTGAGGAGTTGGAGGGAGGTCACTAAAGCCTGTATAGAGGAGATGGTTTTGCTCTTGGGCCTGAAGAGTGACCAGAATAACAGAGCATGGCAGAAGAAAAACTAGTGGGTGGAGGAACAGAGCTGTGAGAGAAAACAGGTTAGTCTGGGAACCGGAAACGGTTTGGAGGAGCCCAAGGACCGCTTGCAGTGTGGGACTGGAGTGCAAGGCATCCAGTTAGGAGGCCACGGGAAGAGGCGATTTGGTGCAGCGGTTAAGAGCACAGCCCCTGCGCCAACCTGGCTGGGGTTGAGTTCCAGCCCCATGATTTGCTAACTCGGTGTCCTCGGAGAGTTTCTTGTGTTTTTTGTGCTTCAATTTCCTTATCTGAAAATGAGAAGAGTAATATGAACTTCATAGTTTTTTGTTTTTCTTGAGGAATAAATGAATTAATAACCTATATTAATACCTAGAACCATGTTTGTCTCGTAGTTTTATATTCTGAATATTAGCAACAAAAACAACAATTTCAACAACAAAACAAAAACAAAAGCAAAACAACAACAGTAAAACCCACACAGAAACCAACCCCCCAAAACTGATGAGGGATGAATGAAGGCTGTGAAGGTGGAGCGAGAAGTCAAATTGAAGGTGGGATGTGCTCTGTCAGGGTTCTACTAAACAGCTGGGATGCTCTGAAACAGATGTTTGAGTTGGAGATTCCATCCAAACTGAAGCACTAAGGTGCACCTGCGCACTTGCACGTGGGCCCACGGAAGCTGAAGGGGCACCATGTCTCCTCATGCCCCTGGGAAGTGGGTTGACTGCTCCTTATGGGAAGAGAGCAACCAGGGAATAGTCTGTGCTCTACAGCAGCTTAGTATTAGTACTTGAAATGGAGACCAGAAAGTTCACCATTAAAGCCATGAGTTTTCGGTGTTTTTCAAACATCTTAAATCCACGTGGAGAGCTCGTTAAGCAGGTGCCTGGTGACTGCCCCATCCTTAGTGAAAATCTGCAGGCTGGCTTTATCCAGAGCACCCAGAGCACATGTTTGGATGGTTGTTGGCTTCATGCCCAGGTGTGCTCTGTGTGTGTTTTGTGTATTCAGATGCATATATATTAATTCACATCTTCCCATCGAATTTCAAGCACTGAGCTAAACTCAGCCTGAGTATTTTTCTGAGAAACCTTTCCCACTTCTGTAAAGAGAAACTCTGATTCCAAAGTGGCAGAGAGAGAGAGAGAGAGAGTCAGTGAGAATGAGATGGGAAATGGGAGGATATTCATGTTGTGACTCCAAATTCTAGGCCTGATCCTTGGGAGTGGAGTTAGGCTTTAGGCAAAATTCTTCCTGATTTCCTACTGCAAAGAGGAAAGGGGGATAAGTGAGTTTCTTACTGTCCCTTGCAGTGAAGGTGTTCTATTTCTTCTGGCCATCTGAGCTAAGGGCAGGTGACCTTCCCTTCCATTAGCGTTCCTTGGTGAAGGTGACTTCTTCGTCCACTGGCTGCCTTCCCAGGGCAGTTCTGTTGATCCTCCAAGAACGTCAGGTACTATGTACGAATAGCTCCCACAGAGGAGCTGGTTGTGAAGGGGCCCCTGCTCATTCCCTGACGGGCCGGTGGCAGCATGCCCACACCTGGGCCAACAGCACTACAATGTGGGGAAAGGGTGATGATGGGCTTGTGTGCTGGAGCAGGGCACTGGCTGGATGCCAGGTTTCCTACTGCTCTGTAGGCTGCTCATGCTGGAGTCCTGAGTTCCACCAGGAGTCCCTCTGGGATGCTGAGCAGGTGGATCTTCCAAGGGGCCCATCGGCCTGCTCCACACAAGAGTTATAGGAATTGTACAGCCCCAACACAACAGTCAAGACCAGCATCGCTGCAGCCATCATCCAGATGACTTGCCAGTGCTGACACAGTTTAGGATACATGACTTGTAAGAAATGAACCAACTCTTCAAGTTTGCTGTCAAATGAAAAAATAGATGGATGATTTAGTATGTTGAGCACATATATGATGCCCAGACCCATACCTCTCTGTCTGGAATCCATTCCATGCTATCTAGAATTCTTACAGCCAGCAGTATGTAGAGCAGCACTTATTCAAAATACCCAGGCCTACTGAATAAGCATTCCCAAAGGTGTGCTGTAGGAATCCACAGTTTAAAGTTTCCCCAGATGATTTTGATGCCACCAGTCCAGAGCCTTGATATTGGGAGCTACTGAGATACAATGCTCTATTTACTTGTTTGATCAGTTACCTATTCACACATGCTCTCACCTTTTCGTGAGATGGTCATAGACATACGAACTCTCCCAAACCCCAAGGTACAAGGTTGGCTGACCCTCTCCCCCATGCATCCAGACAGGATCAGCATCTCCTCTGCACTTAGACATATTAGTGATCAGTTCCAAGTTCTAATCTTTATCTGCCTCCATGTTCGGATACATAGTTCATTGTCCTCACTTCCACATCTGACTATGTCCAGAGTGGAAGGATTATGCTAAACTCCTAGAAGACTCTTGACGTCAATGATAAATGACAAGGAACCAGATCAATTCCAAGTTCATTTCAAACCATCCCAGGGGCAACCAGAAGACAAGTAGCCTCCAGTAACCTCTGGGTGGCTTATTCAGGATGTTTTCTCAACCCCATTAATTATCATTCCTAATTTCCCCTTCTCCTCTTTATCTTCATATTCTTTTCTCTCCCCTTTGCACTCTTTCTTCTCTCTCTTCCCTTTCATCTCTGTGTTCCTCCATTTTTTGCCTACTTCACTCCTCTCTTCCCAATGGTCTTTCAACTTTTCCACTCTTTGTGGACTAGTGAGAAGACATTTTATCAGGAGGTCTACTTTGAAGTGTCTATTCTTAGAGCTCTCTGGAGAAGCCCTGGACACTTTACTAACCTAAAATTTCTTCCTATTTCTAATCCCAGATCTATTTCAATATCTATCTATGTATCTGTCTATCCATCTAGAGATAGATATTGGAAATAAGACTATTGAGGATCACCTAATAGAGGAGATGAGAAAAGTGACGGGGCCTCCTGAAAACCTTGAGGCTCACATAGCTACTGAAATATGCTATTCACTGAGAAGTAGAGAGCTCTACTAGAGTTAAGAGGAAAAAGATGCCATGACAATAGATGAAATGACTCAACAAATAACATGTTTAGAAAAGGACCAGATACCCAAGAGTGCCTGCCACAGTTGCTAAGCTAAGGCACTGATTGGTTTCTTTTCCATGTGGGAACCCTCTGGTGATCCTTTCAGAAACAATTAAGCACAGCAGAACAGTGAGCACATTAGCTGCGGTGAAAGTCATCAGCTGTTTTCACAACTGCTGGGAAGGGGGAGCTAGAAATGGAAGCTTATTTTCTTTCAGCTTTATTTAGATTTCTTAGTTTCTATGTAGATATAATTGGATGTGAAAATATAGTCTTTCTCTTGGGCTGCATTTCATTGCTCGAAACAAACTGCTATACTGGTGAGAATGCCACTCCAGCCCCAACCTTATGTGGGACAGCAAAGGAGAAGGTCAAGATGTGGCTTTGTGACCCTTAGCTGGTCACCCACTTTCAACCAAAAATAAAAGAGGTTAGAAATAGAATTTGATTAGAAATAAAAGTCCTTGGGAAATCAATTTTTGGTTGTTCCATGTTCAACCCACTCCTCCATGGGGAGGGGTGAAGTTACTTCCTCCTCACCTGAGCCGAGAGAGAGGGGCTTCAGGGATGCTGCTTGGAGAGCTCGATATGTGGCAGTAAGGGGGAGACAGTGGACTGTTGTGTGTGACTCACACCGGAGAAATCGAAGGGGCAAAGATCTCTCTGCTCTCCTTAGCATCAGAGGAGGGGGCCACGATGGGGAAAACTATCCTCCCACTGACAGTGGGCCAAAGGTATGTATTTCACCTCAACTGGATGTTGCCAGGTGAAGGAGAGCTGGCATGGATGTCATGGGTCCTGTCTGGAAATGCTACGGAGAAGCTGAAAAATGAAGGTGTACCTCTAGACGCCCAAGGACCAAGAGATGGATTTTAAGTAGGCAGCTGGAAGAGATGCATTTAACCTCATAAAGGAGCCTGCCCCTGAGAGAGCCTGGGCAATGGTGTGAACCTGTGTGATGCTGGGTGGGAGGAGCGGTTTTCTCCGGAGGTCTCATGCAGCGCCATTCTGAACAAAGTCAGGAAGTCAGCCTGGAGCCCAGTCACAATAATACCAGTCAAGTGATGCCTTTCCTACCCCCCAGCTGGATCCCGGTCTCGGCGTTAACCCCAGAGAGGTCAGGCACTGTGTTAGCAAAGCTGGGGTGGAGGGCAGGGGTGCAAGCGGGAGACGGAGAGAAGCCGTGCTCTCCGTCCCCACGGCACAGCTCCTTCCTGAAGCAGACCAGAGGCAGCGGGGAGGAACTGGCCATTTTAATTACTGAAATGAGGTTATTCCTGGGACTTAAAATTGACCAGAGGGCTTACATTTTCTGAGTTATTGGAAAGTAAAGAAATGAACTTATTATCATGTGGACTCCATAAAACAAGTTTGAACAGGCAGTGGGAAAAAAGATAAAAGTTTTTGACACGAGACAGACAGTTGCTGTGGGTGTCATCAAAGCAGTGGACAAGAAAGCAGCTGGAGCTGGCAGTCACCACGTCTGCCCAGAAAGCTCAGGAGGCTAAAAGAACATTATCCCTGCCACCTGCCACAGTGGTGGAAGAACGGTCTCAGTGCCTTTTGTCTCAATTAGCTGTTAAGTTTGATAGTAAAAGATGTTAAGTTTGATAGTAAAAGACTGGTTAATGATTTTAATGCATCATAAAACCTTCAGAAGGAAAGGGGAATGTTTTATGGACCATTTGTTTTGTGTGTGTGTGTGTGGCAGTTTTTAAGTTATTAGGTTTTAACATCAGTACTTTTTAACGGAAACAACTTGACCAAAAATCTGTCAGAATTTTGAGACCCATTAAGAGAAAGCTTAATGAAAAAATAAATAAAGTTTTCTGTTGCACCTTATGGGTCTTAGTTGTTCAGTGTATTACTTAAGTGTCAAAAGACTGTGTTCTCTGTTTTAATACAATTAAGATAATGGATTGATTCACCAGTGTTCATTTAAGCTGATCCTCCAGAAAGTAATATTTATGACAGATTACATTATTATATATTATTCAACAGAGGAAATATTCAGACAAAAAGACTTCGGTGTTTGTCGTTCAATCTCTTAAATAAGGAGCCAGCTGCTGGGGTTACCTCAGTGTTTTGTTTGGTTTTGAAATTCACTAAGGAGGACATGGAACTTTTAATGACTTCAGACCTTGCTGGTTGATGAGATGGCAAAATTTCGTGGGAAAATCGAATGCAGGTGGCTGCAGGCAACTGTGTGGGCAAAGGACTCAGACTTGAGTGGACTGCTCGGCACTGAAGACAACGGCCCTCAGGGCTAGTCTGGCTTGGGTCACAGATGAGGGAGGGAGTCTTTAACTTTGAGCAGGCAGTTTATATCATAGCCGTGCCAGTTGTCATGGAAAAGATGATGCCGCACTGCTGGGCCCCCAGAAGGTGAAGTTACACGCCTGTGCTGAAGGACAAGGACCCTCCTGAGGGCTGTGCTGCTGGCCACAGCATCCGTTACCTGTGGTAGAGACGTGCAAATCTGAAAGGGAGCCAGGGCTGGAGAGAGAACGAGGCAGCTCAGGCTGAGTGGGACTAGAGGACACTCTCAGACCACAGATGCAAAGGGCAGCCATTTCCTTCTGCTGCTGACCAGGAGCTGTACAGAGAGGGGCCCTGGCACCGCCTGCCTTTCCCTGGGGTTTCGAGAAATGGGAGGGAGCCACCAATCGTCTGAGATCAAATTAGCTAGATAAGCACTTCAGCCCCGTGCTTTGTAAACTAGACTGTTTATATTCTATGTACTCTCTCTGTTTAGTTCCCTTTTGTTCTTTTTCAGTGTTTGGAAATGTGTTAGAAGTTCCAGCCTGTGTTAGCTGCATTGAAGGGAGCCAGAGAAAGAGCTGTTGTCCGGGCCTGGGCCTAACTGCACTGAAGGGGAGGAAGGCACTGTGGTGGTCTGCAAAATAAGAGCAGAGGACCCCAGGAGAGAGAAGACATAAATAGAACAGAATCCAGCTGCTTAGAGTAGGGGCTGTGCTTTCATTGTTGAAACTTGGGGGTCCTCTCATTAGGAGAGGTGGTGTGTCCAGGCACAGGTTTGTTTTCAACAGTGAAGCATTTTCTCTGGCTCTTTCCATGAACACTGGGGTTAACTCATTCAGGCTGAGACCTTTCACTCCAGTCGGTCTCCCACCAGCTGGGCTCTATGTGCTCCTATGTGCTTTGAAGCATATCTGTCTCACATCCAATGTTCACTTTATTACTTTATTTGTTGCATGCATGTGATTTCCACAGTGTGCCAGCAATGAGGCATAGACACATACCCTGTCCCAAGCTTAGCAACTAGTTAGATAATTAATCATTTTGGCTGGAGCCATTCTTGACCTTTCTTGACCTTATGATAGGTCAAATCATTTTGGCTGGAGCCATTCTTGACCTTATGATAGGGTGGGGGTCTAAAAACAAAGATTTTGGTGAAGTGTTCCAAGTTTGCTACAACCATATTTTTAAACATCGAAATTCAAGACTTCTGGTTTGAATGTACTAATAAAGACAACAGGGTAGAATATATGAAGTGGGGGCTATCATTAAAATCCAGGTTGTAACTCAGTCAAGGTACAGGATCTACCCTATCTTTATCTACATGTTATATCTTTATATATTTTTCCAGATTTAGAGAAAAATACTTGAAATTTAAAGTATATTTTTAAAAACCTCAAGTGTTGCCAATGCAAAGTGAAAACACTGCCCGAATGACCGAGCATGTTTGATCAGCATGGAGGAAACTGTTGGAGACTCACCTTTGCCACCAAGCTGAGTTTATCCCTCACACCTGTCTGTTCTCTCTGCCTCTGTTCTTGTATATGTTTTTTAAAAACCTCTAGGGCTTCAGGGCAGCTCCCTTGACCTTGGATCTTTCTTGAGGTTGGCTGGAAAAAGAGCTATTTGTGGGTGGGCCAGGAGGGACTCCAGTCAGGGTCCCTTGCAGTTACTTTCTTGGCTCCTGACTATAGCCCCACCCATACCCCACCACCTCTGACCTCTCAGCTCTTGCAAACATCCCCTTATTAACTCTTTTGGCTCTTTGGGACTTCCTCTGCCTCCTCCCCCAGCTCGAGTGCCCTCCTAATTTCTGTAGGTTGCTCATTTGGGCACTAGATCCACTGAGGCCCTGGACTGGCGCCTGCAGAGATGTTGTGTGGTTAATGAATTGTGACCTGTTTCAGCAATGGCAAGGGCTCCAACCTGCTTCTCTGGTCCTTTTCCTCGTCCTCAATGTCTTCTGCGTCTTCAATTTCCTCAGGACTCTCACTCTTCCGTTCTTCCTCCTCCTCCTTTAGTTCTTGAAGCTCTTTGGTCTTCTTTAGGCCTTCCTGGTATCTGGAAGGCAAAAAGGAACAACTGAGTCTGGAAAGGCCAGGCACAGAGCATCCTTTCCTGAGGGGACTTGAGCACCTCCAATAATTACGCACTTCCTGTGGTTCCACACAACAGGAAAAAGCTGGGAAGCTCCAGTGAATCCCATGGCTCATGTCAGTACAATTTCCCCTCACTCTTCAGTCATCCTTCCTGTTTATGAAAGTGTGACAATACTGACAGGGAAAAATGTGACTGGGTTCTTGTCCTACAAAACATTCAGTGGGGCTTAGATTGCATTTGTTTCCTACATATCCTTGGAGCTTCAGCTCCTCACCTGTAAAATGGAGGGCGTCCTTCATCTCACAGGGTGCTGGAGTGTTTTGAAAAAGTGTCAGGCATACGGCTTGATCTAGGGAGGGTGATACTGTCACACAGGCTTCTTGGGAAATTTTACTGAAGTGACAGGCATACAGCTTGACATAGAGTTGGACTCAGTAAATGTTTCCAAAGCCAATGGAGGCATTTATCCTCACCCATTCTGAGTACAGAGGATAGCTGTGGGTTCAAAGACAGGCTTTCCAAGAGAAACCCTTTTGATTTCCTTCTTCCAGGATCAATATTACACCAAATATACACTTCCAGCTTGCCCTCCAGCTGAGT
This sequence comes from Glossophaga mutica, assembly GCA_039655065.1. Taxonomy (NCBI): domain Eukaryota; kingdom Metazoa; phylum Chordata; class Mammalia; order Chiroptera; family Phyllostomidae; genus Glossophaga; species Glossophaga mutica. The sequence continues at coordinate 40,226,982 of CM077308.1, read as the reverse complement.
GTTTAAGGCCAGCTCAGCTTGGCCAGGGCAACCCCAGGGTGTGTACGTGGCTGTCACACAGAAGCCCTCAGGTGTCACACCAGTGGGAGGCTGTGTTTCCCTAGGAGCCACAGGGAAAGAAGCTCAAGATGCAACACCTGGTCAGAGGTAATTCTCTATCTGCCTGGGCTTGGCCTCTGATCAGTACTCTGACAAGCCAGAGTTGCTGTTGAAGCTCAATTAGAGAAGAGGACAGTTGGAAGTTGGGGGACTCCAATTCACAGGAAGAAGGAAAGGCTGAGGCTGTCGCAGCAAGCGGAGTTGCAGCTAGCTGCTCCTGGGCCTTTTTGGCAGCGACATGACTTGTCTGGGTGCTCAGGAAGCCTCAGGCACCACCAAGAGGAACCCACCCAGAGCCCTTGATTTTCAGATCAGTCTGGGCAGTAATGTTCTGGTTGCTTTTTGCCTAAAAAAGAGAGTCTTGTTATTGTCTGACCACACCCTCCCGCCCTGCTTCCTCCAGTTCTTCCTGTGGAACAGTACTGCTCTTTCCTATATAGTTCCTTACTGAGGTAAGGAGGTCCTGGGGCCACTGGCTGCTTCCCTAAATCCTCTAAGAGACAGGAAAGGCCCGTGGGAAGGTATCTTCTGAGACCTGCCAGGTGACCTCAGAGCAGCTGAAGTCTGACTCACCTCTTGTTGAACCCTTCTTCCTCCATCCCGGTCTTGGTCTCCTGGCTAATCTCCTGCAGGCAGCTTGGAGTTGGCATGGGAACCGAGGCTTCACAATCTGGGTCCCCATTTGTTTTTCCACTAGTGAGAAGAGGGAAGTACAAGACGTCCTTTCAGGGACAGATTGGGCATCTGAAAACCAAACCATGTCTTTGGCCTGATTTCTGATCAGAAGTGAGGAAATTCATTGGATTGAGTTCATTTCAATCCTTCTACCTTGACAAGATTTATAAAGGCCCTAGTCCATGAATCCTCCCTAGACTCCAAGCATCAAGTACTGCATCAGTTCCCCCTTTTCCTCATGCTCCAAAGTCCACTTTATTCTTATTTCAGGAGATGCTGTGGGTGGACAGACAGATGCTGGGGTGACAGCACCAAGACGAGGAAGGTGGAGGCAGACCAAAACGGTCGGTGTCATTCCGTTCCTGTGTCCATCTTTTGTTTCATTCATGTAAATATCTACCAAGTACTGATTGAGTCACAGGCATCTTGTAATGTGCTGGGGATACATACACAGAGCTTAGAAGGGAAAAAGTCCAAAGAAGGAGGGGCGGGAATATCTAACTCATTATAAGGTGTGTTAGCTTTCTGTACAGTATCAGAAAATAATGAGAGAATCTGCTTAAACTGAGTGGTCAGAAAAGGCCTGAGCTGGTGTAACTGAAGTACCGACTTAAAAGATGAGAAGTCACTTATATCTATAACAGAGGGAAGATCAGTCTAGACAGAGGATGCAGGACGTGTGAAGACCTTGAGACACAAACGATGCAGAGATGCTTGAGGACCTGAAAGAAGAGCAGTGAGGCAGGGGTTAACTTTGGGACAAGAGGCATCTAAGTGGAGATATCAGGTAGGTAGTTGGATACACCAAAGTGAGTTAGAGAAGAGCTCTAGGCGAAGAAGTTCATTCAGAATCATCATATAATCTAGATGATATTTAAAGCAAGTCGGTAAGTACAAAATGACTCTTGGATTTGATAATATGAAGGTCAAGAGGCATGACCTTTGATGAAATGGTGGAAGCCAAAAACAGACTGGAATGGGCTTAGCAAAGAATGGGAGGTGAGAGAGGAAGACATAGACGTAAGCATTTGACTAGGAGAGTAGAAGAGTGTGTTGGGGGATTGCATAGCTAGAGAAGTGGGTTAAGGGATGAAAGCACATTTGCACGTGAATAGAAATGATCCAGTAGAGGGGAAGAGAGAAAAAGGATAACCGAAGGAACAAATTCTTTGAAAAGGGAAGCAGAGACAGACCTTAGAAAGACTGAGAAACCTCATAGGTTAAAACGAAGAGAGGACGGTAGGTTGTAAGACGGCCGAGCAGTGCTAGGAGCCCATTTGAAATATGGGCTCACATGTTTAAATGAAGTATCTTGATGGTGATGCCTTCCCTAAAGACTGAGAGCGTTGAACTCATTTTCACCGGGGGCCACCTCAGCCTCGAGGTTGCCTTCAAAGGGCCGAATGTAATTTTAGGACTGTGTAAATGTAACTACTCCTTAACTAGGGGCAAGGAGCTCGGCACTGGCACTGGGTAGAAATAAGGCGCTGGGCAGGATAAAACAAGGTGGAGCTCGGGCCTTGTGTTTGTCACCTGTGCTACAGATCCTGTGGCCCTCCTCGGTAACCAGAATCCCAATGGGAGTCATGTCGAGGAGGAACCCTCAAACAAGGCAGAAGAGCAAGCAGAGCTTTCATCCAGGACTCCGAAAGATCGCAGCTGCCACCCTCTCCAACCCCTCAGACAGGCTCTGTGAGGCTTACATCTTCTCCTCATTCTTGGCACCGGCCTCTCCTCTCTTAGTTTTCCTCAGACCTTGTAAAATTTACATTTCATCAGGCTGGAAACCAAAACCCATTGTGAACAAGAAAAATAACACTCCAAAAATATCAGCTATTCATAACATTTCTCCTTTTGCAAGTTACATTACCCACTCCCTTCCATGTGACCTTTGCCTAACGTGCAGTTTCCTATTTGTCCAAACAACTGGAGCAAGAGCAGAAAAACAGCTACAGCCAAGGGCAGGGAAAGGAATTCTTGTATTACACATATATTAGAGACAGAATACTGGTGTCAGACTTTTAATGTCCCTAATTGACAGCTGTCAACCTTAGAGGTTAATGATAGATGTGTCTGAAGGAGCACAGTGTAATGAAGAGGAAAGGCATTTGCCTCAGGCAAACGGGTTCAAACCCCAGCTCCCCCCCGGGGCAAATTACTTGAGTATCCTGACCTTCAGATTCCTCAACTGTCAACTGAGGATAATAATACATACCTGAATGTAGTAGTGTAAGAATTAATGAAGAAATATAAGTAAACTTTCTGCAATGTGGTACTCAACAAATGATATTATTTATTAATTAGTTATGCAGGAAATTTATTGGTAAATTTGGGGAGCAATTTGAGCTTCTTCTAAACCTGATCCATAAAAAAAAAAAAAATCCAAGCTGATGAATTACCAGGTGATTTTTTTTATATCTTCAGGGGAGAGCTTGGTATAGATTACTGACACTTCAGAATCAGAGGAACCCTAAATGTGACTTTACAGTATGGCAAAATTGACATAATATTGCTTTAATAAACTTCTCAAATGTGTGTATATTGTGTGTGTAACACACTCATACACTTTCAAGTTTTGCTGACCAAGTGATGGTAAACAAAGTTTCACTGTCCTCAGGTTCATGGTCGGTAGAGACTAAACTTTCCTTAGTGGAGCCAGGAAGCCCAGTTCAACCGTTTTAACAGGTGGATCTTTTGTCCAGGGTCCAGGTGTCCCAGGTTGACTTAATTGCCCTCTTCAATTCAACTCACCTGTGGGGCTTTAGTTCTTAACATGCTTTCAAATACATTCTCTCTCTTGACCCTCCCAATGATAAGTAGAGCTATTTATCCTATATATCAGGCTCTGTGCTACTTAAGACTCATGAATGACCCAGTAAGATAGGTAATACTATTGTTCTCAGTTGGACAGGCAAGAAAACGAAGACTCAGTGAGATCAAATAACCAGCCCAAGATCACACAATAGTGTTTGGTAGAGCTCAGATTGATCCCGTGCAGTCTGGCATTTGCCCAGTCTCTTAACTGCACTATATGCAACCTGCGTGAGGGATTATCCCATTTAAAGGAGGAGAACCCTAAGCTCAGGTTGAATAAGTGATTTGTCTAAATTCACGTGATTAGTGGTTGGTGGACCTGGCTGGGACTCTCTCCTTGGTCTTTTAACTTCATGTCAAAGTACACTTTCCACACATCCTTGAGCCCTCTGTTTCAACAGAAGTCTTTTCCTGGGGCTCTGAGCAGTGTGAGGGGGTCCAGTGTACCTGTCGAGTGAGGCCATGGCTGATCTTATGCTGGGTCATGACCAGCTTATGATATGACCCCTCTTTTAAAGGTTGCTTGTTTAGAATGAGAGATGGGCTAAAAGAACCTCTGGTTTAATACTGGGGATAGGATTGGAGTGGGAGAAACATACCATATGTAAAATGTTTGCTGTTATATTCTGACCTCTAGACTGAGCTTACAGATGCTGAAATATCTTCTCCAACTGCCTGAAAGTTTCTCCTTGTGTGTCGTTAAGACTCAGCTCAAATACCTTCTCTCCTGTGGAATCTTTGTCAGTGTTTCCCCCTCTCCCACAGTGTGATTAAAGTTGATCTCTTCTTCCCCGTGTGCCCTTCATTACACCTCTGTTGCAGCATAACTTGGAGATAGGGTATTTTATATTTATGTACATGTATGTGTATGTCTATCTGTATATGTATGTATGTATATGCCCATCTCTCAATGTGGCTATGATCACAAGGAGAGAGGCTGTGTTTGAGTTACAATAGTGCTTGGCCCAGTAAGCACCTTTAAGTGTTTGCCGAGTTACATTGACTTTACTGTGGCCTATTAATCTTGTAAAATGGGCAGGTCCTCTCTGTAAGTGGTTATTTCCTGAGAACCTAGGGTTTGGGTTAAGCTGAAGGAATCTCTTTTCAGGGCTGTAAACTTGGAGCTGAGAATAGCCTGTGCCCACCCTGGGGATTTCTGGGCCAGTGCTCATGGATCTTGGCATCTATTCCCAGCCTAAAATTTTGAATGCTTTTTTTCTGGGATGATTTATGAAAATGAAACTCATTGTTCTCTTATGTCCACCAGGTCAACAATGTTTGTCATTATGCTCACTCTTAGTGACATGAAGGCTATATTGTCAAAATGTGCTGTTTGACTGGCAGGTATATTGGAGTCTATTTTTTCCAGGTGGTAAACAGTAGTTAAAAGTGACCAGTATACTTACCAATGTACAGACAGATCTTATCTTCTCGGGCTGAGCAATGTCTTTAAGCCACAGCTGCCCCAGACAAGACCAGCCCAGGTGACCTGCACTAGAAAAGCTTCCTTACTCACTATCACCTAGTTCCAGGTTCCCGGGGTCTTCTGCTAGTTGATTGAGGGCTAATTCATTCCAGAACACTATCAGCACAGGGGAGCTGCTCACTGTACATATGTGATGTCATATGAAGCCTTTAAGCAATTTACTCTGACTACTTCAAAAAAGTAGAAAAAATGGTCATTTTAGAGATTATGGTTAAAATTGCTCTGCGATTGATAGTGTAATGGTCCCTTTTATAAAACTAGTCCTGTATGTCATCGATCTCTGTGGCTTTGCTGACCGGCCCCCGCCCTGCAAATGGCTCCACATACACCCTCACTCCCCCCGCACTCTGCCTTCCACTCAACACCCAGCCAGCCAGTGACCAGGTCCTTTCACAAGAGCTCTCTTAAAAATAGCTTTTAAATGTATCCTCTTCTTTCCAGGCATACTCAGCATCTTTCTGTTCTAGCTGGAGAACTCGTTAAGAGGCTAAAAGCATGAATTCTGCTGTTAGCCGTGCAGCCTCAGTCAAGTGATGATTTCTCTGAGTTTCAGTTTCTTCATCTATAAAAGAGACATTAATACTATATCTGTCTCGTGTGATTCTTGTAGGATTAAATGAGATCGTTAATGTAAAGCAATTAGAATGGTACTTGGCATAAATTAAGCATGTAGCAAATCATAGGAGTAATTACCATTATCATTATCATTATTATCCTGGACTCCTTGCTTACTCACCTTAGATAGAGCCTGGAACGTTCTTAACCTCTAGTTTGCCAAGTTAATGTAACTTTCAGGTTTCACTTTAAAAGTAAATTCCTACAGAAAACATTTTCTGGGGCCCTCCCTCTCCCAACAATACAAAATCTGGGCTACGGCAATCATTTTTGTGTGTATTGTTTCCTTAGCAACCTGTACTTCCTTGAGATATCACCCATCACATGGCATTATAATGGTCATCTGTCTTTCCCATTAGAATGTGAGTACATTCTGGGTGCCTAGCCCTTGGTCATTAATTGTCAAAGAAGTGAACGAAAGAAAAACAATGAGTAAGTAGCTTTCTGCTTAGGAGACTGCTTTTGAGCTTTGTTCTGTTTTAATCTTTATGACAGACACTTTAAATATAGTAGTAGCCCTGTATGCTATACACCTGAAGCTAATACAAAATAATATTGAATGTAAACTGTGATTTCAAAAAATTTTAAGGAAAAAAAAGATTTTTATATATAAACCCCTTCTTATCCGTAGTTTCACTTTGTGTGGTTTTAGTTACCCATCGTTTACCACAATCTGAAAACATTACATGGAAAGTTCCAGAAATAAACAGTTTATAAGTTCTAAATTGCACACTGTTCAGAGTAGAATGATGAAATCTCAGGTTGTCCTGTTCCATCTTGTCCTGGAATTGAACCGTCCCTTTGTCCAGCATATCCACACTGTACATGCTACCAGGCTGTTAGTCACTTAGATCAACGGTCATGTATTAAAGTGACTATTTAATAATGGCCCTAAACTGCAAGAATAGTGATGCTGGCAATTCTGATATGTCAGAAGAAGCCTTAAAGGGATCCCTTCAAGTGGAAAGGTGAGTACAGTACAATAAGGCATGAGACCACATGAACATAACTTTTATTACAGTATATAGTTATAATTGTTCTATTTTATGTTAAGTTGTTAATCTCTTACAGTGGCTAATCTATAAATTGAACTTTATCATCTATCTGTATGTGTGTGTGTGTGTGTGTGTGTGTGTGTGTGTGAAGAAACAGTATACATAGGGTTCGATGCCATCTGCAGTTTTGGGCATACACTAGGGGTCTTGGCATGTATTCTGTGTGGATAAGGGGGGACTACTGTATCACTTTCTATGTTTTTCTCTAAGTCTGCATGCTTTTAGACCCTTGTTGAGTGAAGGGCAGTTTACTGTGAAGCGACCTACACAAACAAGGCTCAGAATCCTCTCAAATCACAATGGGCAGTGCAGTCAGCTCAGGTATTTGCTTAAGAACTAGCCACAGGCAATTTGATCTTCTCCTCTTCCACCTTCCTAGCCATTTCCCTTCCTGCTGAGTCACTGTATGTTTAGAGAAATGTGACATCTTTTTAACATCAAGCTGACTATAACAATCTGGAAAGTAGTGTATAGTAACTTATAATGCATTGTTTCACTTTAATAATATGGAAAAGGCAGCCAGAATTGACTGCATTTATGTTAGAACAGAAGATATGAATTCATTTTTTCACTCACAGATTGTCTCATTATCAATTCTCTTAGCACCATGTTAAATGTTTCCAGTTTCATGAATTCAGATAGAAATCACTCAGCACCCTTTAGAAATCTACAGGGGGAAGCTGCTGTTAGTCTTGAATCCCTCCTCCTTTGAATACTGCCTCCCCTTTTGGCAGGCATCTGTGCAGGCTGGGTGTATTTCTGACATGTGAGTCAGCCACAGCATGGGCAGTGTGCCAGGGTGCTCTCTCTGGGTAGCCCGTAGGAGTGAGCTGCAGACACCTTTGTCACCATTGACATTCATTGCCACTTCTGATTTGGGGCTGCTGCCTGTTGTCCCCAATTTCACACCTCACTTTTTCCTACCAGGTTTAGCTCAGGGTCTTGATGATCCCCACTGCCTCATATACAAGTTCTCAGCTGGCTTGAACATTAGTTCCACAGGGTCCGAGCCTTGCCCCATCATGATTAGTCTCTTGAGGAGAGTGGGGACATAAATCTTCTTTTCTTATTAGCTCTGCAGGCCAAGAGCTGGAAGCAGAGCCATGTTGGGGGCCTCCCTGGAGAAGAGGGTGTTGAGTCCAAAGGCAGGATTGGAAGGGAGAAATTTTAGTATGCTTCTCACTCAGAGAGTAAGTGCTATTTCTATAGAGATCCATAGGCAATGATTCCCGGAACTTGATAAGATTCTTTAACCTTAGTTACAGCCACATGGTTGTTAGTTTGTTGTCCCTTTATAATTTCCTTACAGTGACCAGGAAAACAGGGAAACAAATGAACAGGAGTACCCTCTACAATATCAAGGACCTATAAGCTTATGCGGGATAAGGTGGCAAAAAGAGGAAATGCTGGGAAAACTTCAAGACCAATGTGGGGTAAGCCACTGAGGGACAGGTTTGTGATTGATATGCTGAGAGAGGAGGAAAACAGGCTACGTCTGGGTGTGGGGAGCTTGGGAATTTGTCTGTACTGAAAGGGGGGCCAACATAGACATTCCTTACCAGTCAAGCAAAACTATTCTAACAGCAATGAAATATAAAGGACTAAAGCTGTCTCAAGGCAAGGAGGAAGGAAGAATAGAGGTGGATGTTCTACCAAGTGAGGAAAGACACAAGGGGAAAGTTCTGAGAGGTGGCAGCTGGGATCCAGATGTTTTCCAGCAAGCAAATGAAAGCACTGAAAAGCAAGTTATAAACTCCTCCAAGTGTGTAGAAATAGCCTGCCTTGCCTTGGCTGAGGATGAAAAGGCCTACAAATTGCACAGATGTGTAGAAAAGAGGCACAGCACACCCTGTTGGCTGCCCACCCAACACTCCTCTCCTTCCTCCTCCCTAATGGCAACACGATTTTGTTTAGGAATTTATTCTTCTTTACGAAGTCATTTTGCTTCACAGGAAGCTGGCCCTCTCTTTCCATCTCCAGGGGATAGTTTAAGACCATGATGACAATCCCATGCCCAAAGCCTGTGACCAAGGTTTGGAAAAGGGCCAGGCTCCGAATCTGCCAACAAGATAAGAAGGAAGGCTGAAGAAAGGCTTCTGGGTTCATTCCTAAGAAAAAAACATGGGGAAAGATGGTCCCTTTTACTCTAGAAATTGTCATGTCTGGATAGGATACCTGGAACTAGCAGCCATTTGTCACAAGCCTCCTGATGAAGTTGATATATAAACTGGGCAGAGGCAAGGAGATTGCAGAGAGGCTGAGTGGGGCCCTGCTGTACCACACCTGGAGCAGCCCCTGCTCTGGACTTACTTAAGCCCTTTAAGTTGGGGCTTTCTTGTATCTGTTGTCCAGAGAGTCCCAACCAACAGAGAAGGCTTTGATCTCCAGTAGACCCTTGACCTACACCACAGCATCTTCCTCATCCAGGAATTTTGCAAACTAGGTCTGAAATCTTTGTGGGTCTCAGAGTCCCACTTATTTCCCCTAGAACTTAATTTGCTTTCTGTCCCATTTTGGAAGTGAGAATAGGAGGAAAGGTGAATTGGGGAAATTTTCCTCAGAGATCCCTAAAGTTCAGAGGAAAAACGACAAACTTACTTTTCCAAAAGTGCAGGCAGTGCTGAGGTGACGACAGGTAGATTGCCTTTCCCATTAGGTGATTCCGACTGAATGGAAAATGGAGATACAGAAGTGAGGATTAGCTAGGAAGGAAGCAACCAGAGCTGCTGGGTGTCTGGTGATGCTGGGGATGCAGCGGCGGCTGCTGCTCCGCCTCTTTCCCTGTCCTCACTCCTCTCACACTTTCCAGTCTCCACCTGAGACCAGGCATTCGCCCTCTCCTCAGGCCTCCTCTGTCCTCCTTTCCTTGGTGTTCGTTCCCTCTGGGGCACGTGCACAGCTTGCAACTTTTACTTTTCCTCTTCCAAGTTTTGTTGAGAAAGAGTTTACATTTGAGGCCCCATTCTGCAGAGGAGTCCTGTTTTTCTCTGTCCCCGGTTTACTGACTTGGATTAAATACTGGTGGTCTGCCTATCAAACACAGGCCCCGGGGTCCCTGGGATAGACTCATGCAAGCCTGTCACTGCCCTGGAGACACAGCTCTGAGCATGATTCTCAGGAGATGCCTGTCCCTACTAGAGCCCACACCATCGTACGTTTCTCTACAATAAATTCTCTAGGATGACTACATTGTTTTGTTGCAATGGGTTTGATTTAAGCAGTGGTTCTAACCTCTGACTGCACATTAGAATCAACTGGGGGAGATTTTTGAAAGTACTGATCCCACCCAGAATCTCGGGGTGGGGTCTGAGCATAGAATGTTTAGAAAATACTCCGTGTCATTTTCATGTACAGCCCTATTTGCCAACATATAATCCCTAGCCTAAGGGGATATATATATCTCCTTTATACACTTAGTATAGTATGAGAAATAGATCCTTTAAAACACGCTAATTAGCCCTCCCTAAGCTCCTTAAAAAAATATTTTTAGGCTCCTTTGTTTTAGTGGATGATTTGGGAGTTTATGTTGATCTTGGAAATGATCGAAAAGTTCAAGGCAGGAGGAGGTGAAAGAAGTTAGGGAGTTATTGCTACCTATGGGCACAGTAGAGCTGGCATCGACTTTGCCTGATGCTTTCACAATCAGATTGTTTCCTTGCAGGTCACTGCTAGTCGTGAGCAGGGGCATCAACAAACAACTGGAGAAGGATCCGAAGTTTTAGATAGGATTAACTAGATTCACAAAAGCCTGGGATCTGGAAAATGTTCTATAGGAACTGTCTTTGTGTAAAAAAATTGAAATGGATTTTTCTCTGATTATAGGTAATACATTCTTACTATAGAAATATAAAAAGGCAGCAAGAAGATAAAAATCACCTGTGGTTTTACCACTGCCCATAGATAACCATTATTATTTTACATATAAGCTTCCAGAATTTTCTGTCTACACACCGAAAACCATTTTTTAAAAAACTACACGACAGAATTATACTGCATATACTGTTTTAATTGCTTTTTACTAATAATTATGAAAAAATTTTCATGTCAATAAATATAGGGTGGGGCAAAAGTAGGTTTATAGTTGTGAGTATACAAAACAGCTTATTTATGTATTATTGTTTATTAATTACTATATTATTTTCCATACAACTGTAAACAACTGTAGACCTACTTTTCCCCACCCTGTATCTACATTCTTTTTATTTATTTATTTATTTATTTATTTATTTATTTATTTATTTATATTTAGAGAGGAAGGGAAGGAGAGAGGGAGAGAAACATCAATGTGCGGTTGCCTCTTGTATGTCCCCTGCCGGGAACTGGCCTGGCAACCCAGGCATGTGCCCTGACTGGGAATCGAACCGCGATCCTTCGGTTCGCAGGCCCGCGCTCAATCCACTGAGCTACACCAGCCAGGGCTACATTCTTTTTTAAAGAAAGATTTCATTTATTTATTTTTAGACAGAGGGGAAGGGAGGGAGAAAGAGGGGGGAGATGTGTGGTTGCCTCTTGTGCGCCCCCCACTGGGGACCTGGCTTGCAACCCAGGCAAGTGCCCTGACTGGGGATGGAACTGGTGACCCCTTGATTAGCAGGCCAGTGCCCAATCCACTGAGCCTCACCAGCCAGGGCTGTATTTATATTCTAATCATTATTTTTAGCAACTACATAGAAACCCTTTATAGGGATATCCATAATTTATTTAACTAATCTCTTATTAATGGACATTTGAGTAGTCTCCAGTTTTTCGTTGTTGTATAACAATGTTGCAATGAATTGAGGCAGGATCACACTGGATTTCAAGAATTCAAGCTTCAGAATCAGAGAGCCTATGGTTCAAAGCTCAGCTCTACCACTACACAGTGCAGCCTTCAGCTGTTTGAGCCCATTGCAGAGGGGGGCAAAATCATACCGACTTTGCAGGGCTGTGGATTGAGCATGAAAAAGGAGACTGCTTGTAAGCAACATAGCACCTTGCTCAAGGACACTGAGCAAGGACCTTCCAAGGTCAGTGGGAGACATGGAGCCTGGTCTATATTGAGAATTTTAAGCCCACAGCTCAGAATCTGTGCTGGAAATGTCCTCACTGTGTTGACCCTGCCGCCATCTAGGTCACACCCATGTGAGTGAGCCTGAGGGGGAGGTCAAATCAGGCCAGCAGGCAAACATCACTGAACTCACCAGGGCCGGTAAGGGGGGGATGGGTGATGAGCTTGCAGGCTGACTGGGCAGGTTCAGGGCATTAAACTTGGGAACCACGGCAACGCTGACCCTCCGGCGGGGCATGTTCTGTAGAAAAACAAGAGACCGGGCCCACTGTCATGAAGGGACCAGCACCCACAGTTCAGAAAGACCCTGAAGATACCTACTCATTCCTAATGTTATAATAACATTCACTGGGTATTTGGGCTTTGGGGTGGTGATGGTGTTGGGAATTGGTGTGGAGAGAATAGCTCAAGTTAACACAAATTTTCTGTTACTGGTGATATCTCAACATGTTTCTATTTGAGTTTATTAAGTCCTGAAGAAATGAAACAGAAATGACCCCCAGTCTCTGGTTAACATCCTGGATAGTGTATGGAAACTATAGCAATACCAAGGTTTATGCATCATTTCATGTTCATTTAAGGGTCGGGATAGTCAGGAAAACCATGAGCAAGAGAAGGTGAGCTAGCAGGGGTGAGCAGCGGAACTAGAGACTGTCCAGAGGTTCTCTGCCACCCTTGGATTCAAGAGTGAATGCTCTCCCGGGTGACTGTGGAAACTTCTGTTGAACTTCCTCTGGGAGCCCTGGTATTCCTTGAACACGCATACCTTTCCCAGAGTGAGGGACATGGACCGCGTTGTGCGAGGGACCCCGTCTTCTGCAACAGGAGGGAACAGAGAGGAGAACTCAGGTAAGTTTTCAGAGTAGGCTCCAGCAGAAACGGACAGAAACTTAGTCAAAAACTAGGCCAAGGTAGCTATGGGCCGGAGGCCCCATCATCATGCTCTTCTCAGATTCCCCACCTACTGCGTCCCCACCTCGGTCACAGCTTGTACTTTTGGGGTCTGCACTTTCCCTATGAGGAAGGAGAAAGTATTTTTTACCTACTACATACAGCCCAGGGCAATACCAGACAAACTCCCTTGATTTCTTTCTCTGCTGTTTGGTGATTGACTTTTTTCCTGACCCAAGTTCTGTGTAATGCTGCAGTCTTTGGAAAGTCTTCACTTTCTGTGGGAGTCTCAGAGTCAGCTCTCTGGGGGTCCTACGCCTCATCTCAGAAGGCGTGCAAGTGCAAAAGCCCGAGCCCAGAGAACTGAGGCTGCCTCCGTCCCAAGGAGGCTGCAGGGTCAGCTCAGTTTCAGTTCCCTTTTCTTTTCTTGTGCCTGAGTACTTCGATTTCTTTTCTTGTAGATTCAGCTAATTCTTTTAGAGTAACGTTTGCTTTACTTTATCCAGCAAAAAGTATTTGTGGTCAAAGGGTCTTCAAGTTTTCTAGTCAGCCAAAATAGCAGAACCGGAAAATATTCTTCATATATGAAGAGTTCATACACATTATTAAAATACCAATCTTACACGTGGGCAAAAGATACAAGTAGAGAATTTATGAGAGTAGAAATACCAATGTCCAGTGAACATTTGAAAAGGTAAAAAATACAAATTAAAACTATGAGATGAGATACAATTTTGACTCATAAAAGTTAAAGACAGTTTTAAATAGAAAGGACAGGAATGCCAATAGCAAAATGAATTGAGCATTATTGTACCCCAGTAAATGGAAATATCATTGGGTTTTTTGAAAATAATTGGCTTTAAGAGCCTGATAAATATGTCTTTCCCAAGCTAGTATTTATACTTCTAGAATCTCTTATAGAAATAATCCAGAAGGTAGACAATCAACATGTTTTATATTTAGAAAAATATAGGTGCTATTTTAGGTGTTAAATATAGGTGTTAAAAAATAGATGCTATTTTTTCTTTTAAATGTATATCACTTTTTTTGAAATCAGAGATATTTTTATTTCACTGTGGTCTTTAGAGTATCAGGCAAGGACAAAGATTGCCAGAAGTCATATAAAGACTTAAAACAAACACCGTATTCGGGAATGGCCATAGAATATCTAATGGACACACCTGTTGGGGGTGGGACACACCTGGTGAGTGGACACACCTGTTGCATGGGTGCTGGCCCCTCTGCACCAGCCCAAGCTGAGCTGTAGCTTGGAAAAACAGTGGAGAACAAATGTCTGAAAACCACTTGTTTACCATTCAAGACTCAGCTACCGTCTTGCTTCTTCCTGTAAGCACTTTCTCCTCCCCCCAGAATGAAGGCAGGGCTGTGCACTGAGCTCCCACAGAAGTCCACTTCCTCCTGTCACAGCACGGGCTACACTGCTCTGCCCCCCCGCCCCGCCCGCAGGTTTGGGAGCTCTCTGTGGTTCGGAGATGTGTGCCCTTGACTTCTATATTCCCGTATCTCGTGGGCATACCAGAGGTGCTCAATAAACATCGGTAGAATGAATAGGTAACTGCTCATTTCATAAATCTTGGCTGATGTGGTTCACAGTAGACATTGCACCTTATAGGACAATAATGCGAGGGCCATGTATCAGGATTCCTTTGATGGCAACTTCCCCAGCTTCCAACCCTGACAGACAGCAGCTTGTTAGAGGCCCAGATGCATGTGGGTCAGGAACCTCGCTGCCAAGATCCAGAGCAGACAGTCTGGAGCTGGGGAGCGTCACTGATATTCCCCAGGAAACTTGTGAAACCTCCTGTTTATAAAGGTTTCTCCATCTGTTATCGTTTCTGCACTTTCCCTCCTCCTGCTCTTGGTAACACGGATGTTTGCATTCCATGGGATTCCTGTTGCTGAAGTGTCTGTTTCTCCTGCTAACACACGATCAGCAGCCAGAGCCTCGACCCTGGCAGCTCCCAAGGAGATGGCCTGTTCCAAGGCACCGTCCTCCTCCTCCTCCTGGACTGCTTCACGGCCTGCTCACTCCTCTCTCCACCCCTCGGCGACCCCGCTCCCCACATGCACTACCTGCTCCAAAGTCAGGCAAATCTTCTAAAACTACAACGTGAAAATGTCAAGCGATGTCAACTCGTCAGTGACTCCTCTTTGCCTAAGGGACAAAGGCCTGGCATGTGGCCCTGGCTTATCACATCTCACCTTCAACCTGTCATTTTCATGCCCCAACACTGCAACCACATCAAACGGTTTCGTATTCCTCCCATCCCGACCCTACACCCCTGTACGGGCTGTTGACTCCACCTGGATGTATTTCCCTTTGGCCTGGAGAACCCCTACTTTTACTTTAAAATACTGCCCAGGCATCGTCCCTCTGTAAAACTTTCCTTGACTCCCTCACGCAGAATCAGGCAGCCCCTCCTTTGTGCTCCTATAGCGATTTTATAGAATGTTTCTAAAGTAGTGTATTTCCTTAAAACATTTGTGTTGCCCATGAGCCTGCTAGTTGTCCCAGCAACATCTCCTTCGCTAGGCTCTCACTCCACCCCCATCGCCCGGACTCCGGCTCTCACTGGGACTGCGGCAGTAGCAGCAGCCTTGTAGGATTCCTTGTCTCTGGCTTTGCCCCTGGGATGTCCTGGCCTTACCATAGTCAGAGGGAACCTTCTAAACTCCATATGTGATCATGCCATTTCCCTGACTAAAATCCCTAATTATTTTGAGGATGAAGTCCACATTCTTTAGTAAGTATGGCCTAGAAGGGGGCCCCAAAGCACAAAGGGCCTGGGGTCCTTCGTTTCACAAAGTAGAGTGAGCTCTCACAGCCTGTGGGCTTCATGTAAGGGATCAGCTGCTCTGGTTAATTGTGTCAGAACTCAGGAGGCACTTTGGAGCCATTCATGTTTTCTTGTTCCAGGCCCCTAGGCTCATTGGAGCAGCTGCTTCGAAGGCCCTGTGGATGGCACTGAGCAGGGGCAGTGAACCTTGCTCAACCACAAATAGGTCCTAGGGCAGCCCTCAGTCTCAGCCTAGAAACACCAGGGACCCACAGTGCGGCTGCGAGACGAGGGCAGGATTCTGGTTCCTTACCAGAGGGGCCGCAGCTGCGGCTTGAATTCTGATTCGCCAGTTTTTTAAATTCCATGAGCTCCGCATGGTCTTTCTCATACGTCCTCTTCAGGTTCTCCACGTACTGCATCATCACCTCCGTTGCCTTTGACATGCGCTTTTCCTGCAGAGAAGAAGCATGAACACCCCGGCGTTTGGGGGAAAGAAAGGCTCATTGGCACTTGTTTGTACTGGGCGAGGCTCCAGACTGGAAGAATCCAAAGGATACAGGGACTAATCAGATGTGACTCTTCCTTCTAAGAGTTTGCTGTTCACCATGAGAGCTGAGAGGCCCTCACAGTCACCTGCACTCGGAGAACGGAGAATGAGTACAAGCACTGCCACAGTGCCTCAGGTGATGACAGGTGGGAGAGTGTCAGCTCGTGTCAGGGAGGCTTCATGGAGATGGAGTGCAGTGGCTGTAGGGGTGTGGGCACCATCTGCACATTCAGATATGAACAACGGAAGGGACAAAGAGCATTCAGGACAAAAACTCCAAGAGCAAGGGTCCAGAGACAGGAAACCATAGGGTTTGTATCTAGGTAAAGGATTTATTCTTCAAACAGGAGTCCTTTGGAGAGCAAAAGGGAGTGCTATTAACAATTATGTCAGGACCAAAGACCTACCTATAAGACCTGAAACAATAAAATACATAGAAGAAACGGAGGTAGTGAACTTATGGATCTTGGTCTCAGGATTTTATGAATTTGACCCCAAAGGCAAGGTAAGTAAAAGCAAACAAACGAATGGGATATATCAAACTGAAAAGCTCTGCACAGCGAATGAGACCATCAACAAAATAAAAAGGCAACTAACCAAATGCAAGGAGATATTTGCAAATAATACCTCCAGTAAGGGGTAAATACCCTAAATATATAGAGAACGCATACAACTCAATAACAAAAAAACAAACAGTCCAATTAAAAAAAAGTGGGCAGAGGACCTGAACAGACACTTCTCCCAAGAAGACATACAGATGGCCAACAGAATGTGAAAAGATGTTTAACTTCACTAGTTACAAGGAAAATGCAAATCAAAACTACAGTGAGATATGCCCTCACACCTATTATAGTGCTTATTATCAATAAGATAATAAATAACAAGTATTGTAGAGGCTGTGGAGAAAAAGGAACCCTCATCCTCTGCTGGTGGAAATGTAAATTGGTACAGACACTATGGGAAACAATAAGGAATGTCCTCAAAAAATTAAGAATAGAGTTGCCATATGATCCAGCAATACCTCTTATGGGCATCTACACAAAAATTTGAAAACATGCCCTGGCTGGTGTAGCTCAGTGGACTGAGCGCGGGCCTGCGAACCAGAGGATCGCGGTTTGATTCCCAGTCAGGGCACATGCCTGGGTTGCGGGCCAGTTCCCGGCGGGGGACACACGAGAGGCAACCTTACATTGATGTTTCTCTCCCTCTCCTTCTCTCCTACCCTTCCCCTCTAAAAAGATAAATAAATAATAAATTTAAAAAAAAAATTTGAAAACATTTAGTCATAAAGATATATGAACCTCAAGGTTCATTGCACTATTATTCACAGTGGCCAAGACATAGAAAATGCAGAAGTGTCCTTTAATAGAGAATTGGATAAAGAAGATGTGGCACATATGCTCATACACAATGAATACTCCTCAGCCACAAAAAAGGATGAAATACTGCCCTTTGCTATGACATGGCTGGATCTTGAGAATACCAAGCAAAGAGAAATAAGTCAGATTAAAAAAACAGGAACCATATGATTTCACTCAGATGTGGGATATAAAACAGAAAGCAACAAATGAGCAAGCGAAACGAACAAGCAACAACTTATAAGTACAGACAACAGTATGGTGGTTGCCAGAGGGGAGGCAGAAGGGGATAACAGGGGTCCAATATGTGGTGATGGAAGGAGACTTGACTTTGGGTGGTGAACGCACAGTGTAATAGATGATGCATTATAGAATTGTACACTTGAAACATATAATTTTATTAACCAATGTCATCCCAATAAATTTAACAAAACTTAAAAAGAATTATGGACAATAGACAAATAGACAATAGACAAATACCAGGACTGTCTGGAAAGCCAGGAAGTGTGGGTCACCCCACTTATGTAGGGATCAGCAAGCAACTGGGTTTGTTCACAGGAAGTAAAGGCAGTTAGGGCGGGGTTAGGAAGGACCTCATCTTAAAGTAAGTGGGTGACATAACCAGGCCGCCAGTGGAAATCAGACCGATGGGAGTTAGACTGGAGGCAGTCAGCTGTGCCTGAACCAGCCTGGTGGAACTAGAGAGAGGCGAGGACTGAGACTCAGAAGCTAGGGGAGGGGAAGCCGTTCGGAGAAGGCTGAAGGCTGAAGGCTGAAGGCTGACGTGAGCACCATATGGGGGCCTCAAAGCACGTTTGGGAGAGCTGTACAGACAAGAACACTTTCCTCTGCTTATACCCCTTGGATCCCTCAGAGAGCACAGGCCAGAGCCTGACTGACCACAGAGAGACATGCTCAGTGACCATGACCTGGAGAAGTTCTCTACAGCCGTGAGCTGAGACCAGCCACTTCCTTTGAATTCTCCTTTTGTGGCTGACCCCAGCTGGATTGACTTCCTGGGTGCTGCTGCTGAGTCAGGTGTTTTTTCCCCCAGACAGAGGGGTGGGACAGCCAGTGGCTGTCCTTCCTTCGTTCTGTAAGACCTGCTTGGGGCTGTGCCCCAGGAACACCCCATTGATGCAATCAATGCAGCAGGACATTGGTCCAAGGTAATAGCAGCGGTGATAACAACATCCAGGGTTTTGCAAGTATTACAGCAACGCTACATGGCAGATACTATCACCAGCCACATTTTATGGTTGGAGAAGCTAGAGCACAGAGAGCTGGGTAACTGGCCCAAGACCACAGAGTGAATCTTGGTGGAGGCAAGACTGGACCCCAGGCAGTCTGCTCCTATGACACTATCTGGGATCAGGGCAGCGCTGTGTGTGCTTCGGGACTTCATAGTGGCTGAGAGGGAGCCCTCTGCCACTCCTAATGCTATTACTTTTCCGAGACTTCCTGTCTTCATCAGGGGATACATTTACTTTAACAGCGTTGCTGGGAGCATTGAATGAAACAAGGCAGTTTTTCCTAATGCATGTTGGCTAAGTACTAGTTCCATGGGATTTGAACAGGTATTTTGTGGCAAAAATAAAAGGAGTGGTGGTGGTTCTTCAGTCAAATACATTTGGGAAATACAGCAGTAAACTTAAACAGGCTCTTCTCTGTAAGACTACTCAAAGGTTTGATTATTCCGATACGAGTTAGAAATCTCTAACAAAAGAAGGGAGTATGCAGTAGTTCTCACACTTAGGTGTCCACAGAAAGTCTTTCCAAAAGAGCACTTGAGGGTTTAGTGGTCCACCAAAAACAAACAAACAAACAAACAAACAAACAAACAAAAAACCCCACCAAAAAAACACCTCTGAAAAAAACCACAATAATGTACATAGGCTGCTTGGCACAGAGGAAGCCTTCAATGGGTGGTGTCTGCAGTTGTCACCGCCTACATGATTGCTTTAGTTACTGTGGGCAGGCAGAGCAGAGCAGGGCTGGGAGCTGCAGGGACTCACCTGGCGGACCGCCCCCACCATCTCAGCCCGGCTGGAGAGGCGGGCAGCCAGGCGGTGCAGGACAGTGATGTCCTCCAGCATTTTCTGGTAGGTCTCCCGGTGCTCACAGTGCTGCCAGAGAGAAGCTGAAGACTGAAGAGTGAGAAGGAACATCACCTGGGGCCCCCACCGAATGAGCCCTGGTCCCTGTCCTGTCTGAAAGGAGTGGCCTCTGCAGGGCCGGGCTGCAGCTTCTTCTGGGGATTAGAGAAGCCCAATGTGGACACTCTTATGAGAGGGGACCCCCCAAACCTCTCCAGAATTATCTTCTGGAGAGTGGGTCCCCTGCAGTACAGGCTTCCCCCGCTAGGGGGGTGTTCTAGGGACCCATCTGCATCAGTGCTCCAGCTGGCGTTGGCGTGAGAGGCTGCGTTCAGCTTCAGTGAATTTTTTGTGAAGACCCTTTCAACTCATCTGCCCATTCCATGACGGGTGATTTACAAGCGCACCTGCCCACGCTGAACTGCATGTTCAGCAGTTTTTGAACAAAAACAACATGACCCCAGGCCTGTTCACCTGATATTACGATCGCCCTGAGCAACTGTTTTTATTTCCCTGGATGAAAAAAATCCTCAAAAGGAAATGTTTTGCAGATGTGGAAGAGGTGACACAAAAAACAGCAGAAGCACTGAAAAGCATCAAAATCAACAAGTTCAAAAAACTGTTTTGAGCAGTGGAAAAAAATCTCAATAGATGTATTGCATCAAATAGAGAGTACTGTTAAGGTGACTGAAGTTTAAACATGTAAGAATAAATATGTAATTTTTTGTAAATAAATTCCAGGGTTTTTTGGGTCCCCCCTTGTACTTAGTGGACTAAATGAAGGGAATCACATCTAGGTCTCTGGTTCCCAAGGAGTTCCCTTTGCCACCCTGGCCCCCCCCTGAGGAGCTCCCGAGGGCTCACAGGGCTAAACCACTGTCCTGAGGTCACCCAGACCTTCAAGATCTCTGCCTCAGCTCCTCCCAGCACTCTGAGGAAGACTGTCTGGCTCAGGGCCTTGGCCTGATTTCTCATTTTGGGAGATGCTGCTTAGTGACTGAGAAAAGCAGGACCCCCACCATAGCCCTTGGATAAGCCCCTCCTCTGAGGGGTCCCCAGTCAGGATCCACAATTACCGTAATGGAAGCTTTGAAGTTTTCCAGTTCCTTCTCGGTGTTCTCTTCCGTCAGGTTGCGTTCCCTTTCAGCCTGGTTAATTCTAGATTCCAGGGTATAGCTGTCATTTCTAAAGGCCAAGGACAGTTGTACAAACACGTTCTGTTGGGAACAAGAGTATAGGAGAGGTGCTAGGAGGAATTAGTGCAGAGAACAAGGCTGCAGGTGTGTTCCTTGCATGAGCATTTTACATCAGTTCCTGGAACCAGTCGCCAAAGCAGCCGTGTACCTGTGAAATTCCTTTTATAGTCAACTGCACAAAGGGTGGTGGAATGGTAACCTGAGGTCCATGCTAGGTCTTTCACAGAACCCAAAGACCAATGCATTTTACTGAGGAAAAGTAAGAGAATAACACTTGGTTTTTCCCTGAACTTCAAGAAAATAACATCCTGTATTTAGGTTTAGATAAACTTGGGCCAACACAGCTGATTGTGTAAGCAGTTTGGAGTCACGCAAAGATTTATTACACGTAGATTTTGGAGGTTTCACATAAAACTACTGTAAAGAAAATTAGAGATGTAAGGCTTGTTGACTTAAAGCAAACTTGAACTAGCATCTTGCCTAAGTATTCCAAGTACTCCATCGAAAGCAGCTTTAAGAGCTGCCAGGAGATTAAGTAAGGCCAGGTATGATCCCAACAGGAGCTTTCTGGAACAAATATTCCATGCCAAAAATGCAGCCTGTATGTATGAATGAACTTTGAAGGGTGATATTGATCAGACATGAAACTCCTGGAATAATAGGAAACTACTGGGGGAAATAGACGGACTACACAGGAAGGAAGCAATGGCCTTTATTTTATTTTCACAGCTTTCATTGCCCTGCCTGAGCCAAATGGAAGCAGATTTATACCGTGGGGGAGACATAACTCTGACTGAGCTTCAGAAGTGCACGTAACAAGGCCACCGGTGGGCAGAAACCTCCAGACAGATAACTGAAGGCCCTGAACGGACCCAGTGATGGTGGTGATGGCAACAGGGAAAGCTACTCCTCATTGAGCACCTACTATATCCCAGCAATGCTATGAGTTATAGGCACCTTCACTCACTCCCACAAAACCCTCTCTATAGGAACTGCTGTGTCCATATACGGTTAAAGAGACCAAGACCAGAGAGGTCATTAACTTGTTCAAGGTGACACAGAGTAGCAGAGCCAGGATTCAAGCGTAGACTGATTCCAAAGCCTGTGCTACTTCTGCCATGCTGAGGACTGACTGTGTCCGTATGCATCCGGGGACAGGAGCTGGCCCTGGTAAACCAGCCATGGCTCGTCTTCACCAGCGTCGGTGGGTGGAGAGCCTCTGTCCTACCCAAGCCTCAGTCTAGTTAAGTTTATCAATAATGTTCAACGTTTAATGCTCTATATCTCGGTTGGCCCCTCAGTGGAAGAGTAAACAGGGCCCATCAAGCCCAGGCTCCACAATTTCATAAAGCACTGGAGTTACTTACCTCAACTTCCTTTTCAGTGAGCGGAGGGGCACTGTGAAAAAGAAAAGGCACACAAATGAACTTTATCCCACCTATGAAACGCACAAAAAGGTGAATTTGAACAAGCAGCAGACCATGGGCTCCAGAAACAGAGTAAGCGGAGTTACTGAGATGGCAAAGGTTCAGGGTGGGCTTTGTTTGAGCTCTGTGATCGGTGAGCCATTGTCCCAGGTATGGACTCCTACGGAGGAGGTGTGGTGGGGAACACTGGACCCCGGGCCAGCCCTCCACCAGGGCCTCTATTATCGTGACTTTGGACAAGTCGTTTTCATCCTTCCCTGTTTGCTCATCTTATAGGACTCTTATAAGGAATATATCATGTGTACATATGTGTGTATAAGTGTACAGGTATGTATTCACATATGTATGATATCCATACATCTTTATGTATAAATGTGTATATGTGCATGTGTGTGTGTTTACATGTGAATATTCATGACACCCACACTCAGAGGTTAGCTATTATGACTCATTCACAGGCTTGTTTTCAGGACTTAATAAGAAAATTCATGTGGTACCTACTTTATTAACTGTACACATCTAAGCAGCTATTACTTCTTCAGAGCTACCCAGGTCTGCACAGCCTGACCCTCCTCCTGTCTCTGAGGATTGTGACGAGGGTGCATGTGGGCCAAAGAATAAAGGGCAGGAAAGAGTGGCCAGAGCTCTTCACAGCAAGAACCGCTTCTGAGAGCTGGAATCGGAGACTGCGCAGGAGAGTCCTGGCTAGCACAGTGGCATCAGTCTGAGAGCTTCCTCATCGTGTGCGGTGCCCAGAGCAAGCCGTCCTTGCACCTGCATGCACACTGTGTTCCTGCTGCTGCGGCTCTTGCTGGTAGCTATAGCTAGCTCTGCCCTGAAACCTGGACAATGTAAATAATGCACGGGCCCTTTCCTGTGCTGGCCTGGGAGCACTGGGAGAGGTCCTCCCAGCGTCATAGGACTTGGCAACAGAGTGTGCCATTGATAAGACTCTCAGGAAACACAGCTTCCTCCCTTTGACAGGTGTGGAGGAACCCCAAGAGCAAAGGTAGGGGTCAGCTATCTCGGCAAGTGCCTGGTTCTCACCTCGACAAGTGACTGTGAGAGCCTTCCTGTCAGGATGAAGCAACAAGACCCCACGGCCAGCAAGTCAGCAAAGTACAGAGCACAAGATAAACAACTGCAAAGATGGTTGATGCTTACAATTCTCGTCACAGCCCCACCCGTCAGGCCCTTTCTGCTGTGGGCCAGCAAGCATAATCTCATGGAGCATGTACACATTGCATAAATGATTTATCAGAACTCATTCAGCTTGCCATCAACTCCTGGCTTTGTTTGGATAGTATGTGGTATTTACACATTTTTACCGCTTATTAACCAAACTTATTTTCTGTTTTGATGACCTATTTTCTGTGTGGGTTTTTTTTTTTTTTTTTTGTATCAAACACACATTTCAAACATGTACAAAGTCCTGAGAACTCAGGGAGGTGTGCTTTAGCTGAAGGAGCCACATGACACAGCCAGCACCTGATCCCGAGAGCTGTGCCTATGAACTGGCATAGGCAGCTAGGGGGCAGAGCCCGGGGTCTCCAAAGGGACACAGGTCCAGCAGGTGACATACCAGGTGACCCTTCTGGATGGCTTTGCCTGGTTACCATTCAAACTCCCTTATTAAGGCCTTAGAATAAAATCAAGGTCCTCCGTGAGCCGACTTCTACCAGACTCCCCACTCTCCAGCCGCACTGACAACTCTGTGCCTCAAACACACCTCAGGTGGCCCCAGGGCCTTTGCAGTTACTGTTCCTTCCTTTTGGTTCCCACTCTCTTTTGTAACAACTTTACTGAAATATAATTCCTGTACTATAAAATTTACAATATGGTAATGTTTAGTATATTCACAGAATTTTACAACCATCACTATGGTCAATTTTAGAACTTTTTCATCACCCCCCACAAGCCTGTGTACCCGTTAATGAGCAGTCACTCTTTCCAATCTGTGTCTTTTCCAACCACCCGCCCTCCAGCCCTAAGCAACCATTCATCCACTTCTTGTCTCTATGGATTTCCTTATTCTGGATTTCTCATAAATGAACTCATACAACATGTAGTCTTCTGTGACTGGCTTTTTTCACTTAGCATAATGTTTTCAAGGTTCATCCACATTATAGCACGTATCAGTTTTTATCTTTATGGCTGAATAATATTCCATTGTATGAAGACATCACATTTTGTTTATCCACTCATCAGTTGGTGGACATTTGGATTATTTCCACATTTTGGCTGTTATGAATATGCTGTTATTGAACATTTATGTACAAGTTTTTATATGGACATAAACAACATCTGTCTGGAAAAAGTCCAGCTATTGTCAATATAACTAGAACAGTTTGCATGGCATCGATATAACCTGGCAGCCAAGGAGAGTGGACTGGAATGTGCCTGTGTGAACAATGACGACTTCACTATACTAGCCAGCAAGGGTGGTAGATGCCACTGAGTGAGCATGTGTACTGTGTGGCCCTAAAATTCAAATTGACTGGGTAGAGCAATGAAACTGCAAAAAAAATTGCATTAAGATTAAACATCCTTCTGCAGAAACTATTTGGGTGATTCAGAAGGCTGTGGCAATTGACAAATGGTGATTAGCAGCTTCATTACGACAACATGCCAGCTCATGCATCACATCTTATGCAGTTTTTTGGTGAAATCGAATTACCCAGGTGACTCAGCCCCCTTCAGCCCTGATTTGGTGCCCTGTGACTTCTGGCTTTTCCCCAAACTAAAATCACCTTTAAAAGGGAAGACATTTAAGACCGTCAATGAGTTTCAGGAAAATAAGACTGGGCAGCTGATGACGATGGGAGAATTGTGTGAGGTCCCAAGGTGCTTACCATGAAGGGGACTGAGGTGTTGTTGTCGTATGTACGATGTTTCTTATATCTTGTATCTTCTTCAATAAATGTCTCTATTTTTCATATTACATGGCTGGATACCTTCAGGACAGACCTGTATTTTCATTTCTCCTTGCTATATACCTAACAGTGGAACTGATGGTCCATATGGTAACTATGTTGAACTTTTTATAGAACTGCCAAACTGTTATTCCTAAGTGGCTGTATCATTTTGCTGAGGATTCCAAGTCCTCCACATTGTTATTGTTCATGTTTTTTTAGTATAACTATTCTAGTAGATATAAAATGTAATATCTCATTATCATTTTGATTTGCCTTTCCCTAATGACTAATTATGTTGAGCATTTTTCATGTGCTTATTAACTCCTCATATATATTCTTTGAAGAAATGTCTACTTCAATCCTTTGCCCATTAAAAAAATTAGTTGTCCTTTTATTGAATTATAAGAGCCCTTTATATATTCTAGAAACAAGTCCCTTATCAGATACATGATTGGCAAATATTTTCTTCCATTCTGTGAGTTATCTTCTCACTTTCTTGATTGTATTATTGTTTACATCACATTTTTTTTTAATTTTGATGAAATAACTATTAATCTATTTTTTTCTCTTGTTGTTTATGATTTTGGTGTCATATCTAGAAACCATAGACTAACCTAAGGTCACAAAGATTTGCTCTTATATTTTATTTTAACAGTTTAAAGCATTGGCATTTACATTTAGACCAATGATCCATTTTTAGTTCATTTTTATATTGTGCAAGGTAGGGTACAATGTTACTTTTCTGCATGTGGCTATCTAGTCATCTCAGAATGATTTGTTGAAAAAAACTGTGCTTTTTGTCCGGAAATTCCTTCACTGAAATCTTTGCATGGATAACTTCTTTTTGTCATTTGCATCTCAATTACTACTTTATCATAGAGGCCTTCTTTGACCCTCTTCCAAATGGTCCCATATTATTCTCTATCTGTGCCCATTTATGGTCTTCCTAGCAGCTCTGCTATCTGAAATCATTCATTCTGTTACTTGAATGTTATTTTTCTCCCCGCCCAGAATGTCAGTGCCACGAGAACAGGGACTGTGTCTTCATGTTCTCCATTCTAATGTGTGGTACTTAACAAGTACTCAATGAATGGTTGTTGAGTAAATGCCCGTTTTTTGCTCCTTTTGTTGTTTGACCTTGGAATATCTTATTCAGCAGCATCTCCTCTTTGCACACCTGTTAACCAACTACTGACCTTATCTCTAATTTAGGTTCTAGACCTGGTTTTTTCAACCAGATCCATTAGGTTTGCTGACACTATGAGTTCCGTTGTGGTATGGTTCAATCTCAACTCTCATAGTTCACATAGAACATGAAACAAACTTCTGCATATTAAAACTCAAGTATAATGCTGGGGAAAGGAATCTTGAAGCTTCGGCTTCCTTCTATTGGATGGCATCTTACATGACAGTTTGTCCATATCTCTCAAACCCCAAACCTGAGCTAGAGAGTTCTGGGCTCAAGCAAGGGCCCAGTTTGGGAACAGCTTCTACTAAGGCCAGAAGCAGGGAGGCTGATTTAGTAGTGGCCAGAGCGGGGAGGTTTGGGATGGGACCCATGGCTATTGACACAATGTATGAGAGACACTGATCTCAGTTGGACAGCCTGGACCACGTGCTTCAGAAGCTGATCTTATTCATTAACCATGCAAGCCCAGTCTGGCCTCATGGTTGATAGCTGGTAGCTGTTAACTCACTCAGGGGTGATAGAACTGCTCAGTCCCCCTCTCCTGGGGAAGCTGAGAAAATGTAATTAGCTGGAGGTGTGCCCTAATCATACTAATTGTCTTCAACTTTACAGAGGAAAAAGAAGCCAACAGCCCTCTTGACCAGCCTTGTTTCTTGCAAACCAAAGAGCACCTGTGATTGTTTTGGTACTTTTGACAGGCGCCTGGTATAGCTGAAAAGGCAACTCAGTTCCTTCTGAATTCAATTTCTGACTCCGTCACCTACCAGCACGTTGCTTTGCTTCTCTGTTCCCCCAACTAAGATAAACAAAATAAAATCTTCCTTTTCTGCCTCACTTGGTTGTCACAAACACCAAAAGATACACAGCATGTAAAATGCTCTGTCACCTGCAGTGCACTTGGGTACTTCTCCTTCAGTTTCCTGTCTCTGGACATTCCTTCTGTGCCTTTCTGCCAGGTGAACTGGCCTAAGTCACTCCCTCCTCCAACTGTGAATTCAGCCTGCTTCTGACTTGTTTCTAGCACCTTTTTTTTAAAAAAAATTTTTTTCACATTTTGGAAAATCCCCACAAAATTTTATTTTTTTAACATATTTTATTGATTATGCTATTACAGTTGCCCAATTTTTCCCCTTTGCCCCCCTCTGCTGGTACCCCCTCCCTCCATCAATCCCCTCCTTAGTTCATGTCCATGGGTTGTACATATAAGTTCCTTGGCTTCTCCATTTCCTATACTATTCTTAACATCCCCCTGTTTATTTGCACCTACCAATTATGCTTCTTAGTTCCTGCACCTTTTCCCCAATTCTCCCTCTTCCCCCTCCCAGGTGATAACCCTTCATGTGGTCTCCATATCTCTGATTCTGTTTCTGTTCTAGATGTTTGCTTAGTTTGTTTTTTAGATTCAGTTGATAGTTGTGAATTTGTTGCAATTTTAATGTTTATAATCTTGATCTTCTTCTTGTTCTTAAATAAGTTCCATCAACATTTCATGTAATAAGAGCTTGGCGATGATGAATTCCTTTAGTTTCACCTTGTCTGGGGAGCACTTTATCTGCCCTTTCATCCTAAATGATAGCCTTGCTGGCTAGAGTAATCTAGGTTGTAGGCCCTTGCTTTTCATCACTTTGAATACTTCTTGTCAGTCCCTTCTAGCCTGAAAAGTTTCTTTTGAGAAATCAGCTGACAGTCTTATGGGAACTCCTTTGTAGGTGCCTCTGCTTTTTTCTTGCTGCTTTTAAGATTCTCTCTTTATCTTTAAACTTTGGCATTTTCATTATGACGTGTCTTGGTGTGGTCCTCTTTGGGTTCAACTTCTTTGGTACTCTCTGTGCTTCCTGGAATTGCATGTCTATTTCCTTCACTAAATTAGGGAAGTTTTCTTTCATTATTTTTTCAAATAAGTTTTCAATTTCTTGCTCTTCCTCTTTTCCTTCTGGCATCCCTATAATTTGGATGTTGGTACATTTGGAGATAACCCAGAGGGTCCTTATGCTAACCTCAATTTTTTGAATTCTTTTTTCATTTTGCTGTTCTTGTTGAATGCTTATTTCTTCCTTAATATTAATTTGAATCCTGGGTTCCTTCTCTGTATGGTTGGTTCCCTGTAGATTTTTCTTTATTTCACTTATTGTAACCTTCATTTCTTCCTTAATGTTGTTGGCATACTTAATGAATTCTCTGAGCATCCTGATCACCAGTGTTTCAAATTCTCCATCTGATAGGTTAGTTATCTCAGTTTCATTCAGTTCTTTCTTAGGGGTTTGTTCTATTCTTTCATTTGGGCCACATTTGTATATTCAATTTGGCAGCCTCCCTGTGTTTGTTTCTGTATATCAGGTAGAGCTGCTTTGATTCCTTGTTTTAGTAGCATGGCCTATTACAGAAAAGGCACCTGCAAATTGTGTGGGGCAGGGCCTTAGGTAATTGCCAGGGCAGGGCAACCTGCTTCACTGCTTTGTGGCTGTGTGTGTGGTGAGGGCTCAGAAAGGGGACAATGCTGCTGCCTGGCTTCTAGAGGTTTACCCAGCATTTACCCCATTTCCAGTCTCTTTCCCCACTTCCCTTCCAGCTGCTGCCCTGGTGCAGAATCCCAGAGTGGGTGGGTTTGCATATGTTCTAAGTCTGTGCACACCCTTTAAGATGAATCTCCTGAAAATCCAGCCGTTCCTTCCACTGCCCTAAACCCCACTGGTTTTTACAGCCAGAAGTTATGGTGATTTATCTTCCTGGCACTGGAACACTGGGCTGTGTGGTCTCACCTGGGGCTGGGATTGCTTGCTCCCAAGGTGTCCTTCCTGATTTTTTATCTACCATACATGAATGTGGGATTGTCCATTCTGCTGCTGCCACCGCTTCTCCATGCCACACTGCATCTCTCCGTCTCTGCCCATCTCCATGACTCTGCCTCTCTCACCCATTTGGATGAATGTGGCTTCTTTAAATCCTTGGTGGTCAGACTTCCATACAACTTGAATTTATGTCAATTCTGGGCATTATTTGTTTTGAGATCTAGTTGTAATTCTTTCTATGTTTGCATGAAGAGGTGAGGCATGTCTGCCTATGCCTCCATCTGACTGGAAGTCCCCTCTACCACTTTTCTTGATACTGGTTTAGTTGCTCAGTCCCTTTGAGCAACTTAATGATTCTGTTTTGGTTGATTATAGTATGGAATTTGAACACATAACACCTGATGGGAAAAACTTGTTTTCCTTTCATATTGCCCCTAAATTAGGAAGCTCTGTTATGTCTGGTAGCTCGCTCCTTTTAATGGCCTTTGTGCCCAACAGTTTAGTCCCCAGGTTTCTGGGCTTGGTAGGAAGCCTCATTTTCAGGCACCCGTCCAGTTTCTATTGCTTAGTGGTACCTTAGTTTCTCTTCTTTATACTGTAAACTGTTCACTTTTTAACCCAGTTACCAGGGCCTGTTGTGTGCTGATAAAACCCCGAGTCCATGCTCACAAACTGTCTCATTTATCTGCCAATGATAGATCCCTGTTGTATAGGTGAGGAGACTGGGACTTGGGAAATGAAACCACTTTGTCCCCGTGTGTAGAAGAGCCTGGTGGGTTTGCCAAACAATCCTATTTCTTGTGGTCCCAAATGTTCTACATCTTCATCTATGCAGATATCAGATCTAAAATTCTCTCAATAATAAGTGAAATGTAGAGTTGGGATTAAAACCAGGCCTCTTGGCCCAAAGCCCACCACTCTCTGCTGTCATGAGCCTCTTGATGACCCTTGTGCATGCCTCTGAACCCCACCTGCTCTCTGAGTTGGATCCACCTCACCTGGCCCTTTATTATTCTTTTTGTCTGAGATGCATTTGCCCTGTCTGGGCCATTGGACCCTGATCTGTTTGGGGTTAAAAATCAAGGCTGGTACACTACTGTGTCCCATCTAGAATCTAACATGGGCTACCCCATGCAGGTCTTCTGCAACCCATGCCCTGATTTTACCTTCCAGGAAGAGACTTGTGGACCCGCAGTTTGCGCAGCAGCATGTCAGAAATATTGGGCATGACATCCAAGCCACTCCTGGACTCTTCTTCTTCAATAGCTGGGGACAGTTCAGATGGGAGCCCTGAAAGAAAAAAGTGCTTAACTTATATGTCTGTTTGAAATCACTATAGTTTTGTTGGCAACTTGGTTCAGTGGATAGGAAGAGCTTTAACAGTTATAAGAACCTGATTCTATTCCAGCAGCTTTATAATTATTACTTTATCTTCACAATGACTCAGTAAGCTAGAACTTTATTTTCTCATTTTACAGGTGGGTAAACCAAGACTTGGCAAGGTTAAGAACTTGCTTAATGTCACAGAACTAGTAAATGGCATAGGCAGGTTTCAAACCAATTCTGTTTGCTTCAAATTCTGTGTTCTTCCCATTGCTTCCCAAAGTACCAAGCAGGCTCTTGTGTCTTGGGTCAGTTTGGTTTCTGGCAACTGGAAACTAACTGGTAATGTGGCATAATGTTTGCAAAATTCCCTCTCTGTAGCAGGTTTTTCAGAAGGACTGTTGCCCAATTATTCTTCCTCAAATGAATTCAACAGTTCAGTCATCTGTGTCCTACCTAGAAATCAGCATCTGGTTCCACATCCCCATAAGTAGGAAGAGAAACAGAATTTTTCTAGGGTAAACCTAAAGTCATTAGGTCTTTTAAAGATCTCAAAAACAAATGCCTCCTAGTCAACAGAACAAATGAACAGGCTTTTGTTATCTGCGAAAACTATGTGGGGTCTTGCTCTGAAGGCAGAAAGAACAAATAAAATATTTTCTTTCCCACAAATCTTTCTCTTGTTTGAAGATAACTCTTGTACCTCTCCCAAAACTTTCCTTCTCCAGGCTCTATCCCCGTTTCCCCCGTTGTTCACTATGACCTACCGTGGCCCATGGCCTCGAGCTCCTTTGTCTGCACACATCTGGCTGTTGCTCTCCCAGAGGCCCAGATGTGCTCTCACAAGGTCTTAGCTCAGGAAGGCATTGGCATATGTCCCTGACATTCACATTTGTTATTCATGCAGCATAGACTTGGTGTGCCTTACTATGGGCTCACAGTACATCTAGGATTAAAAAGCCTCAGATCTCTTTTCTTGCACCAAATCAGGTATTTTCATCCTATATCATGGTTACTTTCCTTTTGCATGCAAGACTTTATAGTCATACATTTTACCATCTTCAACAGGTTTTGACCTAGAAGATTTGCAACCTGCTCAATCATTTTCCAGAATTGTAGGCCAGGCTATAGGCATACTTGTCCTAGCCATCCAAATGGAGCTAAGATTGGGCATCATGTTGATTAGAAGCCTCCTCAACAAGTGAGACCATGTAGAGAGAAGAGGAGGCATAGTTTGGCTCAAGGTAAATAATGCTTAAATACTTTGAGTTTTCCAATAACAGAATGATGTTCCTGAGTTTCCTGGTACTCAAGGAATCCCAGCAAAGTCTGGAGGGCTATTTGTCAGAGATGGGGCAGTCAGTGGTCCTTCTTTGAGTATAACATTGAACTAGATATGCTCTTAGTTACCCGTCACCTCTTGGGTTCTGTCTGGCATTTACTGATCTCTGACATTTCCATGTGACAGATGGTAAGTCCTGTGGCACTTCTGGCCTCACTTTGCCAACACCCAGCAGAGAGATAATTAAGTAGTGGGCTCCTGAGAGTTCTATATGATTGAATCATACCAAGGTCTAATAATCACGTGAAAATCATACCAGGAGCTTTTGCCTAGAAAAGTACCCTCGGTTGAGCATCCCCCTACCCCCAAAAGTACTTAGTCAGGGCTTCTAGCCTTGCCAAAATGGTGTTCTGCAGAGTGACCCAAGAACTGATGGATCCCAGAATCAACCAACCTCTTCCTAGATTTAACCGAATGAACTTAATAATAACAACAAATTTTAAAATCAACTAAAAATAAAGCAGCAACTCTCAAATATGAGAAAAGGCAATAATTTTTTTTTAAAATAATGGCCAGAGAAAGACAAAACTTACTGGAAATAAATGTAGAGTGTTTACCCTTAATAACCCTTTCTTCTTCCCTCAAAGACTCAGTACTGAGAGGGAGATGAGAGAAAAAAATTCTGGCAAAGAGCGCAGTACCACAGAGCGGGAAGGGGAGTGGACTGAGAACATGAGCAGGCAGCCAGCAGAGGAGATTCAGAGTGATTCTCTTGAGTAGAAAGGTCTCCAAGCCACCATGCCAATACTCTAGCCAGCGAAAAACCTGCCTGTGCTGCTATTTCTTTTTCTTAACGAGGAGGAGGGGAAAGAAAAGGCAGAAGGACTGCACGGTAGTCTGCTGGAGCTAATTACGTGGAAAAGTGTGGAGGGATTTACCAGAAAGGAAAATGAAGAGAAAATAAATAAAACAAACTTCTCTGATGGAGTGAGACACATGGAAAGCCCCAGTCGAAGCTATTTCCCACCACCCCCTGCCCGCCATTTCTGAGAAATAGCGTAGTGGTCAGACTCCTTGGAATTTGTCTCTTTTCCTTCCTTTACCTGACAGGATAGTGACAGTGTCTGCTGGAAATAGTTGGATCAAAGCTGGAAAAGAAATACCTGAGTAGATTGCCTCTATAATTCTACCCTGGATTGGTGAAATAATCTATAACCCGTTACTCCCCACCTAAGGGAGTAAGATAAGCCCCACCTTGGTATAATAAACTTAAGTGTTGGACTATGAACAAAGTCAGAAAAAGAGCAGACACCAGTCTCACAAACACCACCATACACAGCTTCATCTGAACTTACCCTTTTCCCCACCATCCAGCAATAACAAAGCCAGCACGGAACACCCTGTCCTCAGCTCAGTGCTGCAGGGAGGCCACAGATCACAGATAAGGTAGGAAGGAAACTGACCTACACAATATATAAGTCCAGGTAAAGAGAAAATCCAGGTAGAAATGCCCATGTAAAAAGAAATAAAATAGAAACAAATGGCATGGCAACTATATAAAAATACTGTAGTCAAAATAGGAAGGAAGGAAAGCATAGAGGAAAGAAGAAAGGAAATATCAGGAGATAGATGTCAGGATAAAAGCATAAATGCGCCCTAGCAGGTGTGGCTCAGTGGATTGAGTGCCAGCCTGCAAAGCAAAGGGTCGCAGGTTTGATTCCCCAGTCTGGGCACATGCCTAGGTTGCAGGCTAGGTCCCCAGTAGGGGGCATGTGGGAATCAACCACATATTGATGTTTCCATCTCTCCCTCCCTTCTGCGCTAAAAACAAATAAAATCTTTTAAAAAACATAGATGCAACAAACACAGAAAAAATGCATTTTGTGCAAAATTTGTACCACAAATTCTTTGATTCGTGGAAAAATTGGAACCTAAAGAAAACAAAAATAGAAAATCAGAGATGAGAGAATCACACAAAGATTGAAGAAGATTACAATTTAAGGAAATAAACTGAAGACCAAAATAACAGAACTAAGTAGGAAATTATAAAAATATAGAACTAACCAGTGTGTTGAAAATATGAAAGAATCAAACAGATATGGCCCCAAACTGAATTAGTCAGGAGGATGAGAGAGACTGAGATGAGCACAAGGAATTTAAAGCAAAAGAAATTAAAGTATTTGGAAATGGAATAATGAATCTGCACTTGAGGCAATGATGAGAAATTAATGGATTGTAGTGTCTCTGAAGTAGTGAAAAAAAGAAACAAAGTATATACTCAAAGGCAAGAAGAGAAGAAAATTTCCCCCAATTGAGATAAAGCTGAACTGGCAGGTTGCATTTTATATAAGTATGAGATGTTTCTCCACTACCATCATAGAAAATAAGCCATACAGGGACAGGTGAGGACTGGAGGGTGCTGGAAATAGCCGGTCTCAGACTTCTCTACAACATCAAATACTGTGTAGCATTCACAAAGCCCCGAAGAGAAAAGTGGCCCAGAATTTATTACCATCCAAGCTGTCCTCCTAGAATGAAAGACAACATTTTGCCCTGGCCAGTGTGGCTCAGTTAGATGAAGCATCATCCCATACAGCAAAAGGCTGCAGGTTCGATTCCCAGTCAGGGTACATACCTAGGTTGCAGGTTCAATCCCTGGTCGGGGTGCATACAGGAGGCAACCGATCGATGTTTCTTTCTCACATTGATGTTTCTCTCTCTCTCTCTTTCTGTTTGTGTGCATGTGTATGTCTCTTTCCCCCTTCCTCTCTCTCAAAAGCAAAGGAAAAATGTCCTTGGCTAAATATTTTTAAAAAAAGAATTAAAGACAACATTTTCAAGCATGCTAGAATTTAGGGAACATAGCACCTCTGAGCTTTTCTAGGAAAACCATTGAATAATGAAATCCAGCTAAACAAGACATACACCAAAATTATGACATTGGGAATGAGCAGCCATAGTAAAGGTATTAGTGGTGAGCATGAAATCCTTTCACGTATAAGTTTAAGGCTTAAATAACGATGGAAACTATGGTTACAGAATAAAATGTAAATACTGTAGACTTAACAATATAAAAAGAATAATTTATCATTGGTATGTATGGAGATGAAAAGGTAGGAGGAAATAATAAAGGTGCTATTTTATCTTTTCCTGTAGGACGTGGTTAATCCAACTTTGTCACATGTGATGTGAAGTGCCTCAGTGACCCCACACCCTTAATGCATTTCATAATATATACTTTAAACTTTTAACAATGAATTTCTTTTTTTTTCTGGAGGAAGCAATTACCAAAATCCAGCAGGTCCTACAGTTTCACTTCATTTTAATTGTAATTCAATTAAATTTTAATAAATTTTATTTTTTAAAAAAAGTATTTCTAGCAATATAACCTCCCTCCATCCTCCCTTTCCTCCTCCTGTATTTGTGGGGAAGGGGACATTTGGTGTAAGCTATTTTTACTTTCCTGTTTGTATTTTTCACTATTAGTTGAATTTTAAAATAATGAACAGGAGCTAATTTTAACAAAAGTAGTAAATTTGTTTTTTAAATATCTGCCTATACTAGCTCATTCCAACGAAAGTATTTGTTCCTGGCCATCTCAGGGACTTGGAAAAGTAAGTTTCGGTGTTTGTGGGTGGAGGTGCTCTGAGCCCCCAGATGACCCCTAAGCAAGTGGCTGGGGATAAACTTTCTTCAGATCCATCTCTGGGAGGCCTTTTCTTTGCCCGAGACTGAGGGCTCTGAGTCCAGACTGGGGTGTCCGGAAGGACTGCAATTTAATGCACATCTTTGCCTCAGCCCACACTCTGTCAACATCCAGAAGCCCACCCACTTCCTAGATATTGGCACTTGGATCAGGATAACCAAAGCCATTTCAACAGCTACCATTTATTGAACATCAACTATGCATCAGACACACTTTCTTGTTCTTACAACTCTGCAAAGAAAACATGGCTAAGCTTGTTTTCTGGGGAACCTGCAAGCTAGGAAACTGAGGCTCAGCTAAGTTAATTAGATCCCCCAGGGTCCCAGCTAGTTAGTATAGAGCCAGGATACAAAACCAGGTCTGTCAGATTGTAACATCCACGTTGCTCCCTACGGCCATTCAACAAGTGCAAACCCACACTCGCTGTCTTTATTCTCAAGTGAGCTTCTTCATGCTCCCAGTCCTAATTAATGGCACCTTCACCCCTCAGCCATGCAGACAGACTTCTGGGGGACTTCCGGGTCTCTCTCTCCACCTCATCTCCTCCCCAAGCCCTGCCAGGCTGACCTCCACAGAGCTCTCAAACCTGTCCTCCCATCCCGCCTGTGCATTGCAGTCTGCGGTCTCATCCCCTCTCACCAGGCTGTTTCCACACCCTCTTAGCTGGTCTGTCTTCCCCAGACTATCCTGTTTTAGGCCAGCTTTCATAATCTGCCCAAAATTAGCCTCCAACTTAATTTTCATCCTGATGCTTCCTTACCTGCAGGCTTCTCTGGCTTTGTAAGAGGTACTGGGTAAAGTTCAAACTCATTGATTGTCTCTTAAAACCTTCAGTCTCCCTGGTTTCCACCTACTCTCCACCCTTGCTGCCCATCTCTCTGGGACATAGGGCCCATACTTGACTCAAATGGATTCCTCTGTTCCCAGAACATGCCAAACACTAGAAAATGCCTGCCTGCCTGCCTTTGCTCCCGCTGTTCCTTCTGCCTGGGATTCCTTCTCTTCCTCATCTCAAAACTGCTTCTTCTGGAAACCTGTCCTGACTCGCTCACCACTACTGAGCTGGCTGCTTCCTCCTCCATGTTGTCACCTACAGCAACACTGCACCATCCAGTGCTAATAGGGAACAAGACAGATCTTAGAAGTAAAATCATCAGAAAAGTGAATTTGACTCATAAACACCAAATTTTCAAAAAGAAAATTAACCATGGCAGGTGTTCAGTAAATGCGTACTTCCTCCTATTTTCTTATTTCTAGGATCTGAATGGTTAAGAGCTCTAGCTTCATTGGGCAAGTTTCTTATTTTCTAGATGCCTCTGTTTTGCTCATGTGTAAAATGGGTATGACAGTACCTATTTCACTGAGCTCATATAATGTTTTTATGTGATACTGGTCTTTCTCCTTTTTTTTACTCCTCCCCTGAGGATATGTGTATTGATTTTAGAGATAGGAAAGGGGAAAGAGAGAAACATTGAATGGTTGCCTCCCACTGGTGCCTCAACCAGGGGATTGAACCTCCAACCTAGGTATGTGACCTGATTGGGGATTGAATCTGCAATCTTTTGGTTAATTAGATGATGTTCCAACCAACTGAGCCACCTGGCCAGGGCTTGGTCTTTATTCTAACAGAAAGCTGGCGTGTATTTTAATTCTTATCATCAGAGTTGTGGAACTCTATCTTGCCAGCTAAGTAGGATTTTGTACTCTGGGCTTCTCAGTGTACAGAACAGCGCAGGAGGTGTGGTGGGCAACCACTCGTTTGATTGATATCTGCAGAATTCTGACTTCCTTTTCCTGCGTTCTGAAAGCCCCATCGAAGAGCCTCATTGCCTCTGTATCTAGGATGAAAGGCTTTGGGAGTCCTACCAGGGAGCTGGAGAGGCTGGCCCTTTAACATCTCTAAATACAGCAGTACATATGAGCTCATGGGGTAAACTCGAGTCTCTTAGAATGGTTGTTTGCTGTTCTTTTGGGAGATGGGGAAGATCCTTATCAGAACATTCCAGAGTCTTAAGAACTTTGGCACTCCTTCAGTTTCTGAGGCCTAGGGGGCCATTTTTCTTGTTGCATGTGGTCTCTCCAACAATCCAACTAGTTCTCTTCACAGGGACCTCCTGTAGGATGTTTGGATCTTGTAGGGTGTAGGATCATTCGGAGGTCATTTCCAGCCAAAGGCTGAGACTGACTGTGGGCCTGTTCTGAGACTGAATGCTGGGGATGCAGAGATGAAAAAGGCTCAGGCCCTGCCACCATGGGGAGGGCCTTGTCCTGGCTGTCACAATAAGTTCCCTTGGCTGTCTCAACAGCCTAATAGCCTCCTATCTCGTCCCTTTGTCTGCACTCCTGAGCCTCTTTCCCAGACCAATCCACTGGCCACAGCGTCTTCAGAGGTTTCATTCTGTTCTTCAAATGAGCACTAGAATGCACAAGTAGGAACCACTATGTGGTTAGCTCTCCTCAGTGTCTCAGGATCCTCAGCAACTCATTCCTCCGTTTTAGGCTCAGCACACGCTGTTCCCTCTACCAGTAATATCCTTGCCTGATGAACTCCCATTTGGTCTTTAGATAGCTGCTCAAATGTCATTCTTTGAGGGAAGACTTTTCCAGCACCTCCAGACCTTTCACCCTTATAAAATCTATTACAATATGAAATGAGTGAATGTTCCCCTAATCTTTGTCCCTGTAGATAATAACCCTTCTTATTCCAGGACCACAATGATTTATTTTCATATGTGAAGAGTATTCATTAATATATTAAATGATAAAATATACATTATTCTTTCAATATACATCCAAAGCAATTCAATAAAGTTTAATACAAATCTTGAAACTTGTAAGAGAAGAATATTTCCTTAATATAAGAATAAAAACATAAAATGTGAGAAATATATAAACTAAATAGAAAAAGATATATGTAATAAAAGATAAAAATATATAAAATTTTAATATATATTTTTAATCTTTCATTACATATATCTTTTTCTATTTTCTAATATAAATAATATAATTATGAAACAATAATAATTAAAATTAAAACAGTGCCTTTATTTAATAATCAGATGCAACATGATCCTTGAAAGAAAAACACAAAAACACTTATAAACAGAAACAAGGCAAGAGCTCTCCTTATCACCATTATCATATTAGAGAATGTTGCAAAGTAATAAAACATATACAGATACAGAAGTAAATACATACACTTTTACACACAACCATACAACTAAGACCAAGAGTGAGTTTGATAAAATGAAAAGATTGTGAATTGGAAAAACAAAGGCATTCTGCAAAGTGGTCAAGAGTTTGAATTTAGATACATCTGGGATTCAATCCTGGCTTCAGCAATTAATAACCATGTAGGCTTAACCTCCCCGAGTCTCAATTTGCTCATTTGTAAAATGGGTATAATAAAAGGAATGGGTATAACTACTTCCCACAGCTGTGAGCATCATGTGAAATATTATCAAATACTTAGCACAGTACTTGGGACATAGTAATCACTCTAATTATAGTAATTATGCTCTTTAATCACTATAGTAATCATTCTCTACCATTTGGTAATAATAATATTATATAAGAAACATGTAAAATAACCAAGCAGCATTCATCTATACCACTAGTTATCAACTAGAAAAATGTAATGAAAAAGTCTTCTTTATAAATAATCAAAAATATAAATCATGTACAACATGCCCCAATAAGAGATATGGGAGATCTATAGAAAGAACCTTGAATATTTTAGAGGAAAAAGAAAGGAAGACCTAAATTAGTACAGAGACAAACCATGTGTTCAAATGAGAGCTAAATATTTGCAAATGAAATAGTTTAAAAATCTATAAGCTATAACAAAGCTTGGACAGTTCTTCTGAATCCAATCTGCAGCTCAGAGCAGTCACAATTTAAAATGTATAAAAGGGTATAAATTTCACTTAGAGAATTAGGTAAATAAGAGGTGAACCAGAAAGGACCTGGAATTTTTTAATCTTAGGTCAATCCAAGAGGGAGTAGAGACCACAGAGAATGAGGAACATATTTTAAAGCTCCATTAATTGGTGTCTGGACTGGGAAATGAACTCTAATCTCCTGGCTTATGGTCCAGTTATTTTTCCATTAATTTACATTGAATCTTTGCATCTAGGATATAATGAGTATTCTGTAAAAGAAGAGAAATGAGGGAGAAATAACCCCACTGCACTCTTGAAGATATGATAGGGTGGCAGTGATTAAATGATGCAGTTCTGATCGGACTAGAACAGAATCAAAGGCTCAGTACCAGTCTTTGGAATATATAAAAAAGAAGTAGTATATAATTATCTAAGCTACAATATAACAAGAAATAGAAACACTATCAAAATATGATTGAGGTAACAAAATCTTAAATTTTCGAATACCTATATGTTAAAATAAATTTCAGAAGAATTAGCAAAATAAATATTAGTAGATCAAACTATAGATAAATTAATAGAAAATAGACTTGCTATACTAATTAAACAGAATTAATAGTTTTATAATGATATAAATAATGGAAGACTTTTCATAGGAAAAGATAGGCAAAAAATTATATGAAATTTTTGATTTTTCTCAAAACAACACAAAACTTGTTTAAAAGCAAAAAATGATAGAATGAAAACAGAGAAAAATGCAACCAACAAATGGTTAATATATATAGAGTTTCTACACATTACCAACAAAAACAAACAAACCAACAAAAAACCCAAGACCCAAATGCTAATTCACCTAATAAGGAAAAAAGGAAATGAATATTTAAAAATTTAAAGTTTCAGCTTGCTTGAAAGCAAATTAAGCTAATAATGAAGTGGCATTTCACACTATTCATAATACATTGCAATAGTTATTATTATTATTGATTATCTGGTTCTTACTGTATTCTGGCCAATAAGGAAAAAAGCAAAGCAAAGCAAATTCTAGTGCTGGTTTTCTCAGGAGAAAGGCTCCTGGCTCATTATTTGCAGGGAGCATTACATTTTGGAAGCAATTTGGTAAATGCAAATGTTTCTGCTCTTTAACCCAGTGACTCTCAAGCCTGAGATCTTATCTCAAGGGAGTAAATTAAAGGAAGAAAGATATAAACTACAAGGACAAAGCTGTTTATAGTAGGGTTGTTCATCATAGTTAAAAGAACTGTAAACATCTGAAATACCCAACAATAGATACAACAATATAAAAGGATAACATGTACCCATTAAATGATGAATATGAGAATGAGTCAAAATGTATGAAATTAGTTATGAAGTAAATTTTAAAAAGTAGTAACAGAAATCTTCAACAAAATAATGGCAAACTGGATCCAGCAATACATTAAAAAGATCATACACCATGATCAAGTGGGATTCATCCCAAGGATGCAAGGATGGTACGGCATTTGCAAATCAATCAATGTAATACACCACATAAACGGAATGGAAGACAAAAATCATCATCGTATCAATAGATGCTAAAAATGCATTTGATAAAGTACAGCACCCATTTATGATTAAAACGCTCAGCAAAGTGGGAATAAGGGAGCATACCTCAACATAAAAAGGCCATATATGAGAAACTTACAGCCAACATGATACTCAATGGGCAAAAACTAAAAGGTTTCTCCCTATGATCAGGAAGAAGACAAGGATGTCTGCTTTCACCCCTTTTATTAAACATAGTATTGGAAGTTCTAACCACATGATCAGACAGGAAAAAGAAATAAAAGCCATCTGAATTGGAAAGCAGGAAGTAAAACTGTCATTATTTGCAGATGACATGACAGTGTACATAGAAAACCCTAGAGACTACACCAAAAAAACTATTCAACCTAATAAGTGAATTTGCAAAATGGCGGGATACAAAGTCAATATTCAGAAATTAAGGGCACTTTTGTACACCAACAATGAAATATCAGAACCAGAAACTAAGAAAACAATCCCATTTACTATAACAACAAGAAAAACAAAATACTTAGGAATAAATTTAACCAAGGAGGTAAAAGACCTGTCCTTGGAAAACTATACAGAACACTGAAGAAAGAAATTGAGGAAGATACAAACAAATGGAAGCATATACTATGTTCATGGATTGGAAGAATCAACATGATTAAAATGTCCATATTATTCAAAGCAATCTCTAGATTCAACACGATCTTTATTAAAATACCAATGATATATTTCACAAATTTAGAACAAATATTTCAAAAATTTATATGGAACCAAAAATGACCCTGAATAGCCTCAGCAATCTTGAAGGGAAAAAAAGAACAAAGTAGGAGGGATCACAATACCTGATATCAAACTGCACTACAAGGACACTATAATCAAAACAGTCTGGTACTGGCATAAGAACAGACACATAGATCAATGGAACAAAATAGAAAGTCCAGATAAACCCATGTCTGTATGGTCAACTGATATTTGACAAAAGGGAAATCAGCATAAAGTGGAGTAAAATTAGCCTCTTCAACAAATGGTGCTGGGAGATCTGGAATGGTACATGTGAAAAAATGAAAATAGATCACTAACTTACACCATATACCAGAATAAACTCAAAATGGGTAAAAGACTTAAACATAAGCTGTGACACCATAAAAGTCCTAGAGGAAAACAGGCAGTAAAATTTCAGATATCCCACACAGCAATATTTTTGCCAATACATCCTCTAGGTCAAGTGGGGAAAAGGAAAGAGTAAACAAATGGGACTACATCAAATTAAAAAGCTTCTTCACAGCTAAAGAAAACATCATCAGAATGAAAAAGGAACCAACTGTATGGGAAAATATATTTGCCAACAATACCTCGGGCAAGGGTTTGATCTCCAAAATATATAAAGAACTCATATGACTCAATGCCAGGAAGACAAACAATCCAATTAAAAAATAGGCAAAGAACCTGAACACACACTTCTCCAAGGAGGACATACAGAGGGCTCATGGGCATATGAAAAGATGTTCAGCATCACTAGCCATCAGAGAGATGCAAATTAAAACCACAATGAGATATCACCTCACGCTGGTCAGAATGGCCATCATCAACAAATCAACAAGCAACAAGTGCTGGTGAGGATGCAGAGAAAAGGG
Organism: Glossophaga mutica; assembly: GCA_039655065.1. Classification (NCBI taxonomy): domain Eukaryota; kingdom Metazoa; phylum Chordata; class Mammalia; order Chiroptera; family Phyllostomidae; genus Glossophaga; species Glossophaga mutica. The sequence continues at coordinate 40,184,608 of CM077308.1, read as the reverse complement.
AATCCTAGTGCACTGTTAGTGGGAATGCTGACTGGTGCAGCCACTGTGGAAACCAGTAAGGAATTTCCTCAAAAAACTAAAAATGGAAATGCCTTTTGATCCAGCAATTCCACTGCTGGGATTATACCCTAAGAATCCTGAAACACAAAATTAAAAGAACCTCAATATTCAGAGCAGTACAATTTACAATAGCCAAGTGCTGGAAGCAACCTAAGTGCTCACCAGTAAATGAGTGGATAAAAAAACTATGGTACATTTACACAATGAAATACTACACAGCAGAAAGAAAGAAGGAGCTCCTACCTTTCGCAAGAGCATGGATGGAACTGGAGAGTGTTATGGTAAGTGAAATAAGCCAGGCGGTGAAAAACAAATACTATATGATCTCACCTATAACAGGAACCTAATGAACAAAATAAACCAACAAGCAAAATAGAATGAGAGGCATGGAAACAAAGAACAAACTGACAGGGACCAGAAGGGAGGTGGGAGGGTGATAAGGGAAGAAGAAAGGGGAAGGGTCTAGTTAAAGAACAAGTATAAATGACCTATGGACTTGGAAAACACGGTGGTGATTGACTGTAGGAGCAGGGGGCACATGGGAGGTGGGGGTGGGTGGGCAGAGCACAGGATAGCAACTGGGGAAAATTGGGACAACTGTAGTAGAACAATAACAAAAAACAAACAGACTTTCTGCCAAGATGAAGGAATAGGTGGACACACTGCACCTCCTCACACAACCAAAATTAAGGACAACAAAGATTTAGAAACAAGAAAACAATCCGAACTGATAGAAAATTGAACTGTACCGAAGTCCGATAACCATTAATCCAGACTGGCAAGAGGGGCAGAGTCGCAGCAGTAAAAAGTGGAGGTTAGTGGACCTGGGTGCTCAGGCAGCGGCTGGCAGATCCAAGGCATATAGGTGGCGGCTAGTGGGCCCCAGGCACCAGGTGGCAATGGGCTGACGCAGTGAGGCGCACAAGGCAGCTGGCTGACCAGGTGGTCCTACATTCGCGTGCAGATAATCCAGGCAAAAACAGGGAGCAAGACAGCCCTCACAACCCAGGCCCCAGTGCCAGGAAATAAACCTAAAAACACCGATTGAAAACACTTGTGGGGGTTAAGGTGTCAGGAGAGACTCCCAGCCTCACAGGAGAGTTTGTTGGAGAGACCCACAGAGTCCTAGAATGTACACAAGCCCACCCACATGGAAATCAGCACCAGAAGGGCCCAATTTGCTTGGGGGAAGTGGCAGAAGGGACTGGAATCTGAGAGAGAGCAGAGCAAGTGCCATTGTTCCCTCTCGGACCCTGTCCCCACATACAGTGTCACAACCCAGAGACTGGGCTGCCCCACCCTGGGGAACACCTAAGGCTCCACCCCTCACTATGTAACAGCTGCAACCAGACCAAAAAAAGGCAACAAAACCCCAAAATGGTTCAAATGGGCGAACAGATCAAAGCCCTAGAGCCAATTCATCTAAGTGACCAAGAGATAGCCAACCTATCAGATGCACAGTTCAAAGCACTGGTGATCAGGATACCCACAGAATTGGTTGATTTTGGTCGCAAATTAGGTGAACAAGTGAAGGCTACACTAAGTGAAATGAAGGAAAATGCACAGGGAACCAATAGTGATGGGAGGAAAACTGGGACTCAAATCAATGGAGTGGACCAGAAGGAAGAAAGAAACATCCAATCAGAAAAGAATGAAGAAACAAGAATTCAAAAAAAAATGAGGAGAGGCTTAGGGACCTCCAGGACATCTTTAAACATCCCAACATCCAAATTATAGGGGTACCAGAAGGGGAAGAGGAAGAGCAACAAGTGGAAAAGTTATTTGAACAAATAATAAAGGAGAACTTCCCCAATCTAGCAAAGGAAATAGACTTCCAGGAAGTCCAGGAAGGTCAGCGTCCCAAAGAAGATGGACCCAAAGAGGAACACACCAAGGCACATCATAATTACTTTAGCCAAGATTAAATTGAAGGAGAGAATTCTAGAAGCAGCAAGGGATAAGGGGACAGTCACCTACAAAGGAGTTCCCATCAGACTCAGATGATTTCTCAAAAGAGACCTTCCAGGCAGGAAGGGGCTGGAAAGAAATATTCCAAGTCATGAAAGGCAAGGACCTACATCCAAGATTGCTCTGTCTAGCGAAGTTGTCATTTAGAATGGAAAGGCAGATAAAGTGCTTCTCAGATAAGGTCAAGTTAAAGGAGTTCATCATCACCAAGCCCTTATTATATGAAATGTGAAAGGGACTTCCTTAAGAAAAAGAAGATAAAAAATAGGACAATAAAAAGACAGCAAACTCACAGATATTAACAACCACACCTAAAACAAAAGCAAACTAAGCAAACAACTAGAACAGGAACAGAAATGCAGAAATGGAGATCATATGGAGGGTTAGCAACAGGGGAGTGGGAGGAGGAGAGAGGGGGAAAGGTACAGAGAATAAGTAGCATAGACGGTGGGTAGAAAATAGACAGGGAGAGGGCAAGAATAGAGTGGGAAATGTAGAAGCTGAAGAACTTATGACACATGGTTGGGAGGAATAATGGTTGTTAATGCTGCTGTTGAGTTCTGTTTACATTTACATTGGCGAAATATTATGTTATTTATGTTATTAAATATTTTACCACATTTTTTGCTTCAAAATTTTTTTTCATATTTTCCTCTAAAACCTGGGTGCATCTTACAGTCTGAAAATACAGGTATATGATTTTATTAACCAATGTTACCCCAATAAATTAAATAAAAAGGAAAATAATATAATAATAATAATACAAGAATAAAAAACAAAAAATTGTTAGAAATTTTACTTCTGGGAATCTTCTTGTTAATGTTGAATAGGTAGGTGTTAGTTGATATGCATTTCAGACCAGGGTCTTCCAGCATGGTTGGTGGCACTGGGGACACACCCATATGACCATCCTTAAGCAGAAGGCTTCTATTCTGAGACTGACCATGGGTAACATGAGATAGGAGGTATCAGGAGAGGTGAGGCAGGGCTGGCGGTGCGGGGCGGGGGGATGGGAGGAGGTCAGGGGGAAAATACTCAAAGTCTCATTTTTCAGAAGACGAGTCTGGCAGGATGGCTGGGTGGGGACTTGCACTCATGGAGAGGGAAGTGCTGGGTTTGAACTTTGTGGTGACAGCAGATCAGATAGCAAGAGATGATTCTGATGTCTTGAAAAGAGGAACTGTTCTATTTGGGTGGTTTCCTGGGTGTGAGAGGAAGAGGAAAAGGAAGCGGCAAAAGTTCAGACCTGGGTCACCCTTTCAGACCCACGAGGTGCTATCAAGGCTGAAGGAAGGCTAGCAGGGTCTAGAAGGAGAGCTGGTTGGAAGGAGGCAGTGTAGAGGTTCTCTGACTGGGCAGGAAATAGGATCTGACAGTTTATTCATCTGCAAATGTTAACTGAGGGCCTGCTCTGGGGACATCCACACTCACCACTGAGACAGACCAAGGCTCTGCCAGGCAATCTAGGGCTTAGACTTTCACCTTCTTTGATCAGCCCTGGCCTGAGGAGAGCATCTGCCCTGACCCCACCTACCTTTTTCCTGCTCAGCCGCTTCACTAAGGTCTGGAAGCTTGAGCCCCACTAAGTTCTGATTTCTCATCAGGATGTGCTCCTTTTTCAGAAAAAGCAAAAGACAACATTTCAGATGGGGCATCAGACTGGACTCCTTCCTCGGTTCTGTCTATGGCTCTGTGGCCACTCGAACTGCTGTAGGGGACCCCAGGGCAGCCTCCAAAGTTGGTGGAGAATCGTGACAAGCTGACATCTGAGGGGCACCAGAAAGACTGCCCTTCTCCTAGCCCATAAAGCTACCTGAAACCGCCAGTGGCACCACGTTCTTTGAGATAAGAGTTATCCACTTTGTAAATAAGCCTGTGGGCCTCAGGGTGACTGAGCTGCTGGCCATAGCCACACTGTGGTTGAGGGAGGACAGACAGAAGCAGAGCCCGAGGCTGTGGGGATGGGAGGGTCCCCTGGATGTGTATGGGGCTGCCACGGGAAACAATCTTTTCTCAGCTCATGGCTGTGCTCTGAGCTGCTGGAGCTTCCTGCCCGGTTGTTCTAGGCATTGCGTGTCCACTCTGGGCATGTGGCCTGCCCCACACATTCTCAGTGGCCTGTTATGACACCTCTTGAGTTGTGACACTCTCCAGACAAATGAGGCTTGAGACTTGCTGCCTCAAGGCAGCAGGTTCAGCAGGCACCATCCTGCTTGGGACCTCAGTAGGCAGAGCTGGGAAAGAGATGGGGATTCTGGCCATGGTGCATGGCACAGGTCAGCTCGTACCTGCTCCAAGTCTATCGGCACCAGATCAGTGACCCCAGGTGGAAACTCCTGACCCAGCTCCTCACCCCTGCGACTGGTGCTATTAAGAGATTTTCAGTCTCCTATATATTAGAGGCCACTTGAATGGTTTGCTCCCTGAATAAAGAGGGAAAGGATGAGGCTTGCGGCCCAACAGAAGGCACAGGCTAGGGGCCTTCACGTGTTTCCTCAGCAAGCCAGAGGCCCACAGCCAATCAGCTCTCAGCATACTGGGTTGGGATGGGAATACTCAGCTGCCAGGGCAGAGGTTAGTGGGAAGGGGCCCTCAGGTTCTTTGTGACTTTCTTTGCTGCAGAGAAAGCTTGCAGGGGTACTGGGTGGGGGTGGCTTCCTGCCTGGGCCTGGCCTCTCTTCATTGCCAGAGGCCCATGAAGGCAAATACCTGGCTGTCTGGCCCTCTTGGTACCGCGTTCCCAAGAGATCTGGGACTAAGGCCCACCACAAGCAGCCCTTCCAGGCCTGTGTGACCCACTAATCAGTGAGGCCTTCCTGACTGGGTGGGGTCTTCCGCATAAAATGTTAACATCAGCGGCCAGGCCCCAGCTCCCCCGGATCCTCTGACTCAGCATCATGGAAGGTTTCTGCAGAGGACAGTTGTCAGCACTGGAGTGTGCTCCTGCTAGCACAGAAACCCCCTCACTTGTGCTTGACTGCCACTGAGTGACTCTCTTCCTTCCTTGTCCCGCGCACGGCCTTCTATAAAGGAGCCAGGAGACTCTTGTCCAGCTCAAGCTTTGGGGGTACCAGGTCCTACCCTGTGGAGTCCTGGCTGCCTTGGCCTGTGGCCTCAGTGGGCCCTCTGGGGAAGCGGGGACTGGACAAAACTCCTTTGTCCTGTTGACCTCTTCTGTCACTGACACCATGGTCTTCTCCCCTCTATCTCTGAACACCCCCAGTCACCCTCTGCATAGGGTGGCAGCCCCATGAGAGACCAACGTGCCTGGTTTAATGGCCAGTAAAAGTTGGAGGGCGTCGTGGATGCTGGAAGAAACTCATCACGGTGGGGAGCAGCCCCACATAGCCATTATTATACTGGGGGGCGGCTTCGAGGCCCTTTGTTAATGGACATCAGGAAGGAAAGCTTGGGAGCATGATAAAGGAAAAAGCTATTTCATCCTTGCCTAATCCAGTCCTGGGCATGACAAGGCCCTCGATCAACGGCTTCCTGTTTATGAGCCACCAGCACCAGCTGGAGGAGGGAAAACTCAGCCCAGGACTGAGGGCCCATGTGTTTCCATACGCCACCTCCCCCTGAAATGTGGCATTGTGTGGCAACTACATCCCATATTGACCCCACCCTAGCAAGTGGGGTTAAAGCACCTGAAACGTGTTTGTGAAGAACATGCTGCACCGTGGACCTGATTTATGAAGGTTGGGTAGTTTAGGGCCCCTGTAAGGCCCAAGTCCAGGCCGAACCTACCCTGCCCCAGGGCCCAGCTCAGCCCAGTGGTCTTCTGTCCAGAGGGGATCTGGAACAGAGCTCCCCCCACCACCCCAGCTGGCTCCCATAACCCACCTCTCGGAGCTTGGTCAGTTTCTGCATCCTCACAGGCTGCACTTGTATCTGAAAGTCTTTGAGTCCAGGTGCCTTGGCCAGCTTGCTGCTGGCTTTGCCTGCAAAACGCTTCTCTTCCTCTGCCAGGGGCAATTTGGCAAGCACTTTTTGCAGCCGAGGGCCAGGTTCTTCAGGGGCACTGTCCCGGGAGACCCCCCGAAGCAAGGGTGGCCGGGAAGGAGGGGGCCGAGGCTCGGCTTTGGAGGCAACCTTGGATCCTGCTGGCTCTCCAGTTGTGCCTTTGCCCTGGGGGTCTGAGGGTGCTGCCCCTCCAGAGCCCTGGGCTGGATTTCGGGGCAGAGGGTTGCCCTCCCTGGCTGTCTTCAGGACTGGCTTGTCCAGCTCACTCTCAGCAGGGCCAGGCTGGGGGCTGTTCAGAGCCATTTTCCCGCCACAGCCTGTGCCAGAAGCTGGGCCTTTAGGTGGGGCCTCCAGGCACTGGAGGGGATCAAAGTTTTCCTTTTGTTCCATTGCAATCTCTTTGGACTTTTCAACTGCGGGAGAGCGAGGACTCAGCCTACCCTGAGACACTTTCCTCTGGTCATTTTGCTTCCGGTCAGCTAGCCCTTTGGGGATATTCTGAAAGAGACAAGGTAGAACTAGGACGCTGGAGGCAGGCTGGGGAGGAGACAGGTGGGGCCACTTCTGCTGTGGGTCCTCTGACCCATAGACCCTGCTAAGGGGTGTGTGTGTAGGGGCGAGGGCTGGGTGGAGTGGAAGTCTGAGCCCGTAAAGAGGACCCGCAGACAAGCCTAAGGCTTGTAAAACACGCAGGACAAGGGAATCTGCTATTCAAAACCTGCCAAGAACTTCCGAAGGGCTAGGAGCTGGAGAGAAGAGTGGAGGAGAGGGCAGCTTGGAAGCGGTCACATGTTTTGACCTTGACTCATTTGTCCCAAATTCTAGTCCTGGCTCTACCTGGCAAAGCCCTTAACTTTTAGGGATTCAGATTTCCCATCAGGTTTGTGAACCCTCTGAAATCATATGCAAATACGTGTGTGTGTGTGTGTGTGTGTGTGTGTGTCTGTGAGAGAGAGAGAGAGAAAGAGAGAAAAAGAGAGAGAGAGAGAGAGAGAGAGAGAGAGAGAGAGAGAGAGAGAGATGTACATCTTTTTCTGGGAAGAAAATCCACAGCTTTTAACAATTTCTCAGAGAGTTCCCTAACCCAAAAGAGGTTCAGGATAATCGATGAGGTAACCCTTGCAAAAGTGATAGCTTACTGCTCAGTTTACGCTCCTTTCATTGCCCAAGGGAAACCTGCTTTGTGAGGAGCAGGTTGGGCTACATCTGAGTATCTGTGTGGCTGTTTCAGATGTGCGCTGAAACTCTCCCGGAGGACTCTAACCCAGACCCAGTTCTAGATGAGACTGTATTGTATGCTGCCCTCAATACCCTGTTTGAGTGCTTGTGTGAGGGAGAGATGAGGTTTTCCCGGCTGCCCCTGGGAAGAACCCCAACCAGGGGCTGGAGCTTTCCTGTGGTGTTCACTGGAGCAGCAGTCCTGCCTAGCTCTCGCTGGGCCCAGTGGTACCACCCGCCCCCCCCACCCCCCCGTCACTGGCTGGGGGTACAGGGCTACAGCCAGATCACCAGGAGGCCACCTGCACTGAATCCTGCCTCCTCACTTCCCCCATCTCAGACCGCCTGTCACAAGAGGGCAGAGGAAACTTCTTGCTTCCCCAGCCTTGACCCTCCACTCATGTTCGCCCCCTCGCAGGCTGCCCAAGGCCAGCCCAGGCTTCCGGGATACTGTGTCTCCCACACCCAAACTGGGCAGAGCTCAAACTCACAGGCTCGCCAAGGTGAGGCGAAGAGACTTCTGCTTCATCCCCCTTCTGCTGGAGAAATTAAACACGAGTCAGTCAGCAACGTGAAGGGGTCGCATCTCCCCTCAAAATACTCCCAAGGAGGCCTCCAGCTGAAGGGCCTTTCAGGGTTGAGGGGTAGGAGGAGAGACCGGATGGCACAGAAAGCCTGAATGGGGCCCCTGTTACCTGTGCTGGTGCTCCAGGCAGAAGGGACTGCAGGCCACTGCATGCATCCAAACCTGGAATGGTCCAGACACTGATGAGTGACGTCCAGTACCCCACACCCTCAGCCCTTCCTTTAGCAAAACACATCTACTTCCCCAGAATGTCCCCGCTTATCTTCCTCAGGCCTGAGAGCCAGTAACGCCACTGTGTGTTGAGAACCTCTCACATGCCAGGTTCTGAGGTGAATCCTCATTTAATCACCACAGAAACTGCACAAGGAAACTGAGGCAGAGGAAGAGCAAGGTCACACAGGGCGTGTCAGCACTGGGATCTGGACCCAGGCTGCCTGGCCTGAGCCTGAGCTTGCCCCACGGCTCTGACAAGGGCCAGCTACTCTCCCTGGCACCCTCCTTCCCCTGCTGACCTGAGGGTATGGCCCAGAACAAGCCTAATGAAAGGACAGAAACCAAAAGCCAAGAGTGACCCACACAGAGGATCTGAAATGACCTCTCTCTGACTTCTCTCTAGGCAGAGAGTGCAAGCCACAGCCCCCTTCCCACAACCCTGCCCCTGTGCTCACCCAGCCTGCCTCACTCTGGGCTAGATCTATCTCCCCATGTTAGCTTGAAACCCCAAAGTAACATACACCCACTGCCTCTGAGGCAGCCCAGCCAGGCCCAGATGGGAGCCCCCGGGGAGGGGCCCTAACAGGGGGTCTGCCTGCAAGGTGAGAGGCCTCATGGTCAGTCCACAGAAGGGGCTGAGCTGCCACCCACGGGGAGAAACCGGGGCAGGAAATGCCAAGGGGTCTGGACCTCACCAGGCAGCGTGGGGACCGTGAGTGAGTTGCTCCTCGAGGATGTAGGAGAAGCTCTGGGGCTGAGGTTTGGGGAAACAGCTGCTGAGACAAACACACATTGGCCAGAATTTGTGAAGGTTTAGGACTTCAGTTTAACAAAGACATCTTTTCAGGTATTTCTGACCTCTAAGAACTGGGTCTTCCTCGTTGAGATCAGGGGCCGATTCTGGACCACTGTAAAAGGGTCCTACCGCAGCCCATTGCCTCTCTGCTGCCAGGCCAACAGAGGGGGCCCCTGGATCACCTGCAGGGGTGAGGACTGGGGTCCCGGCCCTCAGCCCACCTGGCCAGACCTCAAAGCACCTTATAGAAACAGAGGACCTGGCGTTGCCTGGCAGATCTATCTCCCAACCGCAAAGGCTGTACCTCCTAGACTTGGCAGGTTGGCCCTGATTTCAAATGCTCTCCTGGCCTCCTCAGTACATGCAACCTTGTCTAAGACTTGTCTGCTCTTCACTCAGGAAAAAGAGCAACTTTAGCCAAAGGTGTAGCAGGGTGGATTTCAGGGCCCAGGAACACCTTCCTTCTAATCCAGAAATTCCATAAAGACACCAAAGACCACCTTCCCCTTCCCGCACAGAGCCTAAGATCCTTCCCACAGCCCACAGCTGGAAATCGGGGAGAGGGAGTGCCAGCTCTTCCAGACCCTTGCAGAGGAGGTGCCCACAGAGCAGGATCTCCTGGGAAAGGTCGTGGGGGGGCAGTCATAGAGACTCTGTCCATGCAGATGCCCCAGGGGTCTGTGCGCACCAGCATCACACAGAGGATTGCTCTCTCTGAGAGAGTCTGAACTGGGGAAGGCCCCATAGGTTCATGGGCTGGCACTTTTTATAGAAACAGTAAGATACAATGGTCACACACAAGCCCCAAAAATAAAAAGCAGAGCTTTCTGGCTAGAGTTGGGTCATTGTTTTCAAGATTCTGAGATGGGGTACGATGTTCTCTCCTCACAGGATCCTCTCCTAAGGCTTGGTCCTCCTGGGCCCAGAGGCCTGGGGACACTCACGTCAAAGCCCACCCCTTGAAAGCAGGGCTCCCGGTGCAGCTGGGGCCTGGCCCTCCCCCTCCCAGCCCTCCTCAGATGGCTCAGGGCAGCCCATGTACAGCCTACCTGATGGGGAGTCTCCGGGGCTGCTCCTGGACCTCCTCCCACGGCGGGTCAGGAATCGCTCACTCACCAGCTTGGCCTCCTCCAGCAGAGCCAGGTTTTTCTTCTTGTCCTCCTCTGAGATGCTGATGTCTGGCAGCTGGTCATTTACTAGGTCAATGACATGCCCTGCAGGGTCTTCAGATGGAGGGTAAGCACAGGGTGAGAGTGCCTGCCACTCCACACCCTGGCGCAGGGAGGCTGCCCAGAGCAGGCTCAGCCAGCCAAACCTCAGCCCAGTGCTGGGCTGTGAAGAGAGCTGAGTGGGGACAGATCTGGCTTCCTCAGCAGGTTTGGCCTCTCTGGCTTGTAGCCTGTGGCTGTGGCAGGTCCTGTCACAAATGGTCATGAAGCCATCTAGGTTCCCAGTAATGTCCTAAACTCTGCTGCTAGGGAAAGGTCAGCCTCCGAGACTTTCTTCAACAAGCTAGTGAACTCAAGGTGTGTAGCTAAAGGGGGCACTTGTGGGCCAAAGTCACAATCCCACGGCATCCTTCTCTCCCTTCTTTCCTCCACTCACACTGTTTACCCCCATTCTTCTTCCAAGCTGCCCCTTCTCTGGGTGAAGGCCACCACCTCTCACCCGGTTGCTCAGAAACATGGGAGATGGGAGCCATTCCATGCCCCTCCCTCTTCCTCAGTCCCTCCACGTCCAACGGACCATCAAGTCCTGATGATCATTCATGCTCTATGAGTACCTGTCTCTGGACCATGCCCCTCGTCTCCATTCTTGCTCGTTAGCTCTTACCTGCACAGTAACATCAGCTACTTCATAGGCGCCCCCACCTCCAGGTTATCCCCTCCCTCTCATCCTCCACTGCCTATCAGAGTGACCTTGCTCAGAGCCATATCTGACCTCGCCATCCTCCTGCCTCACCTCATCAGGATTCTTCCTGGAGTGATGTCCAAATGCCAGACTGCGCCCCAGCCACTTCTGGTGACCCCATGTACTCCTCTTGAGGTCGTTTCCCTCCAGCCCCTCTGTGGTGAATGGCTCCCATTGTGCCTCTCTAGCTTCCATTCCCCCTTCTGTTTATAGCTCCCCAATTTATATTGAGTGAAGTCCTTCTCAGTTATGTTAGTCAGGAAGGGGCTAACCCCACCCCCCACCTCACCTCAAGTGCCAGGAGTGGGGCTGTGTACCAGCCCCGGCCAGTCAATGAGTTCAGTGCCCCTGGCCACAGGGACTGGCTCAGGGATGGCCATGGGAGGTCAGTGAGAGGCAATCCTGGGCACTGTGTTGGATAGTGGGAAAGAGGAACTCTCATTAGAGAGGAGACCTGAGAGATGGGATGGGACAATTACTAATGATCCAACTTGGGCATCTGGATTCAGCACTACCTGAAACCACATTTTGAGTTTTTAATTTTAATGATTTCATTTAAATTTTTTCTTTTGGTTTAAGCTATTTTGCATTGGATTTCTATCATTTGAGAGCCCCAGCTGATACACACAGCAGACATTCAGTTGCTCTGTATGGCTTCTGCTCCCAGCATGTTGCTTCTTCTACCTGGAACGCAATGCCTTTCCTCCCTCTTGTCTATCTCTCCGACTTGCTCAGGTACCTCAGATATTCTCTTCTCCGGAATACTTATCCAAACTTCCCCCTCTCCAAGGAGAACTGGGCCCCTTCCTGCCTCCATTTCCTTAACACTTCTGCAAAGGGCCTTACAATACAGCGTCCTGATTATATCTGTCCACTTCTCGGTGTCTTCACAGACTATGAGTAACATGAAGGCCAAGGGGACCAAGTCTGTATCATATCCGTGCTCTGATGGTCCAGAGCAGGCCGTGAGGGGCCCCTGGGAGAGCTTTACATTCGGGCACATGCCTGCCTGAGGCGCAGAGGACTGTGCTCCCTGAGCCCTGAAACTGGGCCTCGTGCAGCTCTTCCGTCTCCCTCTGACTTACTTCATTGTCTGCCTCATCACACCCCAGTCTTGTATTTTTACTGAAAAACACTGAGATGAGACATCATACCTCTTCTGGGCTCAAACACTGAGGGGCTGATTGACTTTGTTCTATTGAGCTCGTAGGGATGGGACTGCCTGAGAAGCAGGAGAGGGCAAGGGGCCTGGCCCGGCCCAACTGCCAGACCTCTATCTTCCTACTTAGACACACCGTCAGCTGGACCCCTCTGTTTAGTTGCAGCAATAAGATCGATTGGCCTTGCCCTTACCCACAGAAGTCAGTGAAGCAGTGGAAACCTTCAAGTGTCGGTGAGAAAGCCTTCGGTGGGGACTGTGAGCTCTGAAAGAACAGAGACATCTTGTTAAGAAAATTGGTCCACAGCTTGGAAATAGGCAAACAGATGCCTGTCTTTTTTTTTTCAGAGTCATATGAGAGCATCGCCTTACAAGCTTTTCTAAGTTTGGGAACTTGTTAGAAATGCAAATTCTCAGGCCTACTGAATCAGAAACTCAGGTGAGGCCCAGCCATCTGTGACTGGACAGGCTCCCCAGGGGATCTGATGCGTGATACAGTTTTCCAACCACTGCCCTAATGAGATGTAGCTTTGACTATTTGCTATTTATTAGGACCCAGACTGAGTGAACATCTAACTTACAGAAAACTCTTAAGATATGAATAATTGTCTACTGGTAAAGATGCAGATGATTTCTGCTTAGGTGAAAAGATAAAAACATGGTTTTGTTGCCCTGTGGAACATTCACCTATTTTATTATATCTAAGTTCGAAAACTTATTTCAGCATTCTTTTTGACCCCATTCATTATATATGTATATACATTTCTTATATCCTCCTTTGAAATGGCTTTGTTGCCCTGATGATGGGTCCCTCATTAATGAGTTAAATGCAGCTTTGACATATGCTCACTATATATTTGCATGAGAATTATCTTTGCAACATTTTGGAAATAGTACTTAGGCGATTTCATTCTAACTAGATTAGTGACTGGGCTAGTGCTATAACACCAAGGCAGGGATATCCCTGAGCCTGTGGGCCAATGTCCCTCCCAAGAAATCATCCTCCACACAGGACCCGCTTTGGCCAGGGGCAGATGCTGCTACATTGAAAGGCTCACATCTTCCAGGTCTTTTTGCAAATATCTGGACACTTACATAGGAGATTCCTCTACTATGATTCATACTTTTCTTAAAGGCTAGCGGACTGCTAAGAGCCAAATCCAGGAGAGAAAAAATAATTTGGGGGAAGGGAGAAGATAATGAAAAATCCCAAGTTCTCTCTCACATTTTGAAAAGTTGCTTGATTGTATTTTCATCAATAAAATGATTCAAGAAAGAAGGAAAGATTTACAAAAATATAGCTGTCTAATCCCTGTGTACTAGGAAATACTGTTCTTCACAGCACAAAGATCAGGCACCTGGAATGTACCTGTTGGCCAGGTTTTTGTCAGTTTCTCCTTCTGGTGAACTGGCATCCCCAGTCAGGACAATGGTGGGTGGGCTGCAAGATACTCCCGTGGCTGGTGGGCCCTGGTGGTTTAGAACAAAATGCAGATGGAGTTAGGCTTGGAATGGAGGAAGCTTCCAGGAGCTGGGGCATTTATTCTGGCATCATGACACTCAGAGCCATCCTGATCAGGGGATGCATGTAGTTTAGTTGGATTATTCAGAGAATAATCCAGTTTCTCCTTCATTCCCCAGAAGGCATTCACCTGAGCTTAATGAGGTCCACTTTTCATGCACTAAGATTAGGGAACCTCTAAGCCCTCCATGGTGACAACCTAGGAACTCACTGACAATCCAGAGAGAAATGCTGCAGCCTGCTCCAGCCTGGCTGTGGGAAATGAAGGTCAGGAGAAGAGGTGGCGGGACCCACACATTCCTGATACTCAGTGACAGTCCTATATTTGGGTAAATGTTGTGCTTAAAACTTTCTCCACCCATGCCATCTTTTTTTTTTTTAAACCACTTTATTAAGGTGTGATTGATATACAAAAATGTGTACATTTTTAATGTATACAATTTGATGAGTTTAGAGAGTATACACCCGTGAAATCCTTACTACAATCTATGATGTAAACCTATTATCACTTCCAAAAGTTTCCTCTTGCCTTTTACTTATGATAATAATGATGATAAAAACACTCATAAGATCTACCCCTTCAGCAAATTTTTAGGTATGCAGTATAGTATTGTTAACCCCAGGCACCTAGGTCTCTAGGACTTTCTCATCTGGCACAACTCCCACATCACCGTGATGGAGCCTCTTTCCCCTGTGGCCTCATGGGTGGCCATTACCACAGGAATGTCCACCAAAACACTGACTGTTCTTGCAGTACATGTGAGGTTCCTTCCCTGGGTGGAGTTTATTTTGATCATGAAAAGTTGAGCTCTGAATATATTCATGTTTGTCATACTTAGATTTTTTTTCTTGTGTGCATCCTTTAGTGAACAAGGAAAAAATGTACTTGGGCTAAAATATCATTTTCATGCTTTTTATATCATACGGTTTCTGTCCTCCCTTGGAGAACAGCTTTTACAAATTCCCAGCATGCTTTGGTGCAGATGGACTAGGTCTAGGTAAAGGGGCAGAGGGGCCAATCTTCAATTTCTGCAGGTCGTGTTCTGAAAAGAAGCAATCGTGGTGGCGGCGATGGGGTTGTCTATATACCCGTTTCCAGGAGCTGAATATGTTCAGGCTGCTAACTAAGTAAAATATAGTTTATTTGTTTTATTTTATTGACACACCACCTATTTCCTAAAGCAATTTGAAGTCACCAACAATGAAGAGGAAGATATAAAACCATAAGATGAGACTATAAAAAGGGGGAATGACTTGGTCAGTAGAAACGCCCCTAGCTGATAAACAGAAATGCTGTACCCCTTCTAACTGTCCGTGGTTTGACCCTGAGGTGAAACCATTTAACATGAAACCGAATGAAGCTGCGGTCCGTGTGGCCCAGGCTCCAGGAAGAAAAGCGTTAAAGACTGGTTCAGCAGACCAAAAAAAGTGTAAAAAGAACTTCAGTCTTCACTCTCACCTCTCAAAGGACGTGAAAGGGGCACGAATCTCCCCTCGCATCTTTGCCTGTCCTCTCCCCTTTGACTCTTCACTGACTTACCCTCCCCACCCGAGTCCTCTCTCTTCCCCCCTCCTTCCCTCCTTGGTTTACTCGTGCTCCAGCCAGTTATTTATTAAGCAGAGTGTCTTGATTCTTCTATGATTGACTCACAAAAGTTTCTGAAAGTCTTAGGTTGTAAGAGAGAGCTCAATCTGTCAATATTCTCCCATTATTACGCTTTATTCTGTCCATCCCGCAAACATTTACTGAATGCATGTTATGTGCTGGGGTCTATGGCAGGGGCTGGAAGACAAAGGTGAACCAGGCCGCAGCAATGCTTTCCAGTTAGCAGAATGGGATGGAAAACAGGGTGGAAGTACCTGCCCCCATCCCCCATCTCCAGGTAGTAGCCAGAGTCTGGTGCCCCCAGTGCTGACACCAGTGAGGTCGATGGCCTGCAAAGCCCTTGGAGGAGCTGCTATCTGGTGAAAGTTTTCTCTGCCTTCTTGCTAAAGGCCACTTGCAGCAAAGCTCTCCTGAGGTGGCTGCTGCCCGTGGGGCTGCAGGCACCCTCACTTGGAGGAGGGTTAGGGCAGAGGTACCCACACAGAAAGACAGAAACAAACCATGGGTGGCAAGTGCCAAGCATGTAACCACACAATTTTAAGTTCTTTAAAAGCTAAGAGGCACAAAGCAATCGGGGAGAAATCCTTTATCCTGATGGAATGTCCTGGACTGCTCCTCACTCTCTCCTTCCAATGCGTACAAAATGCACAGTGATAAAATCAGTGTTCTTTCCCTGATCAGCTCACAGAATGACTGAGCACGTTCTGCACAACCTTCAGTTTCGTTCAACACTGTTTTGTGCAGAACATTCAGTCTTGTGTGTGCTGGGTTTCACTCTGCGGAGACAGTGACCCAGGGGAGGGTGTGGGACGACTCAGGGGGCCTCTGGGGTGACTTCTGCCAGGTGTTAACGCAGTGTAAATACCCACGCTGCTCCCACTCTGACTTGCCAAACAGAGGCAGGACCCGAAGGAAGCTCGCTGGGCAGTTTGCCCAAAATGCCCCAGGCAAATTACTGGTTTCAGGATCTCAAGCGCCTGGGTCTTGGGAGCCACACTGATTCGTGATACATCTTTTCACTTACTAGCTGTGCGAACGTGAGCAAGTTCCCTTGACTCTCTGTGCCTTGGTTACCTCATCTATAAAATAACTGTCACAGGGTAGTTAAAAGAATTAAACAGGTTGATACAGAAATCAGATTGCCAGATAAAACACAGGATGCCCACTTACATTCGAACACCGAGTAATTTCTTAGTATCCGTATGCCCCAGATACTGCATGGACATAACTGTATTTTTATTTGTTAAATCTGGCAGCTCCGGGTGGAAAGCTTGTGGGGGACACCTGGCCCCTAGTAAATGCTCAGTGAGTGTCAGATATTATTCTGTTATCGCTACCTTTGGGACTCAATTCATTGCTTTGGAATTGGGTTTTCAAAACAATTGCCCCTCTCAGTTTTGGGTCTGAGCAGTCATTTGGAGGTAAATTAGGAGGCCAGCCTTTCTGGTGGGGCCCAGCCTTTCCGGTGCAGCCACAGATCACCTTCTCCAGGCATCTGGGCGCACAAGCCTGAGCGATCCATGACTCCCGGAGAAGCCCACCTCCAAGGCCACATCCACCTGGCTCCACTCCCTCTCTCACCATCTGCTTCTCAGACCAAGTACACCTGCCCTCGTGGCTTTCAGACATGAGAAGCAAAGGAACAAATGTGGGTAGAGGGAAGTGATGCTTCCTCAGACCTGCTGTGTGCTAGGCCCTGTCCCAGACACTTCCCGTGTGTTTTCTCATTCATTCCTACCAGCAGTCCTGTGAATGAAACTCACAGATTGGGGGTGATAATATGCCCCGACCTCACAGAATCATGAAGAGGAAATAGGAAGAAAAAGTGAAGGCCCTGGTCGTGAAGTGGGTGATTGGTACATTTCTTTCTTCCCTTTTCCATTTCAATCCCTACCTTACCAACGGGAAAACAGCCTGGTGCAGGGCCGTGCAGGTGGTAAATAGTGGAGGGGCCTAAACACTAGGCCTGCTGGCCTTCCCACTACAGGAGCTACTCCTGACCATCATCTCCAGGTCTTCGGTCTCGCCTCCCTGATCCTTCCTGGGGACACATAGGTTTCCAACCCCCTTTCCAGTTCTTTCAAGCTGCACCCTCCCTCATAAGCCCTCACAGCACAAGGCTGAACACACAGCTAAATAAAGATAGCAGGGGCACCCCCTCACCCTTCCAGGGGCCCAGCCTCCCCAGGGGTCCATTCCCTTCCTTGCAGTCAACAGAGCACTGGGGGGCTGGGCCATCTCCCCCAAGCTCACCCACCCTATAATAAGCCAGCAGGTCAAATTTTGTTCTCCTTAAATAAATTTATAGAAACATTTAAATGTTTATTTCACTCTTAAGTTCCCAGGAATGCACAACAGTTTCCTAACTGCCTGGGTACAGGGATAAATATAGGCCAGTGTCATAGATGGGAATATTATCTTCCTTTCCCCAATGTCACATGACTAGGCCTGGGCTAGGAAGCTGTAAGCCCCAGCCCCACCCCAGCCCAGTGCTGGTGGGACCGGGGAGTTCGGCTCCTGCACTTGGGCCTTGGTGGAGAGAAGGACCCTGTCAAAAGGCTGTGTGGGGCAGTGAAGTCAGGGACATTCTGACATCTAGACAGACTAACATCCCACCTGGGAGACCTTGGACAAATTACTTAGCTTCTGTGAGTTTCATGTTCTCAAACATTGTGTGGAACTAACAATCCTCACTTTCCTTGTCTGAAGGATGCGATGAGGTAAAGTAATAACAACAATGGTGGGGAGGTGGTGGTGGAGGGTGGACACCGTGGTGGCTGCATCTGCAGGTCCCTCTCTCACAGCCTGGAGGGCAAACAGAACTGCCTCTGGGGAGAGGGCCCAGCCGCAGAGGGAATCGCTGCTCTTCTGACAGGGTAAAAAGACTCTCTGGGGACTTGCGAGAAAATGATTATTCCAGAGGCAAGTCCCAACAGCACAGAACGGGGAGAGCAGAAATGCCTCTGCTCCTCCCTGCCAAGCACGGAGGACTAGTCCCGGGTCTGCGAAGGCTCCCCAGAGTCTCCCCAGTAGATGCTCCCTCCCCCGTGCACCCACACCCTGCCCTGCTTCTGGTGGACCTTCTTCCCTGCCCTCGTCCACTCTGTTCCTGGAGATCAGGGCCCAATAACCACTGATTGTCCTGCCTTCTTCATCGCCGTTTTGACTCTCATGCCAACAGACTTCAAGAGCACCGAAGTGCACACACTGCTTATTAATTAGCCTTACTGCACGGAGAGTGTGCCACTCAGCTAGCCTGTCGTTCATCCATCTTCATCTTCTGTCCTCTCCTCCTCCCTCCTTCCCTGACACCATTCTGCCTTCCACTCCTTCCTCTCTTCAGTCCAGGGATGTAATCATCCAGCCAGCCCGTTATCCACCCAACCTATCACTCATCCCTCCATCGGTCCGTCCATCCATCCATCCATCCTCCCCTAAGCAACCACCACATGCTATAGCCTATGCTGAGAACTGGAGAAACACACACGAGAGACACAGCCCCAGATCCTAAGCAGCTCCCAAGGAGTCTGACAGGAGAATCAGGTAAACAGCAATGACAAGCTGCTCCATTGTTCAGAACAGGAACGAAGGGCAAACGATTGTGATATACATTCCTAACCACTGTAACAACCAACATTTCTAAAACGCTTCCTGGTTTGTCCTAGCCACTTACAGAGCGACAATCTCACAGCTCTTAAGACCAGAACCACTGGAAGCCAACCTGGTGGAACTGTCCTCTTGACCCTTTCCAGCTTTTCCACAGAGAATGAGGCATCAAGTACCTGCTCCTCATGCTGGGGGGTCTGGGGTCCAGGACACTGGCTTTACTGTGGAGTGGGGCCCAGGAAGGGGGGGAAAGCTGGCAGGAACACCTCCGCAGAAGCTGGGGTTTCAATCTCCACTCAACCAGGGCATAACTATGTGACCTTTGACAATTACATAACCTCACAGAGACTTCCTTTTTTCTATAAAATAGAGATGTGATAGGTATCTTGGAGGGATGAGCATATAGCAGGTGCCCAATAGATGTCCCCAGTATCTCATACACCCATACACCAGGACTTAATGTTTTACTGATAACTTATTTAAAGATACTTCACTGATGATCTTAACCAAGGCTGTTCTCACAAATGGTGTAACGAGGTAGGTGGAAATGAGCTCAGGGACGACAAATTCAACAATTGAAGTTTTCAAAGCCCTGCCTGGTTTCTAGTGATTAGCGTACACTTACTTACCCACCAGAGTTTGCTCATCTGTAAATGGGGCGATAATCACACCTCCCTCCTAGGGTTGTGCAGTTACTATGTGTTAAGTGCTTAGAGCCAGACACACAGGAAGATTATGGCATGAGGGCTCTTGTTTCAGGAGCTGGGGAGGTGCCCTCACCCTGCACAGTCCTCACTGGGTTCTAAGTGTTTTACATGTAACACCTATTTTGTCTTCATCTCAATCCTGCCAGAGAGAATTGCTTATTTGGGACTCCCCCCCACACACACACACACTGAGGGGACACACATTTTCCAAGGGGTCTCCAGGGAAGTGCCCCTCCCTGTTCCAAGGCCATCCCAGAAAGCACCACTCAGGGCACGGCCTCACAGAGTGCACTGTCGAGAGGCTTCAGTTCATTGTGAGTTTTGATTATAGCTTCTGATTAGGGGCCTAATGCGTGAGTGTGAGAGAGAGTGTGTGTGCATGTGTGAGAGTCTGTGTGTCTGTGTGCATGTGTGTGTGAGAGTCTGTGTGTGTGAGTGTGTGTGTGCATGCAGAAAGAAAAACAGGATCTAGGTCTCCTGCTTTAGTGCTTTTGTGTGAGAAGGGCTCAGCTAGCGCTCATGTCCGTCATGGGAAATGGGGGCTGGGGCCTGAGGAACCAGAAGTAGGGCTGGACCCCGGGGAGCTGTAAACTCAGAAGGATGCTCCATTCTTTGCCTGCTTCACAGAGTGGGAATTCACACGCCACTGAGAGTTCTAGCCAAGCCCTCCTGGCCAGCCCTACTTCCCTGGCTGCCTGGTTTCCGCTACTCCCAGGGACTCGGGCTCCAGCCCCCAGAGGCTCCAGCCCAGCTCACAGGCCTGACACTCCCCGCAGGCCATGGCTGCCTGACAAGGGTTGTCTGATGGGTGGAATAGAGGGAGATGCTCTTTGCTGACAATGACTATGGGCTTCTGGAGAGCTCAGGGAGGCCCAGTGTCTGTCCGTAAGGGCAGAGAATAAAAGAATACTGAATCCGATGTGGCTGTTAGCTTGAGCTCTGTTTTCCCTCAGCCCAAAGAAGGCACACAAAGGCTGGCTGAACAGACAGAGTCTAGGAGCCAGCTACTAATAGTTGCCCCAGGGAAAAGATGAGGAACAAGAAGCACAGAAAATTTAACAGACTCACACAAGGTCTCTTGGCCAGGATGTGGAGGAGCTTAGCTTGGTGTGACTCCAGAATCCCCATTCTTAAATCCTGTGCTAATGGTCCTTCCTTATAAGAGCTGGGCATCCTGGCTCCTAATCACCTGAATTCCTCATGGGTTCTTCTCCTGCTGGGCTCTGTCAATGCCAAAGCCATTAGACCTACAGTCTCTTATTTTCTTGATGTCTCACAACACAGAGCTAGAGTCATAGCATTTGAAGGAACTTTAGAGACCATGTGGTCCCACTTCCTCATGTTACAGAAGTCTGGTTTTGGCTCAAGGTCACAGGGAGAGTGAGCTTTCAGGAACAAGGCATCAGGAGCTCCAGCTATTCCACTGGGGTTCTCTGCCCCTCAACTGTGTGATGGGCTCATGAAGCCCTTCCCCTGCTTAGCCATCCCTAAAAACTCAGCCTCACCTCTGACGCAGTGGAGCTGCACCTATGTGTAGCTTGAAGCCGTGATGGTCAGAAGGGCCAGCAGGCTTTTGCGCTGTCTGGTTTTGTGTCTCCTCATGGAGAAGCTGGGAACCAAGATGAACTGAACTGAATGTAGAAGGGTCTCTTCATGGTGGGTGGAGTTTCATAATTGTGCATCTATTATTATTATTATTTAAGAATATTTTTTTTAAAAATCCTCACCTGACAACACTTTCTTCATTGCTTTTAGAGAGAGAGAAAAGGAGAGAAACACTGATGCAAGAGAGAAGCATCGATTGGTTGCCTCCCACACGTGCCCAGGCCAGGACTGATGCCCAGATTGGGGATTGTATGTGTTAGATGGAGGCTTACAGGCATCTGTGCCCAGAACAGGGATTGAACCTGAAACCAAGTATGTGCCCTGACCAAGAATCAAACTCGAAACATTTCAGTTACAGAATGATGTTCTAACCAACTGAGCCACACTGGCCAGGGCTTTTTAAGAGTACTTGTATTCTTGGGGAGCACAGTATGGCAGCTGTTTGGGGAAGTTGCCTGGGATTTTAGAGCTAGATTTTGCATCAGAATCCGGCTTAAGGGCTCTACCATTGTTGGTGAAGGGGATGGAAGCAGTTGGCGATAGCCAAGGCAGAGTCCAGGACTGAAGGGTAGGCACGCTAAGGGGCCAGAATTCTGGAAAACAGTGACCTGAGGACTGGGAGCAGTCACATTGGGCTCCAGATGTGAATATTTTGCAGAGAAGCAATTTGGAGCCACTGAAAGCAATGGAGGAGCAGCGCCCTCTGTGGCCCAAGACATTCCTGGGAGGGGTTCTCAATACCACCCTGAGCTGGCCGCCTTCAGCCAAAGACATGGGGGCTTGGCCCACTGTCATTTAGAAATTCAAGAGCTTCCCAAGGCTGCCAAGTTTCTGCAACACCATGAGCTTGCGATATGGAGATACAAGAGGCCATTCTTTTCTAAATATTTATTATCTATGTTCCCAGAGTTATGATGTGTGAGAAAACAAATGCCATCATAACGTGAAGATATTCACTAAGAATCTTCTCACTTGTCACTCATATATTCTTCGCTCACTTAACAAGTGTCTATCTCTTTTGATTGAGGGCAGTTGAGGTGACTGTCAGATATAACAGGATGATACAAATTCAGTGCAAACCAACTGCAAAGTTCATGAGATGAAAGAAAACAAGGTTAGAGAGCTTCACATGCAAGGTCTCAGACGAACGAGGAGCAGCTGGAGCTGGATTGGTTAACAAATGAAGAACAAAATTATGAGGATGTGGTAAGATAGGTTCTTCACAAGGGAATGATTTGAATATTGGAGGGTTGAAAGAGATCCTTGAGAAAATAAATGAAGATCTTACATACTAAATCACCAGAATCTCCTAATGAAGGCGCTATACAGTAAAATGTGAAGGAAGAGGTATCATGTGAACAGATCATCTTGTTGATATAAAAAGAAATATACCCAGACCAAAATCAATACACTTAATTTTTTGTTCATTCTAAAAAGCGGCATATAGCCCTAGCTGGTGTGGCTCAGTGGATTGAACATCGGCCTGTGAACCAAAGGGTCATCAGTTTGGTTCGATTCCCAGTCAGGGCACATGCCTGGGTTGCAGACCAGGTCCCCAGTAGGGGTCATGCAAGAGGCAACCACACATTGATGTTTTTCTCCCTCCCTTTCTCCCTCCCTTCCCCTCTGTCTAAAAAGAAAACAAAAACTTAAAAAAATCTTTCTAAATAGTGACAAAAAATCTTTCTAAATATGAAATATAGTGACATAATCTATATTTTGTAGTATATATAGCTAAAAATAACTTGCTTTTATAATTTCATTTGTACAGTACAATCTCAATGAGACCTTTTAAATTGCCTTATTTTCATCATTTCCTTTTTTATAATATAATTTTGTGGAGAATCTTTACTATTTACTATGAAAATTTGGTCATTTTAAGCGGATCCACTTTAAGTGACTCTTGCTGGAGCTCACGATCCTGACATGAGGAACTTCTCCAAGCCTTCCTCCTTTCCAGGAGGGGGCCTCCAGGGTCAGGGTGATTTGACATTCCCAGAGGCCTCAGTCAGACACAGCCCAGGGGGTTCCACTTCAGGGTGTGTGGGGGCCTTGGGCAGTTCAAAGGAACTTTGTGTGTTTATTCCTCAGTGTGGGCGCTACACACCTTTCCCAGGCATCAGCAAATGTTCTGGCCAGGCTGGGTACGGTGGCCTCAGCCCAGGGCGCTTGGCTTAGCCCTGGCCAGGCTAGCCGCAGGCAAGGAGGGGGCACTTACTTGGCTGTGGGCTGCCTGTGGCTCTCCGGGGGGCTCCTCATCCTCAGGAATGTGGGGCATGGCAGCCTTCTGACAGGAGTGGCCGCAGGTGCCCGGAACCTCTGCTGTGTCAGCCCCAGAGATGCTCCAAGAGGCCTGGGCTCCGCAGGCTGAGGAGATGCCAAAAGGACAAGTCAAATCCACTACCATCCCTGACCCAAGCTGGGTTCCATTTCCGGGGGTCATGAGTCGCAGAGAGAGCCTGCTTGAGTTTGCGTCAACAGCAGAGGTGGGAATAAAGGGTATTTGGAATTGAATTTCCTTCTGTTCGCTAGCACTGTTTACAAAGTCAGAGGTGGCCTTAGAGATTTTGCATCTAATTTGGTCCTTGCAGTAAACACAACTATGCCGGAAGGGAGAAAAATGCTTCAGCCTCTTCAAAACCACAGCTAATGGAGGACACTCCTTTGGGATCAGACAGACACCATTTATTGAGCACCTACTGGTGCTAGGCACTATCCTAGGAGCACTACCAACAGTGGCTAATTTAATCCTTATGAGGACCTCTGGTGCATGTGTTAACATGCACCTTTTGTAGATGAGAAAACTGCTTCAGAGAGGGGCAGCCACTTGCCCAATTCATATAAAAAACCAAGCATTTGAATCCAGATCTCTCTGATTTGGGGGCCAGGGTTCTTCCACTATACTCCACCGGCTTCTTTGGCTGGGGGGTGGGGGGTCGCCAGGAAGGGATGGTGTTCCCTGACTTCCTGCCCTATGGCTCACCGCACACTCTTCGGCTCTTCCAACCCTTAGTTCAGGGCTCTCTCACTTGAGGATGGACCTCGTTGGCCTTGTCAGCCCTGCTACAGCTGTGACCCTGGAGGCTTAGCCTGGGTGCATCTCATGTGCCTGGTGCAGTGCTCCCACCCAGCAACCTTGGGTTGCCTCCCCCCAAACCAGCCTATCCCTTCCCCATGCTGTAGCGGCCTTGAGGCCTGGCTGGGATTGATCTCAATCAGCATAATCTCCTTGATCTTGACATAGTAATTGTCTCAGGGACAGACAATAGATTTAGCCTAAGCCAATGAGCACAGGGCAGTGTTTGGGGGCCCAGACGCTTTCTCTCGCTCTGGGCAATGGAGGGTACAGATGTGGACCTAGCGCTGCTGATGCCATTCTGCATCCATGAGGAAGGCCAGACTGAGGATGAAACGGACACGCACAGAGGACGGGGCAGAGCCAACAGACCTGCCGAGAAATGGAGCTGGAGCCCTGATCCAAGTTTACCTGCAGGCGGAGCTCTTTCTAAGCCAGACAGTTACATAAACAAATTTTAGTGTTTAAGTCCGTTTGGGTTGAGTTTACTTGTACATACTAACTTTTAACTACTATACTGTCACTTGTGGCCATAACTGCTCTTTCGTGTTTCCTGCCAGTCAAGAGGCCTAGGACCATAATCTCTCCAGCAGGTCTGGCTCCTCTGCTTCCTCCTAGAAGGGAGACCAGTGATGTTGGTTATCCCTCTGGAGAGACGGGATAGCAAGATAGAAAGAGCACAGGTTTTGAAACCAGATTCCTGGGTCTGAGTCTCCACTCTGCCACTCGGTGGCTGTGTTGCTTGAACGTTGGCTTCACCTCTGAGCTTCGGTTTCCTAGTCAGGGGAACAGAGATAAGAATGCCTCCCATGTAGGACTGTTCCAAGGATGAAATTAAGCAGAGAGCCCAGCATGGAGTAGTGCTCACAGAGGCTGTGTGGGTGCAGGAGGTCTGCAGCCCAGGAAGCTTGGCCAGAGTCCAGAGGGCTCTGCCTGGCCTCTTCCCACCGCTAAACACCTTCAGGTCCCTTTGCCCTAGTAGGTAGGGTGTGAACACCTTCACGGACCTGCAGAACCAACATCTAGCCTGCTTCTGTGGTTTCAGAGGTTCCCTGACAGAGCTCCTCTGCTGGATGGCAGAGGAAAACCACCAGACACGGGGTCATCCTGAGACCCTGGCCTCAGCCACAGTGAGGGGGCTGCTGGGACACACATGCAGAGGACAGAAGACACTCTTGTATACGGAGTACCTGCCATGTCCTGGGTCTTATGCAAGGTACAGACTGCTGGAAGCTGCAGGAGGATGAGTCAGGAAGCCTCGCCACCTCCCATGAGACCAAATACTCTCCTTCCCCCAGAAAGGGCTTGGAAAGGGTCTCAAGCCAGAGTATTGTGGGGCAGGCTCATAGCTGGCATCAACTGCAGCCCCAACCGACACCCACACGGGTCACATGCACCTCTGACTGAGCTCCTAGAGGAAGTGAGAGGCCAGATTCCTCATGGGTAACCAGATTTATCCAGTTTTTTCCCCTTGATTTGTATTTAAAATCTAGCTAACTTTAGCCCTGGAGATGCTTGATGTGACTGTCATCTTGACTTTTGTCATTCTCTGTAGTAGAAAGGTAGTCCCATCCTCTCTGAAACAGTTAAGGTGACCCCTACTGGACAGCTCAAGAAATCTCATCTCAAGTAGAATATCCATGAACTGAGTCATTCATTCACTCATTCACTCATTCATTCATTCACCACAAGCACTCGATTTACACCCACTCTACCAGGCCCTGTGTTAGATGCTGGTGACATAAAGATGATGAAGATGTGGCCTTGGCCTTCAATAAGAACAGAGTCTAGTGGCAGGAGGCAGCTGGGAAACAGCATAAAATAATTTGAAAGTGAGAAGTTACAGGATCCCAGAAAAAGGTTCCTAATTATGGAAATTATGATGGGTAGAATATAGTTTCAGTGCAGATTCTCCCTTAGAAATGGTGTTTGAGCTGAGTCATGAGCGCTGATGTGCTGAATGGAGTTTCTCCGAACAGACTAGCTGGAGGCCTAGAGGGGACGCAAGACGGGAAGGGAGAAGCCACACTGGACACATTGAACCTGGCTCTCGGGAATGGGAGCCTTGGGCCAGGTCGCATTGTCTCCCATCCCAAATGGTCACTATATGAATAAATGGAGCTTTGAATTGCACGGAGGCCGAGCTCTGTGGTTAATTTCTATTATCTTTACTTGGACTTCAGCAGCAGGATGCCAGCGGCACTGGTATCAGCGTAGCAAGAGTATCCACAAACCCAATCCTATCATAGAGGTTTGCTGCATCTCCCAAGAAACCACCTAAAATGGTAAAGTGTGTGCAGATCCAGCCTTTCTTAATAGGGGTATAATTTCCAAAACATGGGAGGTGACAGTTCCACTTTTTCTTTATGTCTTAATCTGCACGAAGTATATTGTGCTCTGCATACTATGAAGGATTCAGACAAATTGGCAATGTTCAAAAAAGGGGAAGCAAGATGTAGGGACACAAAAAGTATGTTTAAAGAACTAGAGATGTTTAGCCTGGAGAAGAGAAGGTACGTGGAGAAATAACATCTCTTCTCAGATACTCAAAAGCCATTCATGTAGTTCTGTTGTTCCCAAAGGACAGGTCCCTGAACAATGACTGCAAGGTCAGACCAAAGCCAGGGGAGACTTTCTGGTGGTTGAACCATCTGAAGGTATGACGGGCTGCTCTTCAAGGCAGTGAGCTCCTCACTCTGGGAAGAGTTTCAGCAATGGCTAGGGCAAGGGTCACAGGGCTTCTACCACTCCAGAGGTCTTTTCCAGCCCTGAAAGTCTCTGACATCCTGGACCCTTTCTAGTCACAACAGGCCACAGGTTTGATGGTCCCATCCCAAAGGATTCTGGGCTTGAGGTATTATGACACATCAGAAATGTCTCCACTTCCTTTTCTCTACCTCCTATTCCTCAAGAAAGACCTTAATTTAGTCCTTGGGTCCAAAAGCAAAGTCAAACGGAAACAAATTAAGTCAGAGCAGCACTGAAAGGTGTCAGCTGCTGCAGGACAAAGCAGAGTGGAGTCTGGCTGAGGTCCCACACTTGACAAGTTGGAGCCCTGAGCTCCTCAGGGGGAGCCCAAGCAGCCGCGCCCGCCCAGGCCATTCCCACGCTGCTCCTGGCCCGTTTGCTTTCTCTCCCATCCATTATTATAAACTTGCTGCTTAAAATAGCAAGGTAAAAGCAGAGTCCCTCCCCCAGGGTGACATCTGGGTTCTGCTGGAGCTCGTGGGCACTCGGACCTTGCATCCATCACAGCAAAGTTTAGAATACAATCTCCAGGAAGTGGTGATCTAGAGCATCGACCCATAAAAGGGAAAAATATTTAGTGTTTGGTCTCCAGCCGCTCCTTCTTTAACCCATTTCCAAGGCCCTTCTTGCTGCCTCTCTGGCCTGGTCAGTAAAGGGTTAGGTGAGTCATTAGCCAATCAGCTCTTTGGGCTCTACTCATTCTGCCTCCAGCCAGTGTTTAAATTTAACCTGGCCCAATTTGCAGGAAGGAAAACTGAGGTGCAGAGAAAGGAAGCAACCTCACTGGGTCCAGTTACCTTTGTAGCTGGTACAAATTATCTTAAGAGCCTTTGCTGGTATAACTATCTAATCATTTGTGTAACTGAGAAGGCCTACAGTGTCTAAACCATATTTAAGTATGTTATCTGCCCGTGGATATGCTCATGAAAGAAAGTAAACTAACATACTTTTTTTATTCTTCCATCCATTAGATATTTCTAGGTTGCCTACTGAGTACCAGACACCATGCTAGGAATATTTCGAGTGCTATGGTATTTAACCCCATGAGATGGGTTTTATTGTTTCCATTTTATGTAGTAAGGAACTAAGAATCAGAGAGGTTTAGCAACTTGCTCAAGATCACACAGGTAATAAGGCTAATAAGTGGCAGGCCAATGATTATAATCAATGATAGTTCCACTCCAAGGCCTGTCATGTTCCCCTTCTCCTACTCTGCCTTGTTCCCTAGGAGTTCTGCTAGATTGTAGCAGCAGAAGCAGCCTGAGCACTGGCCCTACAGAGAACTGGAGCACGCATTCCCAGTGCGGCTAAGGAGGGCGCTGGGGCAGGGGAAGGAGCAGCAGGTCTCTGTGAAGCCAGAGGTCTTATGAAGGTAAAAGAGTGGACCCACAGTTTGAGGTTGCATGACCACCCCCCACTGTGGGATGGCAAATCCACCCATTCATTCAACTCTCTGTCCTTCCGTTACCCGTTCGCCTTCTGACTTTTCCATTTACACAACTGCCCATGAGTTTGTCCATCCAGCCTCAGAAAGTCCCAAGCTTGTATGTCAACAGTGCAAACTCTGCCCCCGGGAACAGCCTCTGTAGGACCCTGTGGGCTGTGGGGAGAAGGAGAGCAGGCAGGAGCAGGCAGCTCTGACCATGTGGCTGGACACGCAGAGGCAAGCCCATCCACAACTGAAGGAGCACCTCCATTCTGCACACTTCAGCTGTGGAGCGACGATGGCTTATGTCCCAGCAGGCATGGGGGCATCATCAGGAGTCATGATTTAACAAGGGCAGTTAGAGTCACCAACCCCCTTCAGCGCTCTCGGCAACCCTGGGAGGTGGGTAACAGGAGTACTGTTATTATGAACGTTATGATTTTACAGAAGAGGAAACAAAGTCCTGAAAACTTGCCTAAAGTCACATTGCTCACGGGTGGCTGTGCCGGAAGTTGGAGCAGGTCTGTCTGACTCCCCAGATCCTTGTCCGGCCAAGCCCACCAGCTCATGGGTGGCATTCTTGGCAAGCAATGGCCTCTCACAATGGCCCCCAAGGATGCCTCTCCCAGAGCCTTGCAACCAGCCCAGAGGAGACCAAACCCCTCCCAGTGGCCCAGGAGCACAGCCTACCAGGCAGGTGTCTCTCATACTCTAATGAATCTCTGGGTGTTGGGAGAAGAGCCAAGGCCCTCCTGGGAAGCAATGAGTTAACCCAGACTCCACTGACCTTTTTGGAGTGACTCAGAATTCTCAGAAGGGAGTTTTTTTGTTCTTCCAGCTTTGAATTTTTGCTTTCATTTTAGCAACACAAAGAATTTGAAAGAGATTAGGTTGCTATTAATACCACTGGTCTATCTCTAGATGAAGAATTTGATGGAGGGGACTGTTTGGAGCGACTGCACACACATCACTCTCTGTCCCGCTGCAACCTCAGGGGATGACCGGGTGGGCCAGTGGGTATGGCCAGTCCTGCCCCCTGCTCCCACCTTATAGGACCAGGCAGAGGCAAGGACTTAACCAAAGCCACACCTGTGAATAAGGGGCAGTCAGAGAAGGTCCCCAAACCCCTGATCCCTGGGCCCCAGGTTTACTTTTAGTAAATAACAAGCCAAGTGTTCACGCTGTGAAAGCAGGAGTCCTCGGGCAACGCCTTCCAATCCTCCTCCCTCTCCTTGTCATGCTCACGGTGAGAGGGGAGGCCTCCTGCTCCCTGCACTGGCCCCAGGGCAGACGTGAACAGACTTGGAGAATCTCCTGGGGCATCAAATAACAGCTCAAAGTGCTGAGAGGCGCCTCTGTGCGTCTCTGGGCCTGGCCAACTGCAAAAGTGGGCCCTGTACCCCTACAAGGCAGTCCAAGTAGGGGTCCACCTGTGGATGGCCTCATCCTGCTTCCTAATCTTGGGATGCTGCAGGAGGGCTTTGGAGCTTGGAGCACTGGGTTCTAATTCTCCCTCTGCCTCTTTCTTGATGGCCTCAGTTTCCTCACCTGAAAAATGGAGGTAATAGTACCTGCCTTTTAGGGTTGTTGTCAGGATTAAATTAGGAAATACCTGCAAGGTGCCAGCACATTGTACTTAATGAGGTCCTTTCCCACTCTCTGAATAGGGCCCCTGAGTTCTCTTAGCCATGCATCATCAAAACCCAGCCAGGCCCAGATAGTCTGTGCTCGTCCTGGGTGGCAGAGTTCCTAGCTTTGTCTCTTTCAAGTAACAGAGACCCACTCCAGGCCTGGCCAGGGCTTCTCCTCTGCACTGACAACTAGGTAAAGGACTGTCAGACACGATTGGAATTAAGCTTATCAGGGGCCATGCATCAGTGATGCTGACATTCACTCTGCTGTTGGACAGCCAGTGGCTGCAGGTGGTAGGTTTAGAAAAAGAAGATACGGTACTGTGGTCAGTCCCAGGTCTGCGCTGTGCTGTCGGCAGATCTGGTGGAGCAAGGGTGGAGTGAAGAAGGGCAGAAGGAAGAAGGGGAGGATGAGGGAAAAGAAGGAACTTCCCGAATGACTTCTTACCCTCAGCACACTCCCTCTGATCCAGGGGCTGCGGCCTAGGGGTGCCTCAGCGAGGCTGGCCCTGAGTACTGCCAGACCCATCCTCCCCCTCCTCCACCTCACTGCTGGGGTCTGCACCCTGTGGCCTTGCTCACCAGGCCTGAGGATCTCACACAGGCTCTGCTGGCTGGAGGTGTCTTCCTCCCTGATTCAGATCCCATTCTAGCCCTCGGCAGTGAGTCAGCATCTTCTCTGACAGACAGCACCAGGGCCACATCCAACATGGCCAGGGCCACATCCGGGAGGAGAGGCTGGCCAGCTCCCAGAGGAAGAGTTCAGGAGCTGGTGTGGTGCTCAGTGGGGAGGAGGAGTTGGGAGGAAGGGGTGGGGGGAGAGATGGCACATGTAAAACAGTAACACCCCTATCCCTGCTGCCTTGTCCTTCCCCTCATGCAAACAGCGAGGCCATTCGGTACTCACTGTCTTGGGAAGGGCTGTACCAGCAAGAGGTAGACAAAGGGAGTATGTCTCTGCCTTATGTGTCACCAAGGGCCAGCCCTTAGGGAATTGAAGAGTGCTCAGGCTACAGAAGAGATGTGGGGACAAAACATCCTAAGTAGGGGTAAGTCTCCCTGCACACACCTGAGACTAGTAAAATATTATGGAGTGAGGGGGAGACAGGAGAGGTGGAGTAGAAGCTGTGAGAACACCCACTCTGGTGAGTCCTCAAGAAAGGGCCTGAGTCTGCTTCCCTAGGAAGGTGGGTAAAGAGCCCTAAACCTGAGAGCAGAGAGGTCTTGGGCCCCATTTCCCAAACAGAATGCTGAGAAGAAAACCCAAAGAGAGGAGGAAATGGGTACGACTTGGCAGATAATGCCTTCAGACATCCTCAGTTCCTTGCATCCCAGGTAGGGGGCCAGGTGGGAATAGTGCAATAATGTCTTTGCACCTAGGAGCAGAGTCGCCAGAACTGAAGGTACTTTGAGAAGGCTGATTCAGAGATTATCTGCTAAGGACTGACAGAAGGTATAAGGGACACCTTGTCAAATGCCAGCCTGGACAGATGACCTGGGGTACCAGGGTGGCCTCCAAGGGGCATTTGGAGAGCCCCTTGGACCTTAAATGTCACTGTGGAGGAAAAGGAGAGACCTTGAAATGCCTGGGACCCAGGTTCTACGCCCCTGAACAGTGGTCACACCAGGGCCAGACTTCCATCCGCCCACCCAACCCCAGGCGTGGCAGGAAGTAAACCAGAACATCTCCCCAGGTTTCCTCTCCAGCTCATTCACTTCAGCAACTCTTTTTTTTTAAAGTAAATCCACTTGAAAAAATCTTTGCTTCTTGGAAATATGTGCAATTGCTCAATCGGAGGTAGTTCAAAGGCACCGGCAACAGTGGAAAAGTATCTGAGCTTCCCATTTAGCTCCTGGCAGAAATAAATCTTGTCCGGTGCTCTTTGTTCCAGGCCGCCCAGTGGCCTCTTCCCTGAGTCACTCACTCCAGGGTGCCATGAGTCATCATCCTGGGGTCAAGGACCACACGGTGTTCCTGGGTCTCCAGGACTGACCAGGCACCAACGGGTCAGCAGGAAGGACGGGACATGGAGAGCTACCTCCTAGGTCCTGGAGCTGGCTCTGCCGTCTCACATGTATGACACTGGGGAGTCCCCCAGCCTGCCTGAGGAGGAGGAGTATTTCCAGGCCCTTCCAACCTGCTCTTTGTTGGACCTTCTCCAGCGGTGAATATCCAGGAGACTGCTCATAACAGCTTATGAGAGCTGAACGTAAAATTGTCAACAATTTTATGAGCTGGTGGTTAAACACAGATGTCATTAAAAATTAAATTACAAAGGAAATAAATCCCCCAAATAACCACCCTCTGAATATTTTGCTACATTTTACTATGATCTACTCTCTCGAGATGATTTATTTCTAGTGTGTCTGCGTGGTGGAAACACTACGTATGACGTGCTACTGTGCATCTCTTCCCACCTCCATGTTCAGTGAGGTGGAGTTAGTTCCTTGAAATTAATCACAATGGGAGTATTTACACCACAGGAATCAGCAAGCGCTATGTATCAAGGCCTTTTTTTCCCTCAGAGTTGGCTGTTAAACATTTACTAGCATACCCCTGAGCCTCTCGTCCTAGGCCTCCTCTTCCTTACCCCCTGCCAAGGTACAGAAGGAATGCAAATGACTTTAATCTGAACCCGTGAAAGTATAGTTACAGAGATTTGATTGCCAACTGCCTTTGGATAACTCTCTTCCCAAGTGCGCGGTGGCTCCCTCCCACTCACCAAGTCCTGGACAGCACCCACAGTTTCTTCCCCTCCCTGGCCCTGCCCTCCCCAAACCTACTCTTCCTGAGCCCTAGTGAATTTAAAAACCTGGCAGTCATTATTCCTGCCTCTCCGTCACCCTCCTCAGTTAGACCCCGAGTGCTGCCAATCCTGGTTCAGACAAGTCTTTGATCACTTCCCACCTGCCCATGGCCACCACCCCTGCCGTGGCTGTGTGACCCGTGTCACTGCAACAGCCTCGTGGGTCTCCTTCCCTCTGGTCTGGCCCCTTCCAACCACCCTCCACAAGATGCCAGAGCAGTCTCTCTAAAACATGAACTGGATCATCTTTTCCCTTCTCAAAGCCTCCGAGGACTCTGTTTTTCCATGGGACCAGTTCTAAGTTGAGATCCCAGTCCCTCTCTCTGGCCTCATCTCCTATTTCAGCCTTCATACAGCTTACTCTCCAACCACAATAGACCAACAGCCAACCCAAACATGCCCTGCTTTTTCATGCCCTTTGCACATATCCTTTGGTTTATGCCTGGGCTCCTTTCCATCTCCTTTCTATAACTGATGAACTCCTACTCATCCTTCAAGACCCAGTTCAAATATCCCCTTCTTCATGAACCCTTCCCATCGCTTCACCCCAGAAAAAGTTGCTCCTTTATTGTTTCCTATGGCTGCTGTAACAAATTACCACAAATTTGGCATCTTAAAACAATGTAAATGCATTATCTTACTTATCTAATTCAGGGGGTTAGAACTCCAAAATGAGTTTCTGTAGGCTAAAATCGGAGTATCAGCAGGGCCTTGTTCCCTCTGCAGCCTCTGGGAGTGTCCATTTCCTGGCTTTTCCAACTTCCAGAGGCTGTGCTCCTCCACTGGTGGCCCTTCTCCATCATCAAAACCAGCAGGGCAGTTTTCTTCCCTCTGACTTCTGCTTCCATCCTCACATTTCCTTCTAGTCTGACTTTGACCATCTTGCCTCCTTCTTATCAAGACCCTTGGGGATTACATTGGGCCGTGCAGATAATCCAGGACAATCTCTCAACCTCAGGATCCTTACTTTAATCATATCTGCAAAGGCCCTTTTTCCATTTAAGGTAATATATTCACAGGTGCCAGGGACTGGGACATAGACATCTTGGCAGGGGGCAGGGGCGGATTATTCGGTTCATCCCACTTCTCCACTCCCCCAGAGCACTGTGCCCAGATCTCCATTCAGCTGTACTTCGAGGACCTCACAGCAAGGACTATACTTCTATTTACATTTTTGTGATTATTTTAATAAATATATATATTTTTGACCCACATCCAGGACAGAGTCAAACACAGAATAGCCACTCGCTAACTGTTTGTTGAGTTAGTGGATGAAACCATATCACCAATAAACAGATGAAGAAGGCTTTGCATTCCTTGGCAACCAGGTTCTGGAAAATAGGATTCATGCAGAAGCGGCAAACTGACGTCCTTGACGGGCCAGGCCGATGACATGAGTGACAGTGTTTTGGAGTGTGGCAGACTAGGGAGGACAGGTTCCATCCGACAGGGGCAGTTACTATTTGACTCTGAGGTTATGAAAAAATACCAGTCTTTCTTGGCCAAATCTCCCAGTTTTTCCCCAAGAAAAGATAAAATCCAAAATGTTTACATACGAAACCCTCCAGCTTACAAATGCTAACTCTAATTTAAAAATTTGGTTCGGCACAGAGTCTGGGCTGTTCAGACACCTTCCGAGTCACTGAGCTCAGCCCCGGTTTACGGTCCAGAACCAAAGTGGTGGGAATGCATGAAGCACCGCTCGGTGGCTCCATGGAAAAGACGGGAGTGCTAGTTTCATTTCAGGACATTTCCATCCAAGGCAGTTAAAATGCACCAAGGCTTGATGCTTTAGACAGTCATTTTTGTTCACGATATATTATTGATTGGGGAGAAAATCAGGTGGTATGATTTTACTTTCATTTAAAAATCCTATGTATTTTTAGATATATGCATTTTAGGTGGAAGATATGTAGATAGATATAGAGCTACCTTTATCCATGAAAG
Organism: Glossophaga mutica; assembly: GCA_039655065.1. Taxonomy (NCBI): domain Eukaryota; kingdom Metazoa; phylum Chordata; class Mammalia; order Chiroptera; family Phyllostomidae; genus Glossophaga; species Glossophaga mutica. The sequence goes on along the minus strand of CM077308.1, from coordinate 40,150,053 downwards.
TAGGGGGAAGAGAAGTCCAGAAGGTTAAAATCCAAAGTTGGTTATTTCAGTGAAATTATGAATAAACTCAATTTAACATATTTTAAATGTTCGTATCTATATTTTCCATTTTTTCTACAGCAAGTGTGACGTACTTGCATAATAAATAGTAGAATCGTTAAGGGTGGGTGATAGGGAGACAGTCTCCTGGTGTCCTGAAAAATTACTGAAAGAGAACAGTTTCTCTCTGATGCTCATGGGTCACTTGGGCACCAATGGTCCGAGCCTTGCTGTGGAACTTCCTGTCTAGAATTTTCTGGCCACTTCCTGCTCATACTTAATACTCAGTTCAACTGTCACTTCTGCCAGGAAGCCCGCCCTGACTTCCTCCTCTGATGCCCTTCTTCTGGGCTCCATGTTCTCCCTTCCTCATAACTCTGTCACTTTGTCTTGTAACCATTTGTTTAGTGGATCAGCAGTTCTCATCCTTTTTGCTATCCAGTGTCCCTAAGGTATATGACCAATTTCGATCAACTAGCAGAGGCAAAAATCTCCAGGGTGGTAGAAGTATGAAAGTCCTCTTAATTAACTCTGATGAGCCTTTTCACAGGGCGCATTTCCTCCTCCAATCCTCTTCTCAGCCACACTTCATTAAGAGCCACACCTTCGGCTTCAACACCAGGACACTGTCTCCATGAGTGTGGTCCCCAGGGCCGGGGAGACAGTGCAGCCGGCAGCTGCTGCTCTCTGTGGGCGAGTCTAGCCTCTGTCTGGGTTGACAAAGCTGTTTGTTCCAGAAAGTTTTTATTCCTGGTCAGACCTGTAATTAATTATCCTAATATCTCTTGGTGTCCCTGTTTTGCTGTGTCATTACCAGGATGACAGCATGTATTTCTTACCGTTTCCTTGGGCCATGGCCACTCAAAATGTAAAACCAACAGTGGCAGCAGTAGCAATAACAGCATTTTTAACACTACCACGCACCGTGCTGTGCTTTCTGCACACACAGTTTCTTTTCATCGTCATGGTGCCCGGACAACAATGATAGCTGGTAAGACCTGCGCAGTGACTATCTGCCGGGCAAGTGCAAACGCCTATTGTGCTTTATCTCTCTGAATTCTAACGGTAGCTCTGAGAAGTGGGGATCAGTTTTATCCACACTTCACAGAAGAGAAACCAAGTCAAGTAACTTGCTAAAGATAGTATTTGTTAGTGGGCAGAGCCAAGATACGTGACAAAAATAAGGTGGGTAGTCATGTGAAGAATCATGAACTATGAGAGAGAGAAGAACCTGTAAGATCCTCCGGTCCAGAGTCTTCATTTTAACTTTTTATCTTCTCTGAATCCATGTTTAATGCTCTTTTCATTAAAAATACTTCTAAATACTAAAAAAAAAAAAAAAAAAAAAAAAAAAAAAAAATCATGTCCTAGACAGCGGACACAAGGCAGGGACGGTGTGTAATTCACCTTTCAGTTTCTTGAATAGATGAATGAATAAATGAATGAATGAGCAAGTGAAAGAATCGTATCACGTACTTTGTGATACAGAAGAGTTAAGGGAACGAATGCTGGTTGCTGATGAAGACTTGGGAAGCCAAGTGGCCCCCCAGGGCTGATTTCAGCTATGGCCCCACCATGGCCTTGGAGTTCCTCATGTGAGAAGTGGGGTGAAATTGGCTCCATTTTCCTCTTACTGGGTGATGTGAGCACACATTACCTGGGCAGGTGGATGGCCTTGCTCACCCCTGTTCCCACCAAGCTTCCCTGGGTCAACAGCTGAGGTTTTCTCTCGATGATGTGACTGCGTTTCCTGCTTTCCCTGCCTGATGCATGTGCAGATTTTTCCCCTAGAGACTACCGATAAAACCCCACAAAGGGCAAGGACTCCTCTGCCACCTTCAGGCCTCTGTGTGACCATCCAGGGGTACTTTGCAAAGTGACTTTTAGAAGTAACTTGTCAATAGGCCCCTGGCTTTAACCAAAACCCAGTGGGAAGCCACAGAGCAAGCCCCCCCAGCCCTTCTATGTCTGCATGGAAAGCTAGCAATGCCTGCCCCAAACGGCTGCTGGTATGTGCTCAAACATGTCACCACCCTGGTGCTCAAATGTGCTATCGCCCCAGCATCTGCTGCCATGGAGCCCCTGCAATCCCCTACTTCCTGACGGAGTGGACCCACTAGGGTATGCAAGGTGATCAAACCCAGTCACGTGGCCCAACTCTGGCTCTGACAAAGGGACTCTGATATCGGGGGTCCTGGCAACCCATCACCTGGAGCTCTCATTCCTGTGAGGTAGGTCTCTGGGAACTGATGCCCCTTATTTCAGGGAGAAGACCGGAGGAATCAAGTCTGCCTGATGGGCCCCAAGGGGAGCCAGCAACAGCCAGTGCAGCCCACACTGCACATGCAGACTCTCAGAGGCCAACAGTGAGGCTGAGTCTGAGCCCACACCTCTCCTTTGGGACTTCTGGCCTCTGCACCTGAAGATGTCCATTCCTCAGGATGGGGATGAGGATGGAGCAAGACACCTCTGCTTGTCTAGGACACGAGCTCTGTCCAGACCAGCCAGACCACCCGGAGCAGCCGGTCTGAAAAGCCAAGATCAGAACTCAGTCCCCCACGGGGACTTTGTGTCAAATAAAAATAAAAATAAAAATTCTTCCTTGATTCGGCAACAGCCCTATCCCCCAGGAAATAAAAATAAAACAATAAATGAACATCCAGTTCCCAGTGTGCCTTTCTTTGCTGCTCCTCCCTCTCCCTCATCTCTCCCTCCCTTCCTGCCTTTGTTCTGAGAGTGCCCATCAGGGCCTCTAAGAGGAACTGGTTTGGGACAGTAAGAAGGAAAAGCTGGCCTTCCCAGTCCCTGCCCAAATCCTTTCCTCATTCAAGAAGTGCTTCTTGAGTGCCTCCCCAGTGTCAGGTACTGTGGCAGGCTCTGGGGCTCGGAAGTGTGTCCTTCAAGGCGGCCTCCCCGGACAGCCTTCCCTGACCTTTCCCAGATGCCATGTGCTCTCTGGTCTGTGATAGCACCATGCAGCTGCCCCCATCTGCCACGCAGTGGTTTCTCTTCCCTGCACGTGGACCGCATCTGCCAAGCCTGAGAGTGGAGCACTTTCTTCTGTGTCCCAGCTGTGGGAACACTGCACAGGCCCAGAGCAATTACTCAACGTTTGGTGGATCCCTTCTCTTGCAAGAAAGGACTCTAGGACTCAAACCTTGCTTTACAGTGTGTACAGCCAGCACAGCATGCACATACTTGCTCTTGAACCCTCTCAGCTCTGCGAGGAAGGCATCATAGCTTCATTTTTACAGATGAGGAAACTGAGCCTCAGAGAAGTACAATGACTTGCTCTAGGTCACATAGTCAGGAAACAGATTCAGGACTAAAACCTGGGTCTCCTGTGCTCAAAATGGGGTCTCCAGCCCTTCTTAAGAAAGCACTCAGACTCGTTTCCATTCTTCCCTCATCTCAGCAGAGACAGAACAAGAGCACTGGGAGATGTTTCCTGACAGGGGGACCTTGAATGTTCCAGATCACAGCTCTGCCTCCAGGCCAGCAAGGACAACTCTGGTTGAGGCACGGAACTGGAAGTCCTTCTTCAGCATCCGCCAGGGTAGACAGGATGCAGTTGCATCATCTGAGACAAAGAGAAGCGATAGCTCTTCCTTACCGGGCTGGAGCACTCCCAGCTCAAGTCCCACCCACAGTTTATATCCACTCTGGGGATCCCAGTTCTCAGAAGCCGTGGAAATGGGCCCAATAACCTGGCACTGGGCTGCAGGGCAGAGTCTGGCCTCATAGGTGCCTCAGGAGTCAAAGAAAGAATTGTGGCAGGCTCAGTAATGGGCCTTTCAGAGAGTGAAGAGCAGACTGTGACACCAACCACCAGTGTGGGGATGTGCTCCTTCACCATGAGGTCTCAGTCTTCTAAGTTACCAGCCTGTGCCCCACTTTCTGCCCCATGAGTTCAGGGCCCATGTTGCCTACTGAGAACAGCCATGCAATAGGTAGCAAGAGGTCTGACTGGCATCCCAGGGGTGGAGGCAGCCTTTGGACATATTTGCATCACATCCTTCTGGTAACAACGATTGGTTCAAGGTTGAACATGTGACCTGTCCAGAGCCCATAAGACATAATAAGATTTTGCTGCACATCCTGGGAAGAGATTCTTACTCCTAATTGCAGAACTTGAATATAAGAGGGTGGAAACAGAATCCTTCTTGTGATGGTGAAGAACTTGTCTAAGAATGGAATCACTGGGAAAGAGAGAGCAAAGTGCCACAAAGAAACTTGGTTGTGAGCCTGCCATCTAAGGCCTTGATCAAGCTATGCCTGATATCCCTGGCCTTTTATGTTTCAAGAACAAATGAATACTCCTTTTTGCTTAAAGTGGCTTGTATTTGCTTTTTTTGGTGGGGGGGGGGCAGCAAACAGCCTAGGCTTTGTAAAGTGGGCTCTACAGGGTCTTTCTCAACACCATATGTTTCTCTCACCTTGCTGCTCTGCTGCCTACCTGAGAGTTTGAGCTGGAAACTCAGATCTAGAGTAAGTTATCTTGCCCTCAGTTATTCCCTAATGAAACCACCATCCCCCTTTCCTCAAAACCTGCTCCTCCTTCTGCCTTTTTTGCCCCTATGTCTGGTTTTAGCATCCTCCCAGAAACCACAGCCCAAACCTCTGAATCTCCCACCCCCATGACACCTGTTCCCCAGCCTTCCCTCTACTACACACACGTTTAAACTGAGGCTCCAGAGAAAGGACTAGGTTTGACCAGCTTTCTTATTCCTGCCTAAAAGATAACCTGGTGAAAATGATGACAAGTTTGTGTAGTCAAATTTCAATCTACAAATGATGTCATTGCCTCTTTCTGGTTAATCTCCAAGGACTTGCTTCCCCTATTTCTTAGCTCAGAGCTGGACAGGATCTGAATGCTAACCTTCCCTAGAGAGTAGACCCCAAGACCTGAACAATGGGAGGCTGTGTGAACAGGCTTAACACACTGTGCCCTGGACCCCAGCCCCACAGTTTCAGGGGAAGACTTGTTTGCAGGACAAGAAAGAAGCTCAAACCTTGGCAACCAAGGCCAATGGAGGGGACAGGAGCCATTGTAGATCTTGGTTGAGGTCTTTTATTTATTTATTTATTTTTTTGCACCAAAAAATCTGAGCTGAACTGCATTTGTAATTTGATCCACTCAAAAGATGCTCGTTGAACAGAGGCTATGGCCACAGAAGGCAAGCTAAAGTAAACAGAGCAGTTCCCTTGGTACCTAAATATATGCAAATAGCTGCGGGGTTTGAGTCTTTAAACATCCCTTGAGAACAGACCATGGTCAGCAGTGATATGAAATGACCTGGCAGAGTAGAAGGGGGGTGGGTGAAGGCAGGAGCTTGGGAATAGGTCTCCCAATAGCAAACTGATGGCCTAGGCATAGGAATTGCATCGTATTGGTGCTTAATGGTATGATACAGGAAGCAACTGGAAAGGGTCTCTCTCCGCAGGGGCCGTCATCTGTTCACGATGGAAAGATGGGGAGCACACAAAAACTACTCCAAGGCATCAGCAAAGAGAACTGATATTAATTGTACCAAGCCCTCTACCTGGCTCTTTATATCCTTTATCTTACTCAGTCCTTACAACAAACCCTGCATGGATTATTCCCATTTTACAGATGAGAAAACTAAAGCTCAGAAAAGATAAGTCATTTGCTACAGGCATTGTGATTACTAAGAACTGTAAACAGGGTTTGAGCTCAGGGTAGTCAGACACCCAGCCCAGGGTTCTGTTCAACACGCCATGAGGCTTCTAGGGCAGTACAGAACCCAGCAACAGTGATGTCAGCCGCCAGCACCAGCACCTGCACCAGCACCAGCACCACCACCACCTTCACAAAAGAAACAGGACCGGAAGAGGTTTTTCTGGCAAAGGATTCACCAACTCCTCCTGGGGAAGGTTTTGTCCTTAACTTCAGATGTTCATATGTTCTGCCTGTTAAATGGCAGTCTGCTATTTATATAATATCTCTCCTTAAGTTAACCGTTTGGTGAACAGCATAGAGTTCAATCCAGTGTTTAAAAAGCTTCCAGAAATGCAGAAGATTTTGGAAATTTTTGCCTGCATTTCCAGATGAGAGAAGCTGATAACTAACCAGAAAATAGAGCCCTGGGAGGATAGGTTCTCCTGATGAAGTACTCCATTTTCCAAGTGGAAGTGGCCTTCCTAAAGCATAACTTTGGTTATATTTCTCCTTTGAGTAAAACATTCCAGTGACATTTGATACACTGATTCCCAAACCTGAGAATGCCTACTAGAATCATCTGAGGTGTCTGATAAAATGCACACTCCTGGGCCCATCCCAGAGCTACTGAATCAAAATATTTCGGGAGAGGGCCCAGGAACCTGTAGGGCTAACAGCCTCTCAGTGGAGTCTGATGCAGCATATCCAGAAGACCTGAGCTGTCTCCTGGTCCATAAAGTTCAGGTTCCTTGGAGTGCATGGCACTTTCTGCTCTAAGCTTACCAACCTCTCCTGTTTCTTCTTCAGAGACTTCCACCGAGGCACCTCACACCCCAGCATCACCTCAAGCCCCACTTTCCAGAACACCCCCTGTACTTCGAAGCCTTCCTGGCACTCTTTCTGCCTGAAGGCCCATCTCTGCCATCTTTCTCCAAGGGACACTCTATTCTTCAGGAGCCACGTCATGACCCTTGCTACATCAACCCCTTCTGCTCATTTCCTTTCAGAATTTTCAATTGTTTAGCTGGGAACATAGATTGTAGAGGCAAATAGGGTGGGGTTTTACCTTGTATTTGCCACTTTCTAGCTCTGTGACTTTGGCTCTTAAATCTCAGTGTCCTCACAAATTGTCATAAAAAATTAGTACACAAATATATGCAAATTGTATATAGAGTGCCTGGTATAGGGTGTAGCACAGAGCAAGCTGTCAGAAGGGTAGCTTTTATTATTATTAGTAGTAGTAGTAATAGTATTAGCATTCCCATACTATGACGACATTCTTCTTACTCAGGGTTCGGTACACTGTGGCCTGTGAGCTAAACCTGACTCACTGACTGTTTTTGTTAATAAAGTTTTATTGGAATGTATGTAGCCACAGTCATTCATTTATGTATTGCCTATGGCTGTTTTAGCATTACAAGAGCAGAGTTTAGTATTTGAAACAGACTCTACCTGACTCTACCTGCCTTACAAACGCTAAAATACTTACTAGTTGGCTCTTTATTTAAAAATATTTGCCAACCCTGCTGTAACATTTTGCAATTACAGTGGTACCTCAGCACTTGTCTTTAATTCGTTCCAGAACTTGTGATGAGTGCTGAAACTGGTAAGCACCGAACAATGAAACATTTTCTCTCCCAGGGCGGTGTCATGACTCATACAAGTTCTAGCAAGTGCAATGAGTCCTGAGCAAGCACCGAGTGCTGAAACAATTTTTTTTTCTCATCAAAGTGAGAGGAGTACAGGGTGTGACAAGTTCTGAAGCCAACGAGTACCAAGGTATGACTGTATTTGTTTTCGGGTTGGTCTCCTCCACTTGGCTGATAGCAATTCAATAGTTTTCACGCAGACTCCTATTCATCCTTCAAAACCCAATCTTTTTCATTTTTGTAACCCCAGCATTTGATATCTGATTCAGGTTTGGCAAATGTTGACTCAAATAATTCTTTAACCCACTTTAAATGCACATATCTCCAAAAAACCCTAAGAAGGGACAAGACTAACTGAAAACCAGCAGTGATGTAACAGAGATGCACAATTTGGGAAAACCAGGGACACCTGGGAGGTCAAATCAGACATTTCTGGGACCTGAGGTCTTCCCTGCAGCCCTATTGGGAGCCTGAGTCTCCCACCTGGGGAGGGGAGGGGCGCCCTCAGTGAGCCCCGATCCCTCACTCCCTCCCCTGACCTGATCCCAGCACCTGGACCTGACAGCTGGGACAATTGTACCTGAGGGAGAGGAGAGAAAAAGCCCCTTCTAGGAAATTCCCTTTGCAAAGGTTAGTATACTCCCATTCTCCAAGAGGACGTGAATGGTCAGTCCAAATGGTCTGACAACTTCATGGTCCTTACAGTGGGCAACTTGATACTCATTTTTAATAAATGAACTGATGGGTATACTTATTCTGTAATTAATTTTTATTTTTATTTTTGACCTCCCATTAATTTGCATTTCCTGAGCAAAGCTCCTTTTGGCGCGAGAGCTAGGATTTTAAAGCAGGGAGGCCATTCCTTTGTGAGCTGGTTACGAAACCTCCACGCGGCCTTGGGGCAGCTGTTCTGTGCAGTGACTCAAACTTCTGACTCCCTGGAGTCGTGGCCAGAGCGATGGCCTCCCCCAGCTCAGGGCGAGGAAAGCGGTAGCTTGACAACAGACAGCTTGATTGAGCGTCCCTGCTCTCCCATGCCTCTGTGCCACAGTAACATACCGCCTGCCTTCCCCTCGGCAGCAAACACAGCAGTTCATTCCCACTGCCCTTTCTTGAGGCCTAAAGGAGATACTTTAGCTCTGAAGCAGATCCTCAGGAGATAAGAAAATGCCACTGATGTGGTTGGAAAAATCCAAGCTGGATGAAATGGAAACACAGAGCTCTCCCTTGAGGCCAAATGAGAAGCACGTGGATGAAGGCCAGAGTCCATTTTTTTCTTTGAGCCTCTGGGAGCCAGCAGCCTACCCCCTCTTTCAGAACGCAGTGCCCCCTCACCTTTCACCTTCCTTGCAGATACCCCCATGGACATAACTGCTGAGCCTGCAGGATCTGAGTTATCTGGGGGCAAATCAGTCGTACTGTGAATTGTACTGGTTTTTATTGATTTCTGTATATCTGATTTATAACTGCCTGCTTCCTAAAAGGGTTTGTGACCAGATATTAAAAAAAAACAACGACGACACTCAGAGGCAAGAAAGTTAAAAATAAAAGACTGGAAAGGGGAGTAGAGACTGCAAAGGAAAGAGGAAGGTAAGTACAGCCAAGATGGGTAACTCCTCAGCTCTGGTGACGTCAAGGGAAATCTTGATTTTGAGTTCCTACTGGCACAGCTAATTGACATTAGTGGCACTTTGCTTTTGGGTATTGTAAAAAGTATAGCACAAAGAATAGTTACATCTTGAGCTGATCTGCCAAAACCTAGAACAAAACTAGAGTGAGCTCTTGTATTTAAGAACTTTAACGTTTATAGGAGTCTTTGCATTTAACTTCAAATATCACTTCACAGAAGGACTTCTCTTGCGAGCATATCACCATGCTATTTAACAGCAGAATCTGGAATTACTTCTACTTTTTTAAAGCAGGCACTGTAGAGGTTCTAGGTATTATATGCATGTCTGAGTCTGAGAACTGGTCATCAACCCTCCTTAACGGGGCTGTAGAGTAAACCCTGGTGAAATAGCTCAAGGAACACGCAGACCCACACATAATGATCCTTTAGCTCAGGGACCAGAGCAGAGCCTTTTAATTCTGGCTGTAGATCACTCTTATTTGGCGGTCATGGTGAAGCTGTAACTGGCTCCACTAGTTACAACTAACCAGAGATCATGTCTATCGTTACTGTTGTGAAATGAACTGTGTCCTCCCAAAATCTATATCCTGAAGCCCTGGGCCCAGCACCTCAGTATGTGACTGTATGTGGAGCGAGGGCCTTTAAAGAGGTGTAAGTTAAAACAAAGCCATTCGGGAGGGCCCTGACTTAAACTGACTGGTGCCATTAGAAGAGGAGGAAATGTGGGCACCAAGAGACACCAGGGATGTGTGTGAAGAGAGGAAAGACTGCGTAAGGACACAGTGTAAGGGTGGCCATCTGCAAGCCAAGGAGAGAGGCCATACGAGACATCCGATTAACTGCCAACACCTTGATCTTGGACTTCTCTGGAACTGTGAGAAAATAACTTTCTGTTGTTTAAGCCACCCAGTCTGTGGTATTTTGTTATGATAGTCCTAGCAAACTAATACAGCTGTTAGTGGAATTTCTTACCCATATCAGGTTTAAGTTTAAGTCTGTTTCAAACATCTCATCTTTGGAACTGAGATCAGTGGATTTTGGGAAATAACTGCTTTAATATCTTTTCTAGGCCAATCACAAGTCTCCTTTAGGACCCTCCTAATAAAACAAAAATCTTCTGAAATAGGCCCTAAGGGTTCTGATTTTTAAAAAATAGAAGTATCTCTATTTGCAGATGACATGATCTTGTATACAGGAAATCCTGAAAAATCCACTAAAAAGCTGTTAGAATTAATAAATGAGTTTAGCAAGATTGCAGGATACAAGATGGATATGCAAAAACCAATTATATCTGCACACACCAGCAAAGAACAATCTGAAAATGAAATTAAAAAGGAATTTTTCACAATAGCAACAAAAATCACAAAATACTGAGGAATACACTCAACAAAAGAAATGGAACACTTTTACTCTGAAAACAACAAAACAGTGTGGAAAAAATTAAAGAAGATCTAAATAGATAGAATACCATCATGTGCTGTGGATCAAAAGATTTAATATTATTAAGATGGAAATACTCCCCCAAATTGACCTACAAGTTCAACACAATCCCTATCAAAATCCTGGCCACCTTTTCTTTTGCAAAACTTGACAAGCAGATCCTAAATTTTATATGGAAATGCAAGAGACCAAGAATAACCAAACAATCTTGAGAAAACAGGGGGAAAAGGGATGATTCACACCTCTCTATTTCAAAACTTAACATGAAACTACAGCGAGGCAGTATGATATTGGATAATACACGGGCAGACATAGAATCAATGGGACAGAATTGAGAGTCCATAAATGCACCCTTACATTTACAGTCAACTGAGTTAGACCAATGTGCCAAGATAATTCAATGAGGAAAGAAGTATTTTCAACAAATAGCTCTGGGAAACTAGACATCACATGAAAAGAATGTAGTGGGACCCCTTCCTTGTGCTATACACAAAAGTTAACTCAAAGTGGATCAAACACCTAAATGAAAGAACGAAACTTATAAAAATTTTAGATGAAAACATAGGTAAATCTTTGTGTCCTTGGGTAGGCAATACCTTCTTAGAGAAAACACCAAATGCACAGACAACAACTGGAAAAAAAAAAACAAATAAATTCAACTTCATAAAAATTAAAAACATTTGCACTGACAATGATACTACCAAGAAAGCAAAAATACAACCCACAGAATAAGAGAAAATGTTTTCAAATAATGTACCTATAAGGGACTTGTACCCATAAGACATAAAGAAGTCTCACAAATCAATAATAAAAAGACAAACAATAATTTAAAGTGAACAAAAGATTTGAATAGACATTTCTCCAAAGAAGATATACAAATGGACAATAAACAAACAAAAAGGTGCTCGATCTCATTAGCCATCAGGGAAGTACAAATCAAAACAACAACCTACTACTTCACACCCATTAAGACGGCCAAAATAACAAAGACAGATAAGAGCAAGTATTGGCAAGGATATGGAGAAGTGGGAACCCTTATTCACTGCTGGTGGAAATGTAAAGTGATACAGCCACTTTGGAAAACAAATTGATAGTTCCTCAAAAAGTTAAACAGATTTGCCATGTGATCTATCAATTCTACTCCCAGGTATATATCCAAAGAAATGAAAACATATCTCCACACAAACATGTGCACACAATGTTCATAACAGCCTCATTCATAATAGTCAAAAGGTGGAAACAAACCAAATGTTCAACTAACTAACCGATGAGTCGAAAGTGGTCTATTCATACCATGGAGTATTACTCAGCTGTAAAAAGAAATGAAGTATTGGTGATACATGCTAAAATATGGATGGACCTTGAAAACTTTAGGCAAAGTGAAAAAACCAGTCACAAAAGACCATACATTTTATTATTATATTTATATGAAATGTTCAGAATAGAGCAATAAAGAGATAGAAAGTAGATGACCGGTTCCTTGCGGTTGGAGGGAAGGGGGAATGAGAAGAGACTATTCACGTATACAGAGTTTCTTTTGGGTGATAAAAATTTCCTGGAATTAAATAGTGGTGATGGCAGCACAATTCTCAGAATATATTAAAAGCCATTGAATTGTACATTTCAAATGAGTTAATTGTATGGTATGTGAATTATATCCTCATAAAACATTCAAAAATAAAACTTCTAAAGAAGAGGAGAAGAAGGAGGAAGGAGGGGAAGACCGGCTTTTGTCCTTACTACGTACATTGTGACCAATCTGGACATGGTTTCCTCAGACATAAAAGATAGAAATTAAGTGAGATGACTTCTAAGTTTCCTTCCATCTCTAAAATTCACAAGTGTATGTAATCTAAGAAGACAGGGTGAGGAAAAGAGATGGAGTACATGTGAATGTGTCCAGGATGGGGTTATGTAGTGAGAAACGAAAGAGGAGGCAACAAACAGGCTACAGGAAATAGAAAGGATGCAGGGACAAGCAAGGGACCTGAGCTCAGAGAGACAGACATGTAGAGACATGGAAATAAGACTATGCTCCCAGAAGAAAGAGAAACTCACTGAGATGCATGTGCAGATCACTTGTCTGTTTTTCTAGTTAGCAAATATTTACTGAGCACCTACAAAGCGCCAAGCTCTGTGTACGGTGGTAAGCCAGGTGGGCGGAGCCGAGCTCAGCGGTAAGGGACACAGCAGCAGTCAGGCAATTGCAAGCAGAGGTAATGAGAGCTAGGATGCAGTCGTTCAAGATGCTCCAGAAGTACACAGAGTACATAAATGCACACATACACACACAACACACATTCACAACTATACCACATTCAACAGGCAACATTCCCAAAAGTCACATCATTTTTGCAGGATGCACCATTTCTCATCTGAGGCATTTAAAATTCTTCTAACAAAGACATTCAAATATACGTTGTGTTTTCACAAGTATGGGCACAGATGAGAATGACATCTTTTATTCTCCCCCTAAAGTCTCTATGATACAAAGTTCAAAAACAGGATTCATCCCTAAGACTGGAGATGCCCCACACTCTTCCCTCCTCATTGGTGAGGACTGGCTTTGGAAACAGAGAACACAGTCTGTTATGAGCCCACCAGGACTGCTCCTCTGGACTCCCAGCTGGAAAGTTCCCAGAACACATTCTGTTCCACTCTCCTTTCATCCCATCCAGACCTGCCCAATAAAGGCATGTGATGCCTGTTTTCCCCTGACTTTTGGCTTCTCTACTGCTGACAGGCACGTGAGAGGGAATCTCAGCTCAACAGGAAAACTGACTGTGTTCTCTGCAGTGTCTGCTCCCTGCCCAAGTCCACCAACTCTGATAAAGGAAGGCCAAGGAAGTTCTGGATGTCTCCTGCTCTGATCTTCTTTCTCCTGATGCCAGACTTAGCCAGAGTCCAGACTGCACAATTTGCTGAAATAGCCTCTGTTACATCCTAAGATGGTGATCCATCCCTTCGACTTAGTTTATGAAGGCTCCTCTTTGGAGAAGTTGTTGTTGTGTGCTTTGGATGCTGCATGCCACCACATAGCTAGGAAATGCACAGCGACCCAGAGCTTGGGAGTGACTGGGGGTGGGGGAGCACTGGTCTGCAGATTCTGGGCAGGCCAAACCAGAGCTGTGCTGGGAAATGGCCCTGGGCCCCTGAAGACCTCCTGGCTGCCTACCGCTTGGAGCAGTAGTGAATTAATGTGATCCAAGCTCCAAAAATAGTAGTCAGAGCATCTAAAATTATCTTCTACCCTGGGCCGGGCTAGTCCCCGGGGAATGTCAGCATGTCTAAAACATCTCAATTCACCCAGAGAGCCTCGTGTCACACCCCAATTTGGGTCTGGGCAACCATTAAACTCTCTGCTCCCTTCCCTTCTACCCAATCCTTCTCAACTCTGCATCACTTGCACTGCTCCCCAACAGGAAATGCTCAAGATTTATGATTGCTGTTACTAAGCCAAAGGCCTTGAACCTGGCACATGGCTCAGAAGGGCAGAAACGGCCCTTTGGAGAAGTGGCCTGGGTGGCTGGCTCCCTGTCCTCAGTTGTGAATTAACTCCAAAAAATGGAGACTGTGGAGCGGAATCACCTGGGAGGCCTCAGCTTGTGGTTTGCTGCAATGCCAAAAGGAACCATTTCCACAGCAGTTTGTCTCTCTACAAGAAAATTATTCTGGGTTCTCAGGCAATTTTGTCATCATGAAGACCTGTCACTCCATGCATGCCTCCGTGCCTTTGTACATCCTGTGCTGTATGCATGGAATGCCCTTAATTCCCTCTCCCCTGCCTAACAAATACCCCATTGCCCTCTCCTTCGATGCCTTGCCAAGGGCAGAGATGCTGCAGTGTTTGTGACATTTGTCTGCAAAGAATGCTTCTGAGTGAACACCAGGTTACACCCCATGTCTAGAGATTCATACCACCCCCGGTCAACCACGATTCCCCTCTGTTCACCCATGGGACAGGAATGACGCAGGCAATGAGCATCTCCCCTGCCTCATGGCCAACAGCCTCTGATCTTCTAATAAGTGAGCGATCAGACTCTATAACCACTGCCCAAGCTGTCTGATTGAAAAGCAGTTTGAGCATCTCAGCTTGAAGATCATGCACTTCAGTTCTCATTTTCTCAACTGTGACCCTCTTCAGTGGCTCTGTTTGCCCCCTGCAGAGATACTGTGCCACTCAGAACAGAGAAAATGCTCAAGGGATAGGGAGGGAGCACTTCTCTATGCTTGTCTATGGCCTCAGTTTCCTTCTCAGCATGGTTGAGAGGGTGAAATGAGATGTATAAACTACTTGGGAGAGAGTTGGGTCTTTGAAGGGACATCTTCGCAGTTTCTGCCTGTTTGGCATCCAGTGCCCTCTCTTCTCATAACAGCAGCATCCTCATTGTTCCTGTGCTTGGGGTGTGGGTGGTTGACCCCACTGTAGGAGAGAGCCTGGCACACAGCCCTGGGCCATCAGGACACCCCATCCTCTTGGCCCTGGTGATTAATTGAGGCATAAGTGCATGACCCAGACAGAGCCAATAAATCACTTTGGTGACTTTTCTGGAACTATTTGGGGAGTTCTTGATACTGGGGGTTCTGAAAGGATAGGATGTAAACTGGGAACTGCAAATGCCGCAGTGCCACTATGAGGGACAGGTCACCTGAGGAGAGATCTGATAACAAGGACAGTTGAAAGATAGAGGGGCTTGAAACCATAAAAATCCTAGAAGAAAACATAGGCAGTAAAATCTTGGACATTGTTCATAGCAATATTTTTACTGATATATCTCCTAAGATAAGGGAAATAAAAGAAAAAAAAGCAAATGGGATTACATCAAACTAAAAAGCTTTGCACAGCAAAGATCATCAACAAAATAAAAAGATAACCCACAGAACTGGAGAACATATTTGCTTGATACATCTGGTAACAGGTTAATATCCAAAATTTATAAAGAAATTACAAAAATCAACACCAAAAAAGCAAACAATCCAATTTAAAAAATGGGCAAAGGACCCAAATAGACACTTCTCCAAAGAGGACATACGGATGGCCAATAGACACATGAAAAGATGCTCAATGTCACTAATCATCAGAGAAATGCAAATTAAAACCACAATGAGATATCACCTCATACCTGCCAGAATGGCTCGTCAATAAATCAACAAACAACAAATGTTGGTGAGGACGTGGAGAAAGGGGAACCCTTATGCATTATTGGTGGGAATGCAGACTGGGGCAGCCACTGTGGAAAGCAGTATGGGAAGTTTCTCAAAAAATTAAAAATGGATCTGCCTTTTGACCCAGTGATCCCACTTCTGGGAATTTATCTAAAGAAACCCAAAACACTAATTCAAAAGAGTATAATCACCCCTATGTTCACTGTGGCATTATTTACAATTGCCAAGACATGGAAGCAGCCCAAGTATCCACCCACAGAAGAGTGGATGAGACAACTGTGGGACATTTACACAATGGAATATTTCTAGGCCATAAAAATGAAAAAAATTTTACCCCTGCAAGAGCATGGATGGACCTGGAGAACATTATGTTAAGTGAAATAAGCCAGTCAGAGAAAGACAAATACAATATGATCTCACTCATACGTGGAATCTAATGAACAAAGTGAACTAACAAACAAAAGAAAGACAGACTCATAGAGAGCAGGATGACAGCTATGGGTGGGGAGTGTAGAGGGTAGAGGGATCAAGCCAAAAGGTAAAAAGGACTTGCGGACATGGACAACAGTGTGTGATTCTGGTGGGGAGAGGGGCATAAGGGGGCCAATGGCAATGGAAAATAATACCATTTAAAACAAAGATAGAGGGAATGAGTCCCATGGATCTAGCCACATCTGAAACTGCCCTAAACTTCTCAATTATGCGATCCAGAAAATTCTGGTTATTGTGTAATCAAATTTGAATATGTTTCTGATCCAAGCAAACAAGAATCTTGGCTAATGCAAAACTCACTAGATTTGGCTTACCTTTCCCCTTCCCACTGACTTTGCTTGGGGGGACCTCCTGGACCCCTGCAGAGATGGTACCACAGCTCATCTCCTTGCCCCAGTCTCTCTTCCTTCAGTCCATCTTCCACCACACTGGTAGTCTCAAACACAGGCTCAGTCATCGCACTCCTCATCTTAGGGGACTCTTTGACTCCCTGCTACCCGGAAACCAAGTCCTCGCTTTCTCAGCTCCACCTTCAAAGAATTCCACAATCTGACTCCAATTCCCATTTTCCCCTCTTTTTTAAAATTGAGATATAATTGACATAAAACATTACTTTTTGGTGTACAATTATTGATTGGTTAGTTACCATCCATCACCATATACAGTTACCAAAATTTTTTTTCTTGTGATAAGAACTTTTAATATCTACTCTGTTAGCAAACCTAACTCCATTTTAAGCTTATCTCTCAAGACCCTCTTCCGTGGCTCCACCCACACTGTGCCCAAGTCACATCAACCAACTCGCCACTCTGAAATGCTCCCCCACTCTTCCAGCCTATGCAGGGAAACATTCCACTTCTAACCTACCTGCCAAAGCCCCACCTACTCAACTATCTTCTTTCCCAAGAAGGCTTCACAAATGGCAAGGCAGAATAAATGTCTCACTTCCCTGAATTTACTCCCTTGTTATATATAGTACCTGTCACTTTGTTTTCATGCAGGACCAATGCACTGTTATAGACACTCTGGGAGCAGAGAGCATGCCTTACTCAATCATGAATCCCCTTGGGACCCTTGCACAAGGTTTGCCTGCACAGGCCGTTGACCAGTTTTTTGGTACAAGACCTCAGCTTTCAGTGACAAATTCTGAATCCCCTGCCTCTCCCTTTGACCACACTCGTGGAGAGTGGATTCTGACCTTCATCAGGAAACTTTAAAAAAAATTTTGTAAAATACATATCACACAAAATGTACAATTTTAACCATTTAAAAGCATACAGTTCAATGCCATTAAGTACATTCACGATGTGGATCTAACATCACTCTCTGGTTCCAAAACTTTCTCATCACCCTGGAAACCTCATCCACATTAAGCAGTTGCTTCCCACTCCTCCCTTCCCCTCACCTACAAGGCCCTGGAAATCACAAGTCTGCTTTCTTTCTCAATGGATTTGCTTATTCTGGACATTTTGTATACATGGAATCATACAATAGGTGGTCTTTGTGCCTGGCTTCTTTCACTTAGCACAATGTTTTCTAGATTCATCTATGTTGTAGCATGTATAAATACTTCATTCCTTTTTACGACTGAATAATATTCCATTGCATGGATATGTCACATTTTGTTTATCCATTCATCCGTTGATGGACATTTGGGTTGTTTCCACCTTTTGACTATTGGGAACAGAGCTGCTATAAACATTACTGCCCATGTTTTTGTTTGAACACCTGTTTTCAGTTCTTCTGGTGCACACCCAGGAGTGGAATGGCTGGGTCATAATTCTCTGGTCACGGAGAAGCCCCTTCCGCTTATTTGCCATCTCCAGTCCTCACCAGCATCCTGCATCTGTTTGGCTGACTTCACCCCCGGCTTTGTAGACAGGACCTATTTACCTTGATTGTTGTCTTCTGATGGCGAGCCTTAAAGGCTGTTCCTAGTTTTTAATTATCAGCCTCTTGCTGTTTAGTGCTTTCCATGGAGTAAGCTACTTCAGATCCACTATTTAATTTGTCCCTCACAGCAATATGCTAAGGTAGATACTATTATGTCTGTTTCTCAGATGAAGATGCTGAGACTCAGTGGGATGAAGTAACTTGACAAGGTCATAGCTATTAGGGCCTAGCTGAGACTGACTGCAGCCCAGTGTCCTGTCCACATCACCACAGTGGCCCTCTCTCCAATTTGCCTCTCTGTCTAAGGCCTTCTTTTTTAAAAAGTAATAACCTAAAATTTATTATCAGATTCACCATTACTTAGAAATTCCCCTTGCTAGGTGACTGGTCAGAGCTGGCACAGACTTCCGCATACACTCTGCCAGTTAGGACCTTATTTATAATCAAAACTTTTTTTCTAGGGCAGATTCTGCCTGTACTTTTGCCTTTTCTGGGTCCTCTGGGATCTTCTGGAATTCTGGGTTAATGCTCCTTTTTGATGTCGATATAAATCCAAGTCTGAGTGTGGCCCCCAAGAGCTTAGTGTGAACCTTAGCTCTTGAAATTCCTGCCCTATTGTTTTGTTCACCCAAGTTCAACCCGAGAGCACTTCCTTTCCCTTCGCAGGGGGAAACTATGTCCCGGACTGGGGAATTCCCTGACCTCTTTGCGGCAGAGAAGAGGCACAACAACCTCCAGTCTGACATAGTGGAACTGGGCCCAGCCTGCCCCTTGGAAGCCTCAACCCCTAGTACTTCCTACTTTCACATGGAATGTGTTGGGGACTAAAGAATAAAGCAACAAAATAGGCAACAGATAGCAATGACAATACTCCTTCTTCATCAAAGGCACACCACATCCCTGACACTTTAGGCGTATTCATTCACTCAATTCCCCGGCTATATTAGGAGGTGAATGTTAGCTTGCAAATAAGGAGAATAAGGCTCAGCATGGTGCTGTGACTTTTCCAAAGTAACAGCTGACGGGTAGCCAAGAGGGACTGGAAACCAGTAGAACCCATGCTGTCCCACTCTGGCCACTGTCTGCCTCCCAGGGAGAAGCTTTCAGGGCTGACTTGTTCCAGCCAGTGCCTGCCTTGGCAGTTCTGAAAGCAAGTACTGGGAGATCCTGGAGGGCATTCCAGATGCCACATAACCCACCTTGCATCCCCTCGAATGAACGAGACTGTCCCTAGCCAACTTTTCCCAAAGTCTCTTCTCTGCAACCTTCATTCTCGGTGATATTGTTAGGAGCTGTGACAATACAGGTTTCTGTGTTTCAGTACATTTGGGGATATCAGCATGAGACAGGTTTCTGTCCTGCAGGGCTTTCTAGCCTTTAAGAAACAACTATGCAAAAAGGAGGAGGAGGTGGGGTGGAGGGGGGTGGGTAGGGGAAGGGGAAGGTTAGGGGAAAGGGTAGGGGACTATGCAGTATGAATCTCCAAGAGGAAGAGAAAGCATAGAATGTTCCCCAAACTTATTTGACCAGGGAATGGATTTTCGAGACCACCTCAACGTGTCCTCCTGAAAGCCCTAGTGCGAGACCTGCTCAGATTAGTGCGTGTCTAGAGGTGAGAGAGCAGAGTGGTTGTGCACGTGGGCTCTGGAGCCAGGCTGCCCAGGATGATGTCCCAACCTGGCCACAAGGTTAGCTGTGTGGCCTGGAGCAAGTTACTTTATCGTCTGTGACTCAGTTTCCTCACTTGTAAATCATAGATGAGGATGTTCATGCAGCTTACACAACACACAAACACTTCTGAGAACAATGTTTGGCACGTAATCAGTGCTCACCAAATGTTAGCTGGTGTTCTGTGTCCTTTCCAAGCCTTGCTGAAGGGGCTTTCCCACACCCACTGGGGCGCCCTCTGCACCTGGCACTCCTGCCCCCGGGCCACACCACCCTTCCATTAATAAACCCTCTCTGTGAAGGTAGAGTGAAACCCGTTAAAAGATGGCCATGGTTCCCCAGGAATAAGGACTTCTACTTCATTCTCTCCTCCTCCCAGATAGGCACCTAAAAGTCAGAGACCAAAATTCTAAATCCAAGTTCCTCACTTTCCAGTAGAATCTTGAGTTTCCTTCCCTTTAGCTTAGAATGTAACAGGCCTGCAGTCCAGGGACACGGCACAGAGAGGGGTGGGGTTAGAGCACTAAGCGAGCAGAAAAGCTGGATGATGAAGCAGCAGGGAGCAGACAGCACCTGTGACATGTGGTAAGTGTCCACACCTATGGGGGAAATAGGAGCAGGTGCCCATGGCAAGGGTGTTTGGATAGTAAATGAGGGTAATTAGCAGTAGCTGCTGCGACAGATCCAAAATCTCAGTGGTGCTGAATGTACATCCTGCTGACTTAAGATTAATGCAAGTCGGGATGGCCGCCTGCACCCTGGAGCAAGAAGTTCTGTAACAGAAAACACTATATGGAACATATATCCAGCGTTAAGTGGGATGCCAAGAATTCCTGGATGACCCTGGTTGCCAAAGGCTTTTTCCTCTGTTGCCCAACTGATGCTCCCCTCCCCCTTATTGCAGAAGTAAGACCCTGGTGGAGGGTGTGCCTTTGCTTCTGAATTAATTCTCCCAGTTTTTCTAGGACTTCTCTGCAAGAGCTGAGTCTTTGCCTTACTAATTCTCTGCCTGTGGCAGAGATGGTTAGCGTTCCCTGAATATTACTTTTCTGCATTCCCCAGATGCCCTTGCAGTTGACCGGGGCTGTGTGACTAGCTCTGCCCAGCAGACTGTGTGCCACCTCTGGGTTGAGGCAGACAACCACCTGCCTCCTGCATCCATCTCTTCCTCAGCTGAGATGGCTCCGGAGGCCAAGTGCTCATGAGAAAACTGGGAGAAATAACTCAGAAGCAAATGCCACCCCTTTCCACGGGTCTCCTTTCTCCATTGGGTGGTGGAGAAAGCATGGATTTGGGTAAGAAAGAACGGCTTTAGCAGACAGAGCCATCCAGGATTCGTTGGCATTTACATGGCCGTTTAATCCCAGATATAGCTTCCATATAGGATTTGCTGTAATTTGGGGTACCAGGGGGACTGTGATTCAGGTGTCCCCAGGAGTACCATGGCACTGTGCCAGGCAGCGCATCCCAGACTACAGTGTGAACACAGATTCCCCGGGGTCTTGCTAAGCTGCAGATTCTGACTCAGCAGGTCTGAGGCAGCACCCACGAGTCTGCATTTCCAGCAAGCTCCCAGGTGACGCTGATGCTGGGGGTCTCTAGACTGTGCTCTGGATGGTAAGGTGATGGGGCAGGGCTGATTTATCCAGAAAGTATGGTAGGAACAGGGCCTAGTGCCCATGAAAACGTCCTCATTTCTTTTAAAATGAGAAGACAAAATAAACTGTTTGGTCAAAGAAAATGTTTTAATAGATAACATTGATATATTTATCTACACCAACAGAGTTATAAATGTCTTATGTAAGAAAGAATCCACAAGGCAAAAGTGCCTCAGGCCCCTAAAAATCCTAATATGGCCCTGATGGCGGGGTGGGCGGGGTGGGGTGCACAAAAGTGATCATGAAAGGTTACACAGATAATGTGGCTGCATGGTCCCCTAGGAAGATCACATGAGATCCAATCTGAGAGCCCTTGGGGCAGATGGTAATTAGCTGCTAGAACCATGTCCCAGGGTCTCCTCAAGTTCTCCAGAACTTCTCCACTCAGGGAGCTCTTAGGAGGTACCCAGTGTGTCCTGAAGGTCCCCCAAATTCTGGTGCCTGTGAAGTTCATCTCTTACAAAGGACTGAAGTCCAGTTCTTTTGTCCCCTCCCCCCATAGGACATACCCACCTGCTCCCGCCCAGAGCTGGAGATCCTGGAGCAGCTGGCCCTGTGGTGGGAGGGAAGCAGGACCAGGCTCCAGAGGCTCCTTTTGTTAGCGACAAACATAAGACTTTGTCCCTGATCTGAGCAGCAAATGCCCAAAGCATGAGTCAAATGCCTTGTTAACAGGAGAATGAATAGGCATTCCCTTCAGCAGTGAATGTTTTCTTAAAGACACAGCCTTCCATTTACTTAGAGCTGACGTCAGTTCTCCCTGCCCCTAAAGGCACTGCATGGGTCTGTTAGAGAATAAACAACAATGGCTAACTTTTCTAACACACCTGCAGCCCTCCTTGTCACAGATGCAGTGTCTGACACAATGACTGCTCTGGGATGGCTTCAATCATGTGACCACTGGGGTGGATCGTAGGGATTTTGGGGGAGGAGCGGTGAACAGTTCCCAGATGAGAAAACCAAGGCCTGGGCAGGGAGAAGGGATCCACCCAAGGGCACAACATCTAGTAGACGGAGCCAAGCTCAGATCCTGGAGCCCCTGCTTATAGGCTGTCTTCATTCTAGCTTAGAAAGTGGCAGACAGATGGATGTTGGAAGAGGTCCTTCCTCTTCCCTTTCTCCTAGGAAAGAGCTGCCTGCAGGGATCGCACATTCTGCTGCACCAGCTCCTCACGCTCCCCGACTGAAAGGGGCCTGCCTCCACCAGAGAGCGCGGCATAGGGCTGGGGGTGAGTCTGCTCGATTCAATATTAGAAGGGCTACTTGCCTGCTGATAAAAACGGCATTCTCCTATACCAGTTTTCTGACATAAGGGTGATACTAGACTGACTTTCAACAAGCCTTAGAACTTAATTAAAGGAAGGAGGTGATTTTTACTGGGCATCCTTAAAAACCCCACCAGAAACCAATAGCCAATCATCCAGAGAATAAGTTGGTCACTCTCCTGGGGGCATAAATGGAGGTGAGAATGGGACCCAGAATTATGGGCAGTCAGAGCCTCAAACCCAGTGCAAAAGTGTCCTTGATGAAATCTCTCAAGGGGGACAACTAGAGGCTAGAAAAATATTAGCTAATGTTTTACCGGCTGCTGAGAATAGACACTGGGCTAAGGAACTTAACCTTGCAAAGTGGGCACCATCGTTATCTCCATTTTTCAGGGGAGGAAGCTGAGGCTGGGAGAGAGTAGGTGTAGCCCCGAGGTGTACAGCAGGCCCGCCGTGGCACCGTGCCACCTCCAGCATGCTGCGCCACCTCCAGCATGCGGCGCCACCTCCAGCATGCGGCGCCATCTCCCGCTACGACAATGAGGGAAGAGCTGGTCAACGCTGAACTCACCTCCCGCTTTGGGGCCAGCGCTCTTTTGCCTACACCTGTGTGAGCAAAGTCAAGGATGTCTTCAGGTTTTCTTTTCCTTCTGATGAATCAGGAAACTTGGACTGGCTGGAAACATTCTCCCCTATCAGCAGCCTATCAGCGGCGGAACTCCCCACGGCCTCCGTGCGTCCCTTCCAGGGGCAGCCACCACGCCCTCCGCACCGCATCCCAGACCTACAGCCCCGCTGTGAGCAGTGTATCTCCTCGTCCTCTCAGCCTCTCCCGCCAGCCCACAGCTTCCTGACTGTCCCTGATTTTGCCAGAGTGGTTCAGCTTCCCCCACACCTGCACTCACTGGTACCCCTGCTCATAGCACCCAGTTTCCTCCAAGCAGGTGTTTCCTAGACTTGAGCCATCTGTACACCACCCTCACCATTTCTGCCATATCTGTGTGCCACCTATACATTGACTTGTTTCATATTCTTTAATTTGACTAACAATGAGTCTGAAAGCCAGGGTCGAAATTCTAGCTGGCCATTATCAGCTTTGTGTTGTAGGGAAAGTTGCTTACCCTGTCTGTGCCTCAGTTTCCCCATCTGTATAACAGGGATAGTAATAGTAACTGCTTCAGGGGGCTGCTATGAAGACTAAATGAGATACTGCAGCTAAAGCATTAAAATAGCACCTAGCACACAGTAAACGCTCAGTAAGTGTTAGCTTACATTTATTTAAAAAGGAAACTTTATATTCCCACTGTAAGTGGAAAAATCATTACCACTTACACCTCTTACAAATAGAGAAGGATTGTAAAAGCAAGTTAAATGAAAACAGCTATTAAATTCTAGATATTGCCTGACAAAGGCTTCAGGCCTGAGGCTCAGTCTCTTTTTTGTCAGGGAGGGAGACAAGCAAGTGTCCAGAAATGCAGAAAGCACTCCAGGCTCAGACCCAGTGAACAGCTTGTCCCGACTTGCCCTGGGCTTCCCGTTTTAGCACTCAAAGTCCCGCAGCACCCCTCCTTCCCGGGCTCCCTCAGATGGAGGCTTTCTCCTTCATCCAAAGGACTGAAAAGAACTGAAAAGGGATCAGCGTTCTCCTGATGTGAGTTTGCGTGTTCAGGCTGAGTCACTATGCCACCGAACATCATCTTGCAGCCCACGCCATGGACCGCACTGAACAAGCCAAGTTTCCAAGTTCCATAAACTTATGGAAAGGCCACCATGTGTGTGCCACTCAGACTGTCCCCGAAGGAAACCACATTTGTAAATGCCTAACGAGAGGAATGATGATTAGACTTTTGCACAGCTAAAATTACTCTATATGAGACAACCATTACAAAATCATGCGTTGAAGTATCTTTAATGATAAAAAAATGATCATGACAGAATGTTCACTTAAAAAAGTAGACTATGATGTCCTTCATTAGGTGAGTGGAGAAATAAACTGTGGTCCATCAGACCATGAAATATTATTCAGTGTTAAAAAGATGTGCTATCTTTTTATCAATGTGCTAAATCTTTATATCAATGTGCTATCAAGCCATGAGAAGATGTGGGGGATCTCAAGTGCATACTACTGAGAGAAGCCAATCTGAAAAGGCCACCTACTATGATTCCAATGACCTGACATTCTAGAAAAGGCAAAACTATGGAGTCAGCAAAAAGATCAGTGCTTGCTACAGGTTAGGAAAGGAAGAGGGATGACTAGGTGGAGCACAGAGGGTTTTTAAGGCAATGAAAATGCTCTGTGATACTGTAATGGTGAGCACATGCCATCGTACATTTGTCTCCATTCACAGAATGCACGACTCCCAGAATGAGCCCGGATGTAAACTATGGAAACTGGATAATAACGATTTGCCAGTGTGGGTTCATCTGCTGTGACTGACCAGTGTGCCACGCTGGCAGGGGTGGGGGTGTGGAACCGGGGGCGTGGACGGGGGTCGGGGGGCTGTGCATGTGCAGAGGCAGGGGCTGTGCACCAAACCTCTGTGCCTTCTACTCAGTGTTGTTGTGAACTTAAAACTGCTCTAAAAAACTAAGTCTTTAAAAATCTTTAAATAGCAGACTATAAAACTACATATTGTAAGACCCTAGTTTTATAAAATATAGAGGCATAGAAAGATAGAAACACACCATATAATTAATAATATTTATCTCAGAGTAAAAGGATTCTGGAGGAATTTAAAAAAAAAAATTTCCTGGCTGGTGTAGCTCAGTGGATTGAGCGCGGGCCTGCGAACCGAAGGATCACGGTTCGATTCCCAGTCAGGGCACATGCCTGGGTTGCCAGGCCAGTTCCCGGCAGGGGACTTACAAGAGGCAACCGCACATTGATGTTTCTCTCCCTCTCTCCTTCCCTTCCTCTCTAAAGATAAATAAATAAAATCTAAAAGGAAAAAAAAAAAAAGAAAAAAAAATTTCTAAAAAAAAAAATTTTTTTTGTATTTATTTCCAAATTTTTTATTTATACTAATCTCCGTATTTT
The DNA here is from genome assembly GCA_039655065.1 of Glossophaga mutica. Classification (NCBI taxonomy): domain Eukaryota; kingdom Metazoa; phylum Chordata; class Mammalia; order Chiroptera; family Phyllostomidae; genus Glossophaga; species Glossophaga mutica. The sequence continues at coordinate 40,124,436 of CM077308.1, read as the reverse complement.
CCAAGAACATTTAATACATTCACTACTTTTATTATCAGGAACATTTTTTAATAAAAATTATAAATAAAAAATACTAGGACGAGCCCTGGCTGGTGTAGCTCAGTGGATTGAACGCAGCCTGTGAGCCAAAGGGTCACCAGTTCGATTCCCAGTCAGGGTACATGCCTGGGCTGCAGGCCAGGTCCCCAGTACAGGGTGCGTGAGAGGCAACCACACATTGATATTTCTCTTCCCCTCTCTCTAAGAATGAATAAATAAAAAAATACTAGGAAGAAACTAACCAGAGCTGATTAAGCCCAGCCTTCACAAACTGGTTTTCATGTTCGTGGCTGACTAGGAGAGAGGTTTCTGTCTGGCTGGCTGTCATCTGTTTTCCTTCCCCACTGGAGAAGGCCCTTGCAGAGAACGCAGGGCTCATCCACGCTCACTCAGCCTCTGCTAAGGCTCTGGGTCTGAAGGTCCATCCAGTGCACTAGACTATTGCCTGAACTCAAGAGTCTGGCTGCCAAAGTCCACAGGGCAAACACAATATCCCCTTTCCCTCTTTTCCTGATTTTTCCGTCATTTGGACTGTGATGCTTGATAACTGCTTTGAGAGCCAGATTACTAACTGGAGGCAAGGTGGCATCTAACACGGGAAGTGCCTACTTTGGATAGAGGCAGCCTGAGCTCAAAACCCGTGCTCACCACCTACCAGCTGTGTGCTCTTGGGCATGTCACATCACCTCTTTCAGCAGAACTTTTTAACACAGAATGAAATGAAATAATAGTTCTAGCACAGATCCTGGCACAAGGTAAGAACTCAATTTATATCGATTTTCTCTCCTTCCTTTTACATTTACTACACAAGAACTCAGTTCTCATCTCCCTCCCCTAACTCACAGACCTCCCCAAGGGGCAGGGGCAGAGTCTGGGGCTTCCAGATCTCTCTTCTCCATTGATCCGTGCCTCTGTTCCTCTCCAGTAAGCACACAAATCCCTCTGCTGATGGCCAAGCCATGGAGAGGATGGCTGAGGGGCAGCCTGGTGGCTCCACAGGGCCACCCAGGAGAGGTGGTGGGGTAGGGAGGGGGTGGATTACTTGAGACCCCCACCTTGCATTCACTCCAGCCAGACTAGAAGAATTTCATCATCAGGCTTACATATTGTGTTGGCCAAAAAGTCCATTTAGGTTTTTTCCATAGAATAAAAGACACATTTTTCAATTTCACCAATAACTTTATTGATTTAAATATTTTGAGTACATTGGCTATCTCCCATGCAGTACAATGTTGATTGTTCTCAATTAATGTCTCAATTTGATCACCACCAACTTCAACTGGTCTACCTGACGGTGGAGCATCGTCCAGTGAGAGATCTCCAGCACGAAACTTTGAAAACCACGTTGCATCAGGCACAGCACCTTCTCCATACTCTGCACAGATCTTTTTTTTTTTTTTTGCCTTTCAGTTGTGCTTTTACTTTTCTTGAAATAATAAAGCATAATATGCCAAAAGTGTTGTGTATTTTCTTTCACCTTTGATATTAAAATGACTACACAAAAATTCACCAATTTTGATAAGCATTTTTTAAATGCACACTGATATGATAGCTGTCACAATACAATCTAACAACGTTGTCTTGAATGAGGTTAAAGACAACTAAGTGCTACTAGTGCCATCTTACAGAAAAAACCAAATGAACTTTTTCACCAACCCAATATATTATAACCCCACAGCCTGTTTAGCCAGAACACACTTTATAGGCATTATGTCCATTTCTTCATAAGAAAAAAATGATCTTGAGCATGGTGCTCTCCCGACATCATTTTGGGTACAGGACACACAATAGGGAACAAGACAGGTCTGCGTCTTCACGGGTCTCTCACTCTGCACTCCTGGTGGAGGGGTGGGCTGCCTCCATCTGCCTTTATTACCCACCCTTAGAAGAAAGAGGTGGGGACTGTTTGGGAGCTGAGAACTACTATATGTGTAGTTCAGCCCATCAGGCACAGAATCCAGCTTCCTTTTACAGAGACACACAGAACACCTCACCCTGAAACTATGAGCCCCCCTGGGAATTAGTTTCAAGCAGAAGATATTACATAGTCCTAATTATCCCCTGCTCTGTCACTTGCTGGCTGGGTGACCTTGGGCAAGTTATTTAACTTTCATTTTCACCTGTAAAACTGAAGTGAAGCTACAACCCTCATAGCATTACTGGGAAGAGCCCACCACATCACACGGAGCAAACCTCACTCAGGTGGAGTGTTGGAAGAGACGGTGCCTCCCCCGCTGCCCTGGTACCAAGCAGAGATGAACAGAGCACGATGCTTAAGAGGAGAGCCTCCACAGATCCTGGGCAGCCTGGGATCAAAGGCCAGCTGTGCAGCTTCTCTGTGCTAAAATGTCCCCATCTACAAGATGAGAGTAGTAATAGTGATCCGTGCTTGGTGGAGCTGTGGAAGTCTTGAATTACTACATGAGATGTACTTAGAACAGTGTGGGATGCATAGTAAGAACATCCTGTTCACTTGTTTTCTTCTCCCAGAAACATGTTAATGGGTATCATTGATCATGTTGTAGCAACTGACACATGATTATACCCCTCAGATGACAGATGCTCTCCGAGAGAATGCAGGAGTGTCCTCTTTACTACCCAGTGCACAGGGAGGTACATCTGCTGTGGCTACATACATACACAGGCGCACACAGGCACTCGTGTGCGCACATGCCACTGAATCGTGGACTGACCAAACACAATGACAACCGTTTTGTCCACAAGACATGTTCAAAGCAGAAGGGTGCTCACTCACATCAGTGATGCAGGGCAGGAGCACTGGAGTTAAAGTCACACAGACTTGGGTTAGAAGAGTCCTAGCTCTGACCTGAGCAGTCTGACCCGAGGCAAACCACTTAACCTGAGCTTCCTCCCCATAAAAGTGTTGGGGTGAGGCTGGGGAGATAACTCCACCTGTTTCACCAGCCTGTCATTGCCCCCTGGTGGGGGCAACGTAGCCCATAGCAGGCTGTGACTCCCTAGTGTTCCCAGCCTCACAGTTTTGGGAAGCATTACTTCTTTTTCCTGCAGGAGACCCAGCTCAGAGAAACCTCGGGCTGCTTTACTTCCCACTGAGACCCCCACAGAGCAGCCTGAAGAGTGCTAAGAGGACAGCAACTGCAAAGCTCTGGGAGGCGGGAGTGGTGGCCAGGGTGCCAGACCCCACACCGTCACTCAGGCTGCAGAGTGTCTTTCAGCTTTACAGCTGATTACTGGGCAGGAGGGAACAAGACAGCTGGCTGCCCCTCTGGCTCTCGCTGGCCTTTCTTCTGGAGAAAGCCAGGCGGAGTGCCGCTCACTCCAGGAACAGATTTGACATGGAGCTCCTGGAAGTGAGTGGAGCTTGGGGCACACACCCCCTCTGGGAAGCAGGAAGGGGCTCAGGAGGGCAAAGCTGGACACAGAAGGAGAGATGGGAACAGAGGTAAAAACAGAGGCTCAGGACAGGAGGGGAAGGAAGAGAATCAGGTCAGCTCAAGGATGGAGACAGGGCTGGAACAACAGCACAGGGACCAAGGGGGACAGAGGGCAGAATGGGGTGGGTGGTTGAAGGGGCAGGGAGAGGCACAGTAAGCAGAGCAGGGCTGGGAAAGGGAGAGCAGGAAGTGCAGGCTCACATAATCTGGGGACACTCCATGGCCCCAAAGGGACCCATGGGAAACCTGAGAGTGGGGATGTCCTGTCAGAACCCACATTTCGCCCTAACCTGTGTGCTCTTTCCAACAGCAAGCTAAAGCAGCATGAATTAGTTAAGTCAGGACTAGGCAAGATTCACTTCTTATTTAAAAATTAGGGCATAAAAATAGTCAGCAGAAATGTCACCCAACAAAGCCAACACCCCTGGTAAATTAAAGTCAGGCACCCCCACATCCCAGCACCCTGTACCTTTAAGGAGGAGAAGTTTCCTTCCGCTTCCCGGCTGAAGAGGCAGGTTATTCTTGGATATAACACGACTTACCTAAAACTGAGTTATTCCCCCTTTCCTCCTCTGGCCAGCCTCTCTTCACTCTGGGGAGCTTTTACCATTTAAGGTCAATGTTACATCTGGCTCTGGAGCTCAGAGCTGAGAAGCCTCTGGCTGTGGAGCCTCAGCCGCCCGCCTCCTCCAAGGGGCTGGGACTTAGAGCCCAGAGCTCCTGCGGGAGCACCCTCTGGCCCTGCTCAGGGGCTAAAGGCAGGGAAGCTGACCAGGCCAGCCCAGGGCTCAGGGCAGACTGGGCCTTTGAGGCAGCAACTTGCCCTGGGTCCCTCCCATGGGCACTCACACAGTGCATGGCTACGTCCATGGTTAGCTTGTGTCACCGGGCACTGTCCTGGCCAGACTGGGACCAAGGGTACTGTGCAGATCTGCCTCAGCAAGCCTGGAATCCTCAGCAAGCCTGTGAGCCCAGATGAGACCCTGAGCCAGAGCCAGGAGAAACTGGGAGCATTTCCTGTCCTGGGGACTTGGGGTGGGGGCTGCTCCCACCTTAAACCCTTGGGATCACCAGAGAGAAAGGTCTGGGAGATTCAGCTAATCCGAGAGCTGGCATCAACCCCAGGGGCCTCAGTCCCTGCTCCTCTGCTCAACAGCCCTGTCATCTTTTTTTAATATTTTTTATTTTAATTGTTGTTCTTGTACAGTTTTCTGTCTTTTACTCCCATCCCAGCCCACCACCCCAGCCCTCCCCGCCTCCCTCCCATTTCCACCCCCCCTAGTTTTTGTCCATGTGTCCTTTATACTTATTGCTCTAAACCCTTTCCCTTTTCCCCTGAAATTCCCTCTCCTCTCCCCTCTGGTGACTATCAGTCTGTTCTCAATTTCAGTGTCTTTGGTTATATTATGCTTGTTTGTTTGTTTTGTTGATAAAGCACCTCAGCAATTCCACTGCTAGGATTAGATCCTAAGAACCCTGAAGCACCAATCCAAAAGAACCTATGCACCCCAATGTCCATAGCAGCACAATTTAAAACAGCCAAGTGTTGGAAGCAACCTAGGTGCCCATCAGTAAATGAATGGATTAAAAAACTATGGTACATTTACACAATGGAATTCTATGCAGCAGAAAGAAAGAAGGAGCTCCTACTCTTTGCGACAGCGTGGATGAAACTGGAGAGCATTATGCTAATCGAAACAAGCCAGGTGGTGAAAGACAAATACCATATGATCTCATCTTTAACAGGAACCTAATCAGCCCTGTCATCTTAACATCGAGGAGCCTCAGTCTCCTTATCTCTAAAGTGGGAATAGTAGTGATTACACCTGACTCATGGGGTTGCAGGAGAATTGAATGGAAAAATACTGAAAGGCTTAGCACAGTACTAGCAACTCACAGATGCCAATAAGCACACATTTGTTTCCTGCTCCTTCCCAGGCACAGGTGAGGAAGGGCTCCCCCTCTTTTGGAAGTCCACACCCTGTCTTTACTCTTTCCTCAGTGACCTTGAGTGCAGTGCACAGTCAGATGGGGGCTTCAGCCTTCTTCTGAGGTTAGAGGCAGCTCAGAGGAGCCCTGGGGAGGGCTGCCAGAGCAAATAAGGACACCCACTTCAATCTGAATTTCGGATAAGCAACACATAACTTTTTTAGTATAAGTATGTCCCAAATACTGCATGAGACATACTTACACTAAAAAATATGGGTTTTTTTATCTTAAATTCGAATTTAACTTTGCATTTTATATTTCATTTGCTAAATCTGACAACTCTGGCCCTGGGCTATCAGTGTCACCCAGAATGTATTCACCAGTTGTGCTGAAAGTTCTCGGGATTGTGCTTTAAGGCTTGTGGCCCCAAGCCCCCCTAATGATGCTGCCTGGCTGTGCTCAACAGTTCTCATCCCTGCTCCTGGCCATGGATCAGTCATCCCAGTTATCACAGGCACTGATCCTGGTTCACAGGCATGTGGTCCTGAACTGTCTCTCCTCCCTGGTTATTATGAGAGAAGTTTCTGATGGGAATGCAGTGCATGCTGCCTGTCATACCCATAAATAATTATATTTTTATAGATGGAACCAGAGGAGACTGTCCTGGATACTAATCATGCTTTTTCTCCTGTGTCTACACCTACCATCAACTGGGTACAGGCTCCCGCTGGCAAAGCCACATCGTTGTAACTCCTATTGCAGGTACAAGTACTAGAAGGAATTTACCAAACTCTTTAGTACTGTTGCTCCAACTTCATCGTGCATTAAAATCCCCAGTGTGAAGCTGCTTGGACCACTCTTCCAGAAATGCTAATTCCCCATATCTAAAATGGGACCCAGGAATCTGCACTTTATTTAATTCAAGCCCTCGGATGATGCTTACACTGTTGGTCCAAGGGCTCCACTTTGGGAACGATGCTCCAAAGACTGATCTTGTGAATCCAGTGGGAGTTATTACAGAGACAACTAGAAACATAGGTTGAAATGGAGCCACCGAGTTTGTGTGCATGTGAGGGAGGGTGCATGCATGCATGAGTGCATGCGTGTCTATGTGTACGGCTGTACATTGAGCACCCGCTTTGTTCCAACCACTGTATTAGATGTTCTACATGTGTGTATGTATGTGTCCTCACAGTTGCCCTATTAAATAAAATTATTGTGTGTTTCCATCAAAAAGGAAACTGAGACTTTAAGAGGTAAAACAACTTGCCTGATGTTTCATAGCCAGTAAACTGTAGAACTAAGATGTGAACAATTATTGTCTCTTTCCCTTGTACCGTATGTCCTCCCATTCAGGCAGTTTCTTTTCTTTTTTCTTTTTTAAAATATATTTTATTGATTATGCTATTAGAGTTGTCCCATTTCTCCCCCATCATTCCTCCCCCTTCAGTTCATGTCCATGTGTCATAAGTTCTTTAGCTTCCTCATTTCCCACACTATTCTTGCCCTCCCCCTGTCTATTTTCTACCCACCGTCTATGCTACTTATTCTCTGTACCTTTTCCCCCTCTCTCCTCCTCCCACTCCCCTGTTGCTAACCCTCCATGTGATCTCCATTTCTGTGGTTCTGCTCCTGTTCTAGCTGTTTGCTTAGTTTGCTTTTGTTTTAGGTGTGGTTGTTAATATCTGTGAGTTTGCTGTCTTTTCACTGTCATATTTTGTATCTTCTTTTTCTTAAAGAAGTCCCTTTAACATTTCATATAATAAGGGCTTGGTGATGATGAACTCCTTGAACTTAATCTTATCTGAGAAGCACTTTATCTGTTCTTTCATTCTAAATGACAGCTTTGCTGGATAGAGCAATCTTGGATGTAGGTCCTTGCCTTTCATGACTTGGAATACTTCTTTCCAGCCCCTTCTTGCCTGTAAGGTCTCTTTTGAGAAATCAGCTGACAGTCTGATGGGAACTCCTTTGTAGGTGACTGTCCCCTTATCCCTTGCTGCTTCTAGAATTCTCTCCTTCATTTGAATCTTGGCTAATGTAATTATGATGTGCCTTGGTGTGTTCCTCCTTGGGTCCAACTTCTTTGGGACTCTCTGAGCTTCCTGGACTTCCTGGAAGTCTATTTCCTTTGCCAGATTGGGGAAGTTCTCCTTTATAATTTGTTCAAATAAGTTTTCCACTTGTTGCTCTTCTTTTTCCCCTTCTGGTACCCTTATAATTCGGATGTTGGGGCGTTTAAAGATGTCCTGGAGGTTCCTAAGCCTCTCATTTTTTTGAATTCTTGTTTCTTCCTTCTTTTCTGTTTGGTTGTTTCTTCCTTCTGGTCCACTCCATTGATTTGAGTCCCAGTTTTCCTCCCATCTCTATTGATTCCTCATGTGTTTTCCTTCATTTCACATATTGTAGCCTGCATTTTTTTCATCTAATTTGTGAGCAAAATCAACCAATTCTGTGAGCATCCTGATCACCAGGGCTTTGAATTGTGCATTTGATAGGTTGGCTATCTCTTTGTTGCTTAGAGGAATTGGCTCTGGAGCTTTTATTTGTTCTCTGGTTTGAGCCATTTTTGTGTTTTTAAAATTTTTTTCTGGTCTGGTCGCAGCTGTTAAGTAGTTAGGGGTGGAGCCTTAGGTGTTCACCAGGGAGGGGCAGCCCAGTCGCTGAGTTGTGACGCTGTATGTGGGCGCGGGGTCCGAGAGGGAACAATGGTGCCTGCTCCGCTCTCTCTCAGATTCCAGTCCCTTCTGCCGCTTCCCGTTCGCCTGGATTATCTGCGCGCGAATGTGGGACCACCTGGTCAGCCAGCTGCCTTGCGCAGCCTCACTGGGTCTGCACAGTTGCCACCCCGTGCCTGGAGTCCGCTATCCGCCGCCTGTGCACCTGGAGTCTGCTAGCCACTGCCTGCACACCTGAGAACTGCTAGCCACTGCTGCCTGCGTGCCCAGGTCCGCACCTCCACTTTTTCCTTCTGTGACTTCACCCCTCTTACCAGTCTGGATGAATGGTTGTTGGGCTTCCGTACAGTTCAATTTTCTATCAGTTCTGATTGTTTTCTTGTTTCTAAATCTTTGTTGTCCTTAATTTTGGTTGTGAGAGGAGGCACAGTGTGTCCGCCTACGCCTCCATCTTGGCTGGAAGTCCCAGGCAGAGTTTCTTAAAGGAGGGTTCATAGAGAGCCTTCAAAGATCCTTGAGCCAACTGAGATTGTATGCAAAACACTGTGTGACTTGTGTTTCTCTTGTGTGTAGGTCCATAGCTTTCACCAGACTCACAAAGAGGTCACCAAATAACTTCTAAAATCACTTCATTATCACAAGCATTTCATAAAAAACTTTATTAGTGGGTGTGTAGAATGGAACAAACTCTATAGAATGCAGTTTAGCATTATCAAGATTACAAGGCCAATGCAATTTGACCCAGTTCCACTTCCAAGAATTTATTCTACAAACACACTCCCACACTTGGGAAATGACTAATGAGCAAAATTATTCATTGTAACTTTGTCATAAAAGCAAAAAGATTGGAAACAACATAAATGTCCAACAATTTGGGACCGTAAAAGATGATGGGGTGCAGCCATGACAAAGGATAAGGAAGCTCTTCATGTGCTGCTATTAAGACCCTCCAAGATACATGGTTAAGTGGAAAAGTAAGGTAACATAACAGTATATAAATATGCACACAAATATTCTTATATTCGCACATATACACTTACAAGTACATATATGTGTGTATACACAATCTCACTAAAATTAGCACAAGAAACAAATAACATTAACCTTAGTTGCCCATGGGGAGGGAACCTAGAGGAGGGAAAGCATATCCACTGTCTACCTTATTTATAAAGTTTTGAATTATAAGAACAAATCATGTGTTTACATTAAAGATAAATAATGAAACAAAAACATTGCCATGGACAGGGATTTCATCAATTCATCATTCCACACTGCCTCTTCTAAATGTCAAAGAGTCTTGGTGTGAGCCTGACTAAAGGTTATTCTGTTTTTTTTACTTTTTATTTTGGAATGGTTACAGACACATGGGAAGTTGCAAAAATAGTACAAAGAGTCCAGTCCCACGTACCCTTCATCCAGCTTCCCCCCAGTGGTGACATCTCATATGGCTGTTGTATAATAACAAAACCAGAATGTTGACATTGGTACATGACTGTTAACAAGGCTATAGAGCTTATTCTAAGTGTTATTTTTAAAATATAGCCCTCTCACTGCTCATTTATTCATTTAAAATGTTTACTGAGTCCCCTAGTATGCCAGACTTTGGGTTGGGTAATGGGATGTGGTAAGGATACCTCAGAGCCATCCCTGCCCTCACGGGGTATAGGCTAGTGAAGGTGACTCCTTGATTCAGTGGGGACAGCATCACAGAGCCCAGGATCCAGCAGTGCACAAGGAGTGCTGACCACAGCTCTAAAAAAAGGAACTGTGTCCCTTGCTGTCCTGGTCATGGAGCTTCACAGCTTGCCTGAAGCTGACTTTTAGTCCTTAAAAGAGCATGAGCAATTACTTGGGCTATATTTACCCTCATTCCTGGAGCCACACAGGGATTTGGCCTCGCTCTACCAAAATCCTCCGCTGATCGCTCAGGCCCATCAGAGACAATCATGTTTCCTCAGTACGAGAACAGCAGGCTGGTGGAGGCACACTGGCACACAGCTCGGGGAGGCTCTCCCCATAGGCATTTGACTCTAGGCCAGGGAAGAAATTTCAAAGTCCCAGGCCAAAAGCACATCCTAAGACCAAGGGAAGCCAGGCCAGGAGAAGCAGGATCTTGCCAAGAACGCTGCTGGCTCAGGGACTGACTGCTGAGATAACCGCCTTGGAGTTTTGACTTCCCTGCCCCTTTTATACTTAGGGGCTCTGTGCCATGCCCAGCATTTAGTGTGCCCTGGAGGAGTAAGTGGATAAATCAGTGGCCAAACCAGTGGGAATTGCATCCCGGGGACAATGACAGGTGTCATTTACTGAACATGGTGCCAGACACTGTGTCAGCCACTTTACATATAAGGTCTTGCTCAGTTCTCACCAAATCCATGTGATGCAGGGCTCCTCATCGCCATGTCTTAAATGAAGAATCTGAGATTTTGAGAACTCATGGAGCTGACCAGTGTCTCAGTTTGTAAACCCAGATCTTTCTGATCGCAGAATGTTTGTGTATGAGGTTCAAGACAGGAGACTGGAGCATCTCTTTTCTCTCCCAGGATCCCATTAAAATGATAGCAAAGGACCCCTTGATGATGAATAATTCCTTAACCACAAAGAGACTGGGAGGGGGCATGAGTGAATACATTTCTGAAACTGGCCAGAGGACAGAGGAATGGTGCCTAACAGAGCCAGGAGGAGGAGGAAGCCCCAGCCTAGACCTAGACAACCCATGGAGAAGGGGTTTCAGGTCTGGCTCTGGTGCCTCGGAGAGGCCCTGCACTTAAAAGCCAGGTGGGTCAGGGACAGAAATGAGATATGGAGCAGACATAGAGGGTACAGCTGAAAGTGTGTGGACAGAAGGGCTAAAAAGAAACTACCTCAAGTAGATTTTGTATGCAGCATTTGGATTAAATATCTCCAGGCTAAAGGAACAAAAGAACTGCAAATGAATATTGAGTAGATTTTTTAAATAAACATAGGGATTAGCAATTCTGAAAATACTTGCTGTGAATTCTAGGATTGAGTAAACTGGTAAATATATTGTTAAAAATGAGAGTCAAGTTTCTCACTGTCAAAGGGGAGAGTTAAAAATATGGAAAGGAGAAAAACTAGATTACGCTATGCGGTGCTGTGTTAGGATTGCAGTATTAGAATGAACTAGATGGATGGAAGGATGGATGGATATGTATATATTTATATACATACAGACAGACCTGTGTATGTATATAAACATACATCTATTACCCAGTTTTGTCAACTGAGAGGTCCAGGAAATAATGATGTTCAAGTTGCAATGAGCACACTTTGCACCCAGATTTTGGTTTGTAAGTACCATTCTCCAATAAAAAGATCTAGAGCTTTTCTGAGAAATGGGTACTTCTAGGTCTGGGATACGGAAAGTAAAAGATGAGTCTGGAATATCTTATTGTGCCAAAAAGTAGGGAACTTCTTCAAGAAAAATAATGGTGTCATGTCCAAAGGACACAAGATGACTTGAAGGAGCTCTCATTGCCACATCTAAGACAATATGAGCATCAAACCATCTAATGATAGTAAAAAATTATAATCCATGAATAAAATGAGAATCCATGAGTGGTCCTGGCGTGGACTGGGAAGAGAAAGAATCCTGGCATCCTGACTTTCTTTTAGGCCAGCCCTGGCAGGAACAGCTACTGGAAACATTGTGATCCACTCTCTCTGCCTCAAGATCGTGACTTGCCCATGTTTACCTCGAGAAGAAACATACCTATCAAAAAGGAGCCCTTGTAGTTAACTGCACCGAAATTCATAACCAAAGTCTACCACCTTTGTTAACAGAGGTCTTCCACACATACTGCACATCAGGGAAAAGTCACAGATTGAGCTGCTGAGTTCCTGCCTTCTGAGCTGAACCTTATAACAAAGTTCCTAAAACCATATTTCTACCAATGGATTGAGACCTGCCCATCCGATCGGAGCTGCAGTTATAACCTCATTTGCATTTTTACTGACCAAACAGAGATGCTCCATTACAACCAATCAAATTTATAATTCCAACTAATCAGGTCAGTGCTATTTGGACCAATCAAACTGTGCAAATTTGGGTTCTTCATTTGCATAAAAACTGACCAATCAGGGACCAGGATGTACCTTCTTATAAGTAGGCCTCATCTTTATCTTCAGGGAGCACACTTTAGGTTTCCTCAGGAGGTTGCTTTTCCCAAGTTTGCAACCTGTTTACCTGAATAAAGAGTCTCCTTGTATAAGCAAAACATGACCCTTGCCCTCCCAGAATTTATGGTATAAGACTCAAGAAAGAAAGTAGTATCTATGACACAAGGTGTGTGAAAGTGGTTTGCAACCTGTCAGTAAGCTTGTGTGAGGTTTTATTAGGACACTATTCTGTAAGGAAGAACATGGTTAGTTTCATGGATGGTCTGGGGTTGGATCACTGAATTGAACCAAGTGCTGCAGGAATTCCAACAAAGTGGAGCCATTAAGAAAGGTTTGCTTTCTGGAGGAGTTGGCATTTGAGGCAGTCATGAATCCAAACAGGTCAAGGTTTCAAGAGGTGGAGAGTGGATCTGGGTGGGTATTCCTGGAGGAGGAAGTGGTATAAGCCCAAGAGTGGCAATGGGAAAGTGCTCAGGAATGCAGTGGCAGAGGTTCTGTCAAGGGCCTGATCTGAGTAGGTCAGACTGCAAAGGAGCCTTGAACCCCAGGCTTAAGAGTTTGGACTTAACCTTCATGGGGCCTGGGAGCCCCAGGAGGTTTCTAAACAGAGACAGTGTATACTGAGAGCTGGGGTTTTGGAATAATGTTCTCAGTCAGGGAAACAAGTCAGGGGATTATTGCCAAATGTCCTAGAAAGACAGAGTGGGTTTTGGAGATAGACAGATTCCAAGGAACCATGGGGAAATTATTTAATTTCTCCAGTGTCAGTTTCCTCTTTCTTAAAATGGGTAACACTGGGGATTGTCTTCATAATAGTTAACTTTAACTGTTGTGGCCCAGGCACTGTCCAATTCGAATGGATACCAGTGGCTATCCTGGTGGAGTAGCTGGTTCCTGGAGGTGTCCTGCAATGCCGGGCATCTACCTTTCAGTTGTCAGATTATGGGGAGATCCTGAGGATCCTGGGAAGGGTCCAGGGCAACTAGGGTAATGAGGAGAGCAGTCAAGGGCCTTATAGGGATGTACCTCAATATTTTAATAATGCATGGCCACAGTGGGTTGGTTGGGTTGAACATTATTAGCCTGAGTGCTCCTGAAATACTGTGTAAAAATGTGGCCCTCAAGATAGAAAAGGATGTCAAGAATAACAAGGTTGAAAAACTGAGCATATAATGAAGTCATTTACAGAGGTAAGAAAGTGAGCCGAGGGGACAGGACTCAGGAATTCTGTTTTGGACATGTTAGGTTTTAGGTGACTATGAAACACCCCAATGGAGATTGACATATGGAGCTCTGCAGAGAAGTGGTAACAGCAGCAATAAGGGTGAGCAGGATGAGACAGACTCAATAAATTTGTGCCCAACCTGCATGTGTGTGTTGGGGGTGGGGGGATGGAAACAAGAGATCAGATGATTCCAAAGTTTTGATCCCTGGACAGGTACAGAGAATGTTAATGCCACAGGGAAGCCGGGACCAAGAGTGCATTAGTAAAGGAAGATATGAGTTCAGTTTGAGCCACTGGTGGGGTACCCAGATGGAGTTGCCCAGAAGGTGGTTAGAAATATAGGATTTCAAGGATTGTTGCTTGACAGAGGTCCAGACATCCAGACTGGTGGAATATATTATAGTAAGATGAATCTCTAGGAGATCTTGAAGATTGTGAACAAGCTATTGGACCTTTGAGAGGGCTGTTTAAATAGACCAAAGGCATCAAAAGCCAATTTTCAGGTGTTTAGTCATGGATTTTTGGTGAGGCAGGTCTTAGATGTGATGGTAATAAAACTCAGCCTTTCATTACTCAGCAACCACGTTCAGGCAAGAGTGTGTAGGAAGAGGGTAGGAGGATATAAGGATGGACCGATACCAGGGTGATCTTAGAAGTCCCATAAGGGGATAGCAGTCAGAAGGGGATTTCAAAGAAAGTACTGTCTTTGAAGAAGTCTGGATGAGTTTTCCCCTCCTCTGGGCTCCGCTGCACCCTGTACTCACACATCCTTCAGAAAAGAGCTTTCCATGGCTCACATACCTGCATACAGGGCAAATATAGACAAGGCTATTTATGGCTGCTGGTGGTCATTTGGGAATTCTGGCAGCCCTGAACCCTACCACCCACCCAAGGAGCTGAGGGGAGTCAGTATCCCAGCCTAACAGTATCCCATTCATAGCCTACTGGGAGGCTGGAGCACACCAAAGCGAAACTCCAGAGTAGGCATCTGTCACTTGATGGTGGGACATTTTTGCCTCCTCTACCTAGTTGTGAGGTCCTTAAAGACAAGGGCAATGCATCTCAATACCAGTAATAACAGTAATGGCAATAGCAATGCACTAAATATCTATCATGTGTCAGCCACTGTGCTAACCTTATATGGATAATCTCATTCAATCCTCACTAAAACCCTATGAGGTAGGCATACTGTTATTATCAACATCGACCCATCCTAAATGTGAGGAAACTAAAGATTGGGGATATAACTTGACCAAGGTTACCGGTTATCAGATAGCAAGCTTGCGTTTTAATTCAGTCAAACTCTAGAACTATTACCCCATGCTGCCTCTTGTGCAATGGCCTTAGTGCCTAGCTTAACATCTGACACATGTTAGATGTTCCAAAAATGATGGGTAAATTAACCCGGGAAGAAGGAACGAACTAGTGATGGAGTGTAGGAAGACAGCATCTAGGTTTTTGAGAGAACATTCGAACTGATTTGTGGGTAAAGGAAGTGAGTTAATTGAGAGGAGTAGCCTAAGAACACTCGTCTGCTGGGCACCACATCCCTGCAAGGAAGAGCAGAGGCCTGGATTGCAGCCAGTTGGGGAGGCTCAGTAGATAAGCCAATGCCACATGCCTGCTGGGATGTGCTCAGTTCCAAGCACAGATTAGGCCAAAGAGAGGATGAAACGGGGTCTGGGTGTGCCCCCAAGGAGACCACTAACTGGTCTGCCCATGGAAAGATGGAGCCAGCTGGGAAGGCCAGAAAAGCTTTAGAAGCTCAGGGGGAAGAGAGGCCTTTGGGACCTGGGCTGGTCAGGAAGGGCTTTGTGGGAGAGGTAGAAACTTTAGCTGGGCTTTGAGTGCAGAGTAGAACAGCGAAAGTCAGGGGAAGAAGAAGGAATTCCAGGTTGGACTGACAGGTGAGCAGAACGGGCGTGGGCAGAACCCTAATGGCCAGAAGGGATGGGAAAGTATAGAACACTTTTAGTTGTGAAAAATAGAAACCCACTCTGGCTGGCTGAAGGGGAAAGGGGGCTTGTGTCAGTGATAACTGATCCCCCACAGAACCCAAGGACAGGAAACAAAATACATCCAGACCCAGGGAGCAAAGAGCCAGCGGGACTTGAGGCTCCCACTCTGTGTGTTTGTCCTGATGTTGGTTTCCCAAAGGCCACGTCTTTCTCTCGCTCCCTTTCTCTGTGCATCTGCTGCCTCCTCCTTCTCCTCCTCCTCGTTCACCTATTCCTTTCTACTCCTGCTTTTTCTGGACACCACCTTGTTATATTTCAGATGATTTCTCTGCTGTAGCCCTCTTCTCCCCTCAATCACCTGACAACTATATTATTTCAGATTCTCAAAAGCATCTGGCTTAGCTAGTCTGTTCAGACTGGGTCTCCTGAGTCACTAGCTACTTTAGGTGAAGGTATCTCCTTCTGATCTAACAGTCTTAGTTGGGGCCAGCTAACCCCAGATGCTAGTGTGATCCAACTGGAAGTCTCTCTATTCAGGGAATTCTGACTTCCTATGGCCAGGACATCAGATCTCTTTGAATCCAGCCCACAATTGTGGTGGCTCTTGTAACAACCATGTCATTTACTTGGCTCATAGGAATCCCATGATCCACTGAGACTCCCAGATCTTTATCACAAGAATTGAGCTATTCCTACCTTGCCCTCCCCTAAACTATCCTGAGTAACACTGTAGTCTCAGCTTGTTCTTCAAACACAGGATTTCTGTGCTGGTGCCATGAAACAACAGATTGTTTATCTCACCAAAGGAAGAGTCAGACCTTTCTCAGATTCTCCCTTCTGGCTTCACATAGTTTTTCTTTTGGATGAAAAAGGAAAAGAGATGCAAAGCAGAAAAGGATTTTTGAGGTTTGCAAGTTGACATTCCACCATTAAATTAATGCTAACAAAAGCTCAATTTCACTAATCCCGAGAGGAACTTGATCTCCAGATGCACTCGACTTGCTGGTTTGATGCCTGCACCACGAGGCCTCTTCTACGGCTCAAAGTTGGGTGTTTTTTTTCTTTTTAAAAGACTTTGAAGTTTCAAAGAGCATATATCACTTTTTAAAAGCAAACCCAAAAAAGTTTTGTAAGCAGCTTTGTTCAAGTGAAGGCTAACTGAATTAAATAGAACAGTCCCCTTTCATAATGATAAAAGAAGAAGAAAGAGCAGGGAGAAAGAGAGGAAGGGAGAAGAGGAGGTGGGGGGATGCATTTGTTCCTCTTCATTTCCCTGATGTGTAACACTGGGCTGCTCTAAGGCTTAGCTCTCAGATCTAGATTCTTTTCTATCTGCACTCATTTCCAAGAGGATCTTACCTGACCTGATGATTTTAAATACCATCTACATTCTGAACACTCTCAAATGCTTTATGTCCAGTTGGGGCCTCTCCCCCAAACTCCAAAGTCGTATATCCAACTGCCTACTCAACACCTCCTCTTTGGTGTCTTATAGACAACTCCAACTTCAGTTGCACGACCCCCCAATACCAGCTCCTCCCTCAGTCCTCTCCATCTCAGTAAACAGCAAGTCCATCCTTCAAGCTGCTCAAGCATGAGTCATTCATGATTCCCCTCTTGCTCCCCACATGCCCCAAAGGGAATCCATAAGAAAATCCTGTTGGCTCTCTCTTCACAGTGTGTCTAGAATCAGACTGTTTCTCAGTGCTTTTACCACTGCTACCCTGGCTTAGGCTACCACAATCTCTTGCCATGTTATCAATGCAGTCACCTCCTAACTTCTCTCCTGCCCCTGCAAAGAAGGCAGAGTAATTCTTTTCAATTATAAGTTAGATTATATCTTATTTTGCACTGGATACCACACACAGCAATCTGTATGCATCACTTACTCTCAAACCATGTTTTCAAAAAATATTCAGTCATTATTTTCCAGTTAAGATAATGAAGCTTAGAGAAATTAAATACCTCACATAAGATCACACAGCAGCTCTCTGAAAGAGCTGGACCTGAACACCCCAAACCCCACGTTCTTCTTTCCAATCCAGGTACTGAGGAAGAATTCTATTTTTCCCCCATGGGACACACTGCCCAATCAAGCTGCCCAATCAAGCCAATGCATTCTAAAGTCAAGTTCATAAAAAGAGATCTTAACAAAATCAGGTAAGTAAGAATTTTTTTTTTAAAGGCAGAAAGAACATGTCTGTAGACCATTCTTCTTGAGAGCAGTTTACCTGTCTAATTTATTCCATTCAGTCAGTAAATTCATCCAACTTATGGTTTATGTCAGAAAGAGATTTTTCAACTAGATGTCCTGGGGCCACATGAGGATAACAACCAACCATATTTTCTCTCCTTTCCCACTTTAAGATTCTGGGCCCTGTACCATCATTTATTTATTTTTCACATCATTCTGGGTGCAATTTCCACAGCTTCATTACCTCTTTTATTTCAACAATGACTAAAATTGCACAAACAAATTTCTGATCTTATCCTCCAAACATGGAGAGATGTCTATGCTTCAGAATTCAAAAATGCCCTTTTCAATCTATTTGTTTTCATAACCTTGAACTTTCACATTTAAAATAAAGCATGTACTAGACAAAAGAATTCACTTTGGACATAAGCCTTCTTTTGTGGTCTTCCTTCCTTCATCTAGATTAAAAGGAAAAGACATCTTGAAGCATTGAAGCCTGTTTGGGATTCTCCAAAAGCTAGAGTTGAGGGATGCTAGGGACCTCCCTCATCTTTCCTGGGTGGGAATAATGCCTGTTATTTTTTTCCTGAATGGTGAGAGCATCCTGGGAATGAAAAACTACAAGTTGTGATTCTGAGGGTGGGACACGTGGGTGATGGGTTCCACAAGAACTACAAGGGCTTAAATAGAGAGAGTACCCTCTCCAAAATGTGTGACTTTGGCAGCCAGCTTGGCTCTTCATGCAAGCTGTCATCCCATGGCCCACAGGAACTTGTTTGTAGCTTAAATTTGGACTTAGGGGGTTGGTATAGGGATTCTAGTGAGCTAAATATGTGATGTGAACCAGAAAGGCTTTGAAAAAAGATAGTACATTCTATTAAGTAAGACAGCTCAGACTACAAGAAGTGAAAAAGTAAAGTTCACCAAAGAACAGAACCAGACTTAGTACCTCCTTGTTACCAAGCCCTCCAAACATCAGAGAGCAAAGAGAAAAACAGGATAGGATCTCAGGAGCTGCAGCCAAAGGGGCTTGTCAGGAAGGGAAAGAATAGGGATCTGTTGGGTCAGTGGAGGTGAGCAGGAAGGAAAGGGTTTTACTCTTTCAGAAGTCTGAAGACCCGCCAGAGTCCTTAAGGAACACTGCACATGCTGCAGAGAAAAACCTTTGGCCAGAGCAGAGACCCAAAGCCACAGCTAACTATCCACAACTTAATATTCATCTACCTACTTGTTCAATAAACAGGTATCTTTTCTACTTCCTTCTAACTAGTGTCCTTGCCTCTACTCTTTCCTTGGTCCAATCCAATACCCTCAGAGCAGCCGGAGAGACATTTCTAAAAAGCTTGTGTTGCTTGTACCCTCTGGCACAGGACTCCACCCCTCGCATCAAGAGCTCCTCTTTGAGCCCTGCTAAGTGGCCCTAAGAATTGTTGGGGTAGAAAGTGGAGCTTTAAAGATCTGAGTGTTAGCTGGAAAAGAGGTGTCAGATGGGGACTGGTCTGCACAGTAAAGGAGAAAAGAAACTTGTGGATGCTCTGGAGGAAGACATGACAGAAATAGGAGAGAAAAGTCAACAAGAAGGCTTTGGAGTGTGTGATATGACCCGTTTCCCTCTCTAGGTTCACAAATACTCATTGTGAGTATATCTCTTGTGCATACCAGTGAAGGGCTGAATTGTGTTCAAGTTGATATTTGAGTCAGGATGGCTTACATAGTTGCAACATCCTAGAAACAGAAGCCCAGGAGAATTTTCGGTAGACTTGGGGAATGTTATGAACTTCGTTGGTCTTTGGAATTTGGGAATAGGAGCAATCTTTCCCAGAGCTCAAATACTAAGAAGGCCCCAAATGACAATGAGCTTATAGGGACCAGCTTGCCACCCTATTTGAGGAGTAGGCCAAAAGCTTAATTGAGGGTTCTCTATTTTACATATCATCAGTAGAGGTGCAAAAATCCCTCAGAGTGGGAAGAAAAAAAAGTAAAACAACTTGATCCAATCCAATGTACAACTTTTGAAGAATGAAGTAGTCCTAAGAAATGGAGTAGCTGGAGCTACCAAATAGTTGTAGGGCCATCCCTGAAGAGCCGTGAATGAATAATCTAGTTAAGTGTGACTGTGGGGGAAGGGGTTGGTCATCGTCCTCTTGCTCTGACCTGGTCAATTGGAAGTACACCATTGGCCTAGACCTTGTATCTGGGATGTAATGGCAGGGGCTGCTGAGTTGTCCAAATTTGCCCACCACTCCCCTTCCTGCTATTTCATGGGAAGAAAAACAGAACTGTTAGAAGAGACCCAAGAAGTATTTCTAGGGGATAACAGTAGACCCCAAAGGGCACAGAACCTGCTGATACTTTCAAATCTTTCTTGCAACTAAAGCCTGAGCCTTGAAAAATATGAGAGGATCTGAGGAAGAAGCTCTGGCTACAGGAATCAGGCTGGAGGATAAAATTCACAATTCTTGGATTCTAGTATCTGAACAAGGGCAAACCTGGAAAACAAACTAGCCCAGAACTTGACTTGATCTGACCAGAAGGCCTGAATATGGAGCAGAATGGAGAAAGTGTCCAGTCAAAACTGCACAATGAGTCAGTATTCTGCCTGAAATTCCAGCTGTTGCTGACTTGAGTGCCCCTGTCCTCATGTTCAAGACTTGAAATGCATCACCAACTTGCTGTAGACCCATGCTGTTGAGAGGCATTAAAGGCCTTTAACAGCTCTAGGCAGAACAGGCCTTTCTCATTTCTCTTCTGATTCCGGACCCTGACTTCCTACCAGATAGTGTGTTAAGGGTCCCAGAAGATGTGTCCAAACACTTTGCGAGTGTCTCCCAGCCACTATCAGCTGGCCACCACTGCTTCCCTAAGGGGCTGGGATCTCAGATATGAGCTTACAGGCTCACCAGATGGGACTAAGGCCAGCCTTCAGGAAGTGATAACAGGGGACCAGTTTCCCCTCTGAGCTCTGCTCACCCATCTTGCCACCATTCCAGGACTTTCTCAAGTGTGCACACCTAACTTTAGTGGGACATGGATAAGCATTTGAAGTGTCATTTGTTGCATATTCTAATGCACATTTTGAAAACTAAATTTTCTAGAAAAGGCAAAATTTTAGAATCCTATCTTAGATTGAGCCTGTAGAAGAGAGGGCAAATACGTTTCGTTCAGTCCAATTTTGATTGATTGGTAGTAGCTGTCTGGAGCACTGTGTTGAGAAGAATTCTGAAGCATCCTCTGGGCTCAGCAAGAAAGAGTTCTGTGATCAACATGTAGACAAATGTGTGGGTGTAGAGAGTGAGCCACAGATGCCACACATTCACTGCTTCTGGCCTATGGCATCTGTAGTATTCGTGACCACTCTGTGTATGCACTCCCGGACCCCCAACCTGTCAGCACCGTGAGGTAGGGAGCTGAGGCAGATATCTGAGTCAGCCCCGCCTCCTTGGCATCAGAATATTGCTCAGGGACCACAACATAGCAGGAATTCACATTCATCTGTGGATCTGCCACACTTTGTAAAGATCATCTCAACTGTCATATTCTAGAAATACACCTCTTAAACTGGGGTTCCTTTCAATCACCTCACACAGGGAAACATTAAAATAACAGCATAATTCTTATAGAATATGAGATAATTGTAGTATAATATCTTGTGATATATTGAGATACAATTTAACAATGTCACAAGAACCACAGAGAAATTCTAACCTTTTGCTTCAGTAATACCATCCTTGCATTGTTATTCTGAGGAAACACTCAAGAGGTGGGGAATATATTCATTAATTTAGTAAACTTACTAAAGATGTGAGGGTTGTACAGAGGGGTTACTTGCAGGGTCCTCATATTCTATCTTGTCAGCAAACTCTACTTCCCCCATTTCCCCTGTCCCCTTTCATTTCTTCACCCCAGATGGCCTCGGAGGGAGGCTCCAAATTCCTCCCCCTCTATTATAAAGAGTAATGCAGCTCTCCACAACTCCTTCCCAAGTGAGCTCTCCCCATCCCCCCAGAAGTTCCATTCAACACTCTCACTCCTCACTCCACAGAAAGCAGTGAAAAGTGGTTATTTTTAACAGTTTTTTTCTTCCTTTCACATATACTATGGGATATTAACTATTGGATAAAAAGAAGTGGGTTAGATCTTTATGGACTGACATGCAAAAAGATGTCAATGATCTATCATCGAATTAAACACACACACACACAAGTTGCAGGGAAATGTGTGAAGTGAGATACCCATGTATCCATGAGGCTGGCAGGCTGTACATCAAACTTTTAATGGTAGTTACCTGTGGGAAGGAAATGGGATTGGGGGTAGTCTATGAAGGAGAACATTTGCTCTTTCGCTCCATATAACAGAGTTGTTTGAAGTTTGCTTATTTTACAATGAAAATGTATTGTGTAAGTAAGAAAAATAGGTGTAGGATTCCAGCATGGAGAAAGGCCAAGAATCACCAAGGCACCACCTTCTCGCAGAAGCAAATTTTTACCCTCAGCTGGTTTGTGGAGGCCATCTGCTCCCACATACCTCAAGAAGCTGAGAAAGTGTGGGCCCTTCTGCTGGGGGCCTTGCTTGCAAAGCCCACCTTAATGCTCTTGCATCACTGCTGGGTGACAACCCTTCTATCTCCGTGGTGTGCAGCATCTTTCCAGACCACTCACCTGCCTGCAGGGCACCAGGGTAGTCTGGGTCAGAAGGACACCACCTTGATAGGCTCTCCTTCCTCTGGCTACAGCCATGCCAGAAACCCCAGGGCTCACCAGGACCTCAAGATCCTCTTCCACAAGAAGAGGCAAGGGGATTCCAAGCTGCTGATGTCCTTATCACCTTTCCTGGCAGGATCAGTCAGGTTTGGCCAAAACCATTCAACAACCCTGAATGAGTACAGGGAATTCCTAGCCTCAGTTCTGTCTTATCCATCCTCAATTCCTTCTTCTCTTGTCCACCATACTTCAGCTCATCGGAAACAAAGAGGATGAGTCAACAGGCTGTAGTTTTTAACCACTTTAATGGATCAAGGGACGGAAGAGCCTTAAATGTCCTTCCGGGTCAGATGGGAGTTTCCCTGCTGGGAGAAAAAAATACCCTAGCGAGTTACTGTTGGTTGTTGACAGGAGGCCTCAGTTCCTCACCACGTGGACCTCTCCATTGGGTGGCTAGTGTCCTCGTGACATGGCAGCTGGCTTCCTCCAGAGCCAGTGATTCAAGAATGAAAAAGCCGTGTCTCCTATGACCTAGTCTCAGAAGTCACATCACTTCTGCCACATTCTGTTTATTAGATGTGAGTTGGTAAGTCCAGCTCAGGCTCAAAAGGAGGGGAATTAGGCCCCACTTTTTAAAGAGGGAAGTATCGAAGAGTTTGTGGACATATTTTAAAATCTCTAGTTATTACCTATCAGGTCTTGTATGGGTGCAAGAAACATAGACGGGAGTCATACAAAATCCCTGCCCTTAAGAATCTTGCAGGTTAATGAAAGAGACTGGCATGGTATACTGGATGGCATAAGCTCCGGGAACAGTGAACATTTTCTGCTGGGGGAGGGGACACCGTGGGAGAGGATTCTCTGACAAGAAGTAGCATTTGATGTGGACCTTGGCATGGAGTAAGAGCGTGTTAGATACGATGAACTGATGTTCAGCACCCATTCCAACCTCCCTCTAGTGCACCTTCCTGTCCAGCAGAAGCTAGTAAGATAAAACTACATTTCCCAGACTCCCTTGCAGGCAATGCTCTGGGAAGGATTTAGGTTCTGCCAGTAAGATGCACAAAAGTAAGATTTGGAGGGCAGAAGTCAGGCCTGGATAAAGCTCCCATCCCTTCTGCTGTTTCTGCTGACAAGGCTGCCCTGGAAGTATTTGCTTTTTCTGCAGAAAAAGCGGGACATCCTTTTGCTAGTGAGGTTGTGTGACTGGTGTTCCAGGGTAGTAGCTGTGCAAATTGGTGAGTGGCTTCCTGGGAGCAGAAAATGTGCAGGCCTTCTACTACCTGTTCTAGAGCTGGGGGAGGAAGACTCAGGGCATGTGGACATCTTCCCTCAAACTCTCCCTCCTGTGTCTGTTCCTCCTCAGCTTTTTCTATCCTGAACTGCGTGAGTACCCCCCCATTCTCTACCCCCAAAGATGATCTTACTTTGGAAAGTGCCAGGATCTTGGAACCTTAGCTGCAACACAGAATGAAGCAGTTTCATTTTCACCACCAATGATTCCAAGTTAAAAACCACAAAATGCCAACAAAAAATTAATCTTGCCCTCTCCAGTCTTTTCCTGTCTCCCTCACTGAACCCATCCGCACACTCGCAGCCAGAGCTGTCAGCCAAATGGAAGTGTCACTGGGTTCATTTAAGAGATAAATATGGGAACTTTAGAAAGTTTATAGACTCAGCAGTTGTCAAGAACCCTGCTTTGCTTCACTGATGTTCGCCTGTGCTTTCTGGGCTGAGATGTGCAGGCAGAACAGGGCTTACCCCCACCGAGTCCTGGGCTGTGGAGACACTGGCTCCTCCTAATGGGGTTTTTATTGCCCTTGTCTTCAGTTGCTGCTGCATCAACATCACGTGCCAGCCTCTGTGGGACTCTCATTCTCCCAGTGCTCCTCCCCACAACATACCCCCCTGCTCCAGACACTCTTTGGAGACTGACATCCCCACACCCACTTGATAAATATTTATAGCTTAAACAATGGCAGGCTGGAAAGCACACAACCACCATGGATCCCACCCACAGTGGGACTTGCCTGGTGTCAGCTTAGCTTGTAAATCTTTCTGAGGACAGGGCAGGGCGTCCTGGGGAAGAGGCTATAAACATGCACTGCTTGGCTGAGCTCCTAATTGACAGAATCTTGAAATCAGAAACCTACTCTAGGTTTCCTGCCTCGCCCATGGGCCTTAGCGCTCCATGAGTGCACACCCTCAATGGACGACAAGCATGAGGATGAGATGGAGTTGACTTTTGAAAGGTGACTGTTTTTTGAACAGCAGTAAAGACACAGTAGCCAGATGTCCCCAAAAAGACCCCCTCATGTATCTTCTAAATATTTTGTAGGTCGTGGACTCCTTGCAGAATATGATTAAAGCTGGGGGTACTCTCCCCAGAAAAATGCAGACAGGCACAAACACATAACACTGTGCATGTAGTAACTTCAGAGGTTAAAGAAAAATTAGACCCAGGCCTTTGCCTTTCAGAAGCTTTCAGAAGTCTTACGGAGAGGGTAGACAAAAAATAAAAATACACATAACTATAAATGAGAAAATAACCAGAACTCTGAAGGATAGTGGTACTTAAGTATTTTGAGAGTTCATGGGGGAGAGAGAGTAAGAGTTACAAGGTGAGGAGCCAAGCAAAACGTGAAGGAACCAGTCCTAACTGATATTCACGTGTACTGCAGATGTCTGCTGAGGAGCTCTGCTCCTTGATATCCAAGTGAGGTGGCCTTGGACTTCTGAGTCCCATGGACTAGGGATTTAACACCCTCTCCAGTGCTTCTGCTGGTTCACTGTGGGGACCTTGGCTTCCTGGCCCGTCCACCTCTCAAATTTCTGGCTTCTTTACACACCACTTCTGCCCCCATATGATATCTTTGCCAACATGAAATTCAGTCACCCCTTTGGTTACCACAACCAAAAAAAAAATTAGTTACATCAAGCATTTATACAGGTTTTTACAAAATATGGGAGAGGGTTGCCTGGAAAAGGATCATGTTGTGCAGCACCTGGTCTTTTGCCACCCACTGAGTCCTGCCTTCTCTTCACACTTTTGCCCCTTCCCCCTCTTCTTCAGGAGCAACCCTTAAAGTTCCTGATCTTTAGTGTCAGCTGACACCTAGGCCTGGGGTGAAGATGAGGGGAGGGTTGTTAGGCGAAGGGGACTACCCTCTCTCTAAGCACTTGTCAAAGCATCCTTCCAAAACACACACACAGTGTGCTTTCTCTCGTAGGAATTTGGCAGTAAAAGTCTCTCCATCCCACTTGTATTGGTTGGAGGAAGGGAACAAAATCCACTCTGGCTAGATTAAACAAGAAAGAATTTACAACAGGATATGTCACAGAACTACTTGGATAGATTAGAAAAGACTTCAGGTTGAGCCTTCGGAAAAGCTTCCCAAGGAAACCTGGGCCATCAAAGAAGCTGTTCACTCCAGAACCAGCAACTCGCTAGCTGCGAGGCCACCAGCTAAATGGATGACTCTGGCCTCCAATATCCATGAGACTAGTGACAGGATACCAGGACGTCTCCTCATGCCACCAGGGAAAGCTCAATCAGTCCCTCAACTGCATGACCAACAGAAACAGGAGAGTAGCAGAAGCATAGTTTCTGCCTGGCTTCCCAGATCTTCCACAAGTACATCTCATGGTTGTACTTGATTGGTCTTTTATCACCTCCAGATCCCGATTGCATGCAAGTCTGGGAAATGTAGTTCTTAGCTTTCCAGGCTTTGCAGTGCTGCACAGGTCTACTACAAGGTAGACGGAGTGAAGGTGAGTGCCAATCTACTGGGTATACACCTCACCGTATTATTTACATGAAGGAAGAGAGGAAGGAGGTTGAGTGGAGAAAAGAGCTAACTTTTATTAGGCACCTATTATACACTAGGTAATTTATATCCATGACTTATTTAATTCCTACAACACAGTATGGGTAGGTATTATCACCATATTAAAGGTGTGGGAACTAAAGCTTACGGTGAATAAGTTATGCCAAGACAGATACCCCACCCCCACTCCCATACAAGGAAAATTAAATGGACAGATTCATCCGTTAGAAATTCCAAATATCCTTCATGGTCTCCACTTCAGCATCCTCTGTACACAGGCTCCTATTTTGTCCAACATTCACTTCCACTGATTACCTCAGGAACCACCATATCTGCCAGCTTCTGCCTGAGGATGTCTTCCAGAGTGATGATTACTGGGCAGTTATACCTACTGCCACCCTTCTGGAGGAACTCGGCTGTTTCTTAGATGCCTTCCTCTTGTAAGAGTTTTTCACTATTTCTTCCAACATTATCAACAATTCTGCAATATCCATTGTGCATCTGCTTTGTAAATCCTGTCCCAACCACAGCCTCTGGGGACTTGTCTTGATGACCGCATCATTGTGCCCCATTCATTTGTCATGAGAGGGTTCTCCATCTTTCCCATTCAAATGGTGGCTTTGGGTTCTGCTGCCTGCTTGTCTGTCAGTTCCTGCTACACTGCAAACTTGACTAGTCTCTGAGTTCCAGCCTCGGGGATCCAATCCACACTCAGTGTCTCATAGCACTCAAACCTGTCTTCCTCAGAGTAATGGGTATGCCACTGGCCTTTCACACCTCAGAGACCTTCCTTGTTACTTTTGCTACTCTTCTGCGCAGAGAATAACTGAATTCAGTGGCTTCACAAAGCTATTGTGAGGACTTTGTGGAATCACTATGAGCTGTCCTGACACATGTTTGGACTCAGTAAATGCTAGTTGTTTAATTCTACTCCTACCTGAGTTAGGCTGCTTCTGAAATGGTTCCTGATGGTCTGGTCTCTGGCATCCACACCCTGTTGTAATCTCCTCTGTGTGTGTTTATGTGTGTGTGTTTATGTGTGTGTTTGTGTTTATGTATGTGGTGTGTGTAGTGTGTGTGTAAACTAGGTCTAGTAGGTTGCTTCTCACAAACAGAGTATGGCAAAGGTGATAGGGTGTCACTTCCAAGATTAGGCTACAAAAGACTATGACTTGCATCTTGCTTGTATCCTCTCACTCTCTTGGCTTCTCAGCATTCTGGCTCTGCAGAAGCAAGCTGCCATGCTGGAGAAGCCCACATCAAGGAACTGAGAGAGGCCTGCAGCCAACAGCTGGGAAGGAATTGAGTGCCAGTAACAGAAACATGAACTCGAGAAGCGGATCTTTCCCAGTCAGGGCTTGACATGAGAATACTCCAGGTGATGCCTCAATTCCAGCCTGTGAGAGACCCTGAAACAGAGGACTCAGGCAAGCTGTGCCTGGATTCCTGGTCTATAGAAATTGTGCAACAATAAATGCTGTTGTTTTGAGCAACTAAGTTTGGGCATAGATAAAGAATACAGTATCATGGGTCCCATCTGGGCCAAAGCTTGTTTTGTTAGCAAAAAGAAGAAAGGAACACACTCTCTTTTGCATCAAAACTTGAGGTCTGATCATCCACCAAGAGAAGAAATCTGAGAGTTTGTCACAGTCGGGATCCACCAGGCCTGCTCATCAGGTGTGGACTCTAGCTTAAGCACTGATCCCTGTGATATGGTTCATACACACTGGGTGCCCTTTGTCACCAAAGCTGTCTCCCTCACTCTGAAACAGAAGCAGTGGTGCTGGGCTCCTCTCCTTGGCCCCAGGCAGAGCCAGGACTGTGGTGAAGAAAGGGAGGGGCCTGAGGCACAAAATTATAGGAGGCACTCCCTCTCTAGCTTCTGCAAGCACAGAGGTGGCCCCTGAGAGTGAGTGGCTCCTTAAATGTTGTGCCCTTGGTGCCTTGCTTGCCTCATCTGAGTTCCAATCAGCTCCCAAGGCAGACCATCCTTGCATTGGAAACAGGTCCTGGACAGCTTTGACCAATTGGAAGCAGGTCCTGAACAGCCACAGTAGTCAGATCTTCTGCCACCTCCAGCTCGATTCTTGGGCCAGATGTCAGAGGTGGCACCAGGCTCTCTGAGAGCCAATCCTTCTATGCCAGGTTTTCTCGATTCCAGAGTCTTCAATAAATAGATGTATTTAAATCCCTCTGTCCTGATGTCTTCATGAAAGATGCTGGTCTTTTGTCTTATGTAATAAGGAGCTCCTTCTTTTTCGCACCAATAGGCAATGACAGAGACAGAACATAGCTAAGCTTACCCTACTTCCTAAAGACTTGCTCCCAAGGGAGAAAAAAGGGACAAAAGCATTGTGGTAAAAATAAACTGGACTGTGAATATATCAAAATGGAAAACTTCTGTACATCAAAGGACATAGTCAACAGAGTGAAAAGGCAACACGTACAATGGAAGAAAATATTTGCGAATCATACATATAATACAGAGTTAATATCTAGAATATATAAAAGACTCCCACAAATTAACAAACAAAAAACCCTCATTAAAAAAATGGGCAAAGGACTTGAATAGGCATTTCATCAAAGAGGAAATACAAATAGCCAACAAGCACATGTAAAGAAGCTCAACATTACTCATCATTAGGGAAATGCAAATCAAAACCACATTGAAATACCACCTCATACCCATTTGGATGACTCATCTTTTTTTTGAAGAATGGAGAATAATAAGTGTTGTCAAGGGCATGAAGAAATTGGAATCCTGTACACAGGTGGTAGAAAGTAAAGTGGTGCAGCTGTTATGTAAAACAGGATGATGGTTCCTCAAAATATTAAAAATAGAATTACCATGTGATCTAGGAATTGTACATCTGGGTATATATGCAAAAGAATTGAAACCAAGGTCTTGAAGAGATATTCGTACCCCCCATGTTCACAGCAGCATTACTCAGAATAGCCAAAAGGTGAGAGCAACCCAAGTATCACTGGCAGATGAATGGACGAACAAAATGTGGTCTATACATAACAATGAAAGAGTATTCATCCTTAAAACAGGAAGGAAATTCTGACACAGCACACGGATGACATTTGAGGACATTACACTGAGTAAATTAAGCCTGTCACAAAAAGACAAATACTGATTCCTCTTACCTAGAGTAGTCAGATTCATGGAGACAGAAAGTAGAATGGTGGTTGCCAGGGGCTGAGGAGGGACAAGTGGAGAGTTTAATGGGTATAAAATTTCAGTTTTGCAAGAAGAAAAGAGTTCTGGAGATTGGTTACACAACACTGTGAATGTACTTAACATTACCGAACAATACACTTTAAAATAATTAAAGTGATAGATTTTATTATGTGCATCTTACCACAATTACAAATTTTGCCAAAAGAAAAGCATCAGGCGTAAACTGCCAAGCACTGTGGTCTCTGTATGATGTTGTGCTTGAGCATTGCCATTTGGACCTGAGGGGGCCTTTAGAATGTCTCCCAGGAGTCTGCAGAGCACCGTGTATTGGATATAGTGCGGTAACAGCTACCACCTGGGGGGACACAGGCCCTGTGCTAAGTTCTTTACTTGTGTTTCTTATTTAGCCTACATGAAGACCATAGGAAGTAGGTGTCATTTGTGAATATGAAACTCAGGTTTCAACAGGTTAAGTAACTTGCTTGAGGTCACAGAGCTAATACAGCGTGGCTCTGGGATCTGAACCTGGCCAGGTGCTGTCGAGCTCTGAAGCTGTGTGCCAGCCAGTGTACCACCCTTCCCCCCTGGCAGGGACTGACTTTTTAAAGTCCACGTAGCTTCTTCTTTCTACCACAATCAGAACTCTGAGGTAAGGGGTTCTCTGTCCTCCCCATTCCCACTACTACCCCCATGAAATGTTAAGTATACATACAAGGAAAACTTTATACCTCCTCTCCACCCCCTTCCCCAAAAAGCCCAGCCAGACTGAATCACACCCAAGAGGCAGCTGTGGGTGTGGAAGGAGGTGAGCTATCCCAGAAGGGAGTCCATAAATGAGCATGAGAGCCAAGGAGCCCAGGGTGGGGGACCAAACTCACCCTGTGTAGCTGTCTGACACTGAGCAGGGGACACTTCTCTGAGCCTCTTTCACTGTCTGGGAAAAGGGGTAAATAATGCTTACCCCTCACCATTAAATGAATTACACAGTTGGTCCTTGAATACGAGGGTTAGGGGAGCCAACCTCCTCTCAAGTTGAAAATCTGCATATAACTTTTGACTCTATAGTTGGCCCTTTGCACCCACAGATTTAACCAGTCCCGAATTGCAAACAGTACTTTTGATTCTCCATTGGGAATCTGTGGTTGAGAATGCAAAAATACTCTTTTCCATCCACGATTGCAGTTATTGAAAAAAAATTGCATGTAAGTGGACTCACACAGTTCAAATCCATGTCATGCAAGGGTCAACTGTGTAGGTATAAAATCTCCTGTGTCAGCCAAGGTCACCTGCTTTTTGAAATTTAAAACCACATGCTCCAATCTCATCTCAGCCTCTTCAAGGGACAAGATCCATTTAGAGATTTATTCCTCTGCAGATTGGAATTGTGTCATTTTCCTTATTAGGCAAAAGAACTACAATTGGTCTTGGTTTTAAATATTTTCTTCTCTGTGAGACATGTCACACTTCGAGCACTGTTCCAGGTCGACTGTGGTCACTTTGAGGACCAAGAGGCCGAAGGAGGGCTGGGAAGGAGCAGTCCTCCCTATCTCAGCAGAGGCCGGGTGCCTCCCAGGCCGCCCGTGGAAGAGTTCTGCCTTTGATCCGATAAGGTTTTCTGACTTAAGAAACCCAACCTGAGGCCTTAAACAACTAAGACAATTCATTGGTTCACAAAATCTGAAGTTCAGAGATGGTGTGGGCTTTTCTGGCACAGAATGTTTGGAGGGTCCCTGTGTTTGGGGGGCTATGGCTGGGAATCTCTCACCTCTTCCCCCCCCCCATTAGCTTTTTGTGAACAGTCCTTTTCTTGTGGTAAGGATGGCTGCTGGCAGCTTCCAGAGCTACACCTTCCTCATTCACATGGCTGCAGGCCCAGTCCCAGAGCAATGGCAGTGACCATGGGAGTGCCAGGGGGGCTGGAATTATGTCGATGACTTTGGTCAGTTGGAATCTCCCCCTGAAGCCAAGAGTTGATTCGATCCTAGACTAATGTCCATTACAAAACCTCTTTATCAGCGTGGGTGTGTTGTGTGTATCAGTGTGTGTATGCGCGATGTTTTGTGTGTGAGGTGTGTGCATATGTATGTATGGTATGTGTATGTGATATATCTGTGTGAGCATGTGTGTGAGATGTGTGTATATGTTGTGTGGGAGATGTATGTATATGT
This sequence comes from Glossophaga mutica, assembly GCA_039655065.1. Taxonomy (NCBI): domain Eukaryota; kingdom Metazoa; phylum Chordata; class Mammalia; order Chiroptera; family Phyllostomidae; genus Glossophaga; species Glossophaga mutica. The sequence continues at coordinate 40,092,978 of CM077308.1, read as the reverse complement.
GTGTGTGTGTTGTTTGTATTGTGTGTGTGTGTACTAGTTGAGAAGACCACGTGCCCAGACTAATGTCCCTTCCAGTTGGAGTCTTTCATCTGGACCCCTGCTGCTCCCTCTTTGACCCTCTAGTCTAGCTGATGTGTGGACAAAATCCCTTTTCTCCTAAGCACATATGATAAGTTGGAAATTTTGAAAACAACTTGACTAACAAAAGGAGAATAGAAATGATATCAATTCAGAGAGAGTAAGAAACATACCAAGTTACTGCTGAAAATATATGTTGCTGAACCAATAATTACCTCCTACCTTCCCTGAAGTGCTTTCTTGCCCTTGAGCCTTCCCAGCTCCTGCCTGGCTTTAACTGACTGACACTGCCTTATTCCCTGTTTTGCAGAACAGTCTCCAAGAGACTTGTCTCTTGCAGCCAAGACCAAGAATTCTGTCTGCACTTGCCATTTCACCTTGGACTTCCCCCTGCCCTCATCACTGTTCCAGGAGACTTTAGCCCTTCCCAACAAGAGACTCATGGTAAAACGGCTTCATCCTATTCTATGCGGTAAGAATCAGCACAATCTAAACACGAATAGGAAGGTGACTTCACGCTCTCCGTCAAAGCATTTTACACTCTTACAGAGAGGCTACCAGACCCTAGTCTAGTGCTGATTCTAGCTGCCTGGCAAGCTGCTCAGCCCCTCCCTTCAAAGCTCTGGCGCACACCCTGCCCCCCCCCCCTACACACCCATCAGTCCTGTGCAGCCCTCTGCTGCCCTCTGCTGCTCTCTGCTGGTGCCTTGCTTTTATTATTATTATTATTATTATTATTATTATTATTATTATTATTATTATTTATTACCTTGCTTAAACAGCCCTGCACGTCACCAGCAACTGGGGACCAGGTTGGGGGCTTTCTTCCCCAAGTCTTTCAGAGTTCCCCTCAGTGTAGAGGCTGGAACAACATTTTAACCCACCCATAGCTACTCAGGTGCTCAATTATAAAATAAAAAATTATTAAAGGTGGAAGGGATTTAAAACCCTCACCTCAAGGTGAAGATTACAAGGGCTTATTCATTCATGATTCAAATGTTTATTGCATACCTACTGTTTGCTAGACACCCTGTTGGCATGAAGGAATTTTGAAACACTGTCTCCTATAAGAATGGTAAGATGCTGAGACAGACTATAACAAGGGAAGCTACTTGGGTGAGGAGGAAGTAAAACTTGAGCAGAATAAGAGTCACACTCAGAACAGGATTAGGGTTCTGGGACTGAGTCTTTTCCAAGCAGAGAGGCAAGAAGACCATCACGAAGGTCAGAAAGACAGTGACTGAGGCTGAGAGCAGCTAGAGCTGACCTGGATAGGGGTGGGGGGGACACTGACCAGAGAGGGCAGAGCCTTGGACAGGGTGGAAAGACTTCACTCTCAGTGAGTGGAAACCATAGAAAGCTTGGGCAACAGGTTTCTGAGATTGCACCCTCCCATTCTTCCTGCCATCCTCTGCCTGCTCCCCAGTCTCTTGCTGCTACTTCTCCACCCATCTCTAACTGCTGGTGTTTCTCATGACTCAGTTCTGGGCTCTTTTCTTCTCTCCTCCCTCCATCATCCCATCCATTCTTATGATTCTAAAGAACATACATATGCGGGTGTGTGTCCTCCCTTGGAGCTCTCCTTCTGGCTCCAGATCCATGTAACAAACTGCCTACTTGCTGCCTGCTTTCGGGTTTTGCTAATGTCTTAAACTTAACATCTCAGCCCTACAGTCTTGATATAGTCCTAACCCTCTCCCCTTCACTTCTAAATCTATTTCTCCACTAAGTCTTCTCATTCTCAGCAAATGGTACCACTTACTGAGACTATAATGTAAATATGCCAGAATATGATATTTTTAGGAAGTTCCTCAACTGTTCACCAATTGTTGCCATTTTTCCATTTTAAAATTTATACATTCATAAGGTGGGTAAACTTAAATAATCGAGAAAGGTACAAAATTAAAAGAAGTTCCCCGGGATTCAGCTATGAGTCCTTTCTGTTACTCATCCTATATCCACACTGTCAACAAGTCTTACTAATTCTACTTCCAGAACATGCTTCAAATTTGCCCATTTCTCTCCATCAGCACTGCCCACCCACCAGCACTGCCCACGCTATAACCTACCCACCACCACCTCTGGCCTGAAACACTGTGACAACCTCCTAATTGCCTTCTTCACTGCAACTTTTGCTCTCTGCCTGCCCATTCTCCACAAAACAGTCAGAGTGACAGATGATGCTATAGTCTATTGGAGCATGTCGCTTCCCTACTTCGTATCTATTAACTGTTTCCCTTTGTGCTTAACGCAAACTAAGCTCTCCCAGCAAAATCTCCCATCTCAATTCCTCCTCTCCTGTGTCTACTCTACTCGCAGTACTGATCTTTTTTTAGTTCCTTCAAACAAGGCACTAAAAAAAGAAAAAAAAAAAGCTGTTTTCTGCCTCCTAACCTTTGGATAAGTAGCTTCCTCTATCTGGAATGTTTCTACCTCCACATTTATGTAGTGGGTTACTTCTTTTTAAAAATATTTTATTTATTTATTTATTTATTTATTTATTTATTTATTTAGAGGGAAGGAAACGAGAAAGAGAGAGTGAGAAACATCAATGTAAGAGAGATACATTGATTGGTTGCCTTTTTCATGCCTCAGCTGGGGACCTGGCCCACCACCCGGGTGTGTGCCCTGCCTGACTGGGAATTGAACCAGTGACCTTCTGGCTCGAAGGCCAGCATTCAATCCACTGAGCCACACCAGCTAGGGCTGAAGTGGGTTACTTCTCATTCTTCAAATTACAGCTTAAATGTCACCAGTTAGCAAAATCTCCACCAACCCCATCCAAAGCATGTCCACTTCTAAGTCTATCTAATAACAAAATGTATCTGGAAACTTCAATCAGTAAAGTAGCTTGATATAAGAGAAGAAATTAATGGAACCAAAGAAAAATCTGAAATCAGAGGTTGGACTCTAATGCACAAGGGAATATAACATATTATAAATGTGTAAAGGTGAGATTTCAAGTCACTGGGGAAAAGAGAGGTTAATAAATAGGTGGAGACAGCCCAACCGGCCAGTGCTGCTGAGACAGAGCAGAGCGTCACTCCTTACAACCAGATCGGTCCCCGGGGATCAGATATTTAATGTAAAAATAAATCACAAATTATCTAACAATGTGAGTTAATTTAGTACCAGTATAAGAAAGATAAGGCTATTATATCTCTATATTTCTGAAAAGCTATAAAATCCAGAAGCTGTACGGGGAAAAGTTAATAAATTTGTCTAAGTAGTAGTGTGATTTTGGTATGTGAAAAGATAGGAAAAAAATAACAACTAAAACGTAAGTCAAAAGACTAAGTTCTGAAACAAAGAAAACGTATTTAAGACATTTGCCAAAGAACTCCTTTTTGTAACTTAAATAGAACTGAATAAGAAAAAAAAAATAGCCCAAGAGAAAATTGTGCAAAAGGTAGAAATCATTTATAGAAAAACAAATTTTAAAAAATGGTAAAAATATGGACAGTTGCTCTATTTTGTGTAAAATTAAAGAAATGCACATCCAAATAGTAAGAAAACTTTTTTTTTTCACTTATCGCACTGGTACAAGGCTTCCCTGAGGCTGGCAGAGATGAGGGAATTAATAATGTTTCCCACTTTCGATGGGAGGAGTACAAACTAACGCATGCTTACTGCAGGTTAATTTGATAAATACCAAAGTTGAAAAGGCACCTATCTTTCTCCATATCAAAGAATTTATAAATGGTTATACCTACAAAAATTTAGGCATAAATATGAACAGGAAGCTTCTTGGCAAAATTTTTGTATAAGCAAAACCCAAAGTGTCTATTAAAAGTATATAAATTAGCCCCAGCTGGTGTGGCTCAGTGGATTGAGCACTGGCCTGCAAACCAAAGGCTCACCAGTTCGAGTCCCAGTCAGAGCACATGCCTGGGTTGCAGGCCAGGTCCCCAGTAGGGGATGCATGAGTGGCAACCACACATTGATGTTTCTGTCCTTCTCTTTCTCCATCCCTTCTCCTCTCTAAAAATAAATGCATAAAAAAGTATATAAATTATTCATCATCCACGTGACACAATATCGTGAAGAAGTTAGAATAAAGAAGGTCTGGATGTGTTGATGGAGAAAGATCTATAGAACATATTAATTCTTATTTTCCTTGGGACAGCCTAGCACCCCACCAAGTGTTGAGCCTGCTGGAGCAAAAGGGGAATTTGTGGCTCACTGCTGGAAGAAAAGGCAGGTACCAAGCCATTTTTCTTGATAATCCCAATGTCTCCCTCAAAACTGTAAATTAAATCCAGCCTCACTTCTTCCAGAGCCTGACTTGGCTGTGCTAATACATGGCTGTGCTGAGATAATTGATGAAGTTTATTCTAGCAGAATTGATTTACAGGACCATCCTCTAGAACAGGCAGGCTGGACACTACATGCAGGTGGAAGAAATTATACAGACAAGGGAAGGTGAGGTACACAGCTGTGATACTTGAAGGAACAGTAGAGGTCAAGGTCTGCCACCAGGAACCTCTGCTCAGAAAACTGAACTGATTGCATTGACAAGGGCACTGGAATTGTTGCACAAAAAGAGAGTGAATGTGTGTATCGACTCAAGGTAAGCTTTCCTAATTTGCATGCACATGGTTCCATCTGGAAGAAAAAAGAACCATTAACCTCCAATAAATAGGAGAATAAGCATGCAGCAGAAATTCTGAAATTACTAGAGGCTGTTCAGGTACCTTTACAGGTGGCAGTTATGCACTGCCCGGGACATCAGAAGGAGGGCACTGAAGTGGCTAGAGGAAGCAATCTGGCTGATCAGGCAGCAAAAGAGGCTGCTAAGGGAACATTTATAAATGCCTTTGTACCTGTTCTGGACTTGTCACAACTTGACCCTGAATATTTTGAGTGCAGAGTTAGAGAAAGCTGAGAACTTCTTGATGAAGGAGCTGATAGTGGATGGAGAAAGGATAGGAAAGGAGTTATTATACTGTTTCCTGCACATTTAGTAGAGCCTGTCATGAAGCATTTGCATGAGGCCACTCACTATATAGGGGATTCATTAACCACATATATTAAATTGTAGTTCACAGGTCCTGGAATTTCTAAAGCCGTAGGAAAAGTAATCGCTAGATGTGCTGTGTGCCAGAAGAACAATCCCGGGGCAGATCCCCATCAAAAGAAAGAAGGGAAACAATACCAAGGACAGTGCCCATTTGAGGGCTGGCAAATAGAATTTACCCAGATGCCAAAGGTTCAAGGGTGGAACTGGGAGATCTTCGGAGACAGTGAACGTTTTACTGAAGGAAACAATTTCTCACTTTTGCCTCCCCGGCAGCATCAATAATGGACCTGCTTTTGTTGCAGAAATTACACAGAATGTCAGTAAATTTGTAGGAATCAAGTGGAGACGCCACACGGCATGGAGACCTCAGGCCTCTGGGAACGTGGAGAAAATGAATCACACCTTGAAGAAAAATATAGCCAAGCTGTGTCAAGGAACTCATCTCCATTGGGATCAGGCTTTACCCATCACCCTGCTCAGGATAAGGGTGGCTCCTTGAAGTGGGATTCAGTTGAGTCCTCAGGAAATTGTGTACGGTGACCATTTCAGGCTATGATTGGGGTGAGAGATATGTGTATAGATCAAGAAGTGAAGGTCAAGAAAATGTACAACATGTAAGTCAGACCTTAGCTGTAAGGAATGACCTTGCTAGTATTAAAGACCTCTCCCCCACAGGTTTGGCTACATTCCTTTGAGCCCGGAGGTAAGCTACTCAAGACTTGGACAACAGCATCTCCAAAAAGCCAACTGGAAGAAAAGTAGGCTGAACTTCAGGACATACTCCTCACCACCCGCACTGTGGTTGGGTTGACAGAAATAAAACCTTGGATTCATCACACCAGAGTCAAGGAAGCACTGGAGGAACAATGGACCACTGAACCTCAGGAAGACCTGAAAGTCACCTTTTGAAAACAATGATTTATGTTCTTTTCATTACTTTTTGTTTAACCCCATGTTATGGAGAACTTGTTCCTTTCAAATAAAATGAAAATATTTGGGTATATTTAGCAAAAATTATCTAAACATCTCTGAATTTTGTCTTGCAGGAGGAATTTATGTTGAACAAACTCTCACTATATGTCTTGTAGGTGTTTGTACTCCCCTTGGAAAGCCTTCAAAATTATACTTTGTTTCAGCATATCAGTAAGAAAATAACCCACTCTGATATTTATAATTGGGGACCTGTGGAAATTCTAAAGGATAGGGAAATGATTCCCTAAAAGTCACTAATGTAGCCCCAGCGGGAGAGTGTGGAACTTTCGTCAACTGTGCTAAAAACTGTTTTGTGTTTTATTAAACATGGATCTGCAATTAAGAGTATTCCTCAACCCCCTACCAGATGATCTAATGCTAAGATACATGCTTAACAACAAAATGAGTACTTCCTTATGAAACTGATCTTATCGAAGTAAGATAGTTTAAAGCTAACAGTGGGGGATGATAGGTAACTCGAATGCTGGGAAATTTAGTTTTAGGTAATAGTTAATAAGCCTAGTAATTAATGCATGTAACAAGCTATTGTTTCATGAACTGCAGATATGGCCCACCCTGACTCCAGACCTCAAGCTATTGACCTTTGCACCCCAGAAGAGAACATAAGCAATCAAGGTGGTATCTGAGCCGTAGTGCTCCAGGTTCATATCTTCCAGATGAGACCAGCCCCCCAAAATAAGTTGAAACTGTCCTCTACTTGCAGAATCAGAATCCCATCCAGTGCAGGCCCAGGTTCAACTCCTAGATATAATCTAAAGATGACTCTATGACCCCTGCCAGCATTGAAGTAGCTACAGAAGAAATTCAGCACCCACTTTTTATTTATTTATTTTTAAATATATTTTACTGATTATGCTATTACAGTTGTCCCATTTCTCCCCCATCATTCCCCTCCACCATACCCACCCTCTCCCACCCACATTCCCCCCTTTAGTTCATGTCCATGGGTCATAAGTTTTCTAGCTTCTACATTTCCCATACTATTCTTGCCCTCTCCCTGTCTATTTTTTTCCCATTATCTATGCTACTCATTCTCTGTATCTTTTCCCCCTCTAGCACCCACTTTTTAAATCAAATAGAAAAGAGCCTGGTATGTTAGAATGTACTGGGACTTGGAGAACCTGAGCCACCACCTGTGCTGAAACAAAGAAGGTACGTGCCACCGGCTAGTCACCTGATCACAAGCCTCCTTCTTATCAGAGGCAACTGAGGCATAGCCGCTGGCATCCTGCTGAAAACCGGTTAAACTCCCACTGCCCCTTACCCTTTCCCTTGAGCATTCCCCAGAAACAAGGCCCATAAACATGCCGGACTTCCTGTTGCCTCTGACCTGAGGACATTGTTGTTTTGCAAACACCTACACCCGGGGCAGTGGAACAAACCAGCAAGGTGACTCACCCCTCTGGGGGTCTGCTCCACGCCCTTCAAAACCCTTCTCTGCCTTCCCTTGGGGCTGCAGTCTGTTTGGGCTCAGCCCACCTGATCGCAGTGTCTCCTCTCTAATAAAAGCCCCACCTCGACTACCTAACAGGAGCAAGATTCTCCTTTTATATTTTGTATTCTTTCTGGAGTAAAGTTGAAGGAATTTTTACTTTGGATTTATAATATTTTTACCATTTTTAAAAAAGATTTTATTTATTTATTTTTAGAGAGATGAGAATAGAAGGAGAAAGAGAGAAATAGCAATGTTTGAGAGATACATTAACTGGTTGCCTCTCACATGCCCCTAACCAAGGAGCTGGCTGACAACCCATGGCTTGTGCCCTGACTGGGAATCGAAACAGTGACCTTTCGGTTCACAGGCCAGCACTTAATCCACTGAGCCACACCAGCCAGGGCTTAATATTTATTGAAAACTTAGCACTCAGCTCTTCGTTAGTCAATCATGGCTTCTCGGCTCTAAATGCACCTTTCAATATAGGCTCAGTACTAAACAACAGAACTCCGTTAAGCAGGTCTCCTTTAAAGTGAAGAAGATGTGAGGCACTCTCGGTCGGAGGCAGTGGAGGGACGCTGCTGGAGGGAGAGACTTTGCCATTTTCTCGGGTCTGTAGGAGGACACTTGCTGGAGCCTGCCCCGGCCACGGTCCAGAGCACTGTCCCTCCGTAACCCTGCAGTGTCGACTTCCCAATACCCTTTCCATAGTCTTCCCCACCAAAGCTTGAGCCCGCAAGTAGTCCGAGCGCTCCAAAGGCCTCCTCTCTAAGCCAGGGCCCCTGACTTCCCATGCCACCACGTGGAGAGGGTAGTTGGGAAAGAGTTTCTAAAACTGTTGTAACACACTTCTTAGGCATAAAGTCATGCAGGGATAAAGAATTCTCACTGGAATGCACATTAATTTTTTTCCCTCTGCATTAAGACGTCTCAGAACACAGTGATGTGGTTATAACTTACATAAAGATACACAAAGAATCAAGTAAAAGTATTTTTGAACAGTTCTAAACTTATTTTAAACAAAGATCTTTTAATATACAAAACCTATGATAATTCAATCAAAACAATCCATCTTTTCTTGAATTCAAAATGCTTCTCATAGTTTTTAGAAAGGAATGTGAAAAACAATTTTTACTCTTCAAGAATCTGAAAATATTTTCAACATACTTTCGTGAACACTTAAGTAGAGCCCTGGCTGGTGTGGCTCAGTGGATTGAGCACTGGCCTGTGAACTGAAGGGTTGCTGGTTTGATTCCCAGTCAGGGCACATGCCTAGGTCCCTGCTTGGGGGTGTACAAGAGGCAACCAATCCATGTATCTCTTGCACACTGCTATTTCTCTCCCTCTCTTTTTCCCTTCCTCTCTCTCTAATGAAGTAAATAAATAAAATCTTTTAAAAAATAGGCAGAGAGCTTCGTCTACACAAAGCAGTAATGTGCAAATTCCATGTGTACCTTTGCTTTTGGAAGCAATACCCTTTGCTGTGCTTCCAACTGTGGTTTTCATAAAGCAATTCAAGGTCTATGAATGTATTTAGCATCCTCTAGTTTCCTTACCCTGGGGGAAGGGACTGCTCAAAAAGTATTCTGACTTTCAGGAAAGTCAAAGTCAGAGAGGAGAAGAGACTACATTTTTAAAAATGTATTTTAAATATACTATGATATATACCATTCTTCTAGGTGAACGTAGTTCAATGCCAAGCTATTTTTGGAGACAATAAGAAAAATAGGAAGGAGATAGATCCTTGAAGGATGTTACCAAGGAAGTCTTCTTGGGGAAGATGGAACCACAACGCCTGTGAAGGAGTTGGTCAGTTTCAGTGCTGAGGTGTGGTGACTTGTCACTGGACTGTAAAGACTGTTATTCTTGCCACTAAGATTTTGCTCAATATCTTCTCTGCTTGAAACACTCTTCCCACATTCTGCCCAGTCAAATTGTATCCATCTTTCAAAGCCACCTCGAATTCCATCTTCTTTTCTTCCTTCCTTTCTTCAGTAAGGATTAATAATAAAATCCTTAAAACAAGAAGGGATTTTGTGTGCCTTATCTTTGGGAAAAAGAAAAAAGAGGAAGAAAATGCTTGGAGAGTCTGTGTCCTACTTGAACTGAGAAAATCCCAAGGGACAGAGCATATGGTCACAGTTTCCAAAACACATTCACGTAAACATTGACCTGTCACATTATACCTCATTTTATTTCACATCAGTCCTGGAAGACATATATACCCATCCCCAATGACCCACATCATTGACATGTTACTGTACCCATGTCATAGAGCTGGTCTGAAGACCAAGTAAGTTTCAGCGTGCCAAGTGCTGACACAAGTAAATTTCAATGCCTATTACTCTGATTTAATCTCATTAGATGAAATAAAGATCAATCCAAAAGATTAAGTAACTTTGCCAGGCATCACACTGATACCACACACTTAGGAATAATTCCTATGCTGATTTCTTGCCTTGGGAATTTCCAGACCGAGTGGGTAATGTCAAACACCAACCCTACCTGAGATGCAGACTTGAGGTTGCAAGTTCTCAACAATGACTCCCCCACCTCTTTCACAGTCTGCTTCCATCACCACTACCACCCCCATCTGCAACTTTTATAACCACAGGCTAGACTGTAATATGTACTGGTGGGATTTTGCTTTAGTCCCACCCACTCTTACTTAGAATGTAGTCTTTTCAGTTGTTCAGCATGGGCCCAAAGCTTCTAATTCTGTCTCGTGTGAACCTTAAAACTCAAGTCCCTGAAGCAATGGAAAACAGCATCCTGCTTGTACCCACCACTACATGGGTGGTTGTAGCACAGGCTTAAATTCCTGCTGCTCAGATTATTAGCTCTCTCAGCTGTGCATTTACAAGAACATTTACTGTGTAGTTCTTGTTGTTTTTTTACCCCAGCCTAGCATATCTAGGTGTTTATAGCAGGAGGATTTTCTGGTTACTCTAATTTGCCAAAACAAGTATTCCGATCACAGTGTTATTGACAATCAAATTAGGCCTTTTAAACTCTACCTTCCCAGTTCTTAGCTAAGGGAGTATATTATGTAGTTTAAAATTCCTGAAAATAGATAGGCTCATGTTTTAGAGATGAATTTTTATTGAAAACCAAGAAGAAACTGTGGTACATTATAAAGCAACTCCTTAGACAAAAGTCATGTGAAATTATAAGCCTAAAATGTTTTACTGATGACCCTATGTCCTAATTTCAGAAACAAACTTTATTTTAACAATTGACAGAGAAAAGCATAATTTAAAAATGCACCTGCAAAGACTTATCCTATTGATGGGCTCTTTTGGGGCTGAATTGTGTCCTCCTAAAATTCTTAGGTTATAGTCCTAACACCCCAGTCCCTCAGAATGTGAGACAGGTCTTAAAAGAAGCAATTAAGTTAAAATGAGGTGAAAATGGAGACAACTATACTTGAACAACAACAATAAAAAAGTAGAAATGGTAGAGCAGGCATCTTTTTCCAATCTTAGGCACAAGACTTTAGTGTTTGGTGTTAGGTGTGATAGTAATTGAAGTTTGTTTTTTTTTTAGATACCCTTTGTTAAGTCAAGGAATTGCTTATTTTCTGAGATTTTTAAAAATCATGATTGGTTGTTTAATATGTTCAAATGCTTTTTTTAATCTATTGAGATGACTATTTTCTTCTTTATTTTATTAAAATGGTAAAAGTCACTGATTAATATTTGAATATTAAACTAATTTGCATTTGCAAGATAAATAAAAAAGTTAAAATGAGGTCATTAGGGTGGGGCTTAATCCAATACGACTGGTATCCTTACAAGAAGAGGAAATTAGGATATAGACACACAAGAAGAAAGTCACCTTTTCAGAATGAGTAGAAGCCTATCCTAGAACAGAGAAATCCTTGAGGTAGTGAAAGGCTTTGTGAAGGAAGTGATTCCTTACTTTGGCCTACCCAGCAGCATCCAGAGCAATAATGCACCTGCTTTTGTTGCAGAAATTACACAGAATGTCAGTAAATTTGTAGGAATCTAGCAGAGACTCCACACGGCATGGAGACCTCAGGCCTCTGGGAACGTAGAGAAGATGAATCACACCTTGAAGAAAAATATAGCCAAGCTGTGTCAAGGAACTCATCTCCATTGGGATCAGGCTTTACCCATCACCCTGCTCAGGATAAGGGTGGCTCCTTGAAGTGGGATTCAGTTGAGTCCTCAGGAAATTGTGTACGGGTGACCATTTCAGGCTATGATTGGGGTGAGAGATATGTGTATAGATCAAGAAGTGAAGGTCAAGAAAATGTACAACATGTAAGTCAGACCTTAGCTGTAAGGAATGACCTTGCTAGTATTAAAGACCTCTCCCCCACAGGTTTGGCTACATTCCTTTGAGCCCGGAGGTAAGCTACTCAAGACTTGGACAACAGCATCTCCAGAAAGCCAACTGGAAGAAAAGTAGGCTGAACTTCAGGACATACTCCTCACCACCCCCACTGTGATCGGGTTGACAGAAATAAAACCTTGGATTCATCACACCAGAGTCAAGGAAGCACTGGAGGAACAATGGACCACTGAACCTCAAGAAGACCTGAAAGCCATCTTTTGAAAACAATGATTTATGTTCTTTTTTTAAATATATTTTATTGATTATGCTATTACAGTTGTCTCATTTCTCCCCCATCATTCCCCTCTACCCTGCAGACCCCCTACCACCCACATTCCCCCCTTTAGTTCATGTCCATGTGTCATAAGTTCTTTAGCTTCTACTTTTCCCATACTATTCTTGCCCTCCCCCTGTCTATTTTCTACCCATCATCTATGCTACTTATTCTCTGTAACTTTTCCGCCTCTCTCCTCTTCCCACTCCCCCATTGCTGACCCTCCATATGATCTCCATTTCTGTGGTTTTGTTCCCATTCTAGCTGTTTGCTTAGTTTGCTTTTGTTTTAGGTGTGGTTGTTAATAGCTGTGAGTTTGCTGTCTTTTTACTGTCATATTTTTTATATTCTTTTTCTTAAGGAAGTCCCTTTAACATTTCATATAATAGGGCTTGGTGATGATGAACTCCTTTAATTTGACCTTATCTGAGAAGCACTTTATCTGCCCTTCCATTCTAAATGACAGCTTTGCTGGATAGAGCAATCTTGGATGTAGGTCCTTGACTTTCATGACTTGGAATACTTCTTTCCAGCCCCTTCTTGCCTGTAAGGTCTCTTTTGAGAAATCAGCTGACAGTCTGATGGGAACTCCTTTGTAGGTAACTGTCCCCTTATTCCTTGCTGCTTCTTGATTTATGTTCTTTTCATTACTTTTTGTTTAACCCCATGTTATGGAGAACTTGTTCCTTTCAAATAAAATGAAAATATTTGGGTATATTTAGCAAAAAGGTTCTACACATCTCTGAATTTTGTCTTACAGGAGGAATTTATGTTGAACTGACTCTCAATATATGTCTTATAGGTGTTTGTATTCCCCTTGGAAAGCCTTCAAAATTATACTTTGCTTCAGCAAAGTAAGAAAATAACCCACTCTGATATTTGTAATTGGGGACCTGTGGAAATTCTAAAAGATAGGGAAATGATTCCCTAAAAGTCATTAATGTTGCCCCAGCTGGAGAGTGTGGAACTTTAGTCAACTGTGCTAAAAACTGTTTCGTGCTTTATCATAGCTTGTTGTTGCATACAATGAGCCCCCTTAATGTAGGTCTGCAATTAAGTGTATTTCTCAGCCCCCTATCATATGGTCTAATGCTAAGATACGTGCTCAACAATATAATGAGCACTTCCTTATGAAATTGATCTCATAGAAATAAGCTAGTTTAAACTAACAGTGGGGGAATGGTGGGGGACTCAAATGTTGGAAAAGTTTTAGTTTCAGGTAATAGCTAATAAGCTCAGTAATCAATGTATGTAAAAAGCTATTGGAGACCATAAGCGGTTCCACCTTTGTGCCTCAGGAGGACTGCAAGCAATCAGGATGGGATCGGAGCCATTGTGCTCCAGGGTGAGAGGCCAACTGCCCAGGGCACAGATGAAAGAATGCTACAGCTTTTGTCTGATGAACTTTTCCCCTGAATTCCAATCTCCTTACCTACACTTTTCTTCTCATAAAGAGGGTTAGTTTAAAATGGAATTTAAGATGGTCTGTTAGAATACAAACCCACCTGCTCCGCAGATCCCTGGTCATCTGAATAAAGCATCCATAAAGATTCAATCCCTGTCTCTGCTTATTGGGTCTGGTAGTGACAGGCAGCACGAATGCTGGCTTTTCCTGTTTCAAAAGAATTCACAAAGAGAAGAAAGTGCAGAGAGTAAAGGTTTTATTTTTACTTTCCCAAGGGAGGGAAAGGGCTAGGTGCAGAGAGATGCACCAGCACCAGCACTGAGGGGTCGGGGCTTTGAGTTTTTATGGGGTAGTGGGGTGGTTTTAGAGCAGGATGTTTCGGTTAGGCTGCAGCTTGATTCGATGTTGTCTTTGGGTACAGGGTCCAGTGGTCCTTGTGGTCTGGTATGTCTGTTCCTTAAGTTCCTGGAGCCTTTGCACCTTCAGGGTAATTTTCTAGTACTGAGGATAAAGGCTCATAAGAAATTAGCATCAGTCACGCTTTAAGGGATCCAGCTAGTTCTGGGGAAAAGGACCTGAGAAAATGGCTTTTGTCCTATTAGGATCTACATCTTAAAACTGTCTCATATAACCACTACCTGCTACAGGTAGGGAAAAACAGAAAGCTGTTTGTAGCTACTTGTGTCAAGAGGTGCAGTTTAAGTTCCATTCGTTGTCAGGTAGTTTTTCCCCATCCTTTCCTCTGATTCCTTGCAGGCCCTCCTCCCTTGTCTGCCCCCCACATGCTGGAATCCCTCAGAGCTCTGTCCTAGGCCCTTCTTTTGTCACTCTACATTCTCTCTCTCTCATCCAATGTCATAGTTTAAAATTCCATCTGCATGCCAGTGGCTCCCAGATTTACGTATTCAGCTCAGAAACTATCTTCTGAGCTCCAGATCTACCTGATATACTTGTCCACTAATCCTTCCTGTCTTGGAAAATGACAGTCCATTCACCCAGTTGTTCATGCCAGAAACCTGGGAGTCCTTGATGCTACTTTTTTGATACATTAACAAGTCCTATTGATTAATATGTATATTTATATTTTATACTATATATTTATATTATATACAAGATATATTAAGAATATATTTTTATAGTTCATAATATATATTTATTTTATATATCTTAAAATTATATTTTATTGATTATGCTATTACAGTTGTCCTGATTTTTCTCCCTTTCCCCCCTTTTACCCAAGCCTCCTATGCCTTCAGGCAGTCTCCCCTCCATTTTTCATGTCCATGAGTCATGAAGTACTTATTTGTACTTCTTAATCCCCTCACCTCTTCACCCATTATCCCCCTTCCCCATCCTATCTGGCAACATTCCAGTAACGTCTTTTCTCTTGCTTTTAAGAGTCTTTCTTTATCTTTAAACTTTGGCCTTTTGATAATGCTCTGTCTCGGAGTGGGCCTCTTTGCATCTGTCATAATTGAGACTCTCTGTGCTTCCTGGACTTGCATGTCTACTTCCTTCACCAAATTAGGGAAGTTTTTTTTTTCACTATTTTTTCAGATAGATTCCCAATTTCTTGTTCTTTCTCCCCTCCTGGCACTCCTATGAGGTGAATTTGGATCTCTTAAAGTTGTGCCAGAGCTGTTTATACTATGCTCATTTTTTTTTTTTGAACTCTTTTTCTTCTTCTTGTTCTGCTTGGTTTTTTTTCCTGTGTGTGTGTGTGTGTGTGTGTGTGTGTGTGTGTGTGTTTGCTTGCTTCCTTATGTTCCAAATCATTGATTTGATTCTCAGCTTAATCCATTCTACTTTTGTTTCCCTATAAGTTGTTCTTTATTCCAATTAGTGCATCCCTCGTTTCTGACTGGGTCTGTTTTATGCTGCTGAGGTCCTCACTAAGTTTCTGGAGCATCCTTATAACCAGTTTTGAACTCTGAATCTGACAGATTGCTTATCTCCACTTTGTTTAGCTCTTTTCCTGGAGTTTTGATCTGTTCTTTCATTTGGGCCATGTTTCTTTGTTTCCTCATTTTGGCAGCCTCCCTGTGTTTGTTTCTATGTATTAGGTAGAGCTGCTATGACCCCTTGTCTTGGTAACATGGCCTAATGTAGTAGGTGTGCAGTGGCATAGCCACCCCATCACCCAAGCTGGGTACTCCAGGTGTGCTCTTTGTGTGGGCCGAGTACACCTTCCTGTTATAGTTGAGCCTTGGTTGCTGTTGGCAAGTCAATGGGAGGGATTTACCAAAGCCAGTCAGCTGCAAGGATTGGCTGTGACCACTTACCACCAACCTTCACCTTCTTGGAGGATCAGCTGTGCAGGGGCAGGGTAGTGGTGTTCCAACATGGTCTGTAGCTATCTGCTGGGTGTGCTGGCCCTGGGGTTTCGCAGGTTGTTCAGGGCAAGATCAGCCCCTACCAGTGTTTTGCCCCGGGGCACCCTGCCTGAAAGTAATAAAGAGCCCTACTTTATAAAGTAATTTGGGATGGCTGCTACTTGTGCTGGGCTTGGAGATTCCCAGGTGAACGCAAGCTGTCTGCCATGAGGGCTCAGTGAAGCAGCTGCTGCTTGTTTGACAGGATTTAAGAACCAAGACAAGCCATTTTATAGAAAGCCAGCTTGAGTGGGCCTGTAAGTTAGGTGGGGTAGAGCTTCTGTGGATCTCCAAGGTGGGTCACACACTGTTATCCAGGTTGATGTGCCCTCAAATTTGACACCAGCCTACTGGTTCTATGGGTATGGGGAGAGGGCTCAGCAGAGGGGCAATGGCCTCTGCTCACGCTGATGCCAGACACTTCAGTCTCTCGCTGTATGTCACTGGTGCCCTTCAAGCTGCAACCTCAGTGCTGGAGCTCAAAGGGTGCAAGTCTGAGTAGGTGAGTCCGTGTGTGGGTTCCCAAGAGGAACTGCTTAGGGCTCCAGCAGACTTCTCCACTGACTCAATCTCCAATGGTTTTCACAGCCAGAAGTTGTGGGGAATTATCTTCCTGTCACTGGAATCCTGGGCTAGGGGTCCTGGTGTGGGTCTGGGACTCCTCACTCCCAAGATACCCCTCTTGAATTTTTATCCACATGGGTGTGGGGCCAGCCCATTCCATGTCCATGCCCCTCCTACCAGTCTGGATGGGTGTTGTTTCTTCAATTGCATAGTTGTTAGACTTCCATTTAACTCGATTTTCTAGTTCTCACTCTTCCATTCAACTCAATTTCTGATGTTCCCAAGTGATGTTGTTTTATATTTTAGTTGTAATTTTGATGCGGCTGCGCGAAGAGGCGAGCCATGTTTGCCTATGTCGCCATCTTGACTGAAAGCCTCTCTATGTATTTAAAATATATAAAATATACTGTATTATCATATATAATTTTATACATGGTAGTGGAAGTGAAGGGATATATGATATACACTCTAAACTTATTCCTAGCTATTTATCACATGTCACCTGTACTTTTCTAAATTGTCTCCCCACTTCCTCTCACTCTCAATCTATTCTTCACACTGTAGTCAGAAAAATCTTTAAAATGACAAAAGCAATTCTCTTTCTCTCATATACTCATTGATACACATACACATCATTTCAAACTTTTCAGTTACATAGCACCTAAGATAAAATCAAAACTCCTTAACATATCCTGTGTCAAAAGAAGTCTCGGAGATGAAAGCATTTTGAAAAAAGCTTTCCTTAGAAAAACAGTTGCAAAAGTTCAGGCCTTAGAAGCACTGGTTCATCAAACACACCCCCCACCAAGGTTATAGGGTTTATAGTTTGTTGATTCATGATGGAAAAAGAGCAATTTTGTCATATAATTGCCATATTCCTCCAAATTATTGCATATCTTCAGACTTAACAAAAGTTAGCATTGCAGAGGTCATTACAAAACAAAAAAAAATTCTTTTGTTAGGGAGTCAGTAACATGGGAAATGCTGAAGGTTTTGTTCACTTTGGAAACTATGGGTAGTATCACATTGTTCTTTTTTTTTTTTTTTTTTTTTTTTTTTTGGTTTACCTCAGAGTGCTAAGCATTTTGTGTTTTCTTGCTGTGGAACGTGTATATTTACTAATACTGGAAGCAGGACAAAGGTGCCAGTTTTGCTTCATGTGGGTACATCTGCATGATTTGGCTACTTCTAAAGTCTTCAGCCTCAACTCACACTTCTCTCCCACTCATTTTTTATGTTGCAGCCACATGGAACATAGAACACCTTCTTTCAGGTTCACAAAGCTTTCCCCAGCTCACTGTCCCTGTCTGGTACACATTCCCCTATAGTCCTTACTTAGCCAAATTTCACTTGTCTTCCCAGTTGAAACTTTTATGTCATTTTCTCCAAATTCTGTTCTAAATTGAGTTCTCTTATTATTCAATCACAGTATATTGCAGTATTATCAGTTAGGATGCCTTTGGTTTCTGGTAACTGAAAGACTAACTCAAAGGTATTGCTAGGGTCTCTAAGGCATGGGGGTTTGGGGAATGGGGGCTTTGGGCATGGAGAATAACATTCATCACTGTGTGTACCTTTGTTTAATACTCACCTTATAAACTTTAAAATGCATTAAACAGTATTTCCTAGAAATACTGTGCTGTGCTATACAATACAATACAGTATCCACTAAATGTATGTGGCTATTGAGCACTTGAAATATACTTAAAGCAACTGAGTAATGGATTTTTATATTTTATTTATTTTTAAATTTTAAACTGGTAGTTCATTCAGTTATTGGAAAACTTTAAGATATGTTTGAGAAAACTCAAGTATGTGAATCTCTTTTTCCAAATGTAAATTTTATGAAATCTTAATACAGATCCAGTATTTCCAATTAAAATTAAACAACTGAACTAAGTATATAAGTAAAGTACATACTGGATTTCCAAGACTTAGTATGAAAAAAATGTAAATTGTCTCAATTTTTGTATTGATTACATGTTGAAATGATATTTTGGATATATTGAGTTAAACAAAATATATTACTAAAATTGTCTATTTCTTTTAACTTTTTCAATGTGGCCACCGGTAAATTTGAAACTACCCACATGGCTAGTATTACATTTGTATTGGACAGCACAGCTCCAAACATTGAAATAGTGATGCAACTAATCAAAAGATAAATTTAGTAAAATTTCTACTTAAAGGTTTTGAGGGAGATGAAAAAAAACAAACATCAAAACGCTGTTGTTTAAAGATAAACGTGTAACATGATGAAGCTGGATTGGAGTTTGAGGGCAGAATGAATGAAGTATTGGTAAAAGCTGGCTATTGCAGTAATATAGACAGGAAAGTGATGATAATCCTTTGGGCTAGAATGGAGATGGTGGAGATGAAAAGAATACATACATCTAGAGACAGTTTGGGAAGTAAAACTAAACTGTTTACAAATTTAACCAGATTCTTCTCTGGTTTAATCAAAACATTGATTATGGACTAATTTAATCATGTTCCATAATTAATGAAAACGGTAATTAAAACATATTTAATCGAATTCTATAATTTAATCAAAACATTGTACAGGTTTAATCAAATTCTTCAATAATTTTATTAAAGTCACAAATCTAGCAGATTCTCATATGCTTCAAAGCATTGTACAAAAAAAAAAAATCTCACAAAAGATACATGATCACAATGACTGCCGAATTCATGTAACATTTATTTTAAACTGATTACAAAGGTAGTACAGGCAGGACTCGCTCATAATAGCTGCTAAGCGAGGAACCAAAAATTTGGTTGAGAATGAATGATTGAAATCTTCACAGCAACCTGAAGAAGAAAACAAGACTGGCCACGCCCATTCCACAGAGGCCAATCCTGGACTCGGAGGCGAGGATCGTTATAGCATTGGCTGGAGGTCACACGTCAGTCAGTAGCCAGGCCCTGAACCCCACCTCATTCGTTGCCCCGTGTCCACCTCAGGGCGGGGCAGTCCACCTTCAGCATGTCAAGTCTGGCCTACCGCAGTGAGGGGCTTAGATTCTGAACCCGCTGGCTAGTGGGGGCGGGGGCGTGCAGGGTAAAGAAAGCTTCAGAGTCGGCTTCCCTATAGGCCCTCCCGCAAGACTGCTTCCGGGGCAGGGGGCGGGGCTGTCGGAAGTAGTAGGAGCTGTCTGCTGCTCGTTGTTTAAGCGGCTGACGGAAGGAGAAACCAGACTTCTGGTGGTGGAACGATAATCGGGGCTACCGGACCTGCTGCTAACCTCTGGACGAGCCAGAAGCCAGGAGTACCAGCTGCGGAGCGGCGGGGCAAGGCGCCCGCTTGCCTTTTGATCTCATCATGTCGCGGGGCTCCATCGAGATTCCCCTCCGGGACACTGACGAGGTAAGTGTCGCTTTTGGGGGAGGGTTGGGGCGGTGAACTTGCACGATCCCCTCTTCCCGCTTGCTCTCGGGCTGTTTCAGAAGCGAGAGAATGCACTCCCCCAACAGCCCAGGTAGAAATCACCAGCAGAACCTATGTTTCCCTCCCTCACCAGCCCTGGCGTCCTCCCAGGTTGAGAACGTTGTGTTCCTGCAGCCTAGGGACCACCGAGGAGTTCTTGAAAGTTCCTCTCCAACATATTTGTTTGACAGTACACTTGCTCTTTTCCTAATTCACGGGCATAGGGATGTGAAAATGCTCAATAAACTGTAAAGCACCTCCCAGTTCACAGAGGTGGGTGCTGATGTCACCATGATCGCTCTGCCGCTTAAACTAAGTACTGTATCTTTCCCTGGGAATATATAGGATGTCGTCTTTTTCTTCCTTAGAAACTGGATTCTGTCATAGTGCACTGTGTTCGTCACACAGGCTCCATCAGCGAAATAGAGACTTCAAGATATAGCCTGTTCTATGTTCCGATAGAATTAATCTCCTTTCCCTTCCCGACGCCTCATTCATGGTGGCCTGTGGCTTGTATGAGTAAAGCTTTCAGCTTTGATGTTCTCTTACCGGATATCTCGTACTCTTATTTTTGTTCGTTTGGTTGATCGAGATGTAATTCACCTACCATAAAGCCCAGTGGTTTTTTATAGTTATATTCACAAAGTTTTGTAACCATCACCATTATTTAATTCTGAACATCTTTGTACTGTTTTTATACACACATTCAGAAGTGTCTGTGACACACAAATGCTGCCTTCAAGATTAATGTGTACAATGACATTCAACTTTGCATTGCCCCTAGGAATGTCAGACCTATGACATCAGACCGTCTGGAAGGCTTATCTGCACTTTGCCCGCATTATGTGTTAAGCAGGGTTTTGTTTTGTTATTTTTGAGTAAGCAAAGCTTTTTTAGGTATTTTATAGTTCTGGTGATTTGAAGACAACTAACAGGATTTGTTTGCTTCTCTATGCATTTTCTTTAATATTGCCATATAATCTACTTATCGAGTGCGACTTAAACTTAATATGTACAGTTGCTCAGCCCTTCTGAAAGTGAACACAAGCCCTATATATATCCATATTGATGTATATTCAAGAAAAGCAGCAAAGAAATGTGAATTTAGAAAGAAAAAAGGCCCTGACTGGTGTGGTTCAGTGGATTGAGCGCTGGCCTGCAGACCAAAAGGTGGCCGGTTGATTCCCAGTCAGGGCACATGCCTGAGTTTCAGGCCAGGTCCCCAGTTGGGGGCGTGCGAGAGGCAGCCGATCAATGTTTCTCTTCACACATGGATGTTTCTCTCTCTTTCTTTCTCTCTCCTTTCCCCTCTCTCGAAAAATAAATTAAAAAAATAATTTTAAAAGGTGAAAAAGTGCCCTGGCTGGTGTAGCTCAGTGGATTGAGCGCAGGCCTGCAAACCAAAGGGTCACTGGTTCAATTCCCAGTTCATGGCACATGCCCGGGTTGCAGACCAGTAGGGGGCACATGAGAGGCAACCACACATTGATATTTATCCCCTTCTCTTTCTCCTTCCCTTCCCCTCTCTATAAAAATAAATAAATAAAATCTTTAAAAGAAAAGAAAAAATTAAAAACCTGTGTTTTTGTTTTAGGTCATTGAACTTGACTTCGATCAATTACCAGAGGGAGATGAAGTTATCAGTATTTTGAAACAGGAACACACACAACTGCACATATGGATTGCTTTGGCGGTCAGTATTCATGCAACAAATATTTTTTATATGTTGACTGGGAAAACTATGTGGTTTCTTTTTTCACATACAGTAAAAGCCAGTTTGGATGTACGATAAGTTAATTGTATTGTGTGTGGAAGTTAATTGTATTACCGTTTATGGAACAAAAAGGTCAGTTTCCTAAATGATGTGGTACTCCACTGGTAAATTAGTGTGTGTTGTTGGTAAAGGCAAATTCATTTAAGTTAAATAATACTCTATATTAAGTATTTGATTATTTAGTGATTGATTACTCAGTGAAGACTGGCTTAATGTTTAAGGCTAAACTGAGAAAAGACAAAGTGTCAGGATGTAAACATTACTACTTAACCTTGTTTCCCATAACAATAAAATATTTCCCATAAAAAATTCTAGAAGGTGATTAGGTTTCAGGCTAACTCACAAAAGCCCTTGTAGATGAAGTTTATCTCAGGCTTAAGTTAGTTGTCCTGTTTGGTCCCTTCTCTAACATAAATGCCACTGGAAATTCTCAGGAAAAATCACCGTAGAGGGCCTAAAATTCTGCCACCCTCCAACCTCCCTAGCACCAGCTATATGATAATGTTTCCTTTTTCTGGGATCATTATCGTAAATGATTATCATAATTTAGTAAACACTATAATCATTATTCCTAAGCAAGTGTGCCACAGGTCACTTTTATGTAAAAGGACACATAGGAGGCTCCTAATATTGCCTTAACGGCTCAGAGAGGTAGGTCTGGAATTGGGCTTGTATCCAGTGCCCAAGCCTAACTCAAAGAGTTTCTTAGATGTGGATTTACAGAGAAGTACTTGCAGTGATAAACAGTGACCTTCTGACTTGAAGTGCTATGTTTTCCTGCTCTATACAGGATAAGTCAATGCTTGCCACACGTTTTTTAAAACGAGAAGGTAACTTTGATTTTTTTGTAGTACAAATGTTTTCTTTAGCAGCGTTTACACAAACACTTGAGTGTTGGGGGATTAGCATGGCATTGTGATAAAATAAATTGGTGAAATGTTGTGGGCTATAGATTGTTAACATAGAAAAGTATGTAGGCTTGGAGTTAGAGAATCCTTTGTTCAAATTCCAACATGGCTGCTAACTAGCCATGTGACCTTAGACAAACAATCTACCCTCTAAGGCTGTTTCCTCATTTAAAATATGAGGGTGTTAACCTGGCTGGTGTGGCTCGATGGATTGAGCATCAGCTTCGAAACTAAAATATGAGAGTGCTAGTATTCTCTTTAAGGATGGTTGTATAGATTAGGTATAAAGTGTATGAAGCTCCTAGCATAGCATGTGGCCCATAGTAGGTGGTTAATAAATGATTAATATTCCTTTTATTATTAATAAATTACATGTGCCCAGAGAAGTTATTCAACAAGCCCAAAGTCATAGAACCCAAGTTTTCTGTTTGGAGTTCTTTATATCTCTCATTATTGCTTTCTTTCTTGGGCTCTGATTTAGTTTGAAATCAACTATTGCTAGGTAAGAAGTTGGAAGCATTTGCAATGATTTTAAATTTTTAACAGCTTAATTGGATATAATTAACCTATAATAACCTGCACATACTTTTTGTGTACTATTTGAGAAGTTTTAGCATATGCCAACACTTGTGAAACCTTTACCACAATCAAGGTAATGAATATACCCATCACCTCTAAAACTTTCCTCTAAACTCCCCCTGCCCCCAATAGTGTCCAGGTAACCACTGATCTACTTTTGTTGCTAAAGATTAGTTTGCACATTATAGAGTTTTATATAAATGGAATTATATAGTATTTACTCCTTTTGGCCAGGCTTCTTTCATGTAAAATAATTATTTTGAGATTTATTTACTTTGTAGTATATATCAACAGTTCCTTCCTTTTATTGGTGAGCCGTAGCCATTGTACAGATAAACCACAGCTTGTTTGTCCATTCACCTATTGATCAATAATTGTGTTGTTTCCAGTTTTTGAATATTACAAATAAAGCTGCTATAAAGATTTGTGTACAACTTCTACGGACACATGATTTAGTAATTCTGATTTGATTCTTTCACCTTATAGCTGGAATACTACAAGCAAGGAAAAACAGAAGAGTTTGTAAAGTTGTTGGAAGCAGCACGTATAGATGGCAATTTGGACTACAGAGACCATGAAAAAGACCAGATGACTTGCTTGGATACATTGGCAGCCTACTATGTACAACAGGCTCGGAAGGAAAAGAATAAGGACAATAAGAAAGATCTTATCACACAGGCAACCCTGTTGTACACAATGGCTGATAAAATTATTATGTATGATCAGGTAAAAGAAGTCATATTTTTTTGAATTTATGAAAGGAAAAAAATACCACATGAAAGTAAAATGTGTGTGATAGGCAATAGATTTTTTTGAAATAATTTTTCTTAAAACAGCATGCTTGATACAAATAGTCCAAATGAAGAGGGGTTCCTTGTTAAAATTGGACTTTCTTTGGTCCTTGTACTGTTGAAGTAATTTAGCAGAGAAAACTTATTCACATGTTTAGCCAGTAATTTCACTACCTCGGTGAATTTCAAACATTTTAAGGAGTTTGAACTTTTCTTTTTGTCATTGTTCCTGGCACAGAAGTCTTGTTGCACTTTAGGATAATTTCTCAGTTTGTTATTAAGAATTGCTTATTAACTATTTTAAATACTTTACAGTTGGTAGAGGAATTTTGGTGGTACTATACCTCATTTCTATTTTTCATTTTAGTGTTATACATTCATGTTAAATTATGGTTAGTCCTTGATAAAATCAAGTCTAAGACAATGCATTACTTTTTCAGAACCACTTGCTGGGAAGAGCCTGCTTCTGCCTTCTTGAAGGTGACAAAATGGATCAGGCTGATGCGCAGTTTCATTTTGTACTCAACCAGTCTCCAAATAATATTCCAGCCCTTCTTGGTAAGTCATTTTCAGCAACCACCTTATAAACCTATATTTGTCAGCCTGAAATATATCTCTTTGTAATAAATAGCTCCTTAAGTAATGGGCTGGGCACCAAATTAGAAGAGCTTTACCTTATTAAAAATGTAACTATCTGCAATAGATCATTGTTTCTGTTGAAATTGCAGAAATAAAATTATACCAGTTAAGAGCAATTTGTTATCCACTTCTAAAGCATCAGTAAACATTCTCTATTTGGACAACTGTAAGCTATTTTAATTATTATTAACTTTTAATATAAAGACAAAACTTCTATTTATAGGCATAAATTAATATACCCTTATGGAAAACAAGTTTTGATAGGAAATCATTTTCACTGTTTTCAAGTATTTTTCATAATGACATGTATTTGATTTCAGTGAGTATAAAGCAGATGAGACTTGTGTTCTTTAATTAGTACATGTTTATGTTTAAAAATTGTTACAGGTAAAGCTTGCATTTCATTCAACAAAAAGGATTACAGAGGAGCTCTTGCTTACTATAAGAAAGCATTGCGTACAAACCCAGGATGTCCAGGTGAGAGAAAAGTTTTAAGTCTAAAATAATGTTCTTAGATTTAAAATATTAAGGATTTGTCAATTGCTTTTAAAGTTAGTTGTGATAGGATACTTGTAAGATTGTTGAAATGGCAGAATTGAGACTTTTAAACACATATTTGATTTAAAAGCTGAATAGTAAATCATATTATACTCTTCTTGCCCTATACTACTTTTTTTTCTAAAATCTTGTTATTTTAGCAAATTTTATTGAGTACCAAGTATGTGCCATGCACTGTTCTAGACTGAGGGAATACAGCAAAGAACCAAAGAGACAGAAGTCCCTGCACTCATGGAATTTATTTTCCAATGAGGAATATAACATGAGTAAAATACATACTGTGTAAGATATTAGTAAGGGCTAAGGAGAAAAATAAAGCAGAAAAGGAATATGAGAAGCATCGAGGGTGGGTTGCTTAGAAAGGTTAACCAGTGAAATACATCATTGAAACAGTACCCAGAGGAGTGATAATAGCTAGAAAAGAGGTCCAAGGATGGAGCCCTAGGGCACTCTGGCATTCAGAGGTTATGGAAATAAGGAAGACTCAGCAAAGGAGCCTGAGAAGGAGCAGCCAGAAATAGAGAAGGAGAAGAGAGTAAGTACAATATCCTTGAAATTAAATGTAAAATGTTTCCAGAAACTCAGGTGTCCTCTTAAAGGAACAATGTAAAAACTCATTCTTGTAGCCATTCACCCTGAGTTGCACCCTGAGTGGAGGCATGGTGGCTCAGGGAGTGCCCTAGTCACACAGGGAGAGACTGAGTTCTGTGACTTTAGGGTTAGGCTTAGAGCAACAGCCTCCAATGCCCCTGTGTTGAGCCCTACCACATGGTCCATGGGCACCATATTTAAGCACTCCCCTCACATAGCATTAGCCTGGCAAACTACACTACCTTCACCCTGGGGCCCTGCCCTGGCCAACTCCTTCATGGCTGGGGGCTCTGTCAGAGGCAACCAGCCTGGTATCCTGTTGCAATCTTTCCTGAAAAGCTCTCCAGAAATGCCAGTCAAGTTCATGGGGGGCCAGAAACACACAGGGAGAAACTAAGTTGTGTGACTTTAGGGGAAGGGTCATCTTTCCACATGGCCTACAGGCACCGCCTTTCCTATGCAGAACCCTCCCTTCATGGGCCAGATCGTAATCTGCTTTAGCCTGATGAACTCTACTAGCTCCACCATGAAGGCTCCCTGCGAACCCCACCCCCCCACCACAAAGGCTCCAGTCAGATGGCAGCTGGCTTCATTGTATGTACTCTGAGACCTTTGCTGAATGGCTTCAGACACAGTGCTGGTGCCAAGTTTGAAACTTTATTAACCTGGTAAACACCACTTGCCTTTACCTGGTGAATACTCACCTACTCCCTAAGGCTCTTTGAGTGGCTATGGTCATTGGCAGCCAGATGTGGTAGTAGGTCTCAGTTTGCCTTGGGTCTTTTGCTCTCTTGCCCCAGGCCCAGTACCGGTGGCAGCCAACCTTGGTTGACAGCTTGGATTCTCCTGTACCCAACCAAGACTCAGCAGAGGCAGCCACTAACTCTGACTCAATTAATAGCTCCTAACATGTAGCCCAGGGCCAGTTACATGCAGCATCTGACATTGATTTGCACTAAGTCCCTCACAAGAGACCCCAGAAAAAACATGCCAGGGGGCTGGCTTTAGACAACCACAGAGCACCAACCGATTAGTTTCACAACTGGCACACCCAAAGGGAAATCTTGGCAGACCCCAGACTCTGCTGGGGCAAATTCCACTACATGGGGTAAGCCTCCAAATAGCAGCTCGTTCCCTGTGGGCATGGCCAATTCTTAAAGCCAGCCTGAGGGTCAGTTGCACTCGTGGATGTGCCAACGGTGATCAAGGCTCAACTACAACAGGAGGGCACACATAACTCACAGCGGTATACTCCTGGGGCATCTAGCTCATGATCAGGGAGAATGCCACTGAGTCCCACAGGACACTACTTAGGCCTGCTCTGTGAAGACTGGGAGACATAGCAGACCTACCTGATTCACAGAAACAAACACAAAGAGGCGACCTAAATGGGGAGACAAAAAAAAATATGCCCTCAAAAGAACAGGAGAAATGTCCAGAAAAAAACTAAATGAAATGGATACAAGTATTCTATCAGATACACAGTTCAAGATAATGGTTAATCAGGATGCTCACGGAACTTACGGGAAGAGTAGATGAACTCAACTTCAACAGAGAGATAGTAAGCATAAAAAAAGGACACAGAAGCCATAAAAAAGAACCAGTTGGAAATGTAGAATACTATAACAAATGAAGAATACCCTAGAAGGAATCAATAGCAGATTAGATGACGCAAAAAAAGAATTTTAAAAAATGAGGGTAGTTCAAGGGACTTCTGGGACAACATCAGATATAACAATGTTAGTGTCTTTGGGGTACCAGAAGGAGAAGACAAGGAGAAAGGAATTGAGAACCTATTTGAAGAAATTATGAATGAAAACTTCCCTAACCTGATGAAAAAAAAAAAAGATACACAAGTCCAACAGGGACTTCTGGCCAAGATGGAGGTGTGGGTGGACACAATGTGCCTCCTCGCACAACCAAAGTTAAGGACAACAAAGATTTAGAAACAAGAAAGCAATCAGAACTGACAGAAAATTGAACTGTGTGGAAGTCCCACAACCATTCACCCAGACCAGTAAGAGGGGCGGAGTCGTGGCAGGAAAAATCGGAGGTTGGCGGACCTGGGCTCGCAGGCAGTGGCTGGCAGACCCCAGGCGCGGGGTGGCAATGGGCAGACCCAGCGAGGCCCCATGAGGCGGCTGGCTGACCAGGTGGTCCCAAATTCATGCGCAGATAATCCAGGTGAAAACGGGGAGTGAGACAGACGTCACGACCCAGGGCCCCAGAGCCAGGAAATAAAACCTAAAAACACCAATTGAAAACACTTGTGGGGGTTGAGGTGCCAGGAGAGACTCCCGGCCTTACAAGAGAGTTCATTGGAGAGACCCACAGGGTCCTAGAATGTACACAAGCCCATCCATATGGAAATCAGCACCAGAAGGGCCCAATTTGCTTGTGGGAAGTAGCGGAAGGGACTGAAATACGAGAGAGAGGGGAGCAAGCACCATTGTTCCCTCTTGGACCCCACATACAGCATCACAACCCAGAGACTGGGCTGCCCCACCCAGTGGAACACTTAAGGCTCCACCCCTCACTATGTAACAGCCGTGACTAGACCAAAAAACAAAAACGGCTCAAATGGGAAAACAGATCAAAGCCCCAGAGCTAATTCATCTAAGTGACCAAGAGATAGCCGACCTATCAGATGCATAGTTCAGAGCACTGGTGATCAGGATGCTCACAGAATTGGTTGATTTTGGTCTCAAATTAGATGAACAAATGAAGGCTACAATAAGTGAAATGAAGGAAAACACACAGGGAACCAATAGTAATGGGAGGAAAACTGGGACTCAAATCAATGGAGTGGACCAGAAGGAAGAAACTAACAACCAAACAGAAAACAAGGAAGAAACAAGAATTCAAAAAAATAAGGAGAGGCTTAGGAACCTCCAGGACATCTTGAAACGTCCCAACATCTGAATTATAGGGGTACCAGAAGGGGAAGAAGAGGAGCAACAAGTGGAAAACTTATCTGAACAAATAATAAAGGAGAACTTCCCCAATCTGGCAAAGGAAATAGACTTCCAGGAAGTCCAGGAAGCTCAGAGAGTCCCAAAGAAGTTGGACCCAAGGAGGAACACACCAAGGCACATCATCATTACATTAGCCAAGATTCAAATGAAGGAGAGAATTCTAGAAGCAGCAAGGGATAAGGGGACAGTCACCTACAAAGGAGTTCCCATCAGACTGTCAGATTTCTCAAAAGAGACCTTCTAGGCAAGAAGGGGCTGGAAAGAAGTATTCCAAGACATGAAAGGCAAGGACCTCCATCCAAGATTGCTCTATCCAGCGAAGCTGTCATTTAGAGTGGAAGGGAAGATAAAGTACTTCTCAGATAAGGTCAAGTTCAAGGAGTTCATCATCACCAAGTCCTTATTATATGAAATGTTAAAGGTACTTACCTAAGAAAAAGAAGATAAAAAATAGGACAATAAAAAGACAGCAAACTCACAGCTATTAACAACCACACCTAAAACAAAAGCAAACAAGCAAACAGCTAGAACAGGAACAGAACCACAGAAATGGAGATCACATGGAGGGTTAGCAACAGGGGAGTCGGGGGAGGAGAGGGGGGAAAAGGTACAGAGAATACGTAGTATAGACAGTGGGTAGAAAATAGACAGGGGGAGGGCAAGAATAGTGTGGGAAATGTAGAAGCTAAAGAACTTACGACACATGGACATGAACTAAAGGGGGGAATGTGGGTGAGAGGGGGTGTGCAGGGTGGAGGGGAATGAAGTGGGGGAATGGGACAACTGTAATAGTATAATCAATAAAATATATTAAAAAAAGATACACAGGTCCAGGAAATACAGAGTCCCAAACAAGATGAACCCAAACAGGTCCATGCCAAGATACATTATAACTACAATACTGAAGGTTAAAGGCAAAGAGAGAATCTTAAAAGTGGCAAGAGAAAGACAGGTACCTACAGGGGAACTCCCATAAGACTGACAGCTGATTTCTTAACAGAAACTTTGCAGGCTAGAAGGGATTGGTATGAAATGTTCAAAGTGAGGAAAAGCAAGGACCTCTATAAACAAGACTACGCTACCCAGTAAAGATGACATTTAAAATTGAAGGAGATGTAAAGAGCTTCATAGAACAGACAAGAAAAAAGTAAAGGAGAGCTTCACTACCAAACCAATATTACAAAAACTGTTAAAGGAACTTTTATTAAGAAGAAGAAGTGGGGGAAAGGAACATAAATATGAATATTAAAATGGCAATAACTATGTACCTATCAATAATCACTTTAAATGTAACTGTATTAAATGATTCAATCAAAAGACATAGGGTAGCTGAATGGATAAGAAAACAAGACCCATATATATGCTGCCTACAAGAAATCCACTTCAAATTGAAAAGCACAGACTGAAAGAAAAGGGATGGGAAAAAGATATTTCCTGCAAATGGAAATGGAAAAAAAGCTTCGGTAGCAATACTTAGACAAAATAAACTTTATCTATTTTTTTAAAGTTACCCCTTTTTTTAAAAGATTTTTTTTTTTTAATTTTTAGAGAGAGGAAGGGAGGGAGAAAGAGAGGAGAGAAACATCCATGTGTGAGAGACACATTGATTGGTTGCTTCGTGCATGCCCCCAACTGAGGATCTGGCCTGAAGCCTAGGCATGGGACCTGACCAGGAATCAAACTTGCAACCTTTGGGTTTGCAGGCCGGTACTCAATCCACTGAGTCATATCAGCCAGGACGATATAACTCTTGTAAACATTTATGCACCCATCATAGAAGCACCTAAACATATAAAGCAAATATTTATGGACATAAAGGGATAGAGCAGCAGTGGTACAGTTAGAGTAGGGGACTTTAACACCCCGAAGACAACACTGGATAGATTTTTAGAGCATTTCACATCTTAAAGCAGCAGAATATACATTCTTTTTAAGTACACATGGATCATTTTCCAGGATGGACCACATGTTAGGCTATAAAGCAAGTTTCAATAAATTTAAGATCAAAATCGTATCTAAGCATCTTTGACCACAGTGTTACGAAATTAGAAGTCAATTACAAGGGAAAAAACTGAAAAATGCATGAACACAAGGGGGCTAAATAACATTGCTAAATAGTGAGTGGATTAACTGAGATCAAGGAAGAAATCAAAAGATTCCTTGAGACAAATGAAAATGTAAACAAAACAACCTAAAACCTATGGGACACAGTGAAAGTAGTCCTAAGGAGAAATTCATAGCAGTCAGGATACCTCAAGAAACAGGAAAAATCTCAACAATCTAACCTTACACCTAAAGGAACTAGGGAGAGAACAATAAACAAAGCCCCAAGTGAATAGAAGGAAGGAAATAATAAAGATCAGAATGAAAATAAAATGGAGTCTAAAAAAACATACAAAATATCAAACCAAGAGCTGGTTCTTTGAACAGATAAACGAAATTGATAAACCTTTAACCAGATTCATCAAGAAAAAAGAGGACACAAATAAATAAAATCAGAAAAGAAAGTGAATTGGCAACTGACACCACAGTAAAACAAAGTAGTATAAGATAGTACTATGAACAATTATATGCAATCAAGTTGGACAATCTGGAAGGAATGGATAAATTCATAGAAACATCCAACCTTCCAGGACTGAATCAAGAAGAAACAAAATCTGCATAGGCTGATTATAACCAGTAAAACTGATTTAGTGATCAAAAAATGCCAACAAACAAAAGCCCTGGACTGGATGGGTTCACAGGTATATTTTACCAAACATTTAAAGAAGAACTAACACCTGTCTTTCTTACACTATTCTGGAAAAATCAAGAGGAGGGAATACTGCCGAGCTCATTTTGTGAGTCCAGCAACATCCTGATTCCAAAACCTGACAAAAGCATTACAAAAAAGAAAATGACAGACCAACATTCCTGATTAACATATATGCAAAAGTCCTGAACAAAATATTAGCAAACCAGGTTCAGCAGCACGTTAAAGAGATCACACACTATGATCAAGTGGGATTTATTCCTGGTATGCAAGTTTGATTCAATGTCCGGAAATCAGTGTGATATACCACAAACAAAATGAAGGATAAAAATGATATGATTGCTTCAATAGATGCAGAAAATGAATTTGACAAAATCCAGCACCCATTTATGATAAAAACTCAATAAAGTGGGAATAGAGGGAATATATCTCAACATGAGAAAGGCTATATATGATAAACCCACAGCTATTATACTCAACTGGGAAAAACTAAAAGTGTTTTTCTTAAGATCAGGAATAAGACAGTGATGTCCACTTTCACGACTCTTATTCAACACAGTGTTTGAAGTCCTAGCCACAACAATCAGACAAGATGAAGAAGTCCAAAAAATTCTGTATAAAGAAAAAGCATCCAAATGGAAAGGAAAAAGTAAAATTGTCATTATCTGCCAGTGACATGATACTATATGGGAAGAACCCTAAAGATTCCACTGAAAAATTGCTAGAACTGATAAATGAATTCAGTAAAGTACCAGGATACAAAATAAGTATTCAGAAATCAGTTGCATTTTTATACACCAATAATGAAGTATTAGAAAGAGAAACTAAGAAAACAATCCCATTTACAGTTGCACCAAACAACAAAACTGTAAGTTTAACCAAAGAGGTAAAAGACCTATGCTTGGAAAATTGTAAGACATTGAAGAAGATACAAATAAATGGAAGCATTTACCATGCTCAAATATAGTAAAAATTGACTGTGAAAATGTCCATACTACCCAAAGCAACCTACAGGTTCACTACAATTCCTAACAAAATAGCAGTGGTGTCCTTCATAGGACTAGAACAAATAATCCAAAAACAGCCCTGGCTGGGTTGCTTGGTTGGTTGGAGCATTGTCCCATACACCAAAAGGTTGCGGGTTCAGTCCCTGGTTGAGGTGCATAGGGGAAGCCACTGATCAGTGTTTCTCTTTTATGTAGATGTTTGTCTTTCTCTCTGTAAAATCAATAAACATATCCTTGGGTGAGAATTAAAATTAAATATTTATGTGGAACCACAAAAGACCCTGAATAGCCATAGCAATCTTGAGAAAGAAGAACAAAATTGGAGATGTCACACTACCTGATATCAAAATACAAGACTATAGTAGTCAAAACATGGTACTGTCATAAAAACAAATACATACATAGGTCAGTGGAACAGAATAAAGAGTCCAGAAATAAGCCCACTTCTGTATGGTCAATTAATACATGACAGAGGAGGCAAGAATATACAATGGGGTAAAGACAGTAAATTCAATAAACGGTATTAGGAAATTTGGACAGACATGCAAAAAATGAAACCACCTTCTTACACCATTTACAATAAATTCAAAATGAATTAAAAACTTAAATGTAACACACATGCAAAAAATAAAATTAGACTACCTTCTTATACCATTTACAATAATAAACTCAAAATGGATTAAAAACTTAAATGTAAGACTTGAAAACGTAAAACTCCTAGAAGAAAATATAGGCAGTAAACTCTCTGACATTTCTCTTAGCAATATTTTTTCTGAAACGTTTCCTCAGGCAAGGGAAACAAAAGAAAAAATAAACAAATGGGACTTACAATGGAATATTGGACACAAAAATGGATGAAATCTTACCATTTGCAACAGCATGGATGGACTTACCAGTGTATTATGCTAAGTGAAATAAGTCAGACAGAAAGGCAAATACCATATGGTTTCAGTTATATGTGGACTCTAAAGATCAAAACAAATAAACAAACAAAACAGAAACGAACTCATAGATACAGAAAACAAAACTGATGGTTGCTAGAGGGAAGGGAGACTGGGGCAATAGGTGAAGAGGGTGAAGGGATTAAGAAGTACAAATTGGCAGTTGACGTTAGTGACAGGGATGTAAAACACAGCATAGGGAGTAAAGTCAATAATAATGTAATAACTATGTATGGTGCCAGGTGGGTAGTAGACTTATCAGGGTGATCACTTGGCAAGTTATGTGAATGTCTACCACTGTGCTGTATACCTGAAACTAATATAACATTTAATGTCAGCTTAATTGAAAAGCAAAAATTTTTGAAATAAATTATTTTTAAAAGATTTTATTTATTTATTTTTAGAGAGAGGGAAAAGGAGGGAGAAAAGGAGGGAGAGAATCATCAGCATGCAAGAGAAACATGGATTGGTTGCCTCTCACACTCCCCCAACCGGAGAGCTGGTCTGTAACCCAGGCATATGCCCTGACTGGGAATTGAACTGGCAACCATTTGGTTTGCCCACTGAGCCATGGTGGTCAGGGCAAAAAAATAGAAAGATTTTTAAAATGTTTTCAGAAGAAGAAGCTGTTAGGCAGTATCAAATTTTGATGTTAGGCAAAGTAAAATACAGATTAAGAATTGATCATTGGATTTTGCACATACAAATTATTGGTGACCTTGATAAGAGCACTTTTACTGGAATGGTGGGGGTGAGACCTCAGAGTAGATTCAAGAAAAAATGGAAGGAAAGGAATTAGAGGTAGCAAGTGTAGATAGATTTCAAGTTTTGCTATTAAGGGAAGAATAGGAAAGGGGAGGGTTGAGAACTGGAAAGGGAAATGGAATCAAGAAAGGATTTTTTTAAAAGATGGGTAGATGTTTGTCAGGATGATCTAGTAGAGAAGGGAAATTTGATGATGAAGGAAAAATAGAGGAGGGTTGCTGGAGCAGTGTCCTTAAATAGATGAAAAAGGGTAGGATCTGATGACCAGAGGAGAGGCTCCATAGGTGGTGGGCACATGTGTTTTGGCATGGCCTTGAAATTGGGTAGTGTGCATAAGCACAGCTGCGAAGGGAATGGTAGTATGTGCATGTAGTTTGTCATACTATTTAAGGTCTTAAGAAAGTTTTTTGTTCTGTATTTTAAAATTGCTCTTCAAAAATTAGGGTATTGAAGGTTCAGTGTAGCCAGGAGTGTTGGAAGACAAGAAAAATACCTGTGTTACAGGTATTTTGTTCTATGGTGGTAAGGGTGTATCCATGAAGAAGGGTCAGGTTTGGGGAGACAACGAGAGTAGTAACCTTCAGTGAAATCAAGTCTATGATATACTACAAGATTCATAATGTAGTTATACTGAGGTTAATTTTGGGATTTTTGCAACTCATAAATGGAGGATGTTTAAACATAGCATTTAAAAAAAATTAAATCCTAAAATGCTCTAGTTTGATTTTATTTTTTTAGCGGAAGTTCGTTTAGGAATGGGCCATTGCTTTGTGAAACTTAATAAACTGGAGAAAGCTCGTCTCGCATTCAGCAGAGCACTGGAACTCAACTCCAAATGTGTGGGAGCATTGGTTGGACTAGCTGTTCTAGAGCTCAACAATAAAGAGGTATGTGAGTGAAATAATCCTGGCTGATTCGTCAGGCTCACGGTCCCTTATCTAAAAATAAAACCCTTGAGGCCAGAGTATTGTAGAAATCAAGAATTCAGGTTACAGAAATGTAACATGGTGCCTGCACTGCATAATGTAGAACACTCAGTTATTAGGACATGAGCTCAATGCAAACTTATATTTCTGTGGCAAAATGAATGACTGTTCACACTAATAGGAAACTTTACCCACAATTCAGGTAAAGTTTGCCACCAAGTGAGCTTGCTCCAAGATAACAAAAAAACTTATTTATTAGAGAGTTTTGGATTTCAGATTCTCAGGTAGGGGATTGTAGAATGTGTATCAGTTTGGGGTGCTTTCTATTGCAAGTAACAAACAAAAAACACACTATAGCGACTTAGTACACTATACCAGCTAAACTTGGATTTGGCACGCCAGTGTCATCAAACCCAGGGTTTTATATTTTTCTCTCCTCCCTTAATACATGGCCTTTCCTCCTCACGTCTGTCACCTCATAGTTGCAAGATAGCTGCCACATCTCCAGGCATTTCATTATATCAGCCTTATAAGGAGGAGGAAGGAAAGGGAGGGAATAAAGGGCTTCCTATTAGAGAAGTTCTGTCCCGTATTGAGAATGAAGCTCTCCATCATGCTTCCCCTGTGTGCGATTGCCTAGACAGGGTTTCCAGTGGAGGTGCTTATGCAATTAATTTTAAGAAAACTAAATTCTCAGACTTTAACTCACTATTTGAAATGTTTTATCTCTGGTGAAGGTCAACTAAAACAAGAGCTATATTTTGGTACTGAGCTTAGATTTGTATAACCTTATTTCTTCAGACTATAAAGAAAACAGAAAAAGTCTAATTAAGTAATATTTTCACTCAACCCTGTCATCATTGTTTTTCTTTTAGGCTGATTCCATCAAAAATGGGGTGCAGCTTCTTTCCAGAGCCTATACTATTGATCCTAGCAACCCTATGGTATTGAACCACTTGGCAAATCACTTTTTCTTCAAAAAGGTAGGAGAAGTCATTTCTCAAGTTCTTTACATTAAAACAAATTTTTTTTCAACTTAGAGACACAGACAACAATATGGTTGTTACCAGAGGGAAAGGGGGTGGGGAGACAGTGAAGGGTAAAAGGGTCAAGTATATGACAATGGGAGGAGATTTCATGTTGGCTGATAAACATGCAATGTAATATACAGATGATATATTATAGAATTACTCAATTGAAACCTGTATAATTTTATTAACCAATGTCGCCCCGATACATTTAATTTTAAAAAAAGAAAAATTTAATTTTCAGTTGAAATTCAATATTGTATTAGTTTCAGGTGTACAGCACAGTGGTTAGATACTTACATACTTTCAAAATGATGCCCCGTAAGTCTCATACCCACCTGACACCACACATAGTTATTACAACATCACTGACTGTATTCCCTATGCTGTACTTTACGTCCCCATGACTGTTTCGCAGCTGCAATTTGTACTTCTTAATCCCATCACCTTCTTCACCCAGCTCCTCAGGGCCCTTCCCATCTGACAACCATTAGCTTGCTTTCTATACCTATGAGTTTATTTCTGTTTTGTTTGTTCATTTGTTTTTTAGATTATACATATCAGTGAAATCTAAATGGTATTTGATTTTTCTGTCTGACTTTTTTCACTTAGCATAATACCCTCTAGGCTCATCCATGTTGTCACAAATGGTATGATTTTATTTTTTTAGGGCCAAGTAATACTCCCTTGCATATCTGTCACGCATCTTCTTTATCCAGTTGTCTATTGGCAGACACTTAAATTGCTTTCATATCTTGGGTTTTGTAAGTAATGCTGTAATGAACATAGGAGTGTATATATTTTTTTGCATT
The DNA here is from genome assembly GCA_039655065.1 of Glossophaga mutica. Taxonomy (NCBI): domain Eukaryota; kingdom Metazoa; phylum Chordata; class Mammalia; order Chiroptera; family Phyllostomidae; genus Glossophaga; species Glossophaga mutica. The sequence continues at coordinate 40,056,005 of CM077308.1, read as the reverse complement.
AGTATTTTGGATTTCTTCAGATAAATATTCAGAAGTGGGATTGCTGGGTCGTATGTAATTCTATTTTAATTTTTTGAGGAACCTCCGTACTGTTTTCCATAGTTGTTGCTTCAAATTAGAATTTGTATCTGGGGGTAGGTACATTTGTTCATTTATTTATTCATTTAATATTTATTAACTGTTTATATGGTACCGAACTCTGATAGGTATGTAGAGGTCAGCAAGGCATGGTTTCTGCGTGCAAGGAGTTTAGTTTTGTAGAAAACTGACATGTGAAGTAATGTAAATGTAAAGCTAAAGGTGCTTACCCTACTGTGGTAGAGAACTGAAAGAAGTGATCACCTGGTTAAAAGCGGGTTTTCACAAAGAAGGAAAATCTCTTGAACTAGGTTTTTACAAGGAGGTCACTAGGAGGCTAAAAGAGGAAAGGCGCAGATCTATGAATTAGTTCTAGTAGTTCAGTTCGTAACCGCGTAAGCGAATAGCGGGCTCATGATAGGTGGTGCATGGGATCGAGAGTGGGCCACTTGTGTAATGTAAGGAGCTCATACCTCCTTATGTAGGCAACAAAGAGTCATTGAAATTTTTGTGTATTGATTATGATACAATTTTTAAAGTTACCACTAAGACTATAGAAACAGCAGTATTTTAGGTTTCTTAAAGCCAAGATTTCATTGGCAAAGTTATACCATAAGCATGAAAGTTTAATCTGCCATATGGAAACCGGGTACTAAAGTATAGTAAGAACTTTAAACTAGTTAAATAGCAATTTAGGTAAAAGTTTACAAAACTGTATCGATCCTCATTAGTAAATACTGTTACTTTTATTGTTGCTATTAATATGCATTCAATGCTTGCTAAATGCCATTGTTAAAAGTGCATTCCATTAATTTATATCATATTCACAACAATTCTATAAAGTGTAGGGTAGCATTATCCCCATTTAATGGATGAATAATTAAGACGGTTAATAACCTAAGGTAACACAGCTATTAACCATGATGCTTTACTTCCTCTGGCTATGGAAGCATACTCCGCTTTCATAATGAATTATTAATTAAGCTTTATGCCATCATTGTGATGGTACTAAAAGGCACCTATTTAGGGAGAAGATGGAAATGTATCTTATGAACAAATGAAGTATACTGTTTAATATAAAACAATTATACATGTTAGTTTGGTTTTTACTGGGAAAAAACAAAGGATAGATTCTAAATATTTGAGTGCATATTTAATAATCAGTGCTCTCAGCTGTTAGGACAGGTTCCTTGAACCAAAAGAGAATTATTCAGTTTTTCATCTTCATTACTAGTCACCCTCTGCTGCTGAAGATAAAGAATTGCTTGTATTTGACCCTGGCCCGGTAGCCCAGTTGGTTGGAACATCTTCGGTACACCAAAAAGTTGTGGGTTCAATCCCCAGTCAGGGCTGGTTGATGGTTTTTCTCTCTCTCTCTCTCTCCCCCCCTCTCTCCCTCCCTCCCTCCCCCTCCCTCTCCCTTTCTCTTAAAAAAAAAAAAAAAATCAATTAAACCATATCCTCAGGTGAGGGCTTAAAAAAATTAAAAAAATTGCTTGTATTTAACACAGTCAGTGTATACATAACCTCATAGATTTCCTAAGTAAAATAGGTAAATCAAGCCAGTCCAAGTGTTACTGGATCCTTGATCTGTGATCAGCACTGTGCAAGGTGATGTGAGGTCATCTTGCATTGAATGTGTTTCTTGAAGGTTTACAGAGCATATTAATGTATGTTTTTTTAGTTTGTCATTTTAGTAGCCTTAGGAGGTAGGCAGGTTATTTCTGTTTTCCTTTCTATAAATAAGAAAATAGAGGCTCTGCAAAGTAAAATAATATCACTTGCCAAAATTTACTCAGCTTGCAGATACTAAAGTTGAGATGTCATCTTTTACTTCTCTGCCCATCACACTACATTGCCTCCCATACAGAAGAATAATTTAGCTGGGAAGGAAAGATATTCTTAACTAACATTGAAGACATGTCAATAATTGAATGGTAAAGTGGGTTTAGAGATGAGTGCTACTGTGACTCCTGGAGCAGTTAACACAGACCTCCAGGAAGAGCTGAGACTTGAGCTTGATCTTTTAATTGGAAAGAGAAACAGCCAGAATACCAAGTGAATTATGGACAAAAATGGGGGGGGTTGAGCTAAGAAAGAGAAGTATCAGTTGTTTAAAAAAAGATATGAATGAGGATTTAAAATAGAATCTGATCTTTAATAGTTCACATAGAACTATTTTATTCTCTAAAAGTGTGTCATGAGTAATGGAATAATAAAAATAGGAAAATTATAGTAGATTCCATAGCAAGACAAACCCAGCATTTAGCCCATACCCTCATTTCAGTTGAACAATAAATGTATAAATTTAGCTAAAAGACTATATAACATAATTAAAGTGTGGCATTTGAATCACTTGGTTCAAATTCAGGCATCACTATTATATAGTTATGTGGCTTTGGAGGAATAAATTAACTTCCTTAAACTTTAATTTTCTCATTTCTAAAACAGTAATAATACTTTGTAGCATTTGAGGGATGGTGCACATTAAATACTTATCTAATAGGAAGCACTCAGTTACTGTTAAAGACTGCAATCACATTATTATTCCTAATGTTTAAAAAAGGTCAAAACTGGCCATTGATCAAACAAACGCTGTACTTAGACCAGATTTCTAGTTGAATGAATAAAATACATTTCTATTAAAAGCAGAAGGTTGTTTTCCTACCCCTGAAGTAGAAACTCTGACTCTGGGACCCTAAGGAGATTAGTCGGATACTCCAAATGAAAGTTGGCTCTATCAGGAAGATCGTGAACCATGCATTCAAATAGAACTGAATTCAAATCCAGCTTGGACAGTGGCTATTCTCACATGATACAACATTTCCTTGGAGCCAGAAACACCTGAATTCAGATTCTAACTTCCACTTGAGACAACACACTTTATCTCTTTAAGCCTTCACTTCCCCATCAATAAAAGGGTAATAATAATAATCTTTGCAGGGTTTTGGATATACTTAGAACTAATATAAATACTGTACCCAGTGTAGGCTTGGCATTTAGTAGTTTTCAATAATTTCTAACTGCTCCCATTCCTGTTAATAAGGGACTGAACCTCTATTAGGTCTCCTTATCACAAAAATAGGGCTGATCACTGCAAAGGATTGTTGTAGGGATTTAACAAAGTAATAGATATAATGGGCAAACATTAAATACTGGGTAAATGTTAGTTCCTATCTGCCCTAAATTTATCAGCAAGGGAAAAAATGAGAAAAATTATTAGTAATTCTGGATACAGAGCTGTTATTGTTAATTCAGTTAACATTTTAAAAGAAGCCTTGGAGTTGAGACTGTTGGAGTTGTCTGAATCCATTCAACTGAGTTCTGATCCTCATTGTTCAGGATTATAGTAAAGTCCAGCACCTGGCCCTGCATGCATTCCATAACACAGAAGTGGAGGCCATGCAAGCCGAAAGTTGCTACCAGCTGGCCAGGTCATTCCATGTTCAGGTAAGATCGTTGTCAGCCTTCTCTAAATGTCTGATCCTTTTTGTTTTACAGTTTTTCAAGTCTTTGAACAACTTTGTATGTACTGTTGGTCTTGTTTGATTTTCATTTGTTTAGGAAGATTACGACCAAGCTTTCCAATACTACTATCAAGCCACACAGTTTGCCTCATCCTCTTTTGTGCTGCCATTTTTTGGTTTGGGACAAATGTACATTTATCGAGGTGACAAAGAAAATGCATCTCAGTGCTTTGAGAAAGTTTTGAAAGCTTATCCTAATAATTATGAAACTATGAAAATTCTTGGCTCCCTGTATGCTGCCTCAGAAGATCAAGAAAAACGAGATATTGCCAAGGTACTTGTTAAAAAGTCTTTCTGTTAGCTATTCCTACCTAGACTCTCATTCCTTATTTCTTGTTATTGCTAGTAGAGATATGATGAAAGCGGTTTTGTTAGTCCAGCTAGCTTCAGTTGAAATAACAGTTGGCTTATTAAACAGGGTAGAGTAGCCACCACTTTCTACTCTGACAGCTTGTGGTTGGAATGCGTTAGCTTAATGATCTCTTTTTCCCCAGGGCCATTTGAAGAAGGTCACAGAACAGTATCCTGATGATGTTGAAGCTTGGATTGAATTGGCACAAATCTTAGAACAGACTGATATACAGGTATTTCAGCAATGTTTTTCATCTCCTGCCTAATATGTTTTTTGTGAGCCTGGTGCCCTGTGTGTCTCTCTCACTTTCACTTATACCTTATTCTGTCCACCTTGAAACTGCAGGGTGCCCTTTCAGCCTATGGAACAGCAACACGGATCCTTCAGGAAAAAGTACAGGCTGATGTCCCCCCAGAGATTCTGAATAATGTGGGTGCCCTCCATTTTAGACTTGGAAATCTAGGAGAGGCAAAGGTAAGAAAATATAAATTCCAATCTTTTATGCTATTAAATTGAATGCACATGTTTTTAGGTGTATCAACTAAGTCCTTTAACAAAATAATTTTCTTTTCTTACAGAAATATTTTTTGGCATCATTGGATCGTGCAAAGGCAGAAGCTGAGCATGATGAACATTATTATAATGCCATTTCTGTTACAACATCATACAATTTAGCCAGGCTGTACGAGGCGATGTGTGAATTCCATGAAGCAGAAAAGCTTTATAAAAACATCTTACGAGAACACCCTAACTATGTTGACTGTAAGAATTTAAAACTTTTTTAATGCATTAAAATTCCCACAACAGCAACAAAAATTTAGCCTAAAAAAAGATATCTTTCTTAGAACCAATAGTAAAAAGTTTTGAAGGTTATCACGTCCCCTTTTCTTTAAGGCAAATTTGTGGCCTTTAACAGCAACAAAAAAAAGACGCAGCTTTACTTATGCTAGAAACTAAAACAACTAAAAATTAATCAGAGCGTACTTCATAAAGAAAGCTACCTGAAGTGGGTGAGCTACCTTTATTAGACATTTAACAACTCTTTGGTGATAGATGTACCTTTATGATGGTCCTGCTATCATATCATATATATGTGTGTGTGTGTGTGTGTGTGTGTGTGTGTGTGTGTGTATCTTTGCAATATTTATAATAGTGACAAAGAGCAGTGTTTTTTTCTTGAAATAATCGTTACCTAAAAATGTTCCACCATGAATTTTTACAAGCTAAACATTGTACAATTTGGAAAGTTTTTAATTAAAAATTGTTTACTTACTGTACTTCCCTTAAAAGAATCTAAAACTGTTGTTCTGACCTGGGTCAAATACGGAGCTATAAATTTGGCCCCTGACATGATGTAATAGATGCAATAACAGATAAGAGCTCAGTCAAATGCCAGACTGAACTTGAATTGACTTGATAGGCAGTAGTAAGCCATGGTTGGTTTCTTGAGGAGTGACATTTTCTGGAGAAAATAACTTACATTTGTTTAGCACTTTATTATTATCATTTACATGAAAAAGCCATAGTTAGAGCCCAGGTTTTCTGACAAGCAGTCTTTAGTAGTCCATGTACTTTGCCATATGACAAGCAGATTTTTAAGGAAAAGTAACTTGACAGTGCTATGCATCAGAGAGAAATGGGAAACAGAATAGCCCTAAGCTTTTAAAATAGTGTAGCTTGAGATGAGGACTGGGAAGAGGGTGCTGGCATTGGGAATGGAATGGAAGACATGCATCTGAGGTTTCAAACAGTAAGACTTGATGGTGACTGAGTTCCCTTAACTTGTTAGATTATTAATTATTTATATTGATGCTTAATATTTTTTCACCTGTGGGACTTTTCTCTGTTCATTGTATGAATGTATTAATAAAAAACAATGTGTCAAAAGAATGACTTTAAAATTATGATCTTCGTAGCTAATACTTTAAACAAGAACTCTTTTTTTAAATCTTTTTTAAAAGATTTTATTTATTTACTTTTAGAGAGAGGGGAAGGAAGGGAGAAAGAGAGAGAGAAACATCAAGGTGTGGTTGCCTCTTACATGCCCCCCACTGGGGACTTGGCCTGCAACCCAGGCATGTGCCCTGACTGGGAATTGAACTGATGACCCTTTGGTTCACAGCCCGCACTCAGTCCACTGAGCTACACCAGCCAGTAAACAAAAACTCTTAAATGTGTGTTTTCAGGCTATCTGCGCCTAGGAGCCATGGCTAGAGATAAAGGAAACTTTTATGAGGCTTCAGATTGGTTTAAGGAAGCTCTTCAGATCAATCAGGTTGGTAATATTAACTCTTAGGTTTGAAAAACAAATACCATATGATCTCACTTATAAGAGGAATTTGATGAACAAAGTAAACTAATGAGCAAAATAGAACCAGAGGCATGGGAACATGGAACAGACTGACAGCAGCCAGAGGGGAGTGGGGAGGGAGATAATGGTGAAAAGAAGGGGTGAGTCAAAGAACATATACAAAGGACCCACGGGCACGGATAATGGTGTGAGGACTGACTATGGGGGGTGCACGCTGGGTGGAGGGAGGCAAGGGAATAAAAATTGGGACAACTGTAATAGCCTTGTTAAATAAGAAATTAGTTTTAAAAAGAAAAATAATTATTTCATCTTTCCCCCCCAGTAAGTCAGTTTTTCCTTTTAATGGCTATCCTATTTCTAATATCTTGGCATCTCCCTGTTTTTTTTTTTTATTTACTTGTTAAAGATATTAAAGAATACAGAATTCATTCATACTTTTTGATTATTACAGTAAGAAATAGGTTTCAATGGGGGGATTGACTGGATGGGTGGGGATAGGGCAGGGGAGAGCAATGGGGGGAAAGACAGGACAACTGTAACTGAACAACAATAAATAAAAGAAAGAAATAGGTTTCACATCGTATCTTAGTACATGCACGTGTGTGTGTATAAACAACTGAACTGAAAGTTTTGAAAACCATTGTGTGCTCCTGCCATATGAATGATACTGATATTTTTATTGTATCCCACTCTATTGCATTACTTTTGCTGATAATTACACACGAAATTGATTTTACAACTCACTAATCCATCTCAACTCTCAGTTTGAAAAACACTTGTAAATAAATGTAGCTTGTAAACCTCTTCAGTAATCAGCTATTGTGGAAAGATGATTGGTCTCTGATTCCATATTACAGATTTTACTTCTTTTTGTATGTGCGTTTCCAGGACCATCCAGATGCTTGGTCTTTGATTGGTAATCTTCATTTGGCGAAGCAAGAATGGGGTCCAGGCCAGAAGAAATTTGAGAGGATATTGAAACAACCGTCTACACAGAGCGACACTTACTCTATGTTGGCCCTTGGCAATGTCTGGCTCCAAACTTTGCATCAGCCCACTCGAGATCGAGAAAAGGTCATTTCTTCTTGTCTCCTTAACACAAAACTGATACTTGTTTTATTCTTGTTTGAATTTTTTAAATAATGTTGGGGTTTTTTAATAGGAAAAGCGTCATCAGGATCGTGCTCTGGCCATCTACAAGCAAGTACTCAGAAATGATGCCAAGAATCTGTATGCTGCTAATGGAATAGGTGATTATAAGCTTTGGGTATCCATAATTTGTGAAATGAATGCTTTTGGAGGAATGTTTGTAGATCAGAATTTTCCCCTAAGTATAATGAAGTCAGTTGTTTTCAGATAGGACTTTTGCTTTTCTGGCCACAATTAGAAAATTCTTCACTGTGAACCTTTTTCTAACTTTAGGAGCTGTTTTGGCCCACAAAGGATATTTCCGTGAAGCTCGTGATGTATTTGCCCAAGTAAGAGAAGCAACAGCAGATATCAGTGATGTGTGGTTGAACCTAGCGCACATCTACGTGGAGCAGAAGCAATATATCAGTGCTGTTCAGATGGTAACGCTTTATCTTTCAAGATATTTGTATACCTTGTTCATTGTTGAGCAGGTGTTTTCTTAACCATTCTGGCCCTGTCATGGAGTATATGCTATCTCTTATAATATTTCCTGCGTCTGTTCAGAGGTTTATAATTATATAATGTTAAGGCCAGTCTTTGGTGTTCAGAGATATGGATCCTGGGTCCACCGGTAATTACCTCATATTTATTGAGTGCTCGAACTTGAAGTAAAAGAGTTATACTACTATAAAAAGTTAAAAGACTTTTGAGCTCAGTGGGAAATATTAGGGTCAGAAAATGCAAATTTCTTACTAAAGGGAGATGAATAACTTTTTTCTAAGAAAGGTAGATATTGGTACTGTATTATAGAATATTAAGAAAGGCACTAGTCACAAGGGCTTACAGGACCCCGGTCCCACATGATAGTCTCAGAGTAGTATTTTTGCAGGGGAGCCTTCCTGATCCTCACAATGATAATGTGGCCTTTTAAAATGCAAATTAATTACTAGTGATATTCAGGGGGAAACTGTCTAATGAAAAAGATCTTTCCTATGCAAGATATGTTCCATGGTCCAAAAGTGACATGTTCATGGTAGAATTAGTATGAGTATTGCTACATTACTGGTTTTACCAAAAAGTTAACAGCCAGAAGTATGAGACTTCTCATGCCCCTTACCAGGAGGTTCCACCAATCCTTAAAAGAAGTGGTGGAGAGTATAAACCAAAGGAGCTAGGTATATGACTTCCAATAAGTTGTCAATAGCTGATTCTAGATAGTACTGCCTGAAGATGAAAACAACCTTCCAATCTGCTTATCCTTTCTGTGTTGGTCCAAATTTCAAATGGAAAAACTGTTGTAAGTAATTTTTCTTTTGATTAGATTTTTCTGTTGTAAAAATGTATCCTGGAGAATATTAAAAATCATTCTCAGATTCTTTGGAATCAACCATTCAGAGGATAAAATACCTTTTCATATAACTTTTAAATTGCTTGAAATTTTATTACAAAATAACAATATCATTTAATCCTTGCTGTATTTTAACTTTCTCCTTTATTGTAGTATGAAAACTGCCTCAGAAAGTTCTATAAGCACCAGAACACTGAAGTTGTACTCTATCTAGCCCGGGCCCTCTTCAAGTGCGGCAAGCTGCAGGAATGCAAACAGACTTTGCTGAAGGTGAAAGAATTCATTATTTTTCATATTTAATTCTGTGCTCCATTACATGTATCTTTTATTCTGATTTATGCATGTTCACATACTTGCCACTCTATTTGACTAAAATCCTTTTCATGTCATTAGATCATATGTAGTATTCACCTTGTTTTTTATTTATAGGCTAGACATGTGGCACCCAGTGATACAGTTCTTATGTTTAATGTGGCTTTGGTCCTACAAAGATTAGCTACCTCTGTCCTGAAAGATGAGAAGAGTAATCTGAAGGAAGTACTTAATGCTGTGAAAGAACTGGAACTTGCACATAGGTAAAGATTTTGTAGAAACAACCTTTGAAGTGCTTTCTTTCTTTAGACTCATATGTCTCAAATGGTGCCAAAAATCACTTCCCTCAGGAATCTATTAGAAAAAAGGAATCCTCAAAGGGAATCAATTCTAATCATTCCCTAGATTTTTAAACCAGAGCAGATAGCTGCCACCAGGTGGCGCCAAACCATAGCAAGGATCCTGCCAAATTTGGATCATGGATCCCCATTCTAAGTGACTGGCTAGCTAGTTTTGCAAGGTTGCCCTAGATTTTTCATTAACCTGACAATAATATGATTCAGCATTTTACACACTTAAAACTTTTAGATTCCACTTTTGTTGGTTTTATTTGCTATGCCAGTGTCTCTTTTTATGTGATACTAGTTTTCATTGAGTTAAGATTAAGGCCTTCCCTCTTAAATAATGAATAGGTTTATTCAGCTTAAAATTTATATAATTTTATAGGAATTCTGTGTGTAGTAAAATTAAAACCTGACGTCTCTTCAGGCTTTGTCCAACCTTACTTGAAATCTTGTTTAAGTGTTACTTGCCTTGCTTGGTAGATTTGTAAGTGCTTTTATGGCCTGAACCTCCTAACCTCCATGCTGACATAGTTAGTAAATTTAGTGTTTAGTAAGTATTCATTGCTTGAACTGGTTTTTGGTTATTTGTTAATTTACTGATAAAACTAAATGTAACTTGGCTTCTCTTAATGAACTTGTTTTTTATTAAACAGATTGAGTGGCATATTGATGAGAGTCTTTTTTTAAGTGAGTTGCATATATAATTTTCCTATTGAGATGCTAGCCCTTCATGTATTAAATATGTGCATGTAAGTCAGTTAATATATAAGCCTTTCTCAGACTATTTTTGTACAACAGATAACAAATCTAAAGGGCTTACTTCGTTAAAAATATTTTAAATATTTTATCTTTTCATTTTCTTTAGATACTTCAGTTACTTGAGTAAAGTGGGAGATAAAATGAGATTTGATTTGGCCCTTGCTGCCACAGAAGCCAGGTAATTACTGTTTGTGAATGGCCACTTGGGGTGAGGCAGCGGTAGTAATGTGTGCTGGGAGAGTGACACAGTGGTTAATGGGGTCCTGGTCTCCCGGGGGTCAGCTTTCTCACTCCTCGCTCAGACATCCAGCCTGGACCAAGGCTTTTTGCAAAGGGTTCCTTCAGGGTTCTTTTCAGATTGTTTAGGAAACTACATCAGCTGTGTCACCAGAATCAAGATATGATTACTGACTTTTTGAGTCACATGTGAAGATAATATTGGAAACCTTATAGCTTTGCTTTGGGTGGATGTTTTAATTTGGGAACAACATTGTTGACAGTACTGGCTTATGAGAATAAAGTTAATTTTGCTAATTAACACTTCCCATAGATATCAGCTAATGATCCTGCTTCAGACTTTTCAGTGTGTATAAGGAAAACAGATACTCTCAGTTTCTGAACAGAAAGTACACTGGCTGCAGTCATGTTTCTCTGCAATCTGAAATGTTCTAGGCAGTGCTCTGACTTACTAAGCCAGGCTCAGTACCATGTGGCCCGTGCACGCAAGCAGGATGAAGAAGAGAGGGAGTTACGGGCCAAACAAGAACAAGAAAAAGAACTGTTAAGGCAAAAACTTCTTAAAGAACAGGTATTCATTGTCTCTTCACGTACGCAAGAATGAAAGAATCACGGTATGTGCGCACATGTGCTTTGCGTGGGGAAAGAAAGAAGACCTGACAGTAGTTGTGATCTGTTTCATGATGAGAACACTTTGATGAGGGTTTTTTTCCTACCCTTCTTTTCTCATAGGAAGAGAAACGTCTCAAAGAGAAGGAAGAGCAAAAGAAACTTTTAGAACAGCGGGCCCAGTACGTTGAGAAGACCAAAAACATTCTTATGTTTACTGGAGAGACTGAAGCAACAAAAGAAAAGAAACGAGGTGGAGGTGGTGGGCGGGTAAGAGACGCCTCCTGCAGACACCGCAGGCCCCAGGCCCTGTCTTTGACTTTCAGAAGTGAAAACAGAAATGGTCATATTCTCTCTGTACTTAGTCCTTAGCTAAAGACAGTCTTTGAAGATGGATGCTTTAAATGGCATCCAGTGTTTAGAAATGCATTTCAGTGTTAGCTCAGTGCATTTTACCTTGTGGGCACCTAAGTATTATAGTTGATGATTTTTGCCTTTTGAGACATTTATCCTAACTGAAAGTCTTTAAAATATAGGCCTCACCATGTGACTTGGTATATAATAAGATCCTCCATATGTCACTTGGCTGAGAGGATATGGCCTCTTTGTACACCTTAGAATTCCAGTCACATTCCATCAGCAAGGAAAGAGCTGACTGTAGTCTTATTTGGATTTCAGCGTTCTAAGAAGGGAGGAGAGTTTGATGAATTTGTCAATGATGACTCTGATGAAGACTTGCCAATATCCAAAAAGAAGAAAAGAAGAAAGGGCAGCGGTAGTGAGCAAGAAGGCGAAGAAGAGGAGGGTGGTGAGAGGAAGAAGAAGAAGAGGAGAAGGTATCATTAATGTGGCATAAATAGCCTTAAAAAGGTGGCAAAAGACCTTTCATTTTCTGAAACTTGCTTATGTTTAGAATTTGCAAACGCCTGGAAATCACTTGCTCTTCCAGACAGTAAAGCCCCTTGATACCCCACTTCCTACTCTAATCTTAAGGTAGACCCCACTACAAAGTTCCCTGCACACTGGAATCACCACCCATCTCCACGGCTTTCCTTCTGAGAGTGAGTCAGAACTAATTGTGTTTCTCGTGTCTTTAAAACTGTAATATTTATTGGAAGAAGTGTGCAGTTTAGAGTGAGAAAATCCAGTCTGTCCATACTGCTGGTCCATGTGCGATTGTTCTATAGTGAGTCACTGCCTGTGCTTCCTCTCTGTACTGGTAACAGTGACAGCCACGTCATGGATTTGCTGGATGTTTGCAAAGTGAGTTATGTGAAAGAAGGACGTTTTAATCCTCCCAGGGCCATCCACCATTAAGATAAGTGGCGCCCTGCCCATCTTTCCCCTGGAGTGTCCGTAAGCTGTTCCCCTGCCCATGGTGTTTCCCTGGCCGGGAACCTACAGGGGGCTGTCTTACCTGCACCTGTTCTTCCCAACCCTTGGGTGACTATACTTGGGAAAGAACCTGATGAATTCATTCAAATATAAACCTAGAGAACTGAAGCTAATAGGACACCTGCAAAGAGTAGCTGGGAAGGAAGAAAGAAGAGGTGATGCTGAGGTCTGAAACCTGGGCCTTTTCTCATATCCTGTACCACTCTGCCAAATGCAAGGTTCAGACTTATTTTTTGACTAGTGAAAGGGCTCACAGTGCATCAGCAGACACTGCATAAATGCATGGGTTTTGCAGACCCCTGACCCACGTGCCACAGAGTAAGTTACGACTTCTGTTATGGGTGAGGGCAGCACCTGTAAAAGATATTCAGAAGGCATAACATTTTGATGGCAGGTAGTCTTAGACTTTATATGTATAAATGCATCTTGACAAAACTTTTTCTTGGTGTTCACTACTTAAGACCTCCAAAGGGAGAAGAAGGATCTGATGATGAAGAGACAGAAAATGGCCCCAAACCGAAAAAGCGTCGTCCACCAAGAGCTGAGAAGAAGAAGGCGGTGCGTTTATAATACTATGGGTTTTTTGTCTCCTGCACAGTCTTTTGTGACTGTGTAAAAGATTGTATCCACTAGAATACCTTCTTTCCCTGCAGTTTCTTCAAGCACAGATTCTGTTTTTGAAGTTTATTTGCTGCTGTTTGATTGTATCCTTGTAGAGCACACCCAACTGAACAAGCTATTCTGACACGAGAGTCCTGACTAATCTGCTACGTTTGATCTTCTTTCTTTAGCCCAAGCCAGAACGTCTGCCTCCTTCGATGAAGGGAAAAATAAAGTCCAAAGCCATAATATCGTCGAGTGATGATTCTTCAGATGAAGATAAACTTAAGATTGCTGATGAAGGGTAGGAAATTTTTCCTTGGTTCATTTCTCGAGTGAAAGATAACCAGAGTCTTCCAGGGACAGTGTCTACAGGCGTTTGGAATGGCCCAGCGACTGACACACCATTGCAGGCTGGTCCGAACCCCCGGTAATAGAGTTGTGTGTCTTTATACCAAAAAGGATGGAACAACACCAAAATCCACAAGCGGTGCGTGCCCAGGCACACTTCACCGAGTCCGTGCTGGGAGGCCAAAAGCTCTGACGAGGTTGTTGTCTGGAACGAAAATCCGCGTCGGTGGGGCCTGCGTGGGCCGCGTGCGCTGAGCTCTGCCCGTGACCAGGTCAGGCGTGCTTTCCTCCTTGAGGAGCAGGAAATCGTGTGACAGTGTGGAAGACATGAGCACAGGGTCAGAAAACTAGTTTTACAGATGAAGCTTGTTTAAGTAATGAAAATAAAAGGCTGGAAGGGAAGGAAGGAAGGAGGAAGGGAGGGAGGGAATGGAAAGCGAGTGGTCACTGCCAAAATGTCTTCTCCTCTTCCTAGAATCTTATAGTTGGAAGAAACCTTCACACCCACCTTATTCCAACCCTGTGATTTTGTCCCATTATATGTACCCTAAGGAAGAAAACCTATTTTGTAACCTTATTTCTTCACGAGTATTACCTGAAAGCTTCTGCATGGCATTCTCCTAAATAGATGATTTTGCTACACTCTTGTTGACTGGCTAAAACTATTATGAGCAGCCTGATCCTGGTCACGCGGAGCTAGGAGCTTGCTTGACGCTTTCCTCCCGAGTTGAGCGGGGGTGACTGGGCTCTGCCTGCTTTGTGCAGGGCTCGACTGCTTGCCCAGTACTCTCCTCACGGCCCGCCAGTGCCGTAATATTTGATTTTACTTGTCCTGAACTTGCTCATCAAGCTGGAGGTGCCCCCTATTTGGAATCTTAAGAATAGGACTCATAATGCTATACTACACCCTGTCCTTCCGAAGGCTGTCGTTTCACTCATTCATCCAGCAGACATTTGAACAACCATTGTAGGAGGTAGTGTGCTAAGGGCTTGGGATAAAGAGGAAAAAGACATAGGCCCTGCCTCCAGGGAATGTATGCTTTACAGTGGAGAATCACAGATAAACTAAAAAACATAGTAGGTTAAGTGTTATCATTTAGATTTTGCATTTATTGTTCTCCAGGGACCATCTATCTGGAGTTGGCCTGGTGGGGAAGTTGTAAAAGGAGTCTTTGTGAAAGAGAGGCTCTTTGAGTTGAGTTTTACGAGAAGAATAGACGGTCCTGCTTGGTTAGAGGTGAAGCAGAAGTGAGAGGTTAGCACGTTGCGGGGCTGGGGTGTGGTGAGAGGCTGGCCGAGCAGGGCAGAGCTCTCTGGGGAGCCATCTAAAGACTTGCGGTTCCCCTTTTCTCCGAAGGCACTGGCTAATGCAAAGTGAGGTTGCTTTTCCCTGCAGCACTATTTGCCCTTGCCCAGTGTTGCAAGGTCCTGCAAGTTTTGCCCTGGTCCGTTGGTTAGAGGCGTGTGTGATCAGAGCAGTGAAACGTGTGGGTATAGAATGGGCGTTGTTAATATGTGTAGCCAGAAAGGTCCAGCGTGAGAGCCTGAGCTGCTGCAGAACCTACACCCCAGGCCACAGCCAAGTCGATTTGAGCCACTTGCATCAGTTAAACTTTGTCCTGACATTTGTGAAGTACTTGCTTATTTGGCCAGATGGAATGGAGTGAATTGGATCCCAGGGGGTCCACTGGCCTTTAGTATATATACAGAACAACTGTATAGTGTCTTCGTATTCTCCCAGAGTGAACTGAGTTACATAATGTAGGTTTCAGAAGAAAGTCATATTTAACCCCTCACCCTTCTTAGACTGAACCCTATAGGATTCAATATTCCTTTCTTGGAATATCTGTCTCGGGAGCCAAAACTGAAGAATATGCTGGAGGAGAAGTATGTCCTCCTCTCCAAAGCTTGGGGGGTAAGTGGTTAAAGGAATATTCTTTCCTCCAGAGCATCCAGGAGGCCAGGATTCCCTGGGTGCCCCCACCATTTCAGGCGTAAGCACAAGGACCTTTCCTTCAGTGCAGCACCGGAGAAGCAGAGGGGGCTCGGAGCATAGGAAACAGCCGCAGAACTCTGAGCCCGAGCAGGTCGGGTGCTCACAGTGTCTACAGCCAAGTGAGACCCCGGGTTTCACCTTTGCTGCTATGAATTTGTTTGTGAAAATAAATGAAAAACATCCCTTCTTTTTCATAACTTTATATAGAAAATTGAGAAATGCTTCGTTCTCTTGAAAGATAACCTAATAAAGCCTAGTGAGAATCGCCCTTTGCTGTTTAACTGTGTTAGAGCTAATGTGCCTTATTCTTTTTTCCTTTTTAATCCTTTTTCATTGTGAACTATATCACATTTATTTTAAAAAGCACACAAAACCAGTATCACAAAATGAACATTCAGGTCAAGAAATAGAATGTCAAAGGCCCTTATTTTTTACAAGCACCTTCTCTGCTTGTTGAGTCTTTTGTGGGCTGGAACCGGCGTCTAACCAGTGTCCGTCTTTTCGCCAGACACCCCCGCAACAGCAACAGCAACAGCGACTCGGATGAGGGCGAGCCGCGGAAGAATCGAGGCTCTTCCGAGAGCGAATCGGATGACAACCAGAACAAGTCTGGCAGCGAGGCCGGCAGTCCGCGGACACCCCGGAGACAGGGGTCGGATGAGGATTCCGACAGTGACCAGGCGTCCAGGAAGAGAAGGCCCTCGGGTTCCGAGCAGTCCGACAACGAGTCGCTGCAGTCCGGGCAAAGCCGCTCGGGCGGCTCTGAGGCTGACTCCCGTCCGGCCTCTCCGAGTGCCGAGTCGGACCGAGAGTCGGAGAGAGGGTCTGATAATGAGGGCTCTGGCCCAGGCTCCGGGAATGAGTCAGAACCAGAGGGATCCAACAATGAGGCCTCAGATCAGGGCTCAGAACATGGGTCAGATGATAGTGACTAGGCTGTATTTCATACATAAGTCTCATCTCTGGAGGAAACTTTTTTAATATATGAAAGCTGTGATGAAAAAACGTTTCAAATGTTTAGTCAAACAGTTGTGAAATTTTTCCTAAGGCAATTTTTTTTCTATCTGTTTGTATATTACTGAGCCCCCACAAGGCATTTCCTGTGCTAGAATCCAATATTTGAATCTCTTGTGCAGATGAAGAATGTGACTCTTCTTCATTATGGTACAATTCCACCTATCATATGTGAAAACTGCAGTAAAAATAAACCTAGCTGCTAAATCATTCCTACAAAGGTTTGAAACTGTGGCAGAAGTCTCAACTTCTTTGTGTATTAGGCAGCATCCAGTTTTGACTTTCGTTGCAATCTCTTACCAAGTGGTGCAAGAAACTTGGCATTTATGTCTGTGTGCCATTTTAATCTTAGATTGAGAGAATTTTATTTTCTGGAGGAAGTGATATCTACTGTATAATTGTACCAAAGTACAAATGAAAGGAAGGTTTTCTTCAGTAGTATAATACTGCAGCCATGTAGATAAAACCACAAATATATACTTCGTTAGGTTGAATAAGATGTAGAAAAATGCTTTTCTGTTGGTAGAATGCAAAGAGCTACCTAAGCTACATAATAAAATTCTTTTACCAACTTTTATGGGTAACTGTCTTTTTTTTTCTCAGTACATTGTATATGAAAATATACTAGCGTAAATAAACTAAGCAACTATTTGGAAGAATCTGAACTATGCTAAAGGTTGTTTACTCAAAACATTTGTAATTCTTCGTAGATTTGTGGAGTTTTTTAAAAGATATAAGAAAACAAAGGTGCTAGTATGAGTTTTATTTTCAACAATTCAGTCCTTAACAATTTAAGAGCAAAAATTTTTATGTAGCACTATACGGTTTGTAAAAGCTATAATTAATGTAGTCAACAAGCATTGACTACATTATTAGGTATTGAGAATGGAGAGGTAAAATGTCTTTTCTGTCCTGAAAAATCTTGTGGGGATGATAAGTTCATTGTCCCTATGGTGGGAAAGATCGGGTAATGTTTGCACAGGTTGTGGGAGCACAAGGGAGGATGAGGTCAAGACCGGGTTTCCTGGTGGATGGGAGGCCTGAGATGACTAAAGGACCGGCCACGTGGAGGACTAGGGAGGTGTTACAGGCCATGGTAGTTGTGTGTGCGGCTCCAGGAACTGGAATGGCTGAGGGAGGCAAGGCTTTGAGAGGTGAAGAGCCTGAGATTCAAAAGTTCATGCAGCTGTTAGAGGCGAGGTTCAAACTGCCTGCTTTTTCCAGTGTCACACATAACGAATTAGTTCATACCCATACCCAAAGAACAAAAATCTATCAAAGTTAAAAAGCATTTGCGACTGACAGCTCACAACTTCAAGCAATATCTAAACAATAGTTCACGGGTAGATGGTCCCTTCGAGAGATACTTATGGAGGGATTTAACCTGATGCTGATAGTAATTCAATGTTTTACCTACCTGCTCCAGGTTTGGGCTACAAAGGTGCTTTTGAGTGCACGTCCTCATTTGCAACTTGGAGGCAGTTCCACATTACTATGGGTATTTCTCCCAGGTGTGCCCTCAGATTAGCAGAACAGCAGTAGTCTTCCCCAGTCACGTGGTTGCCCACGCGTCAGAAGCCACTGCCATTTCCTCAGGTGCAGCTCCCCTCCGGCCAGAGTTTGGCAAACGTGGAGATGACAGATACGATGGATATGGGCAATGTCCCACTAAGGAAGGGGAAGGTCCCTTGTCTGGCAAAGGAAACCTGACTGACCTGTTAGCTCTGTTGCCATTTGCCCTCAAGAACTCGGAGCAGCTTCATTGTCCTGGAGCCTGCATGCCAGGATCAGCCTTCCTTGATTTTTAAGTATAATTGACATATAACATTAGTTTCAGGCATAGAACATGATTCGATATTTGTATATAATGCAAAATGATCACTACATTTAAGTCTAGTTAACATCTGTCACCAGTTACAAAAATAGTTACAAAAACAGTATGGAGTTTCCTCCAAAAATTAAAAATAGAACTACCATATGACCCAGCAATTCCACTTCTGGGGATTTGTCAGATAAAAAGAAAACACTAACTCAAAAAGATATCTACACCCCTGTGTTTACTGCAGCATTATTTACAATCTAAATAATGGAAACCTAAACGCCTGTGGATGGCAGGCTGGCTAAAGAAAATGTGAGACACATTGGCAGACTCTCGTGCAGCAATTATGGTGATAAGCTAATAGGCTTCTTTCACAGAAAGATTGAGGTCCTGGCCTATTACCCCTTGCTGTGCCCTGAGAGTGACAGCTATGTGAGATACCCCTGGATCAAGTCAGAGGGAGGATGCAGAGATTGCATGCACCAGCCTCTGTTCTCAGAGACCAGCTCCATGGATCCCTAGAGGTGTGCCAGACCAGAAGCCTTCCTTCCCCTCAAGTCAAGGCTCCCAGACAAGCAAATAGGCCTCTTTCACAGGAAGAAGGAGTTGGGGCCGGGGGTCAGGGAGTGAGGGGTCCTGCTGTCTGTGCAGTGCCCAGGGGTTGGTAGCTGGCCAAGAACTATCTCTGACATTACAGTTCTGTGGGACCAAGGAACACAGCCCCTCTGTAGAGCCAGGGGATCAGGAGGTGTCCCCTGCACAGCAACCACAAAAACTGGGCCAACAAATGTAAGAACCAGGACATTAGCCACAGAGAAGCTCCCATCTGGAAGATACTGGAGCTCCAGAGGGCAGTGATGGGATGGGGGCACATGAAAATGGTGAAGGCAAAAATGGCACCCACCCGAAAAGGCAAAAATAAAAAGAAAGAAAAAAGTCTTTTGGCTTCAGAAAGGCAGAGAGCAGGAAGATGGCACCAGCTGGCTGCAGCATGAAGATGACAGCCCAGGAGAAAAAGATGGCGCCCGTGGGCCAGCTTCCAGGACAGTCTCCCCGCAGGCTCCTGCCCCTCCTGCAAAGTTTTAAAGTTAGCAAGTGAGCCTCTTTCACTTAAAGTCAGCACTTTTCTTTTTTCTTTTTTTTTAAAGATGTTATTTATTTATTTATTTATTTTAGAGAGGGGAGTACAGGGAAAGAGGGAAACAGCCGTATGAATCCTCTGGACCCAGCCCAGACCCAGGCATGTGCCTTGGCTGGGAATCCAACAGGTGACCTTTCGCTTTGTGCGACACACTCAGCTAACTGAGCCACACAGGTCAGGGCCAGAGCCAGCACTTTTCAGAGGCTGCTTCTGCGCTGAACCCTGGGTGAGTGAGTGCCCGTGAGCCCGTTTCTCAGTTCGCCACGGCCCGCAGGTCTTTTGGGCACCAGCCCCATTGGTTCTCACAGGTAAATGTTTTTGGGGCTTGTCTCTCAGGTGCAAGTCTTAAAAGTTGGGGTGTCCTATGTGAGGTATAAACTCTTCGCTCCTCGGAGAAGCTCTGGGCTGTGAGTTCCCTCCTGATCATGGGTGGGAGTGGGCTTTATGGGGAGGTTATGCCAGTCTTTCTTACCTGCTTTGATGTGGTTTTTTCCTGTCATTTGCCTGAAATGAAGGAGTTAGTTTTTAGGGGTTTTCTTTTTTTAGAGGAAATTGTTTCATACATAGCTGTAGCTTTGGTGCCTCCACCAAGGACTTGAGTTCAGGATCCTATGTCACCATTTTGACCCAAACCTCAGCCTTCCCCTTCTCAGTGCGGTTGGTGTGAGCAGGAGAAGGCAGCAACACCTGAATCGCTGGTTAAGAGCAGACACACTGGAATCCAGAAGTCTCTGGAATAGTCCCAAAATCTCACTTTGTGATGCTGACAAGCCATGTTGTTACTGAACACAGTTGGGGTCCTGCCCCCCTGCCCCACCACTCTCTAGGCAAAATTCCAGAGGCAAAGTTTTGGTGATAAAGGAGTCTTTATTCAAAACCTTCACAATTTTGGAATAACTGCTTTCCATATGCATTGGTCACTTAAGCCTATGAATTAAGGCTAAACTCTGTAACTCTTTAGTTACAGCTTTAATCACTTAAACCTATTGATTAAAGCTACACTCTTTAACACCTGAGTTCTCCTACCATTTTCCCCTTCTTAGTTTAATTATCTTGTTTCTATAGGTCTAGCTTACAAACTAAAACAACATAAGATACGAATGCTACACAATTTTAGAAGAACAGCAGGTTTCTCCCTCAGAGCTCAACCCCTCTAGGACATCCAAAGAAGAATAACCCTGCCACCCTCTGCCAGGCCAGCCCAATCCTAGACTGCACCTGGAGTTCGTTCCCACCCAAAACACTATCCTTTGGGAAACGCAGGCAGCTGTAGCACAATCATCCATACTGGAGAGAGCTGGAGAGCCAGCCCTCTTTTTATTTCCCTGCACTCTGGAGGCATTCAGCTTTCAGCCAATCCTGTCCTAGAGTATTCACCATTGGCTCAGGCAAAATCCTCCTATGGCCCCTCCCTACTTCTCCCCATAACCTGATCAGATCTCGCTGCATCAGTGTGACCTTGGGCAAGTTCCTTCCTCATCTAAAATAAACCATTTCTACTTCCGGCCAAGATGGAGGCATAGGTGGACACACTGTGCCTCCTCGCACAACCAAAATTAAGGACAATGAAGATTTAGAAACAAGAAAGCAACCAGAACTGACAGAAAATTGAACTGTACGGAAGTCCGACAACCATTCACCCAGACCGGTAAGAGGGGCAGAATTGTGGCAGGAAAAATTGGAGGTTGGTGGACCTAGGCTCACAGGCAGTGGCTGGCAGACCCCAGGCACACAGGTGGTGGCCAGTGGACCCCGGGCGCGGGGTGGCAATGGGCAGACCCAGTGAGGCCGCATGAGGCAGCTGGCTGACCAGGTGGTCCCAAATTCGAGCGCAGATAATCCAGGTGAAAACGGGGATTGAGACAGACATCATGACCCAGGGCCCCAGAGCCAGGAAATAAAACCTAAAAACACCAATTGAAAACACTTGTGAGGGTTGAGGTGCCGGGAGAGACTCCCAGCCTTACAGGAGAGTTCATTGGAGAGACCCATAGGGTGCTAGAATGTACACAAGCCCACCCCCATGGAAATCAGCACCAGAAGGGCCCAATTTGCTTGTGGGAAGTGGTGGAAGGGACTGAAATACGAGAGAGAGGGGAGCAAGCACCATTGTTCCCTCTCGGACCCCACCCCCACATACAGCATCACAACTCAGCAACTGGGCTGCCCCACCCTGGTGAACACCTAAGGCTCTACCCCTCACTACGTAATAGGCGCAACCAGACCAAAAAACAAAAAAAAAAAAACAAAAATGGCTCAAATGGGAGAACAGATCAAAGCCCCAGAGCCAATTCATCTAAGTGACCAAGAGATAGCCAACCCATCAGATGCATAGTTCAAAGCACTGGTGATCAGGATGCTCACAGAATTGGTTGATTTTGGTCGCAAATTAGATGAACAAATGAAGGCTACACTAAGTGAAATAAAGGAAAATGCACAGGGAACCAATAGTGATGGGAAGAAAAGGGACTCAAATCAATGGAATGGACCAGAAGGAAGAAACAAACAACCAAAAAAACAAGGAAGAAACAAGAATTCAAAAAAATGAGGAGAGGCTTAGGAACCTCCAGGACATCTTGAAATGTCCCAACATCTGAATTATAGGGGTACCAGAAGGGGAAGAGGAAGAGCAACAAGTGGAAAACTTATTTGAACAAATAACAGAGGAGAACTTCCCAATCTGGCAAAGGAAATAGACTTCCAGGAAGTCCAGGAAGCTCAGAGAGTCCCAAAGAAGTTGGACCCAAGGAGGAACACACCAAGGCACATCATAATTACATCAGCCAAGATTCAAATGAAGGAGAGAATTCTAGAAGCAGCAAGGGATAAGGGGACAGTCACCTACAAAGGAGTTCCCATCAGACTGTCAGATGATTTCTCAAAAGAGACCATACAGGCAAGAAGGGGCTGGAAAGAAGTATTCCAAGTCATGAAAGGCAAGGACCTACATTCAAGATTGCTCTATCCAGCAAAGCTGTCATTAGAATGGAAGGGCAGATAAAGTGCTTCCCAAATAAGGTCAAGTTAAAGGAGTTCATCATCACCAAGCCCTTATTATATGAAATGTTAAAGGGACTTATCTAAGAAAAAGAAGATCAAAAATATGACAGTGAAAAGACAGCAAACTCACAGCTATTAAGAACCACACCTAAAACAAAAGCAAACTAA